>CM050405.1:21549227-22749227 GCA_027580255.1 Therioaphis trifolii | reverse complement strand
GATAATAATGGTTAGCACTCGTGGATCATATCGACATTATACCGTATGATATATTGTGGTATGGCAACTATACTATAAAATACGCTAAAATTACATGAACAATTAATCTTTTCACTATTTTTTATCTAAATGATTTGTTGAGCTCTTTGGGTTTAAATGAAAGAGAATATTTTTTTCTGGAATTTCAAGTTGTTTCACTTTTTTTATTAGACATAACAATTAAAGAGATATAAGTATTTTAAGTTTAGAACAGCAGATTAATGTTAAGTACATTAATGAAAGTGTATTTCACAAAAATGTATTGTCATTACACCACTGCTTTAAACTTAAAATGATTATATTTCTTAAAAAATTAATCTAATAATAAACACCCTGCATACAATATTTGTAACATTTATATTTAAATCAGGCGCGTAGCCAGGGGGGGGGGTGTTACAGGTGTAATAACACCCCCCCTCAGCCGTGGTATACTTAATATTTTTCATCAAGATAAAGATGTATCATAAGCACGAATTATCTTAAATCGTGATTTACACTTATTTATCAAAATGAAGTATATTAGTTTATATTAATATATTACGATAACAATAATGTAAAGCACTAAAGCCGGGATCCGGCATTAATTACTATTTTCGACCGTTCTGTGACGTTTTATCGATTACTAGTTTCATGAACGATTTAATATATCTTTTCATGCTGCGTGTAAGAAAACGTTTACAACTTCAATTATTGATTATTTGATTATCATGTTGAACTATCGTAAACATAGATATCTATGATCTATCCGAATGTTATTTCACTTATCAGTATCTGCAATTGGCGAGTTTACAATATGGCATCATCAGGCGAAAAACAAAAACCCTAAAAATGCTACGGAAGCATTCATTAATTGCAATGAAGAAATATTTCCCATTGCTCATCAACTTTCAAAAATATTGATTACTTTACCAGTAACCACTGCAAGTAGTGAAAGAACTTTTTCCTCATTATGGCGTTTAAAAACATATTTGAGGAACACAACTGGTGAAAATCGGTTGAACGCCTTAGCAGTTATGAATATTCATCGGGATTTAGTCGTAACCACTGACTAAATAATTAATACTCTAGAGTCTAGCTTTAAAAAATAGACGCATTAAATTAATTTAATTAAAAATATATATATTTTTTTGTATTAATTATAATAACATATATGTGAAAACTTTCAATATACCTACGTAAAGTTATCAATTATGTGTGTATAATTTTTTCAATTAATTTTGAATAACACCCCCCTTAGAAATTTCTAGCTACGCGCCTGATTTAAATATATTATTTGAGACTACATCTAATTATTTGTATCATAATTTTCTAAGAAATGTATGGTACATTAAAAGTTTAAGCAATCAATTAGTAATCATAAGGGAACGGATTTATATGTAATAAAAACACAGAAATATGTACATATATATGGAAGTATATTTTATAAAATATGTTCTAAAAACATACAAATGTGAGGGAAACAAATTTATTAAAAAAAAAAAAAAATACAATTATAATTATTAAATTATCAAAAGATTTGTTGCATTAAATTTCTTTTAAATTATCGAATGTTAAATGTCGCCTATTAGGTCTCAAAATATTTTTAAAACGGCTAAATGATCGTTCTACATCAACCGATGTGATTGGAGCATATTTGAAGCGCATAATATCAGAAGACGATAATTCCAAATTTTTAGAAGGGTGTCTGCCACTCATGTCATTGATTGTTTTAAAATCAACATATCCTGGATTTTTTTCTGAAACTACATGGCTTGAAAAGTATGAACGATGAAGTGATAAATATATATACACGTCATATATTGTATATAGTAGCATGCGGAGTACAGGGAATAATATAATAAAAATATAATAAAATAAATAAATAAAATATAATATTTGGTGATCGATAAGATAATGTTTGGTCGTCAAAAATCGATGAAAAAATCAAAAATTACTAAAATATGTACAAAATATGTAAATAAAAGTAGCATCATTTTAATAGGAATGATTTAAATCATGAACATTTCTTATCGAATCTTAAATATCTTATTTTAATAAAAATATGCATTTACATGTAAATCCGTTCCCTAGTAATCATTATAGGTTTACAATAGAATTTATTATATTTGATTAATTGCTATGGAATTTGCTTTATTAGTGTTCTATTTATATAATTAAGCAATAATTGCAGTTTAATAAACTTAGAATAGATAAAGAGGACTTAAAATGCACTTTGAAAATATTTCAAATATAGACCATAACAATATTGAAAAAAAAACAAAAAATATATTGTACCTATGTTATATAGCAATGTCTTCTTGAAGAACTACAATGTAAAGTACAAAAAGTAGTAAAAGATATAATTGACCTAAAATAACAAAGGTGAAGATGGTGTTAAAGCAAAACTATTATATACAGGTACTCAGCTTGTGCCTCATATGCAAATACTTTAAAAAAATATGAAACCAAATTATAGAATACCAAAAACTGGAAAATATTTCTTGACTTATGAAAACAATAACGCCATAATGGGTGACATGCAACATGAAGTAATGAAAAGAACAGATGATTAAAGTAGCTAAACTAATGGACTACTTCTAAACTTGGAAGTAAACCAAGATAAAACAAAGTATTTAGTTGTACCTAAACTATTTTTCAAATGAAAACGCACTGAGCGGTGGACGAAAACTGGTCGAAATTAGCACATGCTCTTCCCATTTCCGGAAAATTCAGCTGCCATCAATCGCACTACCTTGTATACGTAGTGAATTGCAATGATGCAACAGTTTACGACTGTTCGTATATGTCATCGACATCTACTGATTTTTTACGTGCGCTCAGTTAAAATATTGAATTTGTTTTCCGTTTACACCTTTTAATTTGTTTTTTTTTACGTACACCGAATATTCGGCGAAATTATCAAAGACGAAATTGTTATTCTTAGTTGGTAATCGAAACGAGGTATCGAACGAGTGGATGCTATGTGGGAAAATTTCACAAGCCATATGGACAAAATTTAAAAAAATGTTAAGAGATGGATTTCATTGTTAACGAACTGCTGTCCATAATACACCTAATTAATTCCTCATCCGAATCTGAGACGAATAATTAACTAAATTTTTATGTTATGTGTTTGTAATTTTAATTTATTTATTTTTTTTAATGTGTGATAAAAAAAGAAATATTAAACAAATGGTTTTCTGTACTTATTAAAATATATTAACCTACCCATTATATTTCAGTGTACCTATAATAAAATAAAATAATAAAGGTACAATTATAAGAAATACACCAAGCAATAATGAAAAATAATAATCCATAAGTGTTTTATCAAAAAATTAAAATGTTCTGTGGCGTGTGACAGCATGATGCGGTAGATAATAAGAGTAGAAAATGCACAAAATACTTTATGAAGAATATTGAATTATTTTTCACTCTGTATGCACAACAGTGTCAATAGTAGCTGATTAACAGTGATTAAAAATAAAACTAATACTCATTTAAGGAGAGGGGCGTATTGTTACGCCACTGATAATGGTGCAGGACAGGTGCTTTCTCATATGAAAAATAGTATAGAAGAACACAAGTTGACTCAGACCTAAGAGTAAGAAATAGCTATCAACAAGTGAAACTTGTTAATTAACATAAATTAACACAACAAAATGCACTATAACATTAAGTTGAGGATATCTTCGACCTAATTTCTAATCATGCTTTAGCAAAACTAGATAAGTTAACATTACACTCTAGAATCTAGATGATCAAAAAATACAATTACTTTAACTCTTTATGACTAGTTCTAATAAATTCATGAGAAAAAAGGTCATTAATTCAAGGAGATGGATAGAAAGCATGACTTGTTTTGAAAAATCAAAATTTAAATAAATTTATAGACCAATTCTAGAATGAGAACAAAAAGAGAAGTTTAGCAAATCTACTCAAAGTCCAGTATAAATACTTACCTTATGAGTAAACGACTCGAGAAGACAAGGTATACCAGGAGGCTGACAATCGAATGATTTGTTGATAGTCTTACTAAGAAATTCAAATGATAAAAGATCTATTAGTTGTTCAAGAGAGCATCGAGCAGATAAAACTACAGATAATCTAATCAGATGCCCTCAGGGTACAACATTAGAAAGTAAAATTTTGTGTAAAACCCCTACAAGGGCTATTAAAGCTTATCAAAAAGAACTAATGGTACACAATCAAGCTTATGATTAGAATTAAATTCTCTTAAAAAACAAAATACATAACCACAAATAGTAACAAATAATACCTTAAGCATATTTTGTAAATATTACACAATACAACACAATAATAAACTATATTTATCAACGCTTTGGACAAAGCACTCTATAGAAAAATAGCTTAGGTATTAAATTCAACCAATACATTAATATATAAACAGGTTCTAAGAAAATTAATTTCATAAGTATACAATTTATTATAGTCTGGTACATTTGAAAATAATATACTAAAACCAATAAATGTTGCTCAAGTTATTACCAATAACTGTGACCTTCAACAAAATACAAATTCTTCTATTCTTCAAAAATGATAAAATTTAATTCAATTCAAATGGTGAGTTAAATCAATTGATTTAACTTTAATCGATATTTATGCAACAAACTAGCATTTTTTAAATAACATTTTTTTAAAGCAGGTAGATGGTTTTTTTAGACAAAAATTAGTAAATATAGGAAAAACCAGTCATTAGATTAAGAAAAAAATTATAGGTAGATGATCAGTTTCCACAAGAACAGTTTTTAACTTTAAAATATTTAAATTATATCATTAAAAATAAATAAAATGGAATACTTTATCTTAAATGAAGGCAAAACAAAGTGTTTAGGCAAATGTAATATGACAGTGGCTCCTGCTTATTTCGACAGGACCAAGCGCAAAAAAAATGGTAAAACGTGTAAAATAATTTTGGTCCTCTTATAGCGAAAACCAAACTTAATGTCCGATTCTATGAAACAAAAAAAAACACTAAAAGCTACAATCTATGGAACAAATATTAGGAATGTAGAGTGATCAATCAATTCAGCAAAACATAAATTGTAGTAGCTTTGAATATAATATATAATTTTCTTCTTTAGATAACATTATTTTTTAAAAATTAAACAGGAATTCTTATAGAAAGTACATTCCTGTTTATTAATTAAATTAAATTAAAAATAATAATAATAATAATAATAATAATAATAATAAATAAATAATAAAATATTAATGATAAAAAGTAATAATAATAATAATAATAATAATAATAATAATAATAAAAATAATCATATAATAATAATTAATAATTGACAACGGATAATGACAAATATTAGTATTTTATGAGCACGAAATATTAAGAACCAAAAATAAGAATACATTTAATGGCCTATAGAAATTCACTAAATTTGAATACAAGCCGCAAAATGGAAATTTAGTTCACTATTTTTAAATACACCATGTACATGATATTGAATTAATGTTTTTTTTTAAATCTAAATATTGCACATTTTGATGTATTTTTTTTTTTGTATTATAAAAAAAATATATAGATAAATTGAATAAATTTAAGACGAATCAAAAACAATATTGAAAATTTTAAACGGCATTCATTATAATTATACATTTAAATCACATAACCTTCACCCCAATTATTTTTCCTAATCGATATAGCAATATAGTTTTTTTATTTATTTATAGACAAGCGTATTTTCAACATTTTTAATATATACGTATCATATGGTTGGCCTGTTTTCTCATATAGTAAACTAGCTAGAACAGGAAAATGAGAAAACATAGAGACCCACCTAATATGATGGTTAAGACGTGAAACCACCTACACACAATGTTTTGGCAATAGTGTTTTTCATTTGAAAAATTGATAAATATAAAATTTTGTAATAATCATGCGTAAATATGATCAATGGTAGGTATACTTAAGTTAATTTTTAACTTAATTAATTTCAAAATTTTCATGAATACTTGAAAAGCTGTTACAATGTTTCACATTTTAACCATTGATATAGATATAAATTCATACATATATAATGCAATTAGTTAACAAAAGATGCGACTGTATACTAAAAAAATTTGACTATACAAATACAGAATTAAGATCTGTACATATAAAAAAGTATAATAGTGGTAAGAATTATCTAATTTTTATCTCATTATTACAATCCATAACATACATATTGTTTATTAATTAAACAGTCAACAACATTTGAAATTTATGTAAAACATAAATTTTGGTCAATAAACTTACAATATCATAATGTTAACAAGTTTATTATTTTTTTTTTTTTTTAAATAATGAGTAATAACTTCCTAAATTTACGAAAGAAACTTTTAATACTTATAAGGTAACAAATGCAGTATTAAATATTCATATTTTGTGATGAGCAGAAACTTTATAAGATGATTCAGAAAAGTATATATGAGTTTGTGAAGAAAATTGATGAAGCAAACGGTTATTTCATATATAAATTGATGTATAGCTCCCAAACTAAATACATAAGTACCAACACAGAAAAAATCTTAAATTGATATTAACAGTTATAATAAGCTAATTTAAGTAACTTGATTGCATTTAAAAATGTTAGTGTTTAAAACTGTTAATGATTTAAATTTTTTATATAAGAAGCATATTGATTGTTCTAATTAGAAACAGAAAATAGGTATGTAAATAAGACTATAATTTAAAAACTTTCATCACACACAAAATATTATCCATGTCAAAGCATTCACTCTACTTTGTGCTTTAGATTTAAATACAATATTGGTTTAAGGAAATTATTTTTTACTAATTATAATCTTCATTTAAAGAAATAAAAATACATTTTGATTAAAATTAATAAATTAAATTATAACTTTATTGTTAAAATTGGCTAAATTTTTAATTATTTTTTTACTGTAAAATGGATTTTATTCAATAAAATTTCATAAGAAATATTTTATCTTTTCAAAATCTGTTGAGATATAATCAATTAATAATTTAATCTGAAAATGAATTTTTTTATGATGAATACATTTTTTTTTCAACAAGATAAATAAATATAAATTAAAAATACAAAAATAAAAATTTTACTTCAATAAATATACAAATTAAAGGAAAACTATAATGAATTCCATTGGCGAACAATTTTACGCTTTATTTCTCTAAAACTTTTTCCTAATACATCATTTAAAAGGTACAATCTCAGTAGAAGAATTTATGGTTCTGTTTTTTCATATTATTTAAATATTTCAGCAAGTATATTGACTTACCAAATAAGTCTTTTGTATCATATAAATAAAATAATGACAAGATATTGTTTTGATAGGTCATTGCGTTTTAAACTCTTTAGCAATACTATAGGAAACAATTTTGTTCCAATCAATTTTTGTTCTAGTCACTGGCAATTGGCGACGAAGAGCCTTGAATGTAGTTTCTGACATAGTATGATAATTTTCTGTAATAGCTGCCTGATACTTGTTTTCTGCATCTTCTGCTATTTTCAAAACTTCTTTAACAGCTAGTTCTTCAGTCTTAATTAAATATTTTATTAAGTATTTTAAGTGAATCATATGTGTATAGATTAAAAAATAATACTTACTGTTAATGCAATTGTTTCCTTAATTTCTTTAGATGCCACAAGTTGAACATTACCATTTTCATAGTAATGAACGTGGATTCGTAAAAATCCAAAAACGTCTATGCTATTTGTACCTACAGTTAATGTCCACTGAGATCTCCAACGTCCATTCCTTCAAATTCAAAAATAAATTATTTTTCGTCATCATCATTTTTAGACTACATTAAATAGACAAACCAAAAATTTTTTGCTTGAAATTCATGATCTTCAATGCAAGCTGTTATTACAGTAGAAGAACCTTCTTTTTTTGCAAATACACTGCATGTACCATGTTTATAATGCTGTAATGTATATGAAGTGAATTCTGTTTCAAATGCTAAACGCCAAGTTTCTAACTCTGAATCTGGTTCCCAACTCTGTAATTTTACAATAAGATTATTATTTAAAGTAACAGATATAATATGTTTATAATAAGTTTTTACAATTTAAATGCCATTGACTTCTTTTTTTTTCACAAAAAAATTCACAGATAGCACAGAAATAATCAAATAATGAACTAGATGAGGTCTAGAACTATTATTTTGAAATGTAATGAAGTTAAATATAATACAACTGATATTCAAAATATTATTTTACATGCACAAGTCAAAATAAATTATACTATTAAATACATGCAGTTTCTTTTGATAGATAATAAGAATGATCACCGTTTAGTGAGTGACTAATACACCACTAAAATATTAGCGAATAAACAATTGTTTCATTTAATAGGTATAATATAAATAAACATTGGAATAGTATATGTTTATTAACCAACAAAAATTTTATTTCATCACTTTTTTAATTTTCCACATAAGGCCAGGAATATTTTTAAAAATAAGGTCAAAATTAGGTATATCACAAAACAATTTAAAGCTGTTATGAATGAAATACATAGGAAGACTAGTTACGGTAGATATATGATCTATAGATGAAATACATGAAAATAAAACAAATAATAATAATAATGACATTTCACATTAAATTAAAATCTACAAAAAATTAGAGAAAATAAAATAAAATATTATCATCAACAACAGAATTTACACAAAAAAATTAATTTAAATACCTAATAAATATGTTCAATAAACAACTATTATACTTGCCTCATAGTTTGATGGTTCTTTACTTAAATGATCAAACTTGAATGACAACTTTGATCTAGGATCATAAAATCTACTGGATCCTAAATCGTTGAATTGGGTTATAAGAACTGGATATTCACTATCTTCTATCTTAACAGGTAATGTCTGTTCTTTATTGTACAAAGCAAATGCCCTAAAATCACCATAATCCAAATGAGTATACAATATTTACCAATAATGTTCAATATTTTCTATACATACCAACACGTTCCTTCTTTAAGAAGAGCATCATTATTTACTAAACCTCGAACATCTTGCAAAAAAATAAAAAAAACATAAATAATTAATAAATAATAAGTTAAAACTCATAAATATTTTTTACCGTTGAACACTTCATTAAATTCGCCTGGAGGTGAATGCAAAATAAAATCCGAAACAATTCTAACCTAAAAGCATAAAAATCATTAGTTTTTAAAATAAATTAGTTCCTCTTAAGAGGATTATTTAATAAAGAGTTATATTTAGGCAATTTCATAATTTTTCCACGATATTCAGTTGTTAATATGAATAGTAAATAATCATTGATATCTGTGTATAGATATATTAGGAACATTTATATCCGCATTCACATATCACCTTTCACCTACTATTTGTAATACGACATAAATTCTCATTTTTAATTTACCAATCAATCTTATGGTGCAATAAAAATTCTAAAAACAGGTTATAGTTCACCGTAAACTTGAGATTGGCTTTCCTTCTTTTTTTAACTTTTTTTTTACTTAAAATTTCCAAAAATTGATTTTTGTTTATTTTTAAGATTGTAATTTTTTTAATTTTACTTAATGTAATTTAAGGGGGGCAATTAAAAAATAAGAGGAAGTTAATGTAAAAAAGACAACAATAAATTTAAATCTAATATTTGAATTCTTATATCACTAGATTGATTGGCATGTTTGATTGAAAATACGTCTATACTGCAATGTGGCAAATGTGATAGGTAGAGAAACACAGAGAATCACCGCTTTTAATCCCTTAGAAGTGTCTTATATTTTTTGGAAGTAAATAAAGAATTTGAATGCCTAAATAAAAAAATTTTAATTTATTAATTTTGAATTAAATAAACCTAATTTATATACTTTGGAATTAGACACATGCAATGTAACACAATATGTATTTTTAATATTTATATAGGTAACTTGTCAATTTTTAAATTATTACATTTAAAAGATACTATTAAGTATATATGAATAATTAACATAATAATAATAATTATTTTATGTAATTCATCTGAATGACTCATTAACTATTTTAGATAATTTGAATATCTATAGAGCCTCACTGTAAGTTACATTATGAATTGGCTACATAAATAAATACTCAATAATTTGATTTTAGAGCTAGTCTAACATGTGCCGTAAAAATTTTGCACAATATGTCATGTTTGGAAAAAGTTTAAAAATCACTTAAATAATTGATAAATTTAAATAATATAATTTACACAATTATATAGATATAATTTAATTTTAATTAATGATAAAATTTCTAATATGATATTCTATTATTTATTTTCATGTTTAACCAGTGTCAGTGTTTCTACACCAATTTATCTCATAGAGAAACCCAAATACAACAAAGAAATTCTTTGATTGAGCTTGGTGAACTAAGCTAAAATTTGTTTGACTAAGTATTAAAGCTTATAAGGTATACTTACCTAATTTAATTGAATTTGAGCTAGATACAATTTTAAGTTAAGTAAACATTTATTTTGAAGGCTTCAGTGTTAATTAAATTTTATCTCTTATAAAGGTTGATTTATTTACACTATGAAACTAAGTTGTTTTGTTAATTATATTAAAGTCTCTTAAGCTTTAGTACACTGTTTGTACCCATTTAAAGTAATATCAATTATAACAACATTAAAATAAAAAGTTACCACTTTTATTTTCCGGCCTGAAGAATATAAGGATTACCAGTAGGTATCTACATTATTACAGATTTGTTGGTTACAGATTGTATATAACAAATAAAGAAAAAAATATATTTAACAAATAAAGATGTCAACTTCAATAAAAACAACTGGCCACCAATTATTATATTTATATTACCATATAAACTATAATAAACTATAATGGCCACATACAGTTAGAGAAAATACAGTAGGCCAACATTCTTGATCTAACCAATTTCATCACCAATTCATTGGTTTTTATATAAAAACCATTTAAAATTAACTCGAGGATACTATTTAAAGACAATTTTTTTAGTTATAATATATTCTAATGACAGTGTTTTTTATATACCTTGATATTGTTTGATTATTTTCATCACGCTATACTTCGCACTGAAATTACATTTCTTAGTAAAACAATTCCTTTTATGGATTCTATTTTAATTGGAACAATTTTAAATGATTGATGACCAGTTGAGATTTCACTGTTAACTAACACAACCTGAGTCAACATGTTAAAGCTAACTGAATTTCATAATAATAAGTTATGTCTGTGATTGTATTTATTAAGATAAAACATATTTTGAGTTGAAATGGTAATACAACAGATCAATGGAATTTACATTCTACCTGTGTTCTTAATCATTTATAACAAATGGAATTTAAATACTTTTTAGTGACAATTCGCTATTTTATACTTACTAAGAATTTTTTATTTGTGGGCTTTGTTTTTTTTGGCTGATTTCCAAGTTTTTCTTTTTTTATAAAAAATGTGATGCCATGATAAATTTTAACAATTAAAAAGCATAGTATTAGCAAAAAACATGAAAATATAGAATATATTTTATCAATTTATTAAAATGTTCTGCAAAAAAAATTATTTAACTAAAAACAAAGGTTTATTACAGATAAATTAGTTAAGATATAATATTTCAAAAAAAGTTATTTTATTTGGCATTACAGAAAAATCAAATTTATAGTATGGTAAAAATAGTATATAAACTAAAATTTTCCAATCCCCTTAATTTTTAAGGTGCTTTTGAAATTTGAACACACTAATCAAAGAAAAATAAACAAGTTAAATAATTTAAATATACTATCTATCCTAAATCTTACTAAGACCTCCATTAAACTATGAAAGGTAGCAGCGACAATAATTGAGTATTGATATTAATTTAAATACACTTTATAACTAATTTAGGTATGAGTACATTCATTTTTAAATATTGCACTAAGATTTTACAATTTTTGAGAGTTGGAGTTTAAATACTATTATATATAATAAGCAATTAGTTCTATAATAAATTCAAATATAATGATATAACAGGCTGCATTTCCTTACATATCAACTACATTATGAATATACACTATAAAATGATACAGTTAGTGTTTATATAACTATAAACAATTACTAATGTTTCCTTAAATGTTTAAAATCATGGTATGAGTCTACTTGTAACATATCAGTGATTCAATAAATTAAATCAATGTATTATGCATAGGTACTATGCAATAATTTAATTATTAATTTATAATCGGAAATATTATCAAGTTGTAAACTGATACCATAGAGTATAGACGCATAAAAATAAAAACTTGATCATTGTAAAAGTGCTTATTTATTGGATAACATTTTTATTAATTATATTATGTAGAATGTGAAACATAGACGTTCTATGTATCAAAAATAACTACCTTTTCTTGGTCCGAAATTAGTTCCTCTCCTTCCATGGCCATAACGATCGCTAAATAACGGGGACAAACTGTTGTCACGGTGAAAAAAAATAAAAAATGAAACGGTCGACACGTAAAAGTCAAACAGCTCGAATCCGGAAGGTAACTGCGCTATCGTCACCCAGGCACCGTATTTATTTATTATCGGACACAAGACGATCGACACGGTTACTGTGGGGATGTGTATGAGCCAACGGTAAATAATAATGGTAAATACCTTAGCAACTATTGATAATGAAAACGCGACGTAGCAATCACTCAGTTGGGCTACGTTGTAAAACGACACCGATTAATGTTTTTTACAGCGGTAGAGCAACGACGATAACGCGATAATGTGAAAACGTTGGGAACACGATACGCATAGTCGGCGGAGCGGATAATCTCTTGTTGCCCGGTTGGGTTTTTTCTCCCGTCCGCCAGGTCCACGAGAGCCGAGAGGTTATACTGGGAATGTGAACGAAATGAGTACACGCACGCAACCCATCTGTTATCAGCTGCTGTAACGTCGTCGCCGTTGACGTAGTAGGAGTAGTAATAGGAGTAATAATAGTGGTAGTAGTAGTAGTAGTAGTAGTAGTAGTAGTAGTAATAGTAGTAGTAGTAGTAGTGTCGCTTAGGCGTATCGAAGACAAAATTGAAACTTCGCTTTTTTTTAGTTAGGCCTCTATTTGCCCTAAAAATCCTTCACATCATCTTATAAATTACGAGATATCAAAAATAACAAAATTTTTTTATTTATTTGGTTTATCCATATTCCACTTATGACTTATGACACACTACACAGTAGTACAGTACACAATCGTCATTTGTCAATAACTTTTGTCATGAAATATTAAGAATCATTTCAAACGATTTTTTCGAACAAAATCTAGTAGAGTATACAATTTATTTGTTTGATGAATTCCAAGCACTTGCACCATTGAAATTTAATTACTAATGAATCTGAACTCTGGAATCAGTCGTGTAGGTCAACGAATGATAGGTTACGGATTTGGCTTTCGAACGATTGGACGTCGGACAAATTTAAAAGTTTTTATCATTATAACAATTTTTTCTATCTGTTTAACATAGGTATCTATTACTTACAAGAACTACGTAGTGCATATTACCTACATAGCACTCATGACGTATGAACGCATAAATGTTATGTGATTTAAAAATGTTTTCAATAAAACGAAACATTACAGAATGTACAATAGTTTTTAAATGAATTTGTAAACTATGAATTAGTAACATAAAAATTATAAATAGTATATTTGTTAGCGTAATTTGGCATGAGTCAATGACTTATTATTCAATAAAAAAAATAATGACTAATTTAGTTTACGCAAGACGTGAATAATACAACATTACAAACAAACGATTAAAAAAAAAGTACGTACTTCGCCCTATGGGGTATTCTTCACTCCTGAGATAAGTTAATGGGGATGAGTGAATTAAATTTTAAAAAAATGTTAGATTTTTCAGTTAAACGATTCTGAGCCAAGCTTCACATTTCTATAGCTATCATTCATAATTCTTACCATATTTCGTATGATTATCAGTAGGTTTTATTATCTTAAGTTTTTTTTGTTTAACAAAAAAGACATTTTTTGAAATTATTTGTAAGTATTTTAAATAAGTATTTCTGAAAGAACATTTCCTGACAAACTTAAACTTGCAATTATCAAACCTTTATATAAAAATGGTGTCTCAACAAACATTAATAATTATAGACCAATATCAATGAGAAGCAATTTCGCTAAAATATTAGAAAAAATTATTAAGTATAGAGTAGTAGAGTTTTTGGAAAAGAATAATTTATTGTCTAAAAACCAGTTTGGTTTAAGACCCAGGTTGGGCACAGAAAATGCACTGTACAGTGCTACTAAATTCATATATAGATGCGCTTGACAACAATAATAAAGCAATGGCAATACTTTTAAATCTAGCTAAAGCCTTAGATACGGTCAATCATATTGAACTATGTCAGATTTTACCAAGTTTTGGTATAAATAATAGTAGTTTAAAATGGTTTATAAGTTATTTAAATAACAGGAAACAAATTGTGCAAATTATGAACTCCTCAGGCAGGGCCGTCCCGAAAAAATAACCATGGGGGGGTGTAGACTAACTAATTGCCAACTCGTGGTCATAAAAATTGTCTCGCTTCGCTCGAATATTTTCATGTTATAATATACTTCATTATATCATTTTTTTAGATTCTGAGTGAAGCGAAGAATCTTATGGTTTTACAATGATGTTTATTTTTTATTTTTTTATTTTTTTCTGTAACCACTTTTTTGTATAGAAATCCTTGTCCAAAAGTTTCGTCCAGCAACTTTTTAGATTCGAAATTGAACTGAGATGGTACTTTAAAGAGGTCATTTTTCTTAAATCTCCATAGTTTTTCCAGTAATCAAGAATAACGATCGAAAAACGGTAAAATCGGTAAAAATCCGCCGTAAACGAGATTTTCACTGTTCAGATTTTAGGTATTTAGTCATAAATCGAAAAGTATTGAAGCTAGAAACTTGAAAATGTTATCCAATATCAAATACATACTTTTTTATATTGGATAAAATTTTCAGAACAATTATAGCACTTTTGACTTAAATATAGAACTTTTAATTTACCAAATTGTTGGAAAGTTTTTATGTAATATAATTTTAAATAATTGACAAAAAGTTCTGAAAATTTAATATGACCTTACTCATATACCTACCTAATTATTCTAACAAAAATTCAAAAATTGTAACTCAGGATTTTTTTTTATACACACTTTAATAAATTATTATACGATTTTTCACGATATTGTCTGATTTCTTTTAAGTTTATTTCTAATGAAATATTGAGTATTTGTTAGAAAGTTCTGAAATTTTAATACAAGTTTACACTTATACTAAGCTATCAATACCGAAAAAGTATCAATAATCGTGACTCAAGATTTTTTTTCCAAGCATTTAAGTAAATTATTATTTATCAAATTATTGAAGTATAAATGAGTTATATCTAATTGAATATTTTATGATGGTTTAATTCCAAAAAAAACTCACCAAAAATTATACAAATTACCGTAAAATACGTAAACAGTATTTGAATAATAATATATTATATTACACTGAAGCTTTGCTCAGAATCGTTTTATACTAAAGAAATGAGTCATCATTTCTTTAAAACTCAATACATTCATCACCAATATCTTGTCCGAGGACCGAAGAAACGAAGGACGAACTTGTACCACCATCATCTCACTTACCAGCTTTTTAGATTCTGAACGGAGTGAAGAATGTATTGATTTTACAATGATGTGTGTTTTTTAGATTCTGAACGGAGTGAAGAATGTATTGATTTTACAATGATGTGTGTTTTTTTTTTTTTTTTTTTTTTTTTTTTTATTTATTTATTTTTGTGTCTGTCGACACGATTTGGGGCAGTAAAAATGCTTCGATGCAACTTTTCTGAAAGGAAATTGAATCTAGTTGGTACTTTGGGGGGTCAAAAGTTAAAAATTTTCAATATTTTTTTAACGCGCCGGGAAAAACCCTTAAAAAATGAGGGAAAAACGGTATATTTTACGCAAAACCAGTTTTCGACAAAATCAAATTTTTTATTTTTCTATAACTCAAAAACTAATCGATGTAAATACTTGAAATTTTCACCAAATGTTTAGATTAGCGTTCTCTATACACCGTTAAATTTTCAAAGTATTTTGACTTTTATTGAGCTAATTATAGACAATTGAAATTTTCAATTTTTTTAAGTATTTTTTTTTAAAATAACGATAAAATTTTTTTTTTTTGCCAGAAAATCTTGAAAATTTAATACAAGGTTTCTTATAAGTTGTTCCATAACTGATAAAAAAAAATCCAAAATCGTAAGTCACAATTTTTTTTTATAAGTGCTCAAAGTTCCAATTTATACGAAATATGTAAAAATTGCGAAAATTTGCAAATAATTTTGTTGTTGAAAAATCGTAAAATTTTTTTCTTTTATAACTAAGTTTTGAAAATTTGGTACAAGGTTTTCCATTAGTTTTTCTTCAATTATCTGCAAAAAAAACTCTACCGGATTCAGACAAAAAAATTTTATGAGTGTTTGAAATTTAAATTTTTACAAAAACACGTTAAACAACGGTTTAGCCTCAAACGATTTTTGCTATTTGTTTTTTTTTCAAAAAGTATAAGTTGTAGAAACTTGAAAATTTTATCAGTTGTTTATATTGGCATTTTCTTTATATAATTTTATTTTCAAAAGATTTCACTCATTTTTAATCAATTTATAGGCATTTGAAATATTCGATTTTTTTTATTTTTTTTTTTATAAATGTTGATAAAAAAAATGTAGCTCGGACGAAATACTTGAAAATTTAATAGAAGGGTCCACATAAGTTGTTCTAACTCCCATTCAAAAATTATAAAAATACATAGGCACAAAATTTTTTTATAAGCGTTTATAAGTGCTAATATTGACAAAATTCGTCAAAATCATGTATATTTGCTGTATTTTGTAGGTAAAAATTCATAAAAAATTTTTTATTAGAAGCTAACAATTGAAATTTTAATACAAGGTTGGCCATAAGTTCAAACAGTCAATATTTGACAATTTTTACAAAATCAAAACTTTACACCTAAAATAACAATTTACCGTAAAATAATTTTGGATTTATGCTATTTTTCTTTAAGTACTCGTTATAGAAATTTTAAACTTTTACTAAGTGCTTAAATTGGAATTTTCTTTCCATAGTTTAATTTTTTAAATATTTTGCATATTTTTAAACTATATATATATATTATATATATATATATATATATATATATATATATATATATATATATATATATGTATACATTTGTAACTCTGTCATTTGTAAACTTGTAAGAGTGATTCAAAAATTATTCAAATACATAGGCACAATTTTTTTTTATATGCAGTTGAAGTTCAAAAATCGACAACATTTGTAGTTGAAAATGTATAAAAAATTTCTATTCAAAGTTAAGAAATGAAAATTTAATACAAGGGTGTTCATAAGTTTTTCTTGCAAAAAGTATAAAAATATCATGATCGGTTCAATTAAAAAATTTTAACGGGCGTCTGAAACTGTAATTTCTACAAAAATTCAGGCGTTAAATTACGATTTACTATAAACATATTATTCACTGACAATTCATCTTCGTTCAGAATCGTTTTTTTTTTTTTATAATATAAAATAATGTCCTAATCTATCCTATAATGCCTAATCTATCAATACATCTCGTGTATCCCACCCAACTCCTGTATCCTGTGCTTTTTTTTTTCTTATTGTTTAAAACACATTTTTTAGTTTTATAAATTTGAAAAATAGTTATTATTCACTTTGGTATCAAATTAAAATAGTAGTACCTATAGTTACCAAAATATCTAAATTTTGTAGGTATTAAGGTATTTATATTATTGTGCAATATAATATATCTACATTTTAACCAAAGCTTTTATTTAAAACAAGGTATGTACAGTAATATTATGATGGTCAGGTATTCAAATACAAATATTTTAATACACATTATACATACAAATATATATTATAAATGTACAAAACATAAACGATTTTTTTTTATATTTTAACCAAATGAACAGTTAAATACTTAGATCTCTATTCTGCGTTCTGTTACTTTTGTTTTATTTTTATTTTAGTTATGAGTTAATACTATAATAATAATATTATAGTTATTATGTTATTTTTATAAAATTATAAGTTAAGTAGAAATATTTTTTTTTTCATAGGAAAATACTTGAATATTCATAATTTTACTGTGTAATATTAAATATAAATACTATTTATAGGTTAAATATTAAAATACTTAAAATATTATTAAATTGCCGACTCAATGTATCGATGAAGCTTTGTGACAACTGGGCCCCAACTAGAACGTCTTGGGGGGTGTCCCACCCCCTACACCCCCCTCTCGGGACGGCCCTGTCCTCAGGTGCAGAATTGAGTATTAATTGTGGAGTAGATATCACAAGGTAGTGTCCGGGGCCCGTTATTATTCATATTATACATTAATTCAATGTGTGATTTAAAAATTGATGGACAAATCATAACTTATGCTGATGACATATGTCTCTTGTTTTCCGGTGTGTCGTGGGAAGATGTTCGTATAAAAGCAGCTAAAGAATTTAAAAAAGTGATTAATTATCTAAACCATAGAAAACTCTCAATAAATTATAAAAAAACAAACTTTATACATTTTTCAATCAACATAGATGAGAACAATCATGATGAATTAAAACTCTGTTTTTGTGGCAATGTAGAAAATTGTAATGACAGCATGTGTCATAAAATATACATGGTTAATAGTATAAGATATCTGGGCTTAATTTTTGATAAGAATATGAGATGGCATTTGCATGTCAAGAATATTGTAATGCGCATGCGTATATTATTATTTAGCATTTTTAAATTAAGGAATTTCCTGCTGTGAAAGTTATGCGTATAGTTTATTTATCATTATTCCAGGCAATATTTCAGTATAGTTTGGTGGTATGGGGATGTTTGAATGAAACCCGGTTAGGCCACAAATTTTATTTCAAAAAAAAAATTGTAAGAATCTGTTTAGGTAGAAATAATTTAGTAGGTTCAACTGGTGAAAATTTTAAGCTGTTGAATGTGTTACCAGTCGAGAGTGTATATAAAAAGGTATCTATTATATATATATATAATAAAAAATTATGAACATTTTTTTATTGGGGAAAATATAAGAAAAAAAGGGAAATGTTGGCTTTTGATGTCAAAGTATTTTATTGTAAAAAAGCTTTTGGTCAAAAATTCATCGATTATTTAGGTCCTAATTATTATAATTCAATGCCTTTACATATAAAAAAACTTATTTACTATTCAATTGGGAATCTTAGTATTACATGCTTTAAAAAACAAATTAACGCGTGGTTATTTTCACTAATAGATTATTATTAAAAAAAAAAAAAAATTAATTCAAAAATTTAAAATTAAAAATAAAAACAAATCAATTTTTCAATATTATAATAATTAAAATATGGAATACGTTTTTAAAATTGTGAATTTTACTTATGGAATTTATTATGTTACTCTATCTTTTATTATGTTAATTTGGAGTTAGATTTATTTGTATGTAATTTTGTTTATTATTCTGTAATGTAACTCTCTACTACCATCACAAGCATTACGCTTAAAGGAGGTTGATACTTTATTGTAGATTTTAATAATATGTAAATCATCTTATTTATATTTTACAATAAAAGATAAAAAAAAATAATGATAATAAAACATATCTAATAAATTATATATCAACTAATAAAATAATTAAATGATTGGAGCTTTCGGTATGAAATGATTTTCTTATAAACACCTTACATATATCGATAAACGATATCAAGAATTTTGAGTAGTCACGTATTACTTTGGAATTATGGAAGATACGACAGCAAAACTTTAAGGGTATCTAGATGTTATTCAGTAGAATATTAAAAAACAAATTAACTGGTGAATCGGGCATTATTTAATGCTATTGACAATTTACTTTTGAAAATCCTAATTTTCGGCAAAAAAAATCATTAAACATTGTATTACATTTGTAGATTTATGGTTTGTGTTACGTTGTTTGATATCATAATAAGAGAGCCTGAGCTTTAACAAGTTGACTGCCGGAGTATTTTTATAGGGTTGTCCACACACGCCATGAATATCAATATTCAATACTGCTACTCACTGGTTTCGTCACATATGCCGATGTATTTTTGGACAGATTACACCATAGGCCTTGGATTTTTTTCCATATTTCTAATCATTTTCTTATCTCATAAGCTTATTGGTATAATTGTATGTTTATTTAAAGAAAAATAAACCGATTCCAAGTGAGTACCAATTATGGTACTCAATGCCTATAGTGTATTATTATAGCCCGTAATGTCATATTATTTTCTATTTCATTTCACTTTGACTCGAAAGGAAGATGTTACGAATGCTAAAATGAGATGGCGAAGCAAGGTGGAAGACAGCATGCACAATAAGTCACTCGAAAAGTGCAAACTAATAGCTGCCCATACACGGAAGGTTTTCCCGTCAGTTTTGTCCCTTGGCCGATCAAATCCGTGGTGTTGGTATTTACATATATGGGATAAAAATATCACGGACCTGAGTTCCAACGTTATTGCTAAAGATATTTTTGGCAGATAAATATTACATTTGACTTGCACGTGTATGGACGGTCACAGTCCACAGACCACAGTTTTAGTTGTAAACAGTAAATACACGTACTATGTACTGTTCTGTAGGAATGGCAAAAAATATTTCTAACATCATAAACGATCTAGTGACACATCATAACTGCGAGAAAATCAACAGTTTTGAACATACACCTACATATCTAGTCTTTACATTTCAAGGGAGCGGGATAATTTGGCAGATCTGGAATGACAGTGAATGGGTATCATAAGTTCTATACCGTGACGGACCAGAACTGACGACCTGATCGACAGTTTTGGAATGCCATTCCAAAACTGACGGAAAAACCTTCCGTGTATGGGCTGCTAATAACTATGTGTATCAGTTGTTCTCATAGCCGTCCAAATGGGGGGGGGGCAAATGTGGCAAGTGCCCCTCGGCGCCTCAAGTATTATGAATTAAGGGGGCGTCATAAAAATTAATGAAATACAATTAAAATTTTTTTTTAAATTGGTGTTTCATATAACAATTCTTCTTTTATACTGTGATATCAAAGATGGGTACCCATTAAAGTGTGTGTGTGTGGGTGTATGTGTGTGTGTTATTAAATAAAAAATTATATATATATATATATATATATATATATATATATATATATATATATATATATATATATATATATATATATATATATAATGACTAAGACTATTATGTTGCATACCTATCTACCTACAATAATTTGTTATTAATATCGATATTACCAAAGGATACAGACGATACAGTTAGGTACTGTATAGCCTTTATAGGTATAATTTATACGTGATTTACGTAATGTTTCGAGAAAATGGTGATTTTTTTCTATAATGTAGCCATAATAATGAAATCGGTCTCAACTTCAAAAATATCATCAAAACAAAATAAATACGTGTACATAAATAAGATCACAATACTATTTAACAAGCATGGACCTTTAATTAATAAGTATTAAACATGTTTGAAATGATGTGTTATTTTATGCTGAACATTTGAAATCAATTTTATATTTTTTAGAAGGGAGGGCGTCAAATATTGTTGTCTTTTTAAATTTATTAAATGTATTTTTTGAACGAAATTAACCAATACATTCTTAATAAATCTAATTCTATGAGTTCCTGCTGCAAGGGCTGGACATATTCATGACTTATAAGTACATGGTACATATCTAATTAATTATAAGTATGTATGGAATTTCCCAAATTTTAAAATATTAATATGAATAGTTATGCCAAGTCATAAATTGTATAATTAATTTGAATTTTGTCTTTAAGCGCAGGAAACAATTTTATACTTTAATTTCAATTCTTGAAAGTTGAAGAACAATTTTTAATTTTTACAATTTACTGCAATAATAAGTAATAGTATACAATTAATTAAACATTTTGATAAATACTTAGTAGAACTTAGTAACAACTTAGTAGAAAAACATAATTGCATTAGCCAGATCATCAAGACACTCTATTTATTCATTCATGATCATGATTAAAAAATCTTCCCTGCTAAAATTTAAAAATATTCAGTATTAAAAAATAATTGTTTACTTGTTGAACTTTAAAATAAAATAGGTATAAATTTAGCTTTATCATATTCATAAGCCATAACAGTACTTTTCTTGATTATATCTTACCAAATATTTATTTACTAAAAATATTAAATTTGGTTTTGACTTTAAAAATCTGACATTTTTTTAATATTATTTTTGTATGTAAATCTTTTTTGTAACAATAGATTTGAAATAATTTTTTTAAGGAGTGTTAAACACTAAATAGGGAAAAATCAAGGACACTATAAAATAAGAATCATTTTCACGAATAATTTAATCAATTTTAATTATTTTATTATTCACAAACAATTTTTACTCGACTTAAAAATGACACCAATAACATATCACAGGATTGTTTACTCAGTAAGTTATACAATTATCCTACATATTTCGCATATGCCGTAGCATTATCAAGTTGTACATAAGTTGTTCTTTGTCTTTACAATAGCTGTCTCATAAGCGGTGATGATGTTTTTATTTTACATTGGAGAATAGAACTTAAGAAAATTTGCTGGTACAAAAACCCCGCTTTTAGAATAGCTAGGCATTAATAAAATATCCTGATGGGTACTATAAATTTCATGACAAATATTTAATTTTAAAATCATAACAGTGTAAAAATAAATATTTACCATAGATACATTTACACTTTTCATAAATAAAAATCTGTCAAAAAAAACTGATAACACTCGAATGCGCATCAACATTCGGTCCAGACAGGAAACATTATACAAAATAAAAATTAGTAATTACAAGGCAGTTCGTGTACGTTTATCTACACGAGCGCCCAGGCATCTAAACACAACGTATATTTTTTTCTTATCAAAACATTTCTAACTTCCTTGCAATGAGAATGACACCGTTAATCGTTATAACCTCTAAGTTCGTATCATAAACATTATATGCGATCGTTGCCAATCATTATTGTACAGCCATGGTCCAATGTACTTTGATAATGTCAACGGCGTGTTTAAAAGAACCCTCTCTTAATCATGGCTTTTCTTTGAAGTCTAGACTCTAGAAACATGTTTTTAATTCACTAATATTATGATGTTATAAGTTATGTTTTGTTTTTTTTAATTCCCCCCCCGAACGCGTTTCTCTGGGCATAGAAATTCTTTATTATTCGAAGTGTGCGCCGAACTTCGCACCGTAATTAATTTTCAGACTGTTTTACAAAATGTCCGCTTTAAAACAAGTAATGCAAGTTATCAATTCTCACCACATATCCAATCGATTGTTGGACTCTAACGATGACAAGTGTGGTGGTTTATTAGCCAATGGTCAGTATGCATGGTTCACTTCGGGAGCAAACATTATCCTATATTCAAAACAACTCGGATCTGTGGTGTCATCTAGGTCATTTGCTGGTAATCAAAAGGACAAATCTCTAAAAGTAAGAAATTAATTTAACCCATAAATATAAAGTAAGTTTTGATTGTAAAACATTTAAAAAATTAGTATCTACCCTGTTTCTGATTTTGAAGAGTTGTAACTTATCTCGTTATCTCCCCCGTTAATCATATTATTTATAATGATATATCGCAGTATTAATCATTTACCAAATATTATAAATCTTATTTAATGATGGAAAGTGTTACCTAGATTTTAACACATACATAATGTAATATCTTTTAAGAACTAATGCAATTATTTTATACATATGATTAATTGCAAATGCCTGCTGTCCTATAAGATGTTAATTTTTAATTTCATCAAAAATAATGTAAACTACTCATGATTGAACTTTTATTTTTAACTGATATTTCATCCTATCATTTATTAAATTAACATTTGTTGTATAGTTTGATGTACTTAAATTTAAATATAATAAATTGTAAGTACCTAATTAAATTTGTTTTATAATGTAATATTTTTCAGGGACTAATTATTTTTATAGTATTAAAACTAGTGGCATTGAACTATCTTTTCACATCTGAAATTTGGCTGCAAATTAATATTTAATTGATTTAAAATAAAGAAACTTTTTAAATATTAAAACATTAATATTCATTCTCAACATACCATATATTATATACCGTATAGTAACTAATTCATATGTAGAACCCTCCACATATTATAGTCCTGGATGATTAATTCCACATTCAATAAACATTCAGAGCTAATAATCAAAAATACTACAAAGAGCTAAATACTGTAAAACCTCTCTAAAACGAAATCTCTGAAGACCAACACATTTTTCCATTATAAAGCAAGTATAAAACTACTAGGTATTTGAACCATGACTAATGATATTTTTCATTTTAAGAAAGATTCCACCTTAAAAGGTGTCTGGCACAGAAAAGTTTCAATTGTATCAATTAGTTTTTTACTTATTAAACTAGTCTGATTATTTTGTTTGACTTTGAAATAAATAAGCCATATTTTAAATATTATCATTAGTTCAGTGGCGGATCTGAAGCTTATTTAAGAGGGAGGGCGAATTGGTATCATGAATTCTTAATTAACAAGGACGTAAGTTAAAACGTACTGAAATGTGATTTGAATTTGACGAAATTGACTGTTTTAATCAAATTTCATATAAAACTGATTCTCCACTCAGAATCATTTTATTGAAAAAATTATTCATCATTGCTTTTTGATTTAATACATCTATAGTTGTATAGTTCAGGCAACAAAAAAAATTCCTAGGGAGGGTCGATCAGTTGCCCCCCTCCTCAAATTCGCCACTGCATTAGTTAGTGTGTACCTAATAACCAAAAACATCACTTAATTATATATTAAAACAAACTGATACCTACTGGCAAAAACAATGGGATACTAAACTATAATACCATGATAATATACATCAATTTAAATATTATAGAAAATTAATTTAGATAGGTACCTAACTAAGTTATTATTAATAATAATATAAGTACTGAATATATACATAATACAATCCAAAATTTAAGTATTTGTCAGTTAAATGCTTTAAATTGATTCATATTTTTTAAAATTAATAAGTTACTCAATATTTTCCT
Source organism: Therioaphis trifolii (assembly GCA_027580255.1). Taxonomy (NCBI): domain Eukaryota; kingdom Metazoa; phylum Arthropoda; class Insecta; order Hemiptera; family Aphididae; genus Therioaphis; species Therioaphis trifolii. Next base: position 22,724,099 of record CM050405.1, on the reverse strand, counting down.
GCAAATAATGTTTGATAAATCTTAAGTTTGTTTTATATTGAATTTTTTAATTTAACTTCTCTATTTACTCATTTTTTGTTTTATGTTTCAATTTTACTTTTCAAAATTTAAAATAAACTATATTATACTTATTATGTCTGTAGGAGTGTACTCTTTTTGTTTTACTTGATTTTGTTTACCGTTGCTGTACTGGCTTTAATAATATCATTTAATGCTGTACTCGATGGAAATATACTACAAAAATTGTTTTGGAGTAATATTTTTATTTGGTACCATTTTAACAACCTAAACCAACAATTAAGTACATACATTTAAATTTGGAACACTAATTGTTAAAAAAAGTTATTACATGTCCATAAATGGAAACATTTGTGATCCGTCTATGGCCACCTAATTAAATGCTGTACTTCATACAATGTATTTAAAAACAACTAAATGTATACAATATATTGAATTTAATTTATTTGATGGTACTAAAATAAATATAATTTGAAAATTGTACACACTATTCAGATGTTAAAAACATTTTCAATTCTTAATGATTTTGTTAAGAGAAACAAGAAAAAGTTGTAACACAAATAATTTAAAATATTTTTACAGCGTTCGCTTCTGTTTTCGTAATAGTTGATAACACCTAGGTCATAAAATGTTCCCATGAACACAACAACAACCACACAGCTTATCAAACAACAAAATTACACTATTTATAGTAAAATAAAAATGACTGGCCATAGGTAGCGATTTCACCCTAATGTGTATTTATAAAGGTTGCCTCTGCAACACTATTTTAAAATTTAAAATTTACCCTGTATATTGCATGAATTTCAATTTTGTATGTTCAATTTAAAACAAATTGAATTACATTTTTAACTGTTTTTTATATATGTATTTTTTTAAGTATTCTTTAATGATAATGATTAATGACTATTAAATATTTATCATATTATGATATATGAAGTTTTATATTATTAGGTAATAGGTATATATATTTTGTTTTGTTATTATTATTATTGAAACAATATTTTAAGAGGTATAAGTATCTAAAATAAATTGCAGTAAAATATTATCAAGAAATTTTTGCTCAATATTCCTGCTTCTTCTTTCTGTCACTATTTATTTTTAAATAAATTATTTTATTTTATTTTAGATAACTTACATAAAAGAATTGAAAAATAACGAAGAAACATGTAATTTAATTTTGGTTGGATGTTCTTTTAAGTCTAGTGGAATATTATTTGTATGCCAATTGCCGACTTTAACTACAATTCGTTGTATTGACATACCAAATCCAGTAAGCTAACGTTTAGTTTATTTTTTATTTGATTACTTTAAAATTTATATTAGAATAAACTATTTAATTTTAAATTTATTTAGATTACTTACATTGCTATAATTATGAACGAATCTCTTGCTGACAATCAACTTTGTGATGAGTTTAAAATAATGTCTACTATATTGTTAGTTGGTATGAATACAGGTGCTGTTTATGCAGTTGATTTAAGACAAAATTATATTGAAAAACGTAAGTTGACTCCTCTAATATGTACCAAATAGATACTAAATAAAATTAAAAAATTAAAAAAACACTATTATGAATTTATAGAATTAAAAAGAAATGAAGTTGTTGTAAATGAATCTCGGCCTAATAAGTTATTTATTATGAGAAAAAATGAAGATTGTGCAGAAGTTAAAGAAATGAGCGATGATAGTGATAGTCATTTAGCAATATTTTTAAATGGTAAATATAAATAATAATATTAATTTTTAATGCAATTTAAACATTTAATCATTATATTTTTTAGAAAATTTCTATTCTTACTGTAAAAAACTATATAGTGCTAAATTAAATTTAAAAGTGTCCAGTTTACTATATATTGAAGAAATAAATACTATTGCTATTGGATATTCTACTGGACATTTTCAACTATGGGATTGTAATATTATGCGCACAATGTATGTATTTAATCATTATCTACCTAAGTGTTATAAATATACTATAAGTGCTGTACTACAATTTTAAAATTATTGAGTGCTTTTGATGTGACGTTTTTATTATAATTTATATATTTATTACTTATTTGGTTTTTTTAAAACAGAATATCTCATTTATTGTTTATTATTTAATTAGATACTTATTAAACGAGCCCAAATGTGTCATGCCAGTAACTCATATTAATTTTCTTGAACCATCTGATGATCCAAACAACTTATGTTATCTTTGGATTATGCAATCTGATAATACAAGACTTCCAAATGCAACTATGATTGCTTTAACTTATGAACAAAGAACTGTAATGCTTAATGGTTGTTTATCATACAGGGTAAGTTACATTTAATATACTTGTATCAGTTTCTTATTAAAAGTTAACTATTATTTTTATGTAAAGAAATTTGAAGGAAGTGGTGTTAAATTAGAAATGTCACTTAGAAGAGAAACGGGAATAGGTCGTTGCATATCTGCATTATCTTTGTGCAATGTGAACTTATTTAGAAATGAAACTGGTAATTTTACTATTAATATATTAATAATCTTAAATTACATTTTGAATCTTTATATTAATTAGTTGTATGTATGAAATTAATCATTAAATATTTCAAAACTGAAACATTAAAATATTATAAATTCGTTTAGATATTGACGAAGATTGTGAAATAAGACTGTTCTCTATGTTGATGGAAGTACGCCAAAGTACAGATGCTGATCCCGAATCTTACATTTTTTTATTTGATATTAATCAATGGTATAAGGCTCAAATGCCATCAAATATTACTCATCTTAAAGTATCAAATTCTTATGCTAGTTTTGTGAAATTGCCTCACAATATTAACTATCTAGATTTTAATATTTCTGATAAAACATTGCGTCCTTTTGGGTGTAATTTTAGAAACAATGTTGAAGAACTTTACTATCCATCTTCAATTTATTTTGGTAATAAACATTACCGTTTAAATTGACTATTCGTATTGTATTAATTTTATTAATTTATTTTTAGAGTGTGATTGTTTAGTGGATACAGAAATTATAAGATTTAAACATGCTGGTGTACAACAAGAAATTTTAGATCAATTACTTTTAAAAAGTTGGAGGTTATTAATTAATCCTACTTTAGTATTCAATCAGTGTTTGCAAACAAATTTAAGACCCTTTTTTTGGGATAAAAGTGATGATTACGCTAAATACAGTTTGGTAAGGAATTAAGTTAAAAATGTCTGTAAATTATTTTAAAATTATTATTATGATGTATCTATTATGTTGAATTAATTTCTTAGCCTGATCAAAGAAGTTTTGTTATATCAATCTTGGTGGAAAATAAAATCATGTCTGTACTTAGTGCTTGTGCTGAAGAATGGAAAAATGGAACCTATGCATCAAGTGAAGCTACTATTTTGCATTTAGTTCAATGTCTTTGGAAGCACGTCATGGTTGTCAAACAATATGCAGACAAATTATGTAATTAAATTTAATCTATAACTATATTTGCTATATAATTATTATTGTTAATAATTTTAATTATTTTAGGTGTCCCTTTATTTGACTATTCTGGCACTCGGCTTGATAAAAAAAATGAAAGAATACTTAATCATTGTCTGTCTCAAATGCTGTGTGTAAAGCATTTTCTCGAAGATTTACATAACGCATATGGCGTTCATATTATTAATGGTAATTATAATAACACATAGTAGTAAAAATGTTAAATTCATTTCACTTGAATTGTTGGTAAAAATTCTACAAGAAACTTGTAAGATAACCTTGTGTTATTTGAAATATTGGTCAGAAAACATAAAAGCATTCATGAGTACGATAAGATGATAATACTTAGTTTGATAAATAGAGTACAGGGAAAGATTGTTTAAATAATGATAAGTATTAAGAAAGTAGCGTAAGTATTGTTTCAACAGTTGGTAAGAGGAACAAAATTTTCCGTGTAGTTTTTACATGCATATTATGAAGAATAGAAATAGAAATCTTAAATAATAATAATAAAATAAAAACAATGTGAAGACAGAAAAAGTAGTTGAATGTGTTTAATAGTTATATAAAGATAGCTGGTAAATAAATAGATTATGTAGAATTTTTTATATGTGAGAGGTAAAAACTTTTAAAAAGGTGTTTGACATCAGATTATAAAAATATATAATTCAACAAAATTTTTAGAACATTTTTACTATATATCATTAGTGCTCATTTTTAAATTAAAACTAATCTTATAAAAATCATGTACCATTTAAAAAAAGAGCAATTTATTAGCAAAATATTAAGCAGAAATATCTATTACAGTTATGAACTGTATTTTACCTTGACCGTCCAAACATTTGAGAAATAAACCGATTTAATTTCGCTTAAAGGTGTTTGGTTAAATTGTGTTCTATGTATATTTGGATGAACACTAAATATATTTGAGATAGTACTATACAAATATAATTTTATAATGTCATATCTTTTTACAATAAATTATTTTCAAATTACCTTTTTTTTTTTTTATAGTTGATTATTCCTATCGTGTGTACACTTTAAATTTGGTTACTCAATACTTCAAAGCAGTGCTCTGTTTTCTCAGCTATGGTCTTTTACCAGAATCTATTGAACAAGACCCTATGCAGAGTCTTATTCAGTGTGACTTTACTCATTTAATCCAGTATGCTAATAAACGGTAAATACTATATTTATGCTTAATTACAATATAAAAAATAAAATCTGAACTAAAAACGATTTTTTTAAAATACTGTTTTATTAGGCGAATGGAATTTGGAGATTCGCAATTATATTTAATAGATGCTATTGTAAACAATGAACCAAAAGGAAATAAATTAATTGAACAGTGGCAACATGAAGGTGGTGAAGAAACTAAAGGCATGTATCCACCATCTAATGTCCAATGTCTTTTAAGAATATATTTGAATGCTGCATTATCTGATCAAGTGAAAGATTTTATTACAATTTATTTCTTAATTGATGTCTGTTCCATGAAAGAGTTAGTGTTAACTTTATTTAAATAAATATGTGTTAATAGTTAAAAAATTAACAAACAAAAAAATATTTGTAGATTGGATGTTTTAGTTGCTAATCGTATGTGTAATTTTGCTCTTGAATTTGATATTCCAAATAAAGGATTGAATACATTGTGTCGGGCCAGTTGGCTTTTAGATCATGACATGTTTGAAGTAAATTAATATGGTATGATTTTTTTTATTTTGATTAATTTATAATATAATTTTAGGAAGCCATGGAAATACTAGCTGAAAATAAAGAATGGAAAATATTAAATGATAAATCATGGAACTGGTTTCATTGGGTTGTTTTGAAGTTGCTTGTATTTAAGTCTGAATATTTTTGGGCACGATATTACATGAAACTAATTAATGTCAATATAGTGAATATCGAGGATCATAAGTAAGAAAAATTGTTAATGTATTCTAATTTTTTACTAATAAAAAAATGTATTTGGTTCTTTAAAAAATAATTTCCGCTTAATGTTTTTTTGTACTTAGTTATTTATTATTTTATTAATTACAAAAAAAAAAAAAAAAAAAATTGAATAGTCTTAAAACTGTAGTTTATATTGTTACATGGTTGCACAAATCCATTGCTAAAAGTATAAGGGGTAAAAGTATAAAGAGTTTCATTTTGTGAATTTTTTATTGATTTAGTAAAATAGAAAATTGTACCAAATTATGCATATTTAATTTCTAAGCAATGATTTATTGTTTTGATATTTTAATTATTATTTTAAAGGACTTGAAAATGTTATATATTTCTGAATCTTTCATGTATAGAAGTTTATTATCTTCAACATTTAAAAGTTGATAAACATATTTATTTAATTTATCTTGAATTTGGTGAAAAAAAATTTTTAAATTGTTTTGCTAGTTTATTAGTTGTTACTTTTATTTTTGTAATTGCTTTTTCAGATTTTTGTATAAAACTGTTGTTGTTGTGTTTTAAATTATTTAATTTAGATTTATCATGTAATTTTAGATTTTATATCAATTTGCAAATCATGAATGATCAATCTTTCGATGCAATTAATTATATACGCGCAAGACCTCTTCAAGAAAAACAAATTTTATTTGAATACTTTTTTAATAGTAAGTTTTAATAATATTGATATTATTGTAAATACAGTTAATTCTGCTTATATGATCACCTATCATATTGGTGCAGATAATTTTTATTTAAAATGATGTATTATTAAATTAAATTTATAAAATACATAATAATAATATTTTTAAATATTATTGAAAAAAAAGGCATTTCAAATTGTAAAAAAAAAATTGGTTTGAGTGTCATATTATATAATTTCATATACACCTTAAAACGAAAATCCGTTATTAATGTTTTTATTTTAAGTCAAAATCATTGTTATATAATTCCTTTTTTTGTATGAGGATCACAATATCAAGTTAAATTAATTATGCACTAATGTTTTCAACTATATATTAATAGTTTATCATTGTTATGCATACTTATAATTTAAACAGTTAAAATAGCTATAATATCGTTAGAAGTGATTTAATAAAAAAGTATACTGATTCTAAAAAAAAGTCAATTTAACCTTAAAAATATAAGATTTGTCTTCCTTTTTTTTTATTCCAATAATATATTGATTTCATCAACCAGTTCATTAGCTATATCATTAAACATAGCTCAGTGTGGTATAATAAGCTACACCTAAAGCAACTTTGCCATCATCATTTTTTTCAAATGATTCTGATTTCCTGTCAGCAGAAATATTCGTTTATGATGATAATTCATTTGACGACCAAGTGCTTTGGTGTAGACATTGCTTTAATTTTGAATTCGATTAATTGTGTATTTTATTTTTATCTCAGGATGCAAAGAAATAAATAAATTAAAATGTTTAATTGAATATCTATGGGAGAAAGAAGAAGAAGATCTATTTTTTTCTTACTTAGAAAGGTTTAAAGATGCTGAATCATTAACGTTCCAGCTATTATTTCTATTGCAAAGAGGAAAGTAAGTTAAATAACAATCAATTTAATTGGATAAAATCCAAAGAACTTGTTTTAGTAAAATTTATTCAATACTATATTATATATCTAAATTTCATGTGAAAACTATTGACTTTTTATTTGATAGAACAACTAAATGGATAATTCTATGTTCATTTTTTAGGTATTTAGAAGCTATTGAACTAAATAAGTCATTAGATGTTGTCCATAAATTAAAATCAAATGATGCATTGAAAATAACTAGTAATTTAGTAAACGGTTTTGAAAAAAGTTTACCTAAATCTATGAGAACAAAAAGTTGTGGTCGTCCTATATTTCAAAATTTATATAAGAAAAAGGGTAAGTTACATTAAAACTTCCATTAAATGTATTGAGTAGTTTTTAACCTTTTTCATGTTTTTTACTTCAGATATTGTTGTAAAATGTATGAATTCTGAGAGTAAAATGTTTAGTATAACAGATAGGAAAAAAGAAAATATTTTTGAAAATAGGAATTCATCTACCACGTCATCCAATTTAATGTAAGTTAAACATTATATTTAAACTAAATAATGATTTTTATTTACACATAAGTTTACTTGAGTATGGTATTTCTATAATTATTATAATTATTATTTTATAGTAACCTTATAATACCAGCAAATAATAATATCCGAAAACGTTCTCCTACAAATGATGTAGTTTTTAACGAAAAACGTAGAAAATTAAATGAAGATGATGAACTAAATCCACCAAAAGCTGATATTGAAATTTTGAAACCTATTGGAAAGCAAGTATTGGATATACTTAATACTCCCTTAGTTGAAAAATCTATCGTGTCACCATCAGTTACAAGTTATTCATCAATTTTAAAGGTATATTCCTGATAATTCTAAATATAAGTAATTAAAAAATATACTTTGAAAAATAAAAATTATAAAACATAGTATTCCACTTATATTTTCTATCTCAGCCAAAAATCGTGTTCAGAAAAAGAAACATTGTGTCACCCAATTACATTGTCACTCATGGCTGGATATTAATAATATTGATAGAAACAATGTCTCTTGGTCTGAACACGACTTGAAATAGTTAATTTACATGACATAGAATTTAAATTGTTATGTTAAGTTCCAATCTGACTTTAATCCCAATGACTTATTTTAATTTTAGTTTAATTGGACAACTCACAAAACATAAATTACATTTGTATTATAAAATAAAATGTGACTAAAACTATATATTACTTACTTACATATGCATTACATTTTAAAAAAACAACTAGTATATTTAAATATTAAAAATAAAATTGTTTGCCATTTTTATAAAGTATGATTTTAATTTGTACTATCATAGGCTAGCAATGTTTTAGACTGTTAAAAAAACTTGCAAGTATCTATTAATCAAGTTATTTGTTATTAAATTGATTTATTTATGTTGCTAATAATATAAAGTTAAAAGTGTCTTGCAATATTTATTGAAATATATTAAATTTAAAAAAATTGTTAATTTTTTGTTTATCATTAATCTATTTAAATATAATACTTTTAGACGGGATCAGCCAAAAAACATAAACGAGTGTTATCAATAAAAGACAATGAAACACCAGTTTCTAGAACTGTATTAAGATTCAGTCTACCTAATGAAGTTGGTGAATTCGAAGAAATCAAAGAAATTGATAAGTAAGTTCTGTTTATTCAATTAACATTTAATTTTATAAAAAAAAATTATCTAGAAAAAAACAAAGTTAACTGTAATTTAATTATTGCTTAAAACACTGAATAGGTGTTTATTAATTTTGCTACTTCACTATTTAAAAAAAAAAAACACATTTCAATGTTAAAATATTGTTTGAGCTGTGTTAAAAATTATAATTAATCTTTATGATAGGCAACTTTTTAGATATATATATATATATATATATATATATATATATATATTTATTTATTTAAACTATTGAACTAAGTAAAATACACACACTTGGGAATCATCAAATTTGCCAGTATACATGCGTCTCTTTTATACTTCCTTCAATTGTTTACCTTCCTAAGATTATTGGTATCAAGTATTGATTAATAAATATGATACTAAAGAAGGACAATGTAAAGGTATCATAAACATTCTTATTAATGATACTATCTGCCACTGTTCATATTTTGTTTTATAGAAAAAAAATGTCATAACATTATTTAGTACATTTTTCTGTACACTTTGCCCTGTAATTAATAAAAGGTGTTATTTATGTGTAATTTTCATAGTTATAAAATTTATGTTTAACAAATAATTTTCAAAGAATGTCAAGTTGTTTAATAGAAGTTCTATTGTATATTTTTTTGATTGACACAATTTAAAATAGTACGACTGGATACGAACAATATTTGTCATTACAGCGATTACCAATAATATTTTTAAAAAAAATCAATTATACTAAGTTTCACTTTTCCAATATAATATTACTAGATTTTTTAAATCTGAGCTTAAATAAAAATAAGTTTGAGAAACTCATCCTAGTTTTGCCTAAGGATTAAGCTAGGATCAAGTCGCTTGCCTATTGAAAGCGACTATTGTTGTTTATTGAATACATTAAAATATTTGTATTTTATTACAAACACCAATAACATTACTTATCCTCAACACATTTTTCAAGTTCTTATTTTTTTTACAAATAAATATTTATCTTTTTACTTATTTGGAATGAGTAAAAGTACCAAATATTATTTATTGTTAAATTAGTATTGTATGATATTACTTTTGTAGATGTGATTATGAAAACAGAAGAAATATGCTACAACCCAATCAGGAAAATGAAAGCTTTTACAACGTTGAAAACAGTGGTAATAAAGATTTATCTACTACAAATATCAAACATCAGAAATCGATCAGTCTTAATGAGTTGCCAAGTGATTATTCTAAAATGGAATCACCGAGTTCTGTCATAACTGATACAAAAGATTGTATTGAAGATGAAAAAATGGACATCTCTGAATATTTTGAACCTGAAGAAGTTGATGACCTTATTGGGAAAGAAACTGTAGATGAAAAATTTCTAATGTCAGAAAATGAAGAAACAATTTTGTTATTAACTGATGATGAGGAAGAAAAAGAAACAGTTGTTTCAAACTCAAAACTTGAAAACACAAATTTAATTTTGACCGAAGATAGTGAAATTAGTATTGAAATGTTATCATCCAGTACTGTTGAAAATAAAGCTGAAGCTTCGCAACAAACTATTCAAATGGACCAGGAAAAATCTTCAAGTCCACAGTTCATAACTATGAAACCTTTAATTATTGATAATTCAGAGCCTAACACCCAAAGTATTTCAAGCAATTACGAAAAATCTCGGTCATACAACGAAAACATTTTTCTTCCAAGTTCAATTATAAACTCAAATGATACTAAATATGTAAAAGAGCATATTAGTGACGATGATGATAATGATGTGATTATTTTGGATTCAGAAGATGAAAATTCACCTTCTGGTAGGTCATCTAGTATTAACAGTATACATTATTCAGATGACTGTAGTGATTCAGATGAGAGTGAATTAGATAATACTAGATATGGTAGATTCAAATCTCAAAACAGAGGAAGTAGTGAAGACACTGGGGAAGAAAGATCCTATGCAAGTGAAGAAGAAGAAGACGATGAGCAAATTGATGTGGAGCAATCTGGTATATTTTCGGAAGATAATTTATCAATAGAAGGTGAAATGTGTTCGGATGTTGAGATACTATCTTCAGAAGATGATGAAGAAAAAATAAACTCTGAACAGTGTGATGTATCTTCAGATGAAGATAAAACAAACAGTTTAGAACTACAAAATGAAGAATATTATGAAAATAGTAGAGAAGAAAATAATTGTAAACAAAACTATGTTGAAATTGATGATGATAATAATGTAGAAGAAAATTTAAAACATGACTTTGTTGAAGTAGGGGATGAAAATAATTTAAAACATGATGAAGTAAAAAGTAATAATGATAATAATTCAGAACAAAACAATACCAAATTTGATGGTAAAGATGAAAAAAGTGGAGAACAACATAATGACATATATTTGGTTGAAAGTGATGAAAATGACTCGAAACACAATGATGTACATTTTGACAAAGGCGAAGAACATAATTCAGGTAATGAAAATGATAAATCTTATGATCTTTCAGCAAATGAAGAATGTGATTTTAAATCTAACAAATTAGAAAATCTTATTCCGTGTGCATTTAACCTTGATGAAGAAAACTATCAACCAAATTATAATTATACAAACGAAAATATTGTAACAGCAAAGTACAATGATACTGATGTTGATAATATAAATAATATTGATTCAAACATAACAGATCATGAAAGTAATCAAGAAAGAAATGAATTAAGTACTGAAAATAAATCTATTAACTATGAACAAAGTGATGATGGTGAAGTACAAATCAACGTGGTTGAAAATGTTGGTATTAATGTACCAGAAGAGTATTCATTTGCAAATAATGACAATTACTTTGAAATGCCTAATAGAGAGTCAAGTCCAATACCTGAAAGTGGTTTTAATTTCCCTGATAATGGGTTTAACCATCCTGCTATGGAAATTGAAGAACCAAACCAAATAAAAATGTTTGAAGTAGATACTAATCAATCTACTCCTTTTTTGTTTGGTGAATCATTTTTCGGTCAACAAGAAATTCCTGAAAACAAACCTATGTTTCTTTTTGGCCAAGTTTATTCTTTTGAAAAAGAAAAAATTGCAACAGATTCAAACAGTGATAAACATGAAGTGAAAGATTCAGTCATAGATAGCACTAAAGATGTTGTTATCAACGTTGAAACTGAAGAAGTAGTTGATGTAGATGATGGAATAGAAGATATTTTAGAACTAGAGTCATTGCCAGAAAGTAATCCTGACGAAAATTCAGATGTCCAGAAAAGTTCAAAAACAAATATTTTACATGCGGAAACTAAAGAAAGTGACAAGACATTTGATCAGTCTATTCCATTAAATAATTATCAAAAATCTTTAAACTCCGATTCTCAAAACATATATGCTGTGCAAGTATTTGAAAACCAAAATACTGAAACATGTGTTGAATTGCCAAATACTAATATTGCTAAAAACTTCAATAGAAATTCTGATAATGATGAACTTAGTCAAAATATTATGAATACTGAAGAAACTTTAAAATTATCTTATGATGTTAATGATGATGAAAAAAATAAAGAAATACCGCATATATTTTCTCTATCGACAGAAAATATGAATACGAATTCAAAACATCTAAGAAGCACAAGAGCAAAAAGTGAACAAAAAGAGTTGAGCAAGATCATTTCTCAATCTAAACGCAATCAATCTGTTCCCCCAGATTCAAAAATTGAATGTTCACATCTTATTGAAAATGAAACATTAAAAAGTCAAAAAAGTGATAAATCTAATTTTCTTTCAAATCAAACATCTAGTGAAATCTCAAATGAACATTCAAGATGTATATCAAGTTCACACAAACTGCCAACAGTTATTACAAACGAAAATATCAATTTAAAAAGAGGGAACCCTATTGAATCTAAACTCATTGGTATACAAAGCAATTCTAGTATTGTAGACTCCGCTATCCCTGAAAGTACAATAACTTTACTTTCAGAGAATAAACCACGTGATGACACAGAATCTCAAGAAAAAAATAAAGATGATTTTGTAACGTCTTTTACAAATAAATCAATACCTGAAAATAAAGAAAGTTCTATCAATCAAAGTTTAAACTATGTACATGTTCCAGAAAAGATAAGCAATAAAGTCAAAGAAATCCCATATATTTGTCTTGAACAACCATCATCACAACAATTAGCATTAATTGAAAATAAACTTAGACAGAGATCAAGAAGTGAGCAGCCTCATGGCACAACCACTAGTGAATCTAAAAATATCACACTTCAACCAGTTGATTTTACTATAGATGAAAAAACAAATAAAGCTCAAAAACATTGTATTTCAAAGTCTGTAGAATTGATTAAAACTAAATCAGCAAATCTTGAAGATATGAAATTTCAAGTAGAAAATAATACTCCTTTTGATGCACAATTAAAAATTAAACCAAGTTTAAAAATTGAAGAAAATCTGATTAATCAAAGCTTGAACATTAAACAGCATTCAAATATCGAGTATGATAAAACAATAACTTGTATAAATCAAGAACGACCATCATCATCAAACGAGTTAAAACTTCGACGTAGCAGGAGGGCAAAAAGTGAGCAACCTTTAAATAAAACTACAGTTGAACTAAAAAATCCATTTGTTTTCCTTGGTCCACAATTTGACAATATTGAGCATGTCCAAAAAGTTTCACACGAAAAAGAACTACATATAGCAGATAAAACCTCTAAAAATGAAAATAATCAAGAAGTTACTCTAAAAAGTCGTAGTCGCCGTGAGTCTTTAAGAAAAAATGTATCAAAAGCAAATAAAAGTAATTCGGACATTCTCGATGATGTTTCAAAAAAGACTACTCATAAAATAAAAATTTTAACTGACCAAACTGAAGAAAGTGTTCTGAAAATATCAAATTCTTATGTCAATGACCAAATTGATGAACATACTACTAATCAAGATACAAAAAAAGGTAAAGAACAGTCCACTATTCCACCTCAAAACCTTGACGTAATAAAAACACGATTGAGGGCCAAAAGCGAAACTAAGGTAATTAAACCAGAAAGTAGTTCATCAAATATGTTTCGCTCTTCTGAAATAATTGAAGATAATACAAGACAAGTGAGAGTTTCATTATCAAAGAAAAGGTCAAAAAGTCAAGAAAATTTGGTATCAGCAAAACGCAGAAGTGGACGCTCTAAATCATTAGCTCCAATCGAAAAAAAAATGAATACAAGAAGAACTGTGTTTGGCTTAGAGCAAATTCCTGAAGAAGATACTTCAAAGTCTGACAAAAATGTTCTGTCAAAACATGCAACTGTAACAAGAAAATCAAAGTTTAATTTCTTATCAAATAAATCAAAACTAATTGAGCATGAAAATACAAGTTTAAATGTTCAAGACAAAAAAGTGAAAACACCAAGAAGGTCCAAATCAGTACAACCAGACACTGCCCTTACATTTTCTTTAGTGAAAACAAAACCAAAAAGAAGTTCCAGTGTCAATTTATTAATATCAGATGATAACAATTCTACCAGAATAGATAATTTTATGGGAGTTTTAAAAAAAGCATTGGTGTCCCCTGTAAAAATAAAAAAACGATCTTTAACTGAGTCTGCAGTAAGTAGAAAAAAGCAAAAATATACTAAACAAGTTAAGTCTGAAAATTCTGAGTCTGGTTCAATTGGGTCAAATGAAAATTCAAATGATTTTAATTCTTCTTCTGATGAAGAATTCTCTCCCATTGCTGGAAATAACTCTCAGAATATGTTATTTACCCCATCAAGAAGACAAACGAAAGTACATATGGCTGATCTAGATTCTGAAAATGAAGTTTCTTCCAATGAATCTACCGATTCTAAACGTATTATGACAAGATCAGTGATTCAAAAAAACTCTAGTTTTATGGAACTGGAACCTGTATCTGTAATTCCAGCAGCTAAAGCTACTTCAAAAATGTCAATGGATAAACAAAAAAACACATTTGAAATCGAAAAATCTTCAAAGAAAATCACAGAAAAGGCTGACAATATTTTACTGTTGCCAAAACGTGGAATAAAAACTACCAAGGTTAGTAATAATAAGCATTTTAGTAAAATATTTCAACTTTTCATCTTAAATTCACTTTTAAATATAAATCGATTGATTTCCACACCTATAAATGATAGCTCATAACATAACATTAGACTAAAAATAGCTAGATCACAATATCCTAATTATTGTCTCCAAACATTTCTGTTTGTTTATATTGTGCATGTATTTGACAATATTGTTTAATTTGGATTCAAATCTACTTTTTTTTTAAATATATCAGTTTGATAATTCGTCATAAAACATTTAAAGTTTTAAGACTGATCATACAATTATCTAACGATTTTACAAGTATCTATATTACTTAAATTTTAAAAGTATCATCTTGTACATCCCAATTTGGAATATATTTCAATTATTACAGATTCAAACCAACTACACTAAATTGCATCTAAGAGCGCACCGGGCGGCGGACGATAATGAGTCGAAACTTGCGCATGCGTCCCCACCATTGCCAATTACAGACCGATTAGACTCAGACAATGGGTCCAAACGTCGCTGCGTGAATTATTTGGATGCGCGAGAGCGGTGCGCTCTTAGATGAAATTTAGTATAGAATGTATGCATATTATATATTACGCTATATATTCTTGAAATTTGTTTCATTTAAGATATTGACTATAGAGATTGCAAATACTCTAATGTCATTGAAGAATGTATTATTGTATGCAGACATTTACTTTACATAACGTTTTTGAATGATCTTTTATTGAATCAAATTGAACCCTTTACCTTATGTGCCTTAGTTTAAGATAATTTTATTCTATACACACCAATACAATTTTATTCTATATTTCCACCAACTATATAATGAATTAACTTCCAAATCAGGTTATATCTTATGCCATTTATATTAATACTATAGTAATTAACAATATTTTATGATGTGTTGAATATTGGTATATCTTATTATATTATTCTTAAATTGTTGTTCTTATTAGTTATTACCATAATTTTCATTACATTTTAAAGGAAACTATTATTGAAGTATCAAGAAATGAACCATCTACTCCCGAAAGACGTATTACACGTTCTCAAAAGTCTATATTGGATAGCTCATTGCAATCTACATCTATTATAGGGTAAGAACATATTATTTTTTACTGTTAATGAAACATTTTTATAAATGTATTACTCTTTAAAAATACTATGGTGACTCCGTGTTAAAAAATACTAAGTGAAAAAAACAAATAATTGCCACTTATAAGTGTGTGGTATAAGTAAATGGCCTTGAATGTAAAATGTATTCAATCGTAATGAATTCAAATGATTATTTATATTTATTTATTTGTTTGTTGAATTATTTTAATTGAAATCAATCCAAATTTAGTTTATTTGGCCATTAGAAATCTATTTGTTTTAATACGGTCAGCTTTATTTATTACATACTGTATTGTGTCTGACTAAACATTTTGATACTGAATCTTCTGGCCAAGAAAATTAAATTTTTATTTATTATTGTTGAATACATTTTACTTAGACTATTTACTTGTATTCTACCTTATTTCACCCATTCTTAAGCATTTATTGTTATGTTTTTTTTTACATAGAGTTGATGATGTGTTTTTGATGAGATATCATTAGTTTTTCATAAATTATATAAAACAAATTGATAGAGGGTAATGGCCTCTTTGGCTCCTCTAAAGCGCCCTTACCTCAAACACTACTATGTGAACACCCTATTATTTCTATTTTTTAAATATTTGTTTTATTTCATGTTATAGACAAAATGAAAGTATCCAAAACGTTCCTACACCTAAATCAGAAAAGAAAATTACGAAAAAAACAAAACCAAAAAAGTCTTAGTTACTTAACACCAAGTTAAGATACATGCATTTTTGTAAAAAAAATTATGAATATTAAAAGTAATAATAATAAATAATGATAATGATGATAATGATACCTTATACAAATGTATCATTCTTTAAATAAAAAATACTAAATATGATTATTTTTTTCATTTTTATTTTACAGTCAGCTCTATATATATATATATATATATATATATACATGCGTGTGTGTATATCAAAGTAATAACTATTAGCAGGTATTTGTATTAATATTTACAACGACCTGTTTGTCTGCATTTTGTTATATTGTATTTAATTATAGATTGTTTTATATGTATAATTTAATGAATATGTAAGTACCTATTATAAATTTCCTAATTCAGATGTATTCATAACCTACCTAGGATATTAAATATATGTTTTATAAATTCTTATTTGTGTCATTAGTTTTCTTATATTATATGATTTCAATTCATCAAATAATAAATAATTTTTTGCATTTAGTCTTTTCTTATAAGTTGGTCATCTCTGATTACAAACGTGTTTATACTCTTTTGTTATGTCATAACTCATAATGCAAACTTGTTAATTAAGTTTTCAAAAATCGGCTTCCAACAAAACAGAAAATGTTATCATCTTACCAACGGTACATTACGCAGGTATCTAAGTTCATTTAAATTTTAAGACGTCGTAGTACTTGAAATACGAAAAAGGGTTTAACAAGGAAGTGTATAATTATTCACTCGGTAAACTGGCGCGCCTGGTGGCCTTTCAAACGCACCGCAATGAATTCCAACAACTGCTGTGGCGGCGGCGACCCCTTGTTCCCTCCATTCTATGACGCAATCAGTCCATTTTGATGATAAATATAGCACTGTCGTGATAACGATAGTCTCCACTATCTCGATTTTACTATCCCGTAAACTGATGTAATAGTAATACTACTAATACTAAATACATTCAAGCATTCAATCGAATAGCAATAATAATATTATTGAAAACATTTTAATTTTACGACAATAATAATATAATTTGGTTTGTGACTCTTGGAAATTGGAAATTGGACTCTTGATGCGGTGGATTGCAAAACTTGCGATATTGTAGCAAGTCGCAACTCAAGCTTGATATTTATTTTAATTATTAAGGGGCCCACACACGATCAGTAACTGTGCAGTTTATCTGTGCAATTAACTGAGTAAAAATTGTACCGTTATCTGGATTCAAGGTGTGTAGGCTACATCAGTTTTTTTTAAAGTTATATTCGTATGCATTTGTAATTTGTATACGACAATAAGTGACCGTAAAAAAAAAGCAGCAGCGATTCCTTCAATGAGTTGAAAGATGGAGGAGAAATTGCCGATTTCAGTAATTACTTGAGAATGGATGACATTTTTCAAATGCTCTTGAGGAAAGTTGCTCCCCTCATTGAAAAACAAAATACAGTCATGAGAGACGCAATACCTCCTCATGTGAGATTGATAGTAGCTATCGGTTAGCGTAGCGCTTCGGTTTCTAGCAACAGAGGAGCTATCAGGTTCCAGAGGTTTAAGTTTTTCAATCAAAACATCATAGGCACGTGGCAGTTTTTTTATACGGTTAGTTAATATTAAGGGCATTCTATATTCCACGATTCGGATAGATTTCTGTACGAGTCAATGAAGTGCAGAAGTTGTTCTTTCTTTTTTGCCCTGGTGGTGACAAAAGAATTACCTATTAAATTAAATAAATAATAGAAAATAGCTAAAATAGCACGTACGTAACTGGAAACTGCTAGACAAGGCTGTACAAACTGTTCGTTTTGCACAGTTTATCGTTGTAAAGTAGAATCTGTCGCGCAAGCCAAATGTCTGCGTAAAAATCTGCAAGAACTGTACAGTTTCCTCAGTTTATCGCTCAGACATGACGTCACACGTGATAAATTTCTCAGTTAAACTGATCGTGTGTGGGCCCCTTTAAATTACACCACAAAATATTTTGAAATGAAGTCTTCAAGGCATCTACGTAATGTAATCTAATTGTATTATTATTACATTTTAGTGTAAAAGCAATATTTTGTATAATAGTCTATAATCTACATTGATTATCACAAAAATGCATAATCTATTTACCATCAAATTTTCTACGAATAAATCTAATTTTGAGACTTATTTTGACAGACTATTCTGAATGAAATTATTTCTTTTAGTCATTTGTTGCCCTGCTGATTACGTTATCCTTTATTCTTATATCATACGTTTTGTTTTGTGCTGTACTGTGTCTATACGCTGTTATTTTGTTTTTTCGATAAAATGGATAAAATACAAAACTTTGGGAAGAGAAGCGACCAGGCCTGGATTTAGGGGGCCAAAGGGGGCAATGGCCACCGGACCCACGACAATTTGGGGCCTACATAACAAAATGTAGTCTTGTATTCCACTTAATTTGTTAAATAACTTTTAAAAAATTCAGTTTTATATACCTATTTTTTTTTTTTTTTAAATTTTTTTTTTGTCACCTGTATAATCTAACTACCAAAGTACCAAAACTTGGAATTTTGTCATTCATGAGTTTGATGTCTCGTATTTCATATCATGATTATATTTTATAGAAAAGAAAAAGTTATTTTATTCTACAAATAAATTTTGTTATTTTACTATGAAAATTAATAATTAATGTTACTCGCTAGAGCTAACAGCAGAAGACTATAATATTATAATATTATACAAAAATAGAAAGGTATATACGAATGATATTAATAATATACGAACTACGAAGTATGCTAAGAACCGGTGGGTATTATCGTTTTTCGAAAATGGCGAACCTAAAAGGGATGCTAGAAGTTTGCTAAAAAAATTTAAAAAAAAAAGAAACAGCATAGGTATTTAACATTGTTTTGGCACGATATATTAGAAAGATCGAAAAAAATCTCTGTGAAATTACAAAGTAGTATATGTGATCAATTAAAAGCATTAAATTTATTGAAATCTTTAAAATATTATATACCTAGGTATCTAGTTTAAGAGACATATGATGAGACATAACATCAAATGTTAAGAGACCTAACAGTACATTGTATGAAAGTAGGTAAAATCATTAAGCTTAGTAGGTAATGATATAAGAGTAAGATACCAAGATGATACAAACCAATTAAAATATGTGTTTTATTGAATGGTACTGAACATTTTCGAGTGAACACACATAACGTGATATTTGATAAATATTGCACTGAATTAGAAAAAAGAATTCAGGCGTATAAATTTGTTTCCGATAATTTTTACTTTATCTCAAAACTAATTGATCCAATTGATAATACACATGGTGCAAACCACAGAGTAATAAGAATTACTCTGTGGTGCAAACAGAGACGAAAAAATTCAGCAAAGCATTAAAAACTTTATGAATTTTTGTAAAAATGATGTCGATAATTCCTTTGAAAATGAATTAATTCAATTTCATGATTATTTGATCTTAAAAAGGTCGCCGAAGTGTGTGAAGAATAAAATTTATATAAATAATGGAATACTTAATTTGTGGAAGTGGTTTAATAATAAATCATTGGCTGGCGTGTTTCATAATTTAAATATAGCATTAAAAATCTATTTAACTCTACCAAGTAGCAGCTACGGCAGTTTTTAAGCAGAAAGGGCATTTTAAAACTGGCACGCATAAAAAATAATTACAGAACTACCTCAACTCTAGACAACTTAAATGCACTTATGATACTATCATGAGAAAATGACATTCTCCAGTAACTTGACTTTGGTCATAGTATCAAAAACTTTGCATCCTTAAAAGCGAGATAAAAATGATTCTAAATAAAAATAATGTTCTAGTTTTATATTTATAAAGTTTTATTTGTGTGGTATTAAAAAAAACATTGTTTTAGAAAAAAAAATACTGTTCATATGAAAAAAAAAATACTGTTTTTATGAAAAAAATTATTCTTGGGGGCCCTCTAAAATATCTGGCCCCAGGTCCCCAAATATTTATAATCCGGGCCAGGAAGCGACTAGCACCATCAAGGCACAAAAGTGTAAAAAAAGTAAATGTCTGTACTCTGTAGACTTAACAATTTAAAAATATAAAGAAAAAAGCATCGAAATGGTGATTTTTCAATAAAAATGGTAGTAATTTTTTATTTTATTAGTATACAGAAGCGTTCTGCTACCCGTGGCCCGCGTGCAATTTTTTATGGCCCACAAAATAATATTAATTTTTTTTGATATTTCTATTATGTATACGATGTTGACCCATAGTTATAAAAATAAAATTCAATAATTGTGCGTTTTTACATAAAGAAAAAACACAAACGTTTAATTTTTCTAATTTTTTTGAACAGCTAAATCAATTTGTCTGTATGTATCCGGGGACCCTTTCTCAATTTTTTTTCAATTAAAAATATTTAATTTTTTTGTAATCTTAAATCAATTGGCCTGCAGAACCCTTTCTCAATTATTTATTTTTTTTTTTTTTGTAAAAATGTTTAGTTTTTCTGTTTTTTATTTATTCCTAAATCAATTTGCCAGCTGTGGGCACCCGGAGACCCTTCATCATTTTTTAAAAAATAATGTTAGATTTAAAAAAAAATCTACTTTAAATCAATATGATGCATGACATTGACAAAATTTAGAGCCTCAATCTTAACATTTTTTCCTAAAAATATGTTAATAATATTGATAGTGTATGGTAAGTACATTATATTTTTAACCACCTTGTCTAGTATTTGTATGTGTAAATACAATATGTATAAAATAAACTCAAAAAAGTAAAAACAATACAATTTGTAATGGATAAGATTTTCATAAAATCCATTTTCCACGAAATTTTCACCAAATATCAATGATACTCTTATACAGACTTGATAAAAATTTTTAAAAAAATGTCAGTTAAAAATATGATTAATAATAAATATATTAATAAAATATAAAAGTTAAAATGTAAAGCAACGATAAATAATTTTTTCAATAAAACTGTTCTGAATGGAGCTCCAGTGTAGTATGAAATTTGATGTAAAAATAGTCAATTTCATTAAAATTCAAATAATATTTTACATTTTCGACAATTAAAAAAAAAAATCTTGACCAACCATTATTGAAATTTTCTCTGTAGGTATGTTGAGAATAAATGTTGAATGAAAATAAAAATTTCTAAAAATGTTCTTTAGAGACATTTGAAGTTCACGAAATTACATATTTAATGGAAGAATAACGATGTTAGCTAATTTTTAGATACTAAGCAAAGGATCGTATATATTATATATAATGATTATATCATATAATGATGTATATATTTTTTTCTTTCTATATTTTTTTATCTGTGAATACTTTTTCGGATAGTAGAATTGCTCCAAAAGGTAACATAAACCCCACTTTCCGATAGACAATTTCATGCAGATTTTACTTAGGCAAGTCAGAATTTCTCTATCTTCTATAGTTTTTCCAATAATGAGGAAAAATTACCTATAATTGCCGTTTTTCCTACAAAAATATTCGCAATCGAGACTTTTAATAAATCGGTTTTAGTAATATAGTCATAACTTTTAAAGTATTGAAGTTTTGAACAGTTATCAAAAACGCACTTATACAAACGTGAAAAAAGTTGACTATTTTTTAGGTAAATATATAACTTTGAACTTTTTAAAGTTTTTATCGAATAAAATTTTTAATTTTCAACAAAAATTCCTGAAAAATTAATACGACCTTACTCCTATAGTGTTCTAAAAATACTGAAAATTTTCAAAAATCGTTTGTGAGGATTTTTTCATACGCGTTTAAAGATAGACTCTTACGAAAACCATTATTTTCTCGTAAATCAGTGGTTTTTTTCATTTAAAACCTTATACAATTTTCAAATGTTAATTCCGTAGACATTTTATTGCACTAAAAGATTCGCTACGTGTTATTACACCAACAGTCTATGATTTTTAAAGATAAATTCAAAGAATTATTTTTTATAATCGTTTAAAGTTGATATTACGGTACAGATTATGATTTTTACGTAAAATGTCAGATTTAATTTAATTTTTATTTAATAATATTTGTAATTTTTGGTTTTAAGATTTGAAATTTTTATACCAGTTTCTTTATGTGTAGTCCTAACTACCTATATTTATTTTAGAGTTGAAATTATAAATTGTGAATTTCATATTAATTAATTAATTAATATTATAGAATTTTATGTGGTTTCAAGTTCTTAAATATCAATAGAAGTTGAGTTTAGGTATATTTTAAAATAGGTCTAGTATTTCTACTACAATTATCAAAGATTTTATGGACAATTTCCCTTAGGTGGGTGCCAGTACCCGCCTCTCCCCTAATATTCATTATAATTATTACTACATATTCCTAATTAAAAATAATTTGATTTCTTTTTTCAAATATCCTATTCCTCCTATTCATTTGGTACTTAAACTTAAAAATAATTTTGTATTACATTGTAAAAAATACCTAACACAATATATATACTATACGACAGGTACTTAACACATAATAAAAAATAATAATTTTATTTTTTAGTAGGTTTTATTGTGAATGTTTACTGCCAGAGATTGTCGACCCCCAGTACGGAAAACGATGTTTAATTAGTGACATAATAGAACCAAAATATATATCAAAAGAAAAAAAAACAAGAAAATAATTACCAAAAAATATAAGACACAATATAATATATAGATTTATAAATTATTATAGATTTCCAAGAGTTATTTAATACATCTGTGACTAAAACTTGATTTGACTGATTAAATTTGTTAATTTTGTCATAGTTTGTGTACCTACCTACTTTTGTACCTTTGTGTTTGGGTTGTAATTAAAAAAGTAATTACTTGATAACTATAAATTTAATAAAACTAGTTGGTAAATTTTATGATCAATATGTTTATACATATAAATATTTAGGCAATCAGTTATTGGAATTATTAATATTAGTTCGTTAGCGCGCGCAATTAGAAATATATTATGAGTAATAGTATAATAATCTACTGGACTTATATATTGGGATGAGGAGACTATAGTGGGTGGAGGTGGGGTATCGCACCCCTTCCCCACTAAGATAGTTTCATGACAAGTCGACAATTTGACAATATATGTCGCAATCTAAAAATCCGATGTCAGCAAAAATACTCAATGGAAAATTTGGCTAAACTATCATAAAAAAAATGTGTACTGAGTAATTGATTCAGTAGTAATTATAAATTATATATAGATTATGCTTATGTTAAAAACGTGTGTTGAAAAATATGTTACTTTATTACGTTGTTATAGTATCTAAACCAAATTAAAAAAATTCTTTTTTTTGAATAAATATGTTTAAAAACATTAATTGATTTTAAAACTTAGAAATATCTGTGTAAAATTGCTCTTTTTATAAATGAAGAATTACTGAGAATTATGATAAATTTTTGACCTGACGATACCAAAAGTTATGTTCAAATAAATAAGGATACCAGTTAAAAGTTAAAAATATTATTAGATATAAACTTCAAAGAAATCAGTCAGTTACGTAAAAATTTTAGAATAATTTACTCAAATGTATATAAAAAATTTCGAACTAATGATATTTGAAATTTTTTCTATATAATTATTTCGATTTTTGAGTATAATCATATTAAATTTTGCAGAACTTTGTCAAATATCAACAATTTTATAATATCAATATAAATATAATAAACTTTAACAAAATGGGGTACATATTTTCAACGTTATATTTTTAGCCCAAATATTGACATTTTTTTTATCCTAGGCTCGTCCTAGCTAGAATACTTAATTTATAGTTAAAATTAAATTAATTCTAGAGGTAAGTACTAAAAGAAAATTTGTTTTCTATTTGGAAAATGTTAAATTGCGTTATATCAAAGATATTGAATTTCTGATCTGATATTTCTCTCAGATTTTTGATTTGGAGCAGTTTTTTTAATAAACATATTTGTAGACATCAAATTAAATAAAATATCTTACACTACACAATAACCAGTAAAAAGAATCGTACGTGGATAACTATTATTGAAAATAATTGATCAATTATCATATGTATATATTTGAAATATGTATGTTTTTTGCCAACAAGTTAACAATTTTTCATGATCTAAGTTGATGGTGGATTTTTTTATAACGGTAACAATATAATGGATTTTATTAAAGACAACTTTGATTTTAATTAAATCAAAAAGTTACTTTATTTATAAAAATTTAGTTACAAAATAATGAATTATTTACATTTTGTTCTTATCTATAGTTTATTTTCATTTTCACACAAAGAAAAACTGATGAATAATTTAAAAAAACAATCACATTTATCAAATTTGAAAACATAGTTGAATAATTTATTAATTTTTTTTAATTAATATTATTACATAACTAAGTAACAATAAAACAACTACCTAGTTTATTGACCTAATAATACAAAAAATAAATAAATAAATAAAAATTGATCAAATAATTATAGGAAAACATAGTTTTATTAAAACACATATTAACATTTCTGGAAAAAAGCATTTGTTACTATATACATATTTTATTTTTCTACATAGAGTATCATGTTAAATCGTAGAATTAAAATTGATGAAAATCTTTTAGGCAAAATTTTTAAATTGAAACATTAGTTTTTTAACCGTACATTCATAATTGTTTTTTAATAAGCATGCAAATTTATTCTTCAGATTAAAGAGATCAACTGATAAACATTAAAATTACGAGTAAAACAGTCTTTTTTACAAAAACATTAATCAATGAAACAAAATTATTGTCATTGAGGAAACTAGATTATCATAATAAATTAATCTCTTAAACATTTTGTCATATTATATTATTAATTATTAATTACATATTAACTTCTTTAAACATATAGTCACATTTTAAGAAGTTAAATTTTATGATAAAAATATAACATGTAAGCTATTAGTCATGATAGATTTAAAAAAAATTTATAAATGTGCATGTGGATGCAAACCATTGATACGACAAACAACTTCTTGCCGTACATTTTCCAAAGTTTGATAAATTGTACGGAATGTTGGACGTGAATCAGGCTTACGACTCCAACATTGTTTCATAAGTTCATAAGCCAGTTTTGGAGTATTATCCGGACAGTTCATAACATTACCGTCTTTGATGAATTTAACAACTTCTTCATGAGTCATACCATAATAAGGTTGTAGCGCAAAAGAAAAAATTTCCCAAAGACATACACCAAATGCCCAAACATCTGATTCAACTGTATATTTATTGTATAAAATACTTTCTAGTGGCATCCACCGAACAGGTATAGCATCATGTTCATCGCCTTTGTAATAATCTTGTAAATACATTTTTTGTGAAAGTCCAAAGTCAGCTATTTTTACAGTCATCGTATCATCAATCAAACAATTTCTTGTAGCTAAGTCTCTATGCACAAACTTTCTGTCAGACAAGTATACCATGCCCGAAGCAATTTGTTGAGCTATTTTCAACATATCCAAATTTGTCAAATTTAAATCTCGAAAAACATCACCTCTTACTTCAGTTGAATGAACAATGTAATTGCTTGGTGCACAAGAACGGAGAAATTCATTTAAGTCGCCGCGACCCATATATTCAAAGAGTAAACACATGGGCTTTCCTAAAGCACACACACCTAATAGTTTAACTATATTAGGATGATCAAACTCAGACAACAAACAAGCTTCTCGTTCAAAATCAACTTGAAGATCATTTGAAGCTTCGTCTTTTAACATTTTTACAGCAACTAATGTAAATTCTTCATCTTTCAACAGGCCTGGAGCTTTAGCCTGAAAATCATAAAATGTATTGATAAAATCAATATTTTATAACATTCTTATTTTATATCCCACCTGAAATACTCGTCCAAAAGCTCCTTGTCCCAAATCTTTAACATATATAATATTGTTTCTAGGAAATTCAAGCTTTTCTAATTTTGGATTTGAACACATTCCATACTGGTGGTAAGCAGAATTACTAGGTAATTTATCAAGATCAATATCAACATCCTTTAAACATTCATGAATGATATAATTAATAGTCAAATGATGATAATTTACTCATTAACATTGCTATTTACTCGAGTTTGAGTCGACCTATATGAAGTTTTATTAGATAATAGCTTGATGCACAATACCAATATTAAGACCGAAATCAAAAGTATTAGGACTCCAACAATGACAAGAAATATATGCAAATGTGTAGTAGATGTTTGATCAATGAATGTTTCAATATAGTTAATTATCATTGAAATGCTATTAATGGCCGTAACATTGTTAATAATATCCAATTTCGTATCCACCAATTCAGTAATATTTTTATCTAAATATTAAGATATATTTTAAAGCATTAACAGATTACACTTTTGAAAGTGAAATTACATGGCAATGTAAGTCTTACCGCAAAGTGGTATATCACACTTTTGCCATCTCACATCAGGATCCATAGTATAACACCACGGAGAAGATACTTCACCTCCAGCGTTTCGGCAATAATTTTCAGAATTCTGTATTTCTGGGAATACATTTGGTGGTCTTACAAATTCATGTGGTGTTTTGGAATCCCATCGTTGACATGGCAAACCCGATTTAGTAACATTCACAAATCCTTGATAAAAACGACCATTACCGCGTACACAGTCAACTAGAAACATGAAACAATTTAATAATCTTAGAACATAGAATAGAATAATGCAATTTATAAAAACTTAATTAAACATCATAAAAATGTATCAATTTAGCCACAATATTGACAAATTATTTACAATTATTCTGTAATTTTGTAAATATTTTTTTTTTTTTACATAGAGAATATACAAAAAAAAAAACTAATTAAAAAAATTAATAGTCACATAATAGTAAACAAAGTCTGTCTTTTAGGTGCTTTACTCCTTTAATAAAAAGTTAGTGGCAAGATAAAAACAGTTCAGATAGAATATTTTCATATGGGCTGCCTGGTGTACATACGATAGATGATAGTACACATAAGATGTAATTTTAAATTTGAAAGCAATGATAATTCATGATAAAAAAATGAAAAAAGATTCAGTGGAATAATTCAAATAAAATCAAAATTGAATAAAATACAAACATGATACACTTAGTAGGTGCTTTAAATGAATGTAGTAATTTTAGTTCATTCAATACTGATATTAAAAAAAATGTAATGCTTGTATACATTTTATGTAAATTTTCTTTATTCATTTTTACCATAAATATCAACAATTAATATTCTTATCTGTAGTATTTTAAAAAACCATAAAACTTCTGATAAAATTCTTGTACTCACTGGTTATTTCATCTTGCTGTAACTCTGTAAGCATAGCATGTGAACACACTGATTTACTATTTTTAGAGTTGTGTGGTAGGTTCTCACATTGGGGTAAAGTAAAATGTCCTTTAGACTTATAAAAAATACCCCTTTGCTTATTTGCTTCAATTATAGCCCATTCTTTATAACAAAATAATTCTCGTACGGCAATACAATCTTCATAGCAAAGTGGAAGATAAGTATCTTGGTAACAATGAGGAAATGCATACAAACATAACAATTTCTGAAAAATAATGGACATATTAAAACATAAATATGGTTTAGACAAAACAGATAAATTTGGAAAAATACTTCAGCTGCTGGTCTACATGTTTTTGAAAAACTTGGTAACATTTCATCCCATAATCCAGTTGTTATGATTTCACTTTGCTCACTTCCTTCATTTTCCAATGTATTATTGAACCATATAAGAATCGAAGCATTTAAATATTTTCTACATATTTTACCATTATACTGTGCACAATATCCTTTAGGCGAACCTGTAATAAAACATCGAATCATGATTATATTTATTGTGAAAACAAGTTAAATTAATTTTTTTTAAACTTTAATTCAGAACAAAAATAAATTAAATCTCATAGCAAACCAATATATTTATTGTAGTGCATAGAATTATATATTAATTTATAATTTAGTTATTAAAAAATGTAAAGTACAAAAGTTCCTTTTATTTATTCAATTGTGTTTAAAGGAAAAAATATATTTTCATCTAATTAAAAGTAATAATTTTTAATATTTTAAACTTAACTAAAGGTATTATTCAAGTACTTCATAATAGGTGACATTTAATCATTTTAACTATGAATATTTTATATCAAAAGATATCTAATTTACTCTAACTTTACCTAGATACATTATTTCACAAAGAAGATACGTGCATATATTATATAAACATTATTATTTATAGTACTTACCTATTTGTATTGTTGCGTTGACAAAGAAAAACCATATAACAACGAAGAATGGCATCCATTTCATGATACCCATTAGTAATTTAATGTCTTTAAGTAAATGCATGTAATGTATACATATTAAGAACAAAAAAACTTTATTATTTGTATTTACATATTCAAATACATATAAAATATATAAAATATATGAATGAAATAAAATAATATTTAATATATATTGAAACAAACTCGTAGTGCAACTGACTTAGAAAAAATTATTTGTCTAAACGATTTTCCAGTAATGAATGTAATTACATTCGTACGTAATTATACTACAAACCATTTTTATAACACTTAACTATACATGCATTGTTGAACGTTTTCTTACTACAAATTATTATAACAATAAATTATTTAGTGTAAATAGTTATGTGTACAGTAGTCAATACTCAAAATTCCGATTAAGTATGAACATTAGACTATGTAAAACAAATACCGACATTTTAATTGATAAACACAACATAAATTAGACACTATTGATAAGCGTTTTGTATTGATAATGTTTAAAGCAATGATTTTCTCTACAACGTGTGATAAGCATAACATTTAATTGTCCCGCCGGTATATTGGATCAATGATTTATTTCGCGGCGTAGCGTCGTTTAGCAGGTAAGCCAAGTT
The DNA here is from genome assembly GCA_027580255.1 of Therioaphis trifolii. Lineage (NCBI taxonomy): Eukaryota > Metazoa > Arthropoda > Insecta > Hemiptera > Aphididae > Therioaphis > Therioaphis trifolii. Next base: position 22,694,783 of record CM050405.1, on the reverse strand, counting down.
TCGTCACCGTTACGTTGCCTTAAAAATGAATTCCCGCGCAATTTTTAAAATCTATGTATTCAACGTGATTTCGCTATAGGAAATAGGAATTACCAATAATACGTCATACACATACATAGTACAGAAACTTAAAAGCAAACATATATTTTATTTATCATTATAGCCTGAGCCTTAATCATGATATGCTTATTATTTTGTTGATAGATGATATAAGTTCTTCAGTTTTAGCTTTGTTTACGACATATCTATTCATAAGTCTGAAATTTAAATGCACTAAATATTAAAAAAATTTAAAAAAAAACTAATTTTAAAAACTATTTTGAAAACTTGTAAATCAGTGGAAGAAGTAATCAAGATAATTATCACGAAGATGAAAATATAATTATTAATTTAAACATATTTACCATCAATAAAATGTTCTGAATTTTATTAAACTACATATTTAGTAATTTTAGATTAGGTTTGAAAACAATGTTTTATTTGTATTTTTAAACGAATATATTAATATGTGGTATATCCCGTATCCGCATATCATATATAAATTAATAGTATAATAAAAAAACTCATTTCTTGTTCTAAGATAGAAATAGTATTTTTATATAAATATCGAGTACTTTTTTTACCGGGAATTTTATTTCTTTCATCTGGTCATAACTGTGTCAAGATATCCCTCAATAGTTAATACATATAAACTAAATTAAAAACATATTATTATTTAGAATAATTAAAATTTAAGAAAAAATTAGAAATTTTTTGATGCCAGTCATTTGGCATATTTATCTACATTCTAAATCGTTTTTAGAAATGGTATACCTAATTTGTAAATGTATCAGCCACTAAACTAGGCATACGTATGGAATTAAGAAAAATTCCTAAAAACTTCAAAAACTAATTAATTTTAGATAAGTGCTGCTTTTTTTTTTATAATCTCTCACAGTGAAAATTGTAAGAATTTTTCAATTTTTTACAGAACAAATAAATGTACTCACCTATATTTGTTTATTTACTTCATTATTACGTAACCTATGTATAAAATATAAAAAAGTGGTACTTATCTGTTATCACATCCTCTCCTCTTGTTTCAATGTTTCGTCATTTATTAACTTTATATTGGAAATATTCTGTTTATGAATACAAGCATTGTAAATTTATGTAATTTTATCTAATATGTATTATACATATTGTCATATAGTTCAATAGTTGGACATTTCCTGTACTGTTATGCCGTCGATTAAATTTATTACTTCAGTCTCTGTATGCTTTCCAAGTACAACATGTACAACAATACAACATGTATAGTTTATATCACGATGAACACTGTGCATTCGATTTTGACGATTTTAACATTATTGAGTTTTTAAAATAAAAACACTTTAAATAAAATGCAGTGTAAATCTAAAAATAATCATGGAATAATTATATATACTTATTGGAATTAAAATATTGTGGATACGTATACGTAAAGTATGTAACGTAACAAGAGGTATTTGATCGGACACCTGTTTTCAGAATTCGAGTATGCCAAAAGTTATCAAATTTGTTTATTGGTGGTCAAAAGAGTTAATATCAATATATTTTTTCACCGATGAAATAGAAGTAGGGAAATTAACAGCCGTCGACTGGAACAATTATTTACGCGAGGTATGATCTAATTAGTTATTAAATAATAATTAAAATTAAATTAGGATTGGTAATCTAACTGTGACAGATGACAAATAGTTGTTTATATGTTGAAAAAATAATGCAGATAGATTTTTTCTATAGCAATCAGTGTTTTGAGGAATATGCAGTGGCGCCGAGCTCTAAAAAAAGTACTATTGTCAAATTTATTTTCACAAGGTACCACCCACCAAAATTATTCCAACTATTATATTACTTTATGTCTTATGATACTACCTACGTTATATGAGGAGCCTTAAGATTCTAATGACCATTAGGGGCTAGGCCCAGTAGGCCCCTAGGACCACCTACCCCATTTAAGCTATTGTTTTAACAACACTTATTAAGGGGGTTCGGCGCCACTGGGAATATGTCAAGAAAATCAGGATGTATTTGTGGTTATGGTTCCATAATAGAACTGCTCTTATATTTTACATAATCAAAAACACATATTAAATCTATAGTTAAGAATGACTTCTGATCGATGGAAAACGTATGACATTATTAAAAATGATCCAACTATCACGCATCTCCAAGTAGCAACAAGTATAATTTTGCAGACTTCCATACGACAGGCTGAACAGGTTTTTTTTCGAATAATGTTAGTGGGACACAACTTGTTAATAGCGACAAAATTAATCATTGAAACATGGTATTTATACCAAAACAGTAATCATTTAGTTTAATTATTTTGGAAAAACTACCGAGAACAGAGAAAAATTACCTCTTTAAAGCATTGGTTCTTAACCGGTGTTCCGTGGAACACTGGTGCTCCGTGAACTTGGCTAAAGTGTTCCGCCGAAATTACAAAATTGACGAAAAAAAATAAAAAAATTATTGTTAATTAAAATTACTGGGATAATTTAATTTTTGGTTTTATCGTTTTCAATAATATTATATCATTTAGGTACTAATTTTATTATATTATTACACTGACTAAATACTAGTATCATTATGTATGTAATTTTATTTAAAAAAAAAAATGTTAAGTGTTGTTTTATTTTACAACCTAGTGCTCCGCAAAAATCTTATAAAATTATAAGTGTTCCGTGGTTCTAAAAAGGTTAAGAACCACTGTTTTAAAGTACCATCTAGATAAAATGTCTGATCTATAAGTGACTAAATAAAACTTTTAAAGCATTATAATTACCTGGAGAAATGTTTATAAAAACAAAATTAAAAAAATAAACATTATTGAAAAACCAATATATATCTCGCTTCACTCAGAATCTAAAAAAATACGCTGTTTATAAATTTAACCATTTTTAGTTTGTTAGTATGTTTTTTATCAAGTCTGTTTCACACTGCTCTTGTTTTTAAAGTGAGAAATTCTTTTTTACCAAAAGATTCATAACATGTTATTCTATCTGTATATAATGTTTCATAAATCATAATGATTGAGTGGACCATTTTTTTTTTAATATACATTTTAAGTTTTTGTCTTTATTACTCCTCTTGGTATTCATCGAAAGTTTATTTTTATTATCCTGTGTTTAATTCTCTTTTATTTCTCTTTTTTCTTTATTTGATTATTTTTAATATTGTTCTACTTCTTTTTATTTATTTCTTTTAATTATTTTCTCTTTTTCTTATTTAATTCTTTTTTTCTTTTTTCTTATTTAATTATTTTACTTATTCTCTCTTTTTTTCTCATTTAATTCTTTTAACTGTTTTTCTCTTTTTTCTCTTTATTCGTTTTATTCTCAATTATTTTTGATTGAATAATTTGTCTCACCTCTTATAGGGCTAATTTATTTATTTTATTTAATTCACTTAGTATTATTTTTCAATTATTACCTGGCTGCAGTCCAGTACCTTTGCGTAATCGTCCAGGAACTCCGATGAAATTCTACAGAGCGAAATTCTTGTAAATGAAACGCGAGCGTGTAAATGTTTATGTTTTCGGAATGTTTTTCAATAATCTTTGCGTGAGAAAAAAAGCACCACACACACAAAGATATTATAAAAAATAAAAATACTGTTGTTCATCAATTTACATAAAATACCATATTGTACAAAATATGTACAATAATAAAATATTTTTGCTTTTATTGACTTTATTATGACTACATCCAATTTTGCGCCCTCATTTTCGATCGACTTTTATACGATGTCCACCATACCAGGCCCTCGGTCTGGCTCTGAATAAATCATGCAGGTAGGTAATACGTAAAAACAGTTCTATACGACTGTAGGCACTTATCGAATAATAATAATTATGCTGTTTAAAATTTAAATAAGCAAGTAAGTAAAGCCGTAAAGGTAACTAATAGGTAGTTACCTACTACTTATACCTATTATGAATAGAAGGTATTTAGGTATAATGATCGACTCATTAAATGAGGGATATGCATCTTATGTATGTAACTAATAAACATTGCTAGCTTGTGAATACATTTATGATTTTAAATTTTTACTTATTTTTAACCTATTTATGTCGTTAATTATGAAAAATGTTTAAATGTAACATATTTACTGGCTATTACTAAACATTTCTATACTTATATGTAACTTCTTATTCAAACATACGGACATGACTTCAATAAATAATTTATAATTTACTTTACAAAAAACTTACACAAAAGTAAAATACATACGAATAGTCAGTGCCGTAACTACCCTATGTGGCGCCCTTGGCGAAATTTATTTTGGCGCTTATTTTTGTTTTTATTTCATACGTATATTAATAATTTCTTATACAAATATAATAATATTACACTCTTACGTGTTTATCAAAAAACTGCCATATTTTTTTAAATAATGGAGTCTTTATATAGTTTGTGAGTTATATTAAATTATTAATAATTATGTAAGTCTTAATTTACAAAAAAAAAAAAAAAAATAATAAATAAGAATAAACCAAAAAAAAGCACAACGTTTCTTATTCTATGTAAATAAATTTAATATTATATAATATTAAATAGTGCAGGTATTACATTAAATAATTATTGTTAATATTACAATTTTATCTTTCTAGCCTTTTTTGCACTTGATTTTAATAAAACTTTAAATAATTTATAAAAACAAAAAAGTTACAAAAAACAATTTTATTTTACTCAAATGCGCCCCTTGGTTTGCTGCGCCCTTGGCAAGCGCCCATGTCGCCAACCTCTAGTTACGGCACTGCGAATAGTATAATAAATTTAAATTGATTATAACTGCATAATATAATTGCAGTAGGTAGATGCAATTAAAGTAACGATAGGTATAGGAAAATATTCACATATCTGTAAGTATTTTGTGTTAAAAAATAGTGTAGTTCAACTTACTCAACTAGAAAAATTACATTACACACTAGTCCATTTATCAATTTTATTTATTCATACTCAATCGAATCACAAAGTGAAACACGCATTTTACGTATATTGTGAGCATAATAATAGTAAACCTGCGTCTTCAGTTTATATACTGCCATACTGGTGTCTGGTACGCACGATACTCGAATGTACACCTATGTGTACCTATACTGTGGTTCGTGATGACATCATTGACATCATACTAATTATAATAATGTTAATTGGTAATTATACGGAGACCTATTTTTAACACCGACGCGATATATTAGTATCACTTATCACACGGATATATTATGTATTATAGGCTACGTAGAGCTGCCGCAAGTAGCTACTAACTTATAAATATTAGTAGGTAATTTTGGATTCGGATGATATTGATGTATTTAGAATATTATAATTTATAACTCATTACTATTTATCAACCCGAAGGTTCGACGTGCACACAGCATACGCGCCATTTAGGTCCGTGATAATAATTACCGTCCAACAGGTTTCCACTTTCCAACACATACTCTTACACATATACTCACACTCATGTTCATATTATAGTATTATACGCATTTTATATTATACATTTGTATGTGAATACATTTACCCATAGGTACCAGGTACACATACGCGCCACGCGGCGACGCCGGTAGACCGCCGCCGCCGTGACCCATTGGACCGGTTCGTGTGGACAGCGGCGTTTCGTTTGGTATTCGATATTTCGATCGCAGCTCTCGTTGCACAGTGTTAATTATAAAGAGTTTCCATTGTTGTAATTTTATTTTTTTATTATTGTTTTTTTTTTCATTTTCACATCATTATTATCGAAAGTTTCGTGACTGTTATCAATTTTTTAAATTGATAACAGCGACTGTGTGTACCGTAATTTTGTATTACATTCTCGACGATCCGTGAAAGAAAGACATTGACGCTCGTGCCGTCGCTTAACAAAAACATTTAGTACTAATACCATCGCGATTTCGTCGTTCGTACCACATTACGATCGTCTTGCGTCCGTTGTGCGACCATAGGTAGTGTGATATGCGGGCTCCCGATGCCGTCTGATGGTGTTGGCAATGCAACAGTGGGCCTGGTCGTTGGTTTAGTTTTGAAAACATGATGCTCGCGGACAATTATGAATTTTGATGCCGATAGCTCGGTGAGTCCGACGCGGAATTTATCATTTAATGTGTTAAATAATAAATTGCCCGTTACTTCAGCCATTAGATTCGTGAACTTTACAGATCGATGACGATCGGGTTTTTCCGAAAGTGGGTTGCCCCAATTATAATTTATTCTATCGGGTCAGTGATGATTTGGCAAGAATCGATTTCCCTAAATGAATACATTTTTCTGAAAATGCCTTCCAGAACTATAGTTTCTGCTAGATAATCATTAATCAGATAACGGCTTCTTCTATTTTCTATTATAATTTTTGTGATGGTTACCCTTTTTCTGTGTGATATTCATTATCATTTGACTGTTAATAAATTATCATTTTAAACTCAGAATTACAGATTTTTAAAAAATGTTAAAATAATATTTATGAAATACATATATGAAATTAAATCTAAATTAATTAAATAATAACATTTGATTGTAGCAGTCAAATTGGAAATTATGGGGTGAAGAACGAGAGGAAGGTGCGATCTACACAATTTATTTGAAAAAAGTACGATATCAAAATCCTACAAAACCATTTACGCTGGTATGTTATTTTTTAATCAATATATTATTCAAATTTTTATTGAGATATTTTTATTTAAGATAATTAAACATTTTATTTTACTACAGGAATCTGATGATGAACGATCACATTTAGAGTGGGAAACAAATAGAGTAAAATGCATTAAAGCTGGAACAATTGAAAAATTGGTTAATAGTTTGGCATCAGATGATGGTGAATTAGAACCTAGCTTTGTGAATATATTTCTTGCCACCTATAGAACTTTTACATCACCACATCATATTTTGTCCTTATTAATTGAAAGGTATAATTAATTTAAAATATTTCACTAATAGTGTACAATTTTATTACTTTTAACTAATTTTAATATTAACTAGTCATTATTATATTATCCTAAGATTCAATTCTATATGTGCTTTTAGTCATGACCTTACTAAAATAATGAATCAAATTCCCAGAAAATTTTCAGTGTAAATACCTGTTGAAATTATAATCTACTTTAATTAGTTATTTATACTTAGCAAAAATCCTAATTTTAATATTGGATCATAACAGTTACTGTTGTATAAAATGAAACATCAATTAATTTTCTGTCAACAGCGATAGCAACTATTTAAAAAAAAACTTATGTGATGGGTTTGAAATGAGATACAATAATTTGAGCTATAATGGACCTACTAATTAGTGGCAGCTAACTTATAATTAAAGAAAGTAATTTTAGGTAAATGGGTGAGAGAACTTAACTGTTAAATTTTGAATGAAATGATTTTCTTAAACCTAGCTCACTTCTTCCAATGACCACTTAAAATTTGGTAGGTGGATATTAGTTACTCTAAAGTTTTTTTAGTCTTCTACAAGAAACTATTCAGGTCTTGCATAAAGTGTACTAAAAGTTATTCCATTATCTGCTTATTTTTGTATCAATTATCTAATAAATTATGTCTTATAGTCATTTTAGATATCAGTTTAATCGTTTTTGATGCACTTAATTGTAATTGCTATGTTTGATAGTTAAAATTTCAAAATATGCTATTATATATATATATATATATATATATATATATATATATATATATATATATATATATATATATATAAATATATATATATATATATATAGGTTTAATTAAAACTATAAATGTATACTATGGACTGTATATGATCATGACCCCTACAGTATTTAAAATGTTGAGATACACTATTTTTAGACTATTGGGGTAATACATATCTAATGAAAACTGTACATAGATTTAAAATAAGCTGGATATTTTGATTGGATTACTATAGAACACTTAGCTTTTAATGGGCCCTTAAACTTCTTATTAATGTAATGTAAACATTTATTAATACAATGAAATATCTTTCATGTAAAGTGGTCAACCAACATTTCTTCGTGTAGTGATTATTATTTCCAGTCAGAATATCTAGAAAAAAAATAACATTGAAAACAATAATACTTTAAAGAAGTTCTATGTTGATACATTTTTAAAATATATAATATTGTGATAATTCATATGATATAAATGCTGTATCAGCTTTTTAGCCAAGTAAATATTAATTGTGTATGATCAATACAAATTAAGATTTTCAGATATATGGAGATATTTATTTTTGTGATATTATATTGTTAGTTGTTATTGTAATAGTTTAATATAATTGTAAACTATTTACATAATATTTAAATCAGCTATATTTTTAATATCGGTTTTCAAATATTTAAAATGAAGAAGCATACTTAATTCAAATATCAATGTATAATTAATTATTTAATTTTTATTTCTTATAATATTCAAAACCCTGTTTCATACTTATATAATTAATTATAATATAAATTAAATTAATGCTTGTAACAACATTAAATTATACATGTTTTAAATAGGTTAAACTTAAATTTTTATTTTTCTTATTAATTTTGGTATTATAATAAATTTTACTCTTCATTTTATATACATTTATACTTCAAATATATTATGCACCAATATTTTAAATCATTAAAATATTAAATTTACAAACTATCAACTAAAAAATATACTAATACTTTATATACACAAATGTATGCAACATATTTATTAATAATAATTTTTTTTGAAATATTTGATAAGAAATGTATAGAATTATAATATAGAAATTCTTAATTTGCTAACAATATTTTGTTTAACTGATGATGAAATTATTTAAAATAAAAATTGTGTGTAATATTTCTTCAAAACAACTTTAATTTTAATCATTTTAATTTTATTTTGTAGAATAAACTTAAAAAAAAAATAGTTGATTATTAATCCATAAAATTAGATACAATTAAAATTTGAAAGATAAATATTTTTATTAATGTAAACATAAAAAATTACAATTTTATCAATTTTCAATATTATTAACATACAATATGCAGGATATTTCTTTATCATAACTTGCAGTTATACTCTAAATTTAAACAGTTAATTTTCTAAATTAAAGTATCGATAATGATGCATTCAATATAAAATCCAATTTTTACTTAAGATGTGGTTTACTAATCAATAATCATATTAAGACAATGAATTATGCTTTTATGATTAAAACACATTAAATCAGTTAACACATTAAAAAATACAAGAATTGTTTTTAATTAAATATGTTTTATTAAAAAGTAATTTGAAATTTAATTCTTATAATAGAAGTAGTGAAAATGAAAATTTGTCATTTATTTAAGTCTAATAAAATTAGGAAGTATACAGATTATCTTCTTATACGATGCTTCAAAAAATTAAGGAGACTTCATTAAGTTACATGTTCATTAAAAAGTATTTTTAAGTCAGGAATAATATCAAATATATTATTTACATTTGATCATTTATTATTATCATTAATTATTTAATCATAAATGAATATTACTCAATATTATTTTTAATTTAAATCATATATTGTAAATAATAATTATTCACTTGAATTATTTCATAGGTATGAATATTTAGTAAATATCAAAGAAAACTTACCAGAATCGATGATCAATCCTCATAAAAAGTAATTTATTTTATTTTTCTATTTATTGTTCAAGTGTTAATAATTTTCGATTTTTAATTGAATATTATTTTTAGGACTGTTGTATCTGCTTTGCATGTTTGGTTGGATTCATATCCAGAAGATTTTTATGATCCACCTTTGCACACTTGTTTACGATGTTTACATTCCTTTACCTCAACTTATTTACCAAAAACAGACCTTCATATAAGAGCAACTTACAGGCTTGAAAGATTTATCAAAGAATCTAAAGCTCTAGGTTGGTTAATTTTTATTAATTTTTCTATATCAGACTAATAACAAAATATGTTTAGATACAAGTAGGTATGTCAGTGATGAATATGGCTTATTTATTGCTAATACTCCACTTTCTCCCTACAATTTTCCAAATATAGCAGAAAGACATTTTGCTCTACAATTAACTCGAATGGACCGTGTATGTAATTGTATTCTAATTTTATATTTCATATTGAAAGTATACTAACATTAATTTATTGTTATAGGATGCATTAAAAGGATTAATTGCTCATCAATGCTTAGGTGGTGTTTGGTCTACAAATAAAAGGGCTGAGTCGGCACCTACAGTTATTGCTACCATTGAACAATTCAATGCTGTAATTCTAAGAGTTATCAGTACTGTTTTGGCCAATAATTCAGATAGACCACATGTAATTGAAACATGGATTAACATTGCTCAAGTATGGAAATAATGGTTGTGATAAATGTATGAATTAACTTTAATGCAATTTTTAGGAGTTGAGAGTACTGAAAAATTTTTCTTCATTGAAAGCAATTATATCTGGTCTACAATCCAATAATGTGTTTAGATTAAAAAAAACATGGCATTTAGTTCCTCAAGACAAAGTATTATTAATCAAATTAATTTCTTGATATAGTAATACAGTTGCTTAAAATTTTTGAATTGATTGAAATTAATATCTGATCATCAGGTGGAATTGTTTGAAGAACTTGCACGAATATTTAGTGAAGAAAATAATCAATGGGCACAGCGTAATTTATTAATCAGAGAAGGAACAGCTAAATTTGCTGACACATATGAACACAATGATAGGCATTTACAGAAAAAAATTCGAAAAGAGCAAAGTACGACTAGTGTAAGTATACATAAGCAAGCATCTAGTTTGAATTTTGTCTTATTGAAAAAATGTTTTTTTTAGAAATTGAACATTGGAACTATTCCATACTTAGGGACATTCTTAACTGACTTAACTATGATACATAATGCTACCCCTGATAAACTACAAGATGGGTTAATCAATTTTGATAAAAAACGAAAAGAATTTGAAATATTAGCTCAAGTATATATCTTATTTATATTCTTTTAAATAAAATTATTTATTTATGTGTACATAAATCATTTTGTATCAGATCAAACTCCTTCAAGGTGCCTCTAATTCATATGATATACTCGAAGATCCAGTGTTTGACCAATGGTTTCATTCCATTTTAGTTTTGGATGATACGAAAGCATTTAAAATATCTTGTCAAATAGAACCTCTAGAAAGTGGGAGTTTAATAACTGGATCTGGCAAAAAATCGAAGTATGTTAAATACGGGTATATCTAATGTGTATACAATTTTTGTTTCTAAATATATGAACATATAATGGTTTAGTTATCTAACTTTTATTTATTAAACAGTTACAGACATGAAAAGAACGACTCAATTTCTAGTAATTGTAGCAGCAGAAGCCATTATGGATTATCTGATGATGGATTGCACTCACCTAATAACTCATTAGATAAACAGGTAACTAATTAAAAATAGTTTTTCATTTATTTGAGAATACTGATAAAATGAGAATGTTCATCTTATATTAATCACAATTAATTGTATATGATCTTAAAATATATATAATACATAATATTTCAATAAAATAATAGTTAGGTGTTTAAATTACTCTCTTGAAGTTTTAAATATATTTTGGGACTAATATTATTTAGATTTAATTACCATAATATACTCAAAATAAATTATTCCTTTTTGATCAAAATACTCAATAAATACTCTTTTAACTACTTAAACAGTAGTTTATTTTAGGCTTTCGATTCAATGGATAAAATAGGAATTCTATTATAAGTCTTCCAGTAGTATACTTTAGAAATTTAAAACTGAATAAATTTTATTCATGTACTTCTATTTTTTTTTTTAAAAGGAATAATATATCGTTTGGTTTTTCTATTTTACAGGATTCTTTATCATCTTCAAGCATCTGCTCTGAAAAATCGACTGACAGCAACAATACTAATGTTTTAGCTAAAAATAGTGTTAACAATTCAATGTTTAACACTTCATCTGAGAGTTATGTTATTCGAATTACTGTCGATGCTGATAATGTCGAGACTGACAGTACGTTAAAATTAATTATTCTTTTAAGTTTTATATTAATATTTTTCATATGTTCTTACTTAAAATGTTATATGTTACTTAACATATTTGATAATGAGACAGCTAAATGCAAACCATATATGTAGAACATAAATCAAAAAAAGTTTATTTTTATATAATTGAAAAATATACTTATTTATTTTTATGATTTACAATTTTTAACATGCAGTTAAAAAGTGTGAGAGATAATATGTTATGTGCCTGGTTTTAAAAAATATTTTTACTTCAATAAGGTTATTTGTTTACCTGTCTACTTAAAATTAATAATCATGCCAGAAAAATTAACTTTTTAATTCAATACATTTGAATTGTGTGTGTGTGTGTGTGTGTGTGTGTGTGTGTGTGTGTGTGTGTGTGTCAATGTGTGTCTGTACAGTTGTGTAACAATAGTACTTATTTTGATATTTATTAATACTTACTTCAAATATATTTAAATCTTTTAGGAAGAATATTATACAAAAGTATTATGCTAAGTAACAATGATCGAACCCCACAAGTGATAAGATCAGCCATGTTGAAATTTTGTATCGAAGATGATCCAGAAAATTACACTTTATCTCAAATTTTACCTGATAAAGGTTTGAAGACTTAAAATATATAATTTTATGCCTTAAACCCAACTGGTTTTATTAAATTTATATTTTTTATGAATTTCAGAAATGGTTTTACCAACTGATGCAAATGTGTATTATGCAGTAAATACAGATTATGATAAAAAAAACTTAAACTTTTTGCTTCGTAAGAAGATGGCAAAAAACAACACAATTACTAAAAAATGAATTATACAATATATTATATTCAAATAATTTACTATTAGTGATATAATTTTCAACATCGTGGATAATTTTAATATTTCATTTAGTATTACTGTATTTTTGTACAAAGAATATTATAAATAAAATATATTCTGTATTATAAACTGGTAATTTAATATGAAAATATTTTAAATGATTTAATAATTGTGTCAATATGTATCATACCCTGAAAAAACTAAGGGATGAATAGTAACAAAGTAGTCTGTAAATAATTTCAATTTTTCAATACAGTAACTTTCCTTTGAATTTATAAATAATCAATTATAAAAAAAAGATTGAGTGTTAAAATCATTTTAGATTTTCAAAAGAGGTTTGGATATTCTTACTTGTCTATACTTATATGTATTAAGTTCACTAGACTGTCATAAAGCTACTACATTTTCAGTATTTACGTAAACTATAAAGTATATACAATTTTTTAAGAATATGTATATGAAAATATCTCCATCATAAAAATATATTTTGTCCAATTATAAATAGATGAGGAAGTTATAGCGTTATACTGTACATAGGTTTACGCCTAGATATGGAAGAATTAGCTGTTGTATGGGAACACTGTTTTTATGAGACACCGCGTTGAAGTTTCTTCCTTGTGCCCCACTTAAAATATTTAACTGAACTTCTTTAAACTTACTTCTGACAGTAATCTATAAATTTGGGAGTCATCATTAATGATAAGTCATGTGCGTTAATTAACCCGATGTCATGATTTATCATAACATAACACATACTTACATTATATATATATATATATATTTATTTATTTATTTATTTATTTATATATTTATTAATATACATATAAAACGTGAACAATTTTTTTTTATTAAACGCCATTAATGTGCCAGCCTATAAACTCTTAATTAATCTGGTCAAATTTTTTGTGGTACACTTTTAATGACTAAAGAGGTGAGTTCTTGGTGATACTTTAATTAGATTAATTCAACACAATTATAGTACAATTACGACGCAAAAAATATAATAAATGCATACTAAAAAGTAGACATATTAAGGTTTTTTCAATGATGTTTATTTTTTTCTTCCTTTTTAGATTCTGAACGGAGTGAAGAATGTATTGATTTTACAATGATGTGTGTTTTTTTTTTTTTTTTTTTTTTTTATTTTTTTTTAAATTTTTTTTTATTTTTGTGTCTGTCGACACGATTTGGGGCAGTAAAAATGCTTCGATTGCCTTATATAGCAACTTTTCTGAAAGGAAATTGAATCTAGTTGGTACTTTGGGGGGTCAAAAGTTAAAAATTTTCAATATTTTTTTAACGCACCGGGAAAAACCCTTAAAAAATGAGGGAAAAACGGTATATTTTACGCAAAACCAGTTTTCGACAAAATCAAATTTTTTATTTTGCTATAACTCAAAAACTAATCGATGTAAATACTTGAAATTTTCACCAAATGTTTAGATTAGCGTTCTCTATACACCGTTAAATTTTCAAAGTATTTTGACTTTTATTGAGCTAATTATAGACAATTGAAATTTTCAATTTTTTTAAGTATTTTTTTTTTTAAATAACGATAAAATTTTTTTTTTTGCCAGAAAATCTTGAAAATTTAATACAAGGTTTCTTATAAGTTGTTCCATAACTGATAAAAAAAAATCCAAAATCGTAAGTCACAATTTTTTTTTATAAGTGCTCAAAGTTCCAATTTATACGAAATATGTAAAAATTGCGAAAATTTGAAGTTATTTTGCAGTTGAAAATTCATAAAATTTTAAGTATTCAAAACTAAGAATTGTAAATTCGGTACAAAGTTTGACATACGTTTTCCTTCAATTATCTGTAAAAAAATTTGCACTGGAATAAAATCAAAAATTTTTATGAGTGTTTGAAATTACAATTTTTTCACATAATCGCGTAAAATAACAATTTAGGCATCATTGATTTTTGATATTTGTTCTTATTCAAAAAGTATAGGTCGTAGAAACTTAAAACTTTTACAAAATGTTTAAATAGGCATTTTCTTTACATAGTTGTATTTTCAAAATATTTCGTTTATTTTTTAGCTATTTATAGGCATTTGAATAATTCGATTTTTCTTAGATTTTTTTTTATAAAAGTCGATAACAATTTTTTGGCCCTACCAAATCGCTTGAAAATTTAATAGAAGGTTTTGAATAAGTTGATCTAAGAGTGATTCGAAAATTATTCAAATACATAGGCACAATTTTTTTTTATAAGCAGTTGAAGTTCAAAAATCGACAAAATTTGTCAAAATCACGAATATTTGCAAATTATTTTGTAGTTGAAAATGTATAAAAATTTTTGTATTCAAAGATAAGAAATGAAAATTTAATACAAGATTGTTAATAAATTTTGCTTACGATAAGTATAAAAATACCGCGATACGTTAAATTAAAAAAAAATTTGAATGATTGTCTGAATCTATAATTTTTACAAAATCAAAAATTGACGCGTTGAATAAATATAATTAAATAGATTAAGTTTATTATAATATAATCAGTAGCTGACAGCTGTTCTATACAAAATATTGGTAGATTGTAAACACAAGGTGTATAACGTACCTTTACATGGTTGAATAGAACGTTACTAACTTCCAATTTCCAGTTATTTTAATGTGTGTATCAGTTCCATAAACATGCGGATTTTATATATTATTATTAATTATTAATATTTAAATAGACGTAGCCACGGAGCATTCAGCATATATGGACGGCGGGGTCGGGTGGTACCGTCACGATAGTGCATTTAGGCAAATAATATGGTATTTACCTACGCCCTATCTATGCACATCCTGGTTTGTCCAATGCTCACGAGCAGAAGTCACATGAATAGACAAATGTAAATTTAACCCAATCTAGGATATTAAAATAAAATATATATTACAATTTAAGGCTGACATCTTCATCTTCGTTCAGAATCGTTTTTTTTTTTATAATATAAAATAATTCCAAAATCTATCCAATAATGCCTAATCTAGCAATGCATCTCGTGTATCCCACCTAACTACTGTATCCTGTACTTAACTTACAATGATTTATCATTGCATTCAAATGTAAAGTACCATACAACTAAACTATCGTAAACCAGGTGATCCCATGATAGAAAGTGCTATACACTCCTCACCATTATCTTGTCCGAGGAGCGAAGCGACGAAGGACGAACTTCCACCACCATTATCTTATCGGCTTTTTTTTTTTGACACTTTTTGCTCAACGTAACTTTTTCCAAAAGTTTTTTCCAGCAACTGTATAGATCGAAAATTTTATGTGGATGGTATTTTGAGGGTTTATTCAGCTCTTATCTCTATAGTTTTTCCAAATAGCCTCAATTAGACGAAATTTTGGGCTAAAAATAGAACTTTGAAAATATCTTGTTTGAAAAATGTCTATCCCTAATTAAGTTTTAAACATTAAATATTAAAAACTTTAAAAAATTTAATATGACTTTAATCATACACTTCTGTAACGATTCCAAAAAAATATTAAAAAAATTGTGAAGATAGCTTTTTTTTATAAGAATTTAAGTAAACAATCATAGGTACCTAATAAACAGTTTTTAACGTCAATTTTCAACTTTAACAACTAATATATAATTTGGTCAATCAAAACATAATGCAATTTTAAATATAGATAGACCAAAAAGTCTTGAATCTTTTTATAAAAAAAAAAGTCAAACAAAAAAACTTAAGATAATTAAAAAAAATAAAATTTCCGAAAATTAGATAAAAATTTATGAAGTATATAAATAGTATAGTTTTAATATTTATTGAAAACTTCTGAAAATGTAGTTGTATGACCTTACTCATATGCTTTACTAACGACTCTGAAAAGATTTCAAGAATCATGACAAGGGATTTTTTTTATAAGCACAAGTGAAATATTTTACAATTTTTATGTAATTAACTGTACATCAATTTTCAATTTTGAATATTTATTTAAAATCTCAATACATTTCTACGTTTGATATTTAAATTTCTTTATTATTTTCTTCTTTAGACAATTTATTTTAATTGATTTATAATTGCATGTTTAATATAAACAGGTATTTGCGAGGAAAGTCAGAAACCCCTTCAGCCTCCCATAAAATACACCCCATGGTCCTGTTTGCACGCGACTACTAGAGACATAGTTGCTCGGAGTTGATAAACAACGTAATCGCGAAAGTGTAATATGCAAATTATATTTAATATTATTTTATGAAAATATAGTATGTAATTATTTACATCCGCTTAATCGACGTGACATGCGACGATGGTCATATGGGCGTGTCTCTTAACGAGAAAATGCACTCGAGTCTCGATGGTGACGATGTCGTGTGCGATAGATAACATATATTCGGCGTTATCGTGCGCACACCCGACATGTTTACTTAAAGCCTTGCCATCGCCTTCAACACCTTATTAACATTATTCACGAACACCAACACATTTATGCACACTCGTCATCGGCTCATATTCAAAGTGTGTGTGTGTGTGTGTGTGTGTGTGTGTGTGTGTGTGTGTGTGTGTGTGTGTGTACTGTTTAAATCATAGAGTTCATATCACCCATTGTATTCATGTATCGTCTAGTGTACACGGTCTGTATCGTGAACAACCTCACTTCGGGCCACCATCAAATAAAATATCATTTTTAAGAACTGTTTTTTTTTTTTTTTTTTTTTTTTTTATCAATGAATAACAAATAATAGTAATACTACTAATAGTAATCGTTGTTATTGACGGCCGGACACGTGTTACGGAACGACCTAGTCACGAACCACCGTGTCCGCGATGAGGACTACCGCCGGGACCACAATCACCAGAATTGCCCTGAGCATTGTCGCGTTAGTCTCGTCGGTGGTGGCCGCGTGCTGCTTCTACACCGTTTGGTCGTACTGGTATCGCGAACTGGACGCCGACTGTCCAAACGGCCGCGACTGCACGTGCCTGCTGTTCGGCACGAGCTTTGCGTCCGGCTTCTCGGGCGGCAACCGGTCCGCGTGCCAGCACGTTTTCTACACTGCATCAGCGTCCGCAGCACTTGCCGCGTGCATGTGCGTCTACTGGGGTTGCCGGCCGCTGCTGTGCCAGGCCTCGAATGCCCGACGCCAGCGCGACCACCGCGGCGGTCGGGCCGCCATTGAACTGACGCCGCCGTCACCGTCACCGTCGGTTCCGCGACGGGTTGTCAGGTATTAATCTATGCACATTTTAATGATACATCATATTACGTTGTATTAATCAGACGTCATCCTCACCTGCGGTCATAGACATTAGACACCCGAGGGATTCTTAAATGAATACGAGGAGGTCGATCGGGTGTCTCTCATTTTTTTTTTCATTAACTATTTACCTATGTGTCTCAGTTCACTCTTTTAACTATTGTAATTTATACTAAAATTATATATATATATATATATATATATTTTTTTTAAAATTTTTTTTTTCGTAATTATTTTTTATAAATTATTTGGAGTCAACTCATCATATTTTGATTTTAACAAAGTAATTACAATATACCTAATATTCTAATAACTTCTAATCTAGCCTTGTAAATAGCTTGTACTTTTACTACCTATATGCATTACTCTTTTTACGAAAACCAAAAAATGAATACTTACTAAAAATTTTCAATTCATTATAAATTAGACTAGAATGTATTAATAAACACTTTATTATACGTTGTAGATATTTGTGTACTATTTTAGTGGTCACACAAAAAAAAGACGCCATGTAACTAATTACCTAGGTATGGTTATGCATTTGACAATAATCTATATAACACGTTTTAAAACAAAAAATACATACTTCGCACCATGATCCCATCCTTCGCTTCTGGGATAAGATAATAAGGGTAGCCGGTAGGTGTATTGAAAGCGAAGCTTCAATATCAAACTATACCGTATATATATTTAATCATTTTTCATTTAACTTTCAGTAGGTTCGTTTTCATCAAACTTGCTTAAAGATTAGAGCTCGACAAAGCAGAAATACTTATTTACCAAAATATTTAAAACATGTTGTTCTATCTGTATTCAAAGTCCCATAATGATTGGATGGTCCAATAATTTTTTATACAAATTTTCTGTTAAAAATTTCTATAAAATCCGTCTATTCCGTAAAAATCGTATAATAATTTACTTAAACTTTTATGAAAAAAAAATCGTGAATAACGATTTTCGAATTTTTTTTCAATATTTATATATTTTTTCAGTTCATGAGTATGATCATATTACATTTTCAGAAATTTTTCCAAATATTAAAAATAGTGTTAGAAATTAACTTTGAAAACAAGAAATGTTTTTATTGTGGGAGGGGGGGGGGATAATAACATTATTCTAATACTAAATTAAGTAATATTCAATATAATATACGTTATTACCTATACAACAAAAATAGCTTCAGGGTAGGTATTTACTCCATTACCACTTCCCTCCCCCCTTGGATCCACTCCTGAACCCATGCCTTCAAAAGTTAAAATCTCTTCACTCAAGTTCAATGTAAAAGTAAAATCAGTAAAAATTAAGACATAATTTAAAAATCATATGACGTTAACGTTAACATTTAAATAGAACCTAAGTAACTTGCTATTTCCCATACAATAAATACGTGCAAAAATAAGTACACAGTAATATTATCTATAAATAAAGTTATCAATGTTTGTTTTACTTGACTAGAAATAGTAAAAATGATAAAAACCAATAAATGTGTATTTACGTTCATATAGATAAAAGAAAAATACTCGGGAAAGTATTAATTTTAATGTTAACTTTGAGTCAAGTAAATAGATATTTAATTAAACTTTTTATCAATTGTATGAATTGTTATTCCAGTTATTCATGGTAGCCATTTGTTCTATTTGAGTGTTAATTTCATTATTTTTTGTGTCATGTTTTTATTTTTATTGAGCTTACATTTATCATGATGTTTGACATTTGGTAAAGTGTTTTTGGTTGGTTAGCAGTTATTTTTTGTATCATCAGTTAACAGTTTAATGTAAAAACAGATGAATGATAAAATATTATAACTATTGAGTTCTTATATCATAATATATATATATATATATATATATATATATATATATATATATATATATATATATATATGTATAACGGGAATAACGATAATATCGATATATAACGAAACAAATGTTTTAAAAATGATTGAATTCTGGGTTTAATAAATGTGTTTACACACTGTTACCTCTTTTACCTCTTAAAAGCTCCTCTTTGTCTATCGATTAATCGATTTAGAAAATTACAGACCACGGGTCGTACGAATGATGTAACATAATTAAAAAGTACGTACCCATGGGATATTCTTCGCTCCTTAGAATAAGTTAATGGGGATAGGTGTATTGAGTTTTAAAGCAATGATAGGTCTTTAGCTAAACGATTCTGAGCAAAGCGTCAAAATTAAAGTAGGTATACTGTTTGGATGGAAAAATTTCTTTAAATAAATATTTAAAATTTAAAATTAACGTAAAAACAGTTTATAACGTAATACTCGTATTAAAGTTACTTAAACGCTTATAAAAAAATACTATTTGTCATAATTTTTAAATTTTTTTCGTTAATAAAGTAGGTATATGATTAAGATCATATTAAATTTTTAGAAGTTTTCATCAAATATTAAAAATAAACCATTCATATATTACATCAACTTTCGTCTAATTTTCGAAAGGTTTTTTTTTTAATTAACTAAAGTTTTTATGTTTGACAAAAAAGACAATTTGTTTTCATAAATAATGTTCAAAACATCTTGTTCTATCTGTATTCAACGTTTCATTATGTTTGGATCGACCAATTTCTTTAAATAAATTATAAAATTTGTTTTTTAGGCATGTAAGGATACGGCTAGTATATGGAAAAAAATTTCAAGTTTAGTAACATTGTTTTTGGAGCAATCGTGAAATTACTAAATTCGTTTTAGTGAAAAGTTTCGTTTACGGCGAATTTCGGCGTTTTTGGTCCATTTTAGGCTGTTTTTCTGCTCACCTAGAAAAACTATTGAGATGAGAGCTTAATAAACCCTCAAAGTACTATCTACATCGAATTTCGGATCTACCTATATAGAGCTGCTGGATGAAACTTTTGGACAAATTTAAGTTGAAAAAAAAGTGTCCTAAATACCTAAATAGTATTAGTTATTTAATAGTTGATCATCCTCAATTTTTTAGAATTTATGTAGATATGACATAAATTATTCGTAGAAGTGTATACACTTAATATTATACATAAATATTTATTTAGATTTTCTATTGAAAAAAGTGTTTTTGAATCGTTTAAAAATTTTTGAAATGTGAAGTAATTTCTTTTCATGGTGTGTCTCATTTTAACCCCTCGTACTCCTTTTAACTTCCTTAAGAGTTGCATTATGTAAAATTTTTTCTTAAAGGGTATTTACACCATAAAATAAAACTATTGACCAAATTTCACACTCATATAGCTTCAGCGGTTCTGGCTATAGAACCTATACGCTGGTTATAAGCTATATCACTGATAAGTGATTTTTTACTTTTTACCCCTTTTAAATCTATTAACTCCCTTACGGATTTAATTTTCAAAAATCCATTCTTAGTGGATGTCTAAGTCATAAAAGTTATCTGTACGCCAAATGTTAGTCCAATCTGTCCACTGTACAGTGGTTTGAGCTGTGCGTTGATAGATCGGTTCCGATGATAGATCGGATCGACTTTCCCTTTATATATACAGATATATTTGGCGCATCCGAATCGCGTCCAAAAATTAAATATTGTCAGAGTTGCGTCCTAAGTTTTCTCGTGGCATGTCTGAGTTGCGTCCCCGTTAATAATTGATGTATTATACATAAATCTATTGTAGAATATAATACATATGTTCAGGTCCGTCGCTAGGGTACAAGCAAGCCATGCGTTGCTTTAGGATGGCAAAATATTTTAAAGAAATTGAGGCGGCAAAATTAAATTATTGAATCTCAAGGTAAAAAAATCTTGAGTATGATTACATTCATCAACTTCAGAAAATCTATCTTAATATTGCGACCAGTTTAAGAATCGCTCTTATGATTCCAGTGACTGTAGCGTCTGCTGGAAGAAGTTTCTTTAAACTGAAACTTACGAAAAATCATTGAATTTTATCCATTGAAGCAAAGTCAGCATAAACTTGAAAAATTTAGTGCGAGATTTTGCAACAAAAAAGGCAAGAAAAGTTAATTTATAATGCCGCACTATAATTTCAAAAAGCTATTATAATTATTGTAAATATTTTTCTCATTTTGATTTTCATTCAAACAAATAGTACCTATGTGTATGACGTATACTCGTGTTTTATTCTAATTTTTTATTAAGTTGTATATTTACTTATGGTTTTGTCAAATTCAAATTTATGAATCAACACATTGACACGCATTTGTTAATTTCAATATTATTCATGTACCTATTTAATTTAGTTTTTAAGAGCAGCATTCAAATTATCACTTTAGGGCGGATGATATCTTACGACGGGCCTGCATATGTTCCTTCCCTTTTTTACAGATTGGGGACTGTAATTTATATAAATGGTGTGGTTAAATACTACCAATGTATTGTGTTTTGTTAAACTATTTATAGGCTAAAAATATAGATAAAATATTTGCACCTAATATTCTGTCATATATGTTATATTGTAAAGAAATAGTGTCAATTAATTTGTTGGTTTTTTTTTTTTTTATGAAATGGGTAGATTTTTGTATGTTAATCTTTGAACATACTCAAAACGTGATAAGTATACTTTTTGTTTCCAGTTAAGCCATAGATTTTAGTAAAATCTTCTATTTCTATATCCTTTCTTTGTTTATTTGTTAGATTTGAACTTCGAATTTTGATATAAATGTCAATTTGCATTTTTGTTGGTACGTCTAAAAATTGAAAAAATATTACAATATGAAGAATAAAACACCCCATTTAATTTGGAATGAAATGATTCACACGCGTTGGTTCTTCGCATTAATGAGTATGAGAATAAGCATATATTGATGGTTGAATTATATTAATTTTTTTTCAAAATAATTCAAAAAATTATCTATTATTTAATCATTGGGTTGATCGTCATTATGTCATCATAAAAACATTTGCCAACTTCATTAGATTTGAAAAATGAAAGACACAAAAAAAAATTTAAATCATTTTTAAATTTCAGTCTTTTAAAAAAAAAGTTTAAGACAGACCAACAGATTAATTTTTTCTCCAGTTAGATTGTCCTAGTTGAAAGCGACAGCCTTTGCGTATAACTTGGGAAATATCAGAAACTGCTGTATGTACCTATAGCTTGTTCGAATTTTGCATAAATTATGCTTGATGCACATTTTAAATTCAATTCATTCATTTTATCTAACAAACTAGAAAACGTATCTTTATATACAGTGGCGTGGCGAGTGATATATTAACCACGGGCAAATACATAACTTTTGACCCCCCCCCCAAACCCTTTTTTCAAGATTTACACAATTTAAGAGATGCTAAATGTAATAAAGCAAGTTAGTTAGTTAAAAAATTACAAAAATAAAAAAGTTATTATTAGTTTTATTTAACATTTATATTAAATACCTACAAAGTTTTACAACTGCATAAGGATATGTTTTTGTTTTGGTTATAAGAGTATTTTTTTTTTGCTTTGTCTTGACACTCAGTACATACATTTTAATAAAGCAAACTATATTAAATTTATATGTTTATTGATTAACTTCACTATAATTACATTTAAAATTTGTTATAATTTTTAAAATAATTGAAATACATGGCAGATACAAGAACCATATTTTTATAATTGTTTATGTTATGTATAAGATTATAATACATAAGAATATTCTTTGAAAATAGCTAAATTGGAAAGTAAAAATTAAGTATCAAATTATACAAATATTTATAGATATAAATAATTATAGATTTTCAAATGTATCGCTACTTTATATTGAAAGAATTTAGTTAATATTAGTGATTCAGAAGATGTTCTTAATATTTTTTCCAAAAAGTAGGTGTTTAGACTTAATATTACAATCTGCTTCAATAATTACCTTCTTGGCTAATGTTTTAGCCAAGATTTTTATGATTTAATTAAATCATAAAAATATTTACTTGATAATAATTAATTTGGTACATAATTTATTAATTTTAATTATTAAATTGTGCTCTTTTAGTTCTTTTATATTTTAGTTACATTTTTAGAGTAATATTTGATGTGTAGGTACCTCAAATGGACGAAAAATTTTAGACTATAGTCCTTCCCTCGATATAAAATCATCACGCTACGTTTATGGCTATAATCCATAGAAAACTAGTATGGACATTGTAGATCCAATCTAATTACTAGAAATGACAAATTTAATGAAAGAAAATAAAAAAAAATAAATTGAATATTTTACATTAGAAGTTATTGAGTCGTAGCAGACTAGCATTCTGACTGTTGAGTGTCATTATGTTGTATTATGTTTTTAATATTTAGTCTATGATATTTGTTTGTATGTTCTAAATTTAATTTAATGCTATTTTAATTTTAAGTATAATAATTTTAAATGGTTAATAATTTTATTAGATTAACAAAGTTAAGTTGAGCAAAAAGTGTCTCCAGGCAAAATAAAACATTGTAAAACCATAAGATCCTTCGCTTCACTCAGAATATAAAAAAAAAATCTACCTCAATTATTCTTAAATAGATTTGTTTCTTTCTATCTTTATTTCATTTAAAAATAAGTTTTTCATGTTTTTATTTAAATATTCTTATGAAATAAAAGTATATGTTTAATAGTTTTATTTTTTTATTTTGTTCTATCTGCTGAAAAGATGATCAAAATATATGTATGTCTATCAATAACATCATCATTGCCAGTTGCTGGTTATTTTCCACCATTCACAACTTTCTAATCTAGTAGGTACCTATAAGTGAAAAGTAATTGAAATTTACTAATACTTTGTTTAATTATTTCGTATGTAAATAACAATAAGTTACAGTTAGGTACAACAAATGTCAAATTGTGTATAATCGGTTATAACACATTTATAACTGGTTTGCTTTTAAGTAGATATCAAAAATTACATTTATCACTTCATATATACTAATATACTTCACCAATCCAATTCATAATTCGTTAAAATGTTATATTTTTCTTTGAAAAAATACCGAATGGAGCAACGTAAAACCAAAAATCAAAATACCGAGTTGAAAAAACTTCAAGGTTCTCTGGGTTGATTTTCGAAGAATAAAAAAATACTGCGATATTCATAAAAGAAAAATCATTTTCATATACTTTCACCATTATTTTTTATACTATGCATGTTATATAGATATTCCCTGTAAAATACCAGTGTCGATCGGGCTAGAATCATGGAACTGCGAACGCGGAAGAGGCTCAGAGCTTTTTATTTATTAAATTTATCACTGAAACATTTTTAGATCCCGTGAAGTTGTAATGAACGAGTACCTATCTAAATACCTATATGTTTCAAACATAGTATTGTATAAAACCATGTCTACCATTGATGGATATTGTG
Source organism: Therioaphis trifolii (assembly GCA_027580255.1). Lineage (NCBI taxonomy): Eukaryota > Metazoa > Arthropoda > Insecta > Hemiptera > Aphididae > Therioaphis > Therioaphis trifolii. The sequence goes on along the minus strand of CM050405.1, from coordinate 22,669,472 downwards.
GTACGTCCCTGTCCCTTGTTCTACATAAAAATCAAATATTTTATAATATTTATATCCCCTCACAAAATATTTTTCATTAATCCTAAATAAAATATTTATTTTGCTAAAATTAATTTGCTTTTGTGACCTGTAAGTTGAGAATTTTTTTTTTTTTTTTTGTACCTAGTAAGATATAATAATTTTTACTTTTTGCATTATAAACATATTAATTTATGACTAGCTCTTACCTTTAACAGTAATTGGCATACAATTAAATTATTACCCGTTCAAATTTGATGAAGGTAAATTAGAAAAACTTTCCCTTGAGTATACCCTTTTTCATATTATATAAAAACAATAATATGAAGGAGAAAAATTGAAGCCCTAATAGAAAATCGTTCCCGAGGCCTTTTATAGGTTTATGCCAGGCTGACACTGCTATAAATATTGTATACTCAAGGTTAAGATATAATTTCAAAAATAATATTTTGAAACGTTTGATAACCTAAATAATAATATTTAATATTTTTTATACTAATTTAACAGTGTTTGAGAAAGAGGGCTGTAAAGATAAGCAATATGTCAATACTGTGTACCTACTGGCTACTGAAGAGGTCGACTGATGAAATAAATATTGAAAAGATTATAATTGATTTCGCCCTTATATTAACTGGGGAAAATAGCCTATTTTTCTTAAGTGTATTAATATTTTTCAATCAGTTTGTTCCGAACTTTGTTATAAGTATAAATTTGATGTAATTGATGTAAAATATTTATGTAAATAATTCTACTACTATCTAATTTAAATATATTATATTTCACATTTTAATACATATAATTTATTAGTTCACAGATATCTGGTTTAACGATATGTTTTGTGATAGTTGGTTTGATGACATTGATAATGTTTATTACATCTATTGTATTAAGCAATGGATATATTTCAACATGTCGGGAGTACGTGCATCGAGTAAAAAATTTTTTGATGGTAATTTTTTTAATTTATATAATATTCTAAAGACTAAAATAGCATTATTTAATTATTTCAAAGGTTATTGTTGTAATAATTCGTATAATGTAAACCTACAACATTATAGGTTCTTCTACTGTACATTAAGCTATAAGGCGTTTTATAAGGATATGGAGGTTTATAACAGTGATGAATGCTGATTGGCTAAGACAAAATCAAAAAATAAAAAATAATCACTTTTTTTCAAATTAAAATATATTTATGTTTTGAAATTAAATTAAATTTATTTGAATCTCATAGAATGACTCAAATAACTTACGTAATTATAAAAACATGCAGTTTTATATAAAAAAAGTTAAGTAGGTACCGTGAAAGTAGTGAATATAGAAATACTTTTGATCTTTTAAGTGATATTAAAACTGATCTGTTTAAAATACATAGTTCATCAAAACGTCAACATTTTGGTCTCTTTGAGTGCTTTAAATACATTTTTTCTACATATTATTTTTATCTAAAGATTATTTAAATATTTTTTGTTTCTATTTCTCCGAAAAATGGTGTCGATTCATGGTTTTTTCATATATTTTTAGATTTTACCTACTAGATGGTTAATAGAAAAAAATAGGTAGATATTAATTTTTTTTTTCAAATTTTCTCTACTTTTATTAGTAAAACAACATAATATAATTTATAACATAACAAACAAATCTCATAAATCTAAATAAAATGTTTGTTAATAAATCATAATTATAAACAAAATATTTTGTACTGATAACACGAAAACTCAATTGTGAGGACGTTAAACTATCAATTATACTGATTTTGTTTCTATTCACATCATTTCATGGTAGGTATTACATTTCTTTTAACTTTTTGATTAAATACACGACCACCAAATTCAACTTGCTGATTTCAAATTAGAAATCTTATTAATATCTTGTAAAAGTAAAATATTTGATTAACTTAAATGTGTAGAGCATAAATAAGTAATAATTACTTTTTAAATACTTACCCATAACCTATAGTGTCGCCAAGACAAGCATAATATACCACATGCGTCATTTCAGTTTTTCCTAGACTAGGACAACAAATTATAGTAATTATTACTAATATAGTAAGTAACTGATATTAGTAAATATACTGATCTGCTGATTTGGAAATTTTTTGTAAACTTCTGTGATGACTTAAGAAAAAATTGTTGGCAAATCATTTTTTTATGAATTCAATTATGATTAAAATATTGTTATCAGAATTAGTTTATAGTATTAACTAGGGCAGACGCGGATCCAGAGGGTGGGCTGGGTGGGCCTGGACCCACCTAAAATTTTCTACGATCACGATTTCGATTTTTAAAATTGTCATCCAATGTTTGAAAATACTTAGTACTTTATCTAATTAGTAATAATCGCGTAGAAGAGTAAGAAAACAACAGTTTATCTACCTCCTAAAATAGGTATCATGTAATTTTTCCATGTGACAAATTTATTTTTATTTATAAATATCGATTGTATTTTGTTACCGAATCAAATTCTATGGAAGTGTACATCTCTATCAGAATTCAGAGGATTGGGAACATTGTTTTTAGAGTTGGAAGAAATATACAGACGAATCTTAGTTATTCCAATTCCAAGTGCTACAGCTGAAATAAGTTTTTCGACCATGTGAAGAATAAAAACCTTCAACAGGTCAACAATGACCAGCAAACGCTTACATAACCTAGCTCTGCTATATATTGAACAAAAAAAAGTGAAGATTTAATGAAAAACCCCGAGGAAATTCTAAATGAGTTTGCATGTGACAAGATAAGAAGATTGCATTTTTCATTTTTCATTTTAACTTTATTTTGATAATAAAATCTGGATAAAAATTACTCTGTAGTTGATTTGATAATCATAACAATTTTTAATTTTGCTGCATTAACTTTTGTGATTCAATGTATGGGCCCACTCAAAAAAATATTCCTAGACCCGCGCCTGAACTATGGATGCCTTACGTTCGGTATAATACGGGGACTGGTATTTCGTGACTACATCTCGGCGCGGCATCTAAGTAATAGTTAAAAATTATGAATATGTCTCGTATTATGGAATATCTGCCCACTACGTTCCGTAAATAATATTTTTATATTTTTCAGTCAAATATACTAATTTATTCTGTATTAGGATTGTAAATTTGTATATGGTTTGTTTGTACAAAGTTTTGTAACCATTAACCTATTATCGTATTTTGTATCACGACTGAGACAAAAGACTACATCACGATTCATTAAACTTTATTTGAGTTATATCAGTCAAATTAGAGAAAAGTAATTTGAATTTTAATCGTTTATAGGTCACCGGTAATATGGTGGAACTGGTATCGAATCGTATGTCGTGTGGAACCATTTACGATTTCATGGACTATTTACAGCCTCCGACGCGACAGGTGTCGTACGAACTAACTCTCAGGCACAAGACAAATCCACGGGATTATCTCATTGACACGTCGATGCTTTTAACGATATCAATTATTATGTCATGGCTGAGCACGTTAACGTGGATTGCGTTCGCTTTTTGTACATTTTTTTCGGGGTGAATGTGGTTTGTGAGACTACCTACAGGCTATAGTTGCCTATATTGATTTTTAAGCATGCTCAACTAATTTCAATTCTGAACATTGAACAATGCATAACTTTAAATACCTTTTTTAGGTACAACCTAAAACTAATAAAACTGAATTTATATGAATAAAAAGTTTCTTGTTTTTTTTTTATTTACGTGATATTTTTAATTTTATATTTTTTTTAATGGAATTAATGGTGACCATTATTTATAAAATAATATAGTGAAATAAAATATGTGTACTTTTAGTTTTGGTATTAAAGTTTTTTTTTCATTCGATAATTTAAGAAATATAACTCATAAGTGAGTAAGTAAAAGATAAGAGAATAGTTATATTCTATTGAATTTCTGGATTTGTCGATGAATTTAGATAAATAAAAAATAAAGGTAAGGAAAGCAGTGTACAAGAGCAGAGTTACTCTCCAAAAATGTAGGTAATGCCGCAATCTTGTACATATTGTATGACATAAATATGACAATGTGACCAATGGTGTAGCCAACTATTGGGCCGTGAGAACCGGGTGATACACAAAATCGTTAGTTATTAGTAAAAATGACTTATTAGAACTTAATTATATTATTAAAATCTGCTTACAATAACTGAATGAGTATTGCTGTAAAAACGTCCATGACTTTGTAAGACAGAAAGGTAGCGATCGCTTCTCATGTAATTACAAGTTCAAGGAATTGGTGATCGTTAAATGCTAGTTTGAAAAAATGAAATTCCTATTATATCTGTACAATGCGTTTCAGATCTATTTAACAAATGTAATAACTTTTATTCATTTATTAGTATTCTTATTTATACAAATATCGTGCAACAAATCATTTGTACCCATTTTTTAATTTTTTTTAATTGCATCTACTGTTAATGGTATGATAATATGAAAAAACGTTATTTCGAAATTTTATTGTTTAAATTTGTATTATTTGATTAATAGTTTAAGTAGAAATACATTTACTTGGGTTCTATAGGCATCAATTCTTTACTAAGTTCTCTAAACTGTAAATGCTTTTTAACTAGTATATTGTCCAATAATACAAATTAAAATACCAAAATCTCCAAAAAAATATACTCTTTCGTAGTTTTTATTATGGTATTGACCATTTGAAAAGTTAAAGAACTGAAACATTAATTTTTTCTCTCTAGTTTTATAAAACTTTAATGCTTATTAAAAATAATGAGTGGATTAAAATGTATTACATATACCAAATAAATCTAAAGCACTCTGATAATTATTATCAGTTTTAAACTCTTAAATTTTTAAATCTTATTTATATTTCAAGAGATACGTGGGAATGAGTCTAAACTGTTAGAATATTTCTTCAATCTTTGTTTATTCTGGGTGAATGAAGAATTTTTTGGAATCAAATGTATTTCTTCCTCATTCATTTTTTTGTTGATCATAAAATATTATGTTCAGAAATTCTTTAGAGTCTAAAGTTATTCCTTCGTGTACACTTTAAACAGGTAGGTAATTTTTAAAAACGTAAGCAATGTGGAAAGCAAAAATAAATATAACAGAAAAAGAAATAATTTTTACATTTAAAATATTCAATAGTATTATTTACATTTTGAATAATTTTTTTAAACTTAAAACTGTTGTTGCTTAATACAATTGATATGATGACCAAACAAAAAATAATTAAGAATGAAAGCTTAATTTTAAATAAATATTAGTATATTGTTAAATGAAAGGTCTTAAAAAAATTCCTATTTTTTTTTTTTTACTGAATAATCTGCATTTTACAGCTATTTTACATTTAACTTATCCACTTTAAAGACGAAATATAATATTATCACTGCAGCCAACCGTAATTTTATGTGTATCGATAAAAATGGTACATCACTTTCAACAGTTACTGTCTTATACTTAAAAAAAATACGTACTTTGCCCCATGGGATATTCTTCGCTCCTTAGACAAATTAATGGGGATGAGTGTCTTGAATTTTAAAGCAATTATAGGTCATTTCTTTAGTTAAACGATTCTGAGCAAAGTTTCTGAATTAAAGTAAACTGTTTGGATGGAAAAATTTTCTTAAAATAAATATTTAAAGTTGAAATTTGACGTAAAAACAGATTATTACGTAAAATATTCGTAAAACAATTTACTAGAACACTAATAAAAAAAAAAATCCTGAGCCATGATTTTTGAATTTTTTTCAGAATCGTTAGAAAAGTGTGTGAGTAAAATCAAATTAAATTTTCTACTTTTTGTCAAGTATTTAAAACTTTATTAGGGATAAACTTTTAAAAACAAGGTATTTTCAAAGTTCTATTTTAAGACCAAAAGTTGCCAATTTTTTTTGAAACCTTAATCAAAGCATGAAGTGATACGTCAATAATATATGGTGAATATTTCAAATTTTTACCAACTTTGTTTTTGGAATAATGACGAAATTACTAAGTCAAATTAATGAAAGTGTAGTTTACGGCAAATTTTGCCGTTTTCGGTCCATATTAGGCTGTTGTTCCACTCGCCTGGAAAAAATATTAAGGCGAGAGCTTAATAAACTCCCAAAATACCATCAAATCAAATTTCCGATCTATAGAGTTGCTAGATGAAACTTTTGGACAAAGTTAAGTTGAGGAACAAGTGTCTCCAGAAAAAAGTACGTATTTCTCCCCAAGAGTATAGGCTCCGATAACCTAAATAGACCTATTATTAAAATACACGACCCAATAATTAAATCGCCTATCATTCTAGCCTAGAGTGACTATACGTTCTGTTTTTTAAAGGATCGTCTTTTATTTTAGAGTTGTGTTTAGATTTGTGCTTTTTGTCCTGTTTTTTATTCAAACTTATAAAGCTATAAATATGATTATATTTTATATGTACAATGTACTTACACAAAATATCCCACATTATAAGATTTGAGAAGTTTTTCAGAAAAAGATACAAATTAAAATGTGTAGATATGCGAGATCCTAAAAGTTATCATCAATATGAATAAAAAGTTTTCAGAAAAGTGAGTACCTATAAGAATAAAGTATTTGAGAACATTATAAAAAGTTTTAATTTATTAAGTAACTATTTTCATTTATTTATTTTTTATGTATTTCTTAAAAATGCTTTATTAGTTTTATAACTGCTTTAAAAGAATAGAAATAATTTTAACTATATATAATATATTAAATACTATTTTAGGTATAATAAATTTGTTTTCTACTAAGATAAACAAATTTGATTAAATTATTTAAAAAAACTAAAAAAATTATTTTAGTTGTGTTTTTTATTTTTTTAAATATGGTCACCCTAGGCTAGTGGTGAGTCTCTAAGCCAAAGAATACAATGGTAGGTCACGTATAAAGATGAGAGAACTTGACAATTAGGATGATATTGGAAACGAAATAACTAAGGACACCAATAGAGAAAGCCCAGGAAGATATTGATTAATGAGGTGGAAAATCTAAACATTTTATGACTTGAAGACTAGAGATGAGTATTTTTAAATGTGTAGTAGTAATTTAGAGATAATTTACTTTAAATAATATAGAAATAATCACCTTTTTTAGAAGTTTAAGATATTACAAATATAATATAATATATATATTATATTATAATATATCACACAGTGTGATCACGATATGTGGAAACACTTAATGACTATGCATAGACTCATTATATTTGAATTCTGTTTTTTTTGGCTAATTATAAATATAATTATACATTTTGGCAATTAATTATATTAATTTTGTGTCAATTAAATTTGTGCATGCGCTTAGCAACTTTTTTTTTTTTAATGGCATAACAATTAATGAATGATGCGTTTGTTTAATATTTGTAAATCTCATATAATTCTTCCGGAACTACAATGCCCTAAATTAAATTTCTCGTGCAGCAGAAAAGTGTATAAAAAGTGTTTTTAGCCGCCAGGCAAAGAAATGCGCTTCGTGAGTTGAATTTCCTGCTTGTGACCACGACTTCTGTATAATGAGCATAGCTGAATTACCCGGCACTGCCAGGTTAGAGTAAAAATAATAATAGATTTAAATAATTTTTTTAGTTCATTAGGTAAAACAAATACTAATTATCTAAATTATCTGGTTTAGCACAAAACATTTTTAGCCTGGGCATAGTTTTTAACGTATCACATATTATTACATTATGTTTAAAGTTGACCCGTTGAACAATAATAACGTATTATTCATTAAATTTTAACGTATTATACATCAAGACCTTCCCTGAGATGGGACCAATTATAGACCAACTGAAAAAATTACAAAAGTAATGAGTAAACAAATTTTAAGAACAGTGCAAAAAATTTGGGTCACCAAGACTGTAGTTTAAACTCGAGACACTGTACCAAAAATGTATTAGAAATTAGAATAATACTGCACCATAGGGTTTTCGATACATGGAAATAATTTTATGGCTTTATAAAAAGCAAAATCATTAGGTTCTTACAATTTCTCAAATGTTGACTCAACTGGTAGACTGAACAAAAATGTTATAGTCTATATGTTATGCATTCCTCAATAAATGCACTATCCAACAAAAATATTAATTTTTGAATTTGAACCAGTAGTCTCTAAGATTAATGTGTTTAACCAAACAAACTCTTCAGATTTATAATAATAATATAGATAACTATCTAAGGTATTAAAAAAACAGTGAGTATTTATGAATACAATACAATCATACTTAATTTATTTTATTTAAATCAAGTTTTACAATACAGAATACAATAATAAAATAATACCCAATTGATAACATACACAGAACATTGAAAAAAAAATTCAATGAAATAAATTTACAGATATATGAAAGTACTATTTAAAACATATTGATAAATAACATTCTTTACAATTTTGATTAATAACTTACATACAAATATTTGACAAATGACAGCTTAAAATATATGGTATTAAACGATTATCAATATGATAAAAATAGCAAATGTATTGTTAATTCGTACATGTGTTTGATTATATCGTCGGTATCCAAATAAAGACATAATAGCAATTATGTAAATTCGGGTACATTCTAACATTTTGGGATGGTAGATTAAAAATATCAATGTAAAATGTTTTTCAGTATTCAAGCAAATATCAATGACTTTACCCACAAAACAATTTTTTTTTTGTAATCAGTGTAATTTATTAAAAAATACACCCGCCAGTCTAATTAACCTTTCTAAAAAAATAAAGTTAAAAAAAAAAAGATTCAATACATTACAATTTATACCACAATGTATTTTTCCTAAAATATATGTTGATAATATCGGTTTGTGGTTCAGGCAAAAGTAAGTTTAGAATTGGATAATAACGGCTTGCAGGCAACTTCATAAAAAACTCTAAAAGAGAACACATTTATTAATATGGTTAATTTGTACATATTTATTCAATATTTACTCATTTGAATATTTTTGTTTGACTGCAGATAGGTCTGAACTTTGAGTGTGTAACATGTTATTGAGTGAAATTACAGTGTCTTTAATTTCTTGGACATCATAACCTTGAAATACAAAAATTATGATTAAAATAGAGTTCAATATGAACATGTATATAACACAGGAATACAATTTTGTAATAGAACAATATTTTAGTGCAAAATTTATTATAAAATAAAAACTGTTATTTCTTAGTCAAGGGTCAATATTATTACAAACCTACCAGTATATTTACGAAATTCTTTTGTACCAACTGATTTATGACACATTTTAAATGCTAAATACAAAGATGCCGCAGCCATTAATGAGTCTTTTAAAGTAACATATTTGTAATCCAATAAACTATATTCCAATATATATCTTGCCAATGTTAACAAAACCATTTCACATTTCATACACTGAAAATCATATTGAAAATGGAAAATGAGTAGGAATTATTAAAAAATAACATTAACTTACTCGGGCAAATCGCCTTAAAAATACATATGACAGAGGTATATTGAGGTCATAATTTAATGATCTAGCCAATTCTCTTTCAGTAAAAAATAATTCATCTTCTGTATAAATGAACTTGGATTGTTTGACTAGATCGTAGGGGAAACCAGGCTCTCTCTCCTTTAAAAGTAACAACAAAATGAATTAAAATGAAATCAGAAAGACATATTTTTTTTTCTTTTCTACTGACATCGATTTTACTAGATAATAATATTGCACCAGAGGCTAAAAGTTGAAATTTGTCTTTTGCTATTTGATTTTTCATTAAATATAAATCAATTAGTTTAACAGCCATGTACAATACTTCATGGTTTAATCCATACATTTCTTGTAAGTTGACAAACCAGTTTACTACGATTGCTCGATGTCTTGGAGTTATCTCACTTTGATCACTTATGTAATCAGTAACAGTAAATAGGATCTTTAAAAATAAAAATAAAAATATTAATAATAATGTACAAATTGTTTTGTAATATAGATTACTTCTCTTTGCCTGAGATACTTGAAAATGTCTCTAGCATAACAACCCACATACATGAAGTTATTCCAATTGGTTTTATCTATTTCAAATATTTCTTCTTCTTCTTCTTCTTCTTCTCTTTCTTTAGAAACTATACATCTGGAAATAAACAAGTACCTTAAGTAATAATAGAAAAAAAAACATAATAGTGGCGTTAACATACAATTCCTGTATAGTAGAATGGTACAGTTCTGAGTGATTGATTTCAAGAGAGCTAGAATTATCAGCAGCTGTAGTATACAATTCTTCAGATTTTTCAAAATGCTCGGTTTCATTTAGATTATCAGTAGCTGATTGATATAGAGTGGTATCGTTTGAATTATTTAAAGATAAGCGTTCAGTTCTGGAATACAAAAATAACAGTTTTGACAAATATTTGGTCAAAATAAAATGTATACTTACTCTTTTAAATTTGATGTTTTTTTGGTAACAATAGATTTAAAAACTTCATTTTCTGGTTGAATAACCCTATTTGTACTTATGTTTTTGGGTATATTATCATTCTTAGAAATTATTTCATTCGATTTTATAACAACTTCTAGATTGTTAGTATGTACGATTTTTTTAACACCCTAAAAAAAAAAACAATATACTTCCAATTATATAGCATACAAATTAAAATATTTTGAAATTACATAAAATCAAATAAGTAATATAATAGTTTTTTCAGTTACAGATGTAGTATAAAGTATTTAAGTAATAAACAATGAACAATGAAGATGAAATTATTTAAAGTACCTATTAATACATACATTATTATCAACCAGATCTAATAAAGCTGTTCTTCTTTCTGAACGATTCTCTTTAGAATATGGTTCATTTTTCAGACTGGATTTTTTTAACTGATTTCGTGTAATTGGTGGCATTCTAAAACAAAAGTTTCAAAAATCATTAATAATTTGTCTTATTTTAGATATGAATATATTACGCCAAAATGTAATTGACTTAGAAATCTATTTAAATGTTGAAATATATAAAACAATGTAGGGTAATAACTTATTTGATTAATTTTTTACTAACTTATTTTTAATGGTAAATGCATTAATTTATCAGTTACTATAAATTAACAAGGTTTATTTGAGAGAAAACTTTTTTGAGTAGTAATAATGCTCCAAAATTTTAATTCAACAACTTTATAGAGAGAAAATCACACGTATTTGGATGGTACTATCGCCAGGTCTTTTTTGCCTACTCTCAATGAATTTTCTAGGCATGAGAAAAAATTGGTGAAAAACCAAGTAAAAAAGGGTAAAATTTGCCGTAAATGACACTTTCACTAGATCAATTTTAGATATTTGGTCATAACTCGGAATTTATATTAATTGCATACTGATACATAGTTTACAAGTTACAAATAAACGTTTGAGCTAAAAATAGAACTTTAAAATAACTTATTTTATTAAAATTTATCTGTAATAACATATTTAATAATTGAGAAAAAAGTTTTGAAAATTTATTACATATTTATACACATCAATCAATATTGGAAAATATCAATAATAGTGACTAAGGGTTTTTAAGCTATTGCATAGCTTTTATAGCGGGCTTTGAGCGCGGCGACCGAATCAAGAAATTCCGTAACGAAAAAAAACCTAACACGCATTTTTTTTTTTTTTTATGCATGAAGACACTTTTTCTTATCGAAACACTGGTCCGAAAGTTTCATCCAGCAACTTTTTCCGAGCGTGGCCGATAACTACCGAAAAATTGATAAAAAAACGGGAAAAATGCCGTATTTTCGATTTTCGTGAAATCTATTTTAGTTTTTTAGCCATAACTCCAACAATAATAGAGCTAGGAACTTGACATTTATACTGACTACTAATTATAGTCACGCGTATACTCAATTAAAATTTCAAAAATATTTAACAACTTTTGACTTATGTATAGAACTTTGAAAATATTGAAAATTTCACATTTTTTGGAAGTTTTTGCTTTGTAAAATTTTAACCTTTGGATATTCAGATCTAAAAATTTAATACAATAATATTCATAAGTATTTCTACCGATGATGAAAAAATATCGAAAATCGTTAGTTACAATATTTTTTTACAAGCATTTAAAGTTTACATTTTGACGAAATTTCTTATTTTTAAATCAAATTACACACTTAAACGCACGTAAAAAATAATTAGTGCTTCCTAAGTTGATAAAAATCCATGTAATAGCTTTACCGCGGCAGTGTCCCAGAGTGCCACACGTATTTTTTTTTATAAGCGTTTAAGTAATGTATTATACAATGTTCATGGAATAGACTATTTTTATACCAATATTTAACTTTTAAATGTGTATATAAATCATTGGATTATCGAAACTAAATAAGAAACCTTTGGATACAAATAGAACAAAACATTTTGAAACTTTTAATAATTGAAATTTTTCTTTAGTTAAACAAGACAATTTTAAACAGGTTTGAAAAAAATAAAGTCTACCGACAATAAAGACTAAAATAGTAAAATATATACACTATACATTTTTATTCTGAAGTGTTGCTCAGAATTGTTAAATCAAAGAAATAATCTAACATTTTTTTAAAATGTAACACACCCATCACCACTATCTTGTCTCAGCAGCAAAATACGTTTGGTTATTTATATTTAACCAAGTAAAAATTATGAAATGAAATTAGTATAAAAGTATGATATCAATAACAATAAGTATATGAATAAACACAGAAAATATGTAACTTATTAACAATTAGCAAATAGCTTGTACTTTATATTTTTTTAAAATTATATCAATCCAAATCAATTTGAATTATAGAAGCACCAATGTTTACTATGGTCAAGATTGAACAAAAAAAATACTTTAATTTGTGTAACAACAAGAATAGGTAACTTGTCAACTATTGACACCTTATTGGAGGTTATTTTTTTAAATTTAAAAATTTGAATACCTACTTTATAACTCACAGTACTTGAGGCTTTGAAGTTTAATGTTTTTGTAAATTTAGATGAAATAGGTAGTCCAATTTATTTGTAATGAACTGATAAATTAGTAATTCGAAGAAACGGTATCATACATTTTTACTTGGATACAAAGTTTATCAGATATAACAAATAACCAATATACTCAAACATATTTACTTAACACAATATATTTTTTAATAATTTATAATAGGTAATACACAGAACTGTTTGATATAATTATAAAATATTTTTTAAGTATCATTTTTTATTTTTGAGGTAGTTCAATGAAGTTTTTAAAATTTCATCATTTTTCAACATAATAAAATAGGTACATACAAATTATATCTAGATGCTATAAAAAGTATTAACAAATGAATAACTAATCTGAATAATAATGAAAGTACTGTAAGTTATTTACAAACATATTTGAGAAAATTCTAAACTTTTTCAACATTTAAACCACTTGACCTGAGTATGGTAGGTAAGAAGTGTACCCTAACTGTCAATGACAATTAATATTACTATCTATTCATTGAAATAAATCAGATAAAAAAGGAAACAGGATTGGAAAATTATCAAAAAATTGACACAAACCCTACTGATAAACTTCTATTGAGACAGATCCCTGAATTTTTTGAAAACATTTGAATAGAAACATGACCATTTTATGTATTTCATTAAATCTGAAATTGTAATCATAAAATAATAAATAAACATTATACCTAGCCGAGCTAGCATACACAATTAATTATTCATAAGTTTTAAAATATATGTACAGACCTACCTGAATAATTTAATAAGTACTAATATATAAAGCTTAAATAGAGTTAAACAATTAATTAATAATTAATAAATAAACAATTTATTAATACAGACAATAACTTACATACAAAGGTAGATAGGGTGAGACACTGCATAAAACTAGACTAAATGAATTAAAATTTAAGAATATATTATGTCCAATGAATGGTACTGAATGTTGCAGTTTATTATTTTATTATTTATTTCATATCAATAGGTAAAATGTATAAAAGCAAATTATTATAGAAACTAAGTACTTGATCAAAGTAAATTTAATGTTAAAAAGTTAAGTAGAAGGGTTTGGACATTTTTATTGAAAAAGTTTAACCTGTTTGAACTTATAGAGGACACAATTTAAACTAATTGATCATAGTATAATTCAAAGGGGAGACAGGGGCAAAGAAAAACCAATGCCCGACACCAGATTCGGTAAGTAATGCATTTTCTGGTGAACAATGATTCGGATCCACGCCATGTCAGTGCATCTGTATACCACCATCGAGTTCGAATATGAAATAAGTCATTGACGGCACGCTGTTTCAGGAGACAATTTGTAATGAAAACCAAAGTCAAAGACGGATAACGAAATTCGTTTGGAAGTGAAAATATTTTTATTTATTGCTGCTAATATTATTACAACGATGTACAGGGTACTTACTTAGAGCAAATTAGTATCGCTCGGTTGCCAAGCTCACGACATCGGACAGTGGAACAACGCTTGGCGAACAGACTTCCTCTGCCGATTTAAAAAAAACTACAATGATTTTCCCGGGAAGTTACGGATGCGCCAGTTCGAAGACGATCGTTTCCACCGAACTATAACGTTGTTGAAACACGGAAGAATGTATTCTATGGTAGTGACTACAGCGCACACAAAATCTAACGCGACATCCAACATATAAACATATTCTCATCTATCATCGCAAGTTCGAAACGAGTTTTATAACCACGGTGGCCGTTAGGCGTTATCAATGCACGCTCGACTATGCAACAGGAACTTAAGTTGGTTATCACAACAAATTGACTTCGAATTATCAACCTGAAACACCACAGACAATACAGAACTCTCTATTGTCTTTGGCTATATCGTAATCGATAGTAAACGACGATGATAATCGTGGTACACACTGATACAAATGGACCGGCGGCCATTTTCTCAGTGGTCCTTAAACAGCTGTTCTTTTATCAGTCAAGTCATATCAGTGCTTGTGATATATTTTTAGATATTATGTAACTCATAACTAATTATTAACGTAATAAACTTCTCAAAAAAGTACCACTGAACAGAATTTAACTATGAAGTTTCTTCGGACACAAGTATCAATAGCATGCAAATATTATATACGAGAAATGTCTTAAGCTATGTACAGATTTTAAAATAATAAGTATGTAATTTTCAATTTATTGTTAATCTCATGTTTAGTTCATAGCTAATAATGTCTATGTGTGTATTATTATTTTAGGATTTGATTCAGTTTGGTGGGAAATTAAACTAGATTTCTATTTACCATCAAAAGAAGTAATTTGAGCAATAGCAATGTACATATTTCATCATAATAGCAGCCGAACAGACTTAACAATTGGAAACAATACATTCAAACCCACTTTTTCCCATTTCGATTTTTTTTAATTAAATGTATAAACCACATTGTCGAATGCCAAGTTTTTGAATTGTGATAATAATTTAAAAGCGGCTGGGTGTTTAATGAATAATGTTTTAATTTTTTGTAAATTACATCAATTTAGTAACCAAATTAAGCATCTAATTAGTAATTACAGTTTACTCTTTTTATTGACGTATTTGGTCAGTCGATACCCACTCATTTTAAAGGTTAACTGAATAAATACAACGTTCAATTATTTTATCGTACATTAAATACGATTGACACTGAAAAACACATTTTATCGTATTCAATTCAAGACCTCATCACGGTGGAATCTACTTTCCAGGTAAGGTCGAAATTCTAACTGTTACTTGGGTTCTGTAAACTCGTAAAGTAAACTTTTTTACAAACATTTCTAATAATATAAGTTCTTTTTCCTGTAACGTGCTATGACATCTTGTTTTCTTATTTAATTGGCTGGGTTTAGTGTTCCATATTAGAAACGTATACATTTTATTATCTTGTGTAATGTATAAATTAAAGTGTTTTATAAAATAATTATGCTACTTCCAGCGTAAGTATGTTACGACTTGTAAGGTACAAATCGCATACAGTTATTCTTATATATCTTGTTTTGTTATCGACAATCAGTGAGTGTGGCATAATTGCTCGATTTCAATGAGTTCAATGTTCTATTTTTCTAAACACGGTATCGAGGACGTCTCCGTACGTTACGAAACCATAGTCCATCTTTTTCCTTTCTTCGTTGCGCGAACATCATGAGCGGCTAAAGGACACCGTTTATCCGATGCGTCTCGGGGCGACGCCTAAGAACTCTTGGGCGTAGAGTAATGTATCTATTTTATTATTATTATTTTCTTATTATACTTTGGCCGGTATCCCTTTTGTTAATTTTAAGTTGTGTGTTATTTATTTTATTATATATTATCTAGTCAAATTATACTTCTATCCGTCCGTGAATTTGTTAATATGTGTGTGGTGTGAATTTTATAATAAAATTGTCGTCTGTTCGATATTCGGAACATTAGAACATTAATAAACATCGTGATTACGAGTTTACCTCCATAGGTTATCCGTAGGGCAAATAATCTCCCTACGTGGCCAAAGGCAATGACCCCATGCGCATATGATCGTAATATACGTCTGGTTTGCGACCGCATATTCCTATGGAGTCTCCATCCAACTCCGTTTAAACACGTTGACCTCTCAATTACTGCGACACTTATTATTATTATACTAATTCATTTATCCACACATATCATATACTATACCTACGTATTCATGTTTGGACCGTAGTCGTTTATTTTATGAATATTTGATATTTGTTTCAAATTTTTATATTATTTTCTTTCTCTTGAGTTTTTATGCCTTTGGCTTTTCTCAAATAATTATACTAAATTATCATTTTATTAATATACCTTAACTTTATTATATTGCTGAAACCAATGTTGTTCAATTTTTTTATTTTACTTTCCTGTATTGTTCTTATTTTAACTTATAAATCCTATATGCTCCGGCCTTTGGGTCTCGGCGATAGGTTGGCGACCCTAAACAAAACGGTCCGTCACATAACGCTCCATCATACGTGAGTGCGAGTCGTTACAGACTCATGCACAATGTTATAAAGACTTGTACATTTTCACTATTGATGACTAAACATGTTGATACAATAATATTTGTAAACTGTGTGTTACTAAAAAACAACTATCTGTAAATTCCAATACTTTAAGTTTTACGTTTGAGAGCGTATATCTCAGATTTAGATATTCTTGAAATATTTTGATAGTTTAAGGTTATTTTTATTACTATTATACATATTATTTGAGTTGTATTTGCCTAGTAGTTATAGTTTTCATTGATATAAATATTTCATTCAATTATTCTAATTTTATATGTTCTACTTGTTAGTTTTAATTATTTTACCCTCCTAATAGAAAATTGTTTTGTTTTTTATTATTTCAGCATGAATAAGAATAATAGTTATGTAGAAGACGAAAGTACTGTAATGCAGTTTATCCATGATTTTTTCAGTACCTATGATAAAAATCGACATATGCTCCACACCCTGTTTCCAGCTGATGGTACTTTTATTGTGCTTGGCAATCGTATTTCTGGCCATGTAGATATTCAACATGCAATGTGTACAATGGCTAATACAACACATAATGTATTAAGTATTGACATGCACCGGCTTTCTATGTCCCTTGCCGAAGATGTATCCATGTACCAAGTGTTGTGTGCTGGAACTGTTGAATTTGGTGGTGACCCACAATATCATGGATTCACTGCAACTCTCTTAGTATGTTTTCAAAAACCAAACATATTGAATGTTGTATCTTTTGATGAACGATGTCAGTGGCCCAAATTATCTTAATGTTAATAATTCTAAAATTAATTTGTAAGAATATTGTGTATATTTATATTTTTCATTTTTGTTGAATAATGAATTCAATATTTAGTTACTATTTTAAAGTAATTTCAAAAATGTTTATTGTAATATCAAATTGTTCAAATTAATTATCACTAGTTTTAATTTTTTATCTAGTTTCAATATTTGTATAAATTAGTAGACATTTTACTAATAATGATCTAGAATGAAAATAAATACTTTTGTTAATAATCTAAGTAATAAATAATTAAGGTTTAAATACATTTAAGTACATCCTACAACTAATTTTTGTTTATTCTGAAATTGAAAATATACACATGACTTTTATAGAATGATTGTTTATTAATTATTAGAAGTATTTATAACTTTAATATTGATGTGTAATATTATAGTATCCTATGGCTACTTTTATTTTTACTACACTGTAGAAAACAGTATGATTTTGGTAATAATAAGACATTCAAGTTGAAAAGCAATTAAAATGTATAGATAGTGTCATGAAAATGCATTATACTTATAATCATTTGATTACGTTATAACATTTCTAGATATTTAGTGTATAATGGTACGTATTTGTACACTTTAATCTACCCAAAAATGTAGATAAAATTGAATCAAATTGAATTTTTTTAATATTAACAATAATATTGTGTTTCAATATACTTACCTTTAGAACTTTTTATCAGTAACTTAAGGTATATTTGAGATTATAGGATGTCATAAACACTAGGCTCTAACAAAGTAATACCGGATTTTTAAATTTGAAAGACTAAGAACTATTAAGCAACTATAGTTATACTTAGGATTTTGTTTGTTAATTAGAAGTAACATGAGAGCATTAAAACATAGCTAGTACCTGGGTGTTATGATATTTTACCAAATCTAACACTACATCATACACCATCAGAACCCTGAACCAGTGAGAAGCTATTTGGAGCTGGTAGTCAATTATTTAACAGCAATTTATTTATTTCTAATTCAAATGATGAAATGACTTATGGTCAAATAAATATTAGTTGCTGGCAATTTGTTTTTTTTTAAGCAATTTTATGAATATCAAGTACAGTCACATAGACTTGAGATAAACCATATTATATAAAATCTAAGCAGTATTGAAATTGTTATCCAATTAATATCTTTCACTTATAAACACAAATTCAGACCATGGCTATTCCATTATTTATTACTCTAAGCACCAGTGAAAATTTAACCATCGCTGAACAAATGCTTACATAATCCTGCAATTGACTTAATAGTACTAAATTCAAGGTATATAATTTATACGATTTTTAGTAAACTTTTTTTGGTAGGTTTTAATTGTGGAAAACTATTTTACAACATTTTAATACACAAGATTTATAATGTTCAAAGGTAAAGTTTCATACAAAACAAGAACTTTTTAAGCCATTTATTAAAATTTATAAGTTCAAAATTTGCTGTTATCAGAACATTTTAAATAAAGAAAATATGAATTACTGACTGTTATTAATAATAGCTAATTAGACAATTTTTATTAAGTTGTTACTTTTTTTCAAATAAAACTGTTTACTCTTTATTAAAGCATAACTACATAGTTGTTAGATAATTATTAAACTTTAGAATACTTTGAGATGTAACTACTTTTATTTCTACATAAACTGTAAAAGTTCATTACTAAATTTTCCGTAAACAGCTGTAGGATTATACTTGCTAACCTTGGTCGCATCATCAGAGTGGATTGAATTCCAAAGAGTGTCCCCAAAGAGAAATGCTTTATTCAAATTATCTTCTCTTTCAATGGCATTAAACAACTTTATTTTTGTAATTTTAAGAAATCTTTTTATGTTTTATCTTTGCAAAACTTTATGTATTTTCAATATACAAGGGATGTTATAAGATTTAATTTTACATGGATTTTTTTGTATATTCAAGACAACTGAAGATAATATTTTATTTTAGTTATATTTCAAAAACTAATATATGCTAAATAAAAATGTGTTGTTCATACAACCAGAAATGGAGACTTCTACAAATAAAGTAATTTAAAAAATGCTGCTTATACATAAATAAATGTTAATAAATTAAGATGCTTTTCAGGCATATTATATTATTCATCAACATCTAAGACCAGCTCCAACACCCATAAATGTACCAAATGTTCCACCACTCTGCAGCATAGTTTTGCCCATTTTGCCAATAAGTTCTCGTCCCCTGAATCCAGATCTATAAATACCATAATAAATAAAAATTCAGAGTTTAAACCAAATATTTATAAGTAAATGTTATAAAAATACCTGAAACCTCCTAAACCACCAAATAACATTCCGATTGTGATACCGATAGTAGCTCCCATGATAAATGAATTCGATATTCTGTCATAACATGATGGTTTTTGTTGTAATCCTCCTCCATAATAACTTCCACTAGGAACTGGCATATTTTCGTTTAAAAATTCTGAAGTTTCAAGTAATAAATATTATGACGAGGAATGTGTAACACGTCCAGTTGTACTTAAGTTTCACCTTTTTACCATTAAGTATACATATTATCACGAGGTGATAGTGCATCATCACGACCCACGTTTTTATCAAAATGATATTATGCCGATTAGGAATTTGTAGTAACCGTGGTCCATCGAGATAAAGAATACACTGGAGCGCACTCCTAAACAGAAAACGACCCGCCGTGATAATAATCATCCCCACCACCGTACGGCAAAAAACTATAATTTGTACGTTTGTAGTTGCGGTTTATTAACTTTTCTGTGGTTTAAATGAGTGCTTATTTAAGTTATTCAAATATATTTAATTATATATTTATTCTTATTTGTGACGGTTTTTAAATCGTGCCACGAACTATGATTATAATCATATTTCATGGTGATCGCTAAAATAATTGTGGTAGTACTAATTGCCAATTGGGTAAATCAATAAAACTTTATCGGTTACAGATAAGGTTAACTGGACTTAATACTTATAAAGTCTGTATTATATCTGTATTATAGAGTAATAAGAATATTCTTAATATTCTTATTACTCTATGGTCTGTATACAATTTATTACTATACATATAACATCGGTGGAGCCTTGGAGGTTACATTTGAAAATATCATACCAAACGAAAATTTATGTTGGCAATAACGAAATCGTTTGATGGCAGAATTGAAAAATAAATATTGCAATATAACAAACGAAACAGTAATGGTTTATATAAAATTATGTGTTCAATGACAGAAAAAAGCAGTGCACCCAAGAATAGGATTAATATCCAAACCAATTTTAGTGTCAACTTTCAACTCACGGGCACAAATTGACCTTATAGACATGCAATCTCAACATAATGACTATCGTTTCATATTTCATAATGAATTACCATGATCATCTGACTTAATACGTAATATTGAAACGATATTACAACAATTACCTGTGTATTTGGTAAATAACGTTAATAACCGGCGAATAACGATAATTTCCATTTAACATCATTTATTGTAGCATATACATAACTGTCTAAAGCGTGTGTTTTTAAATTAAAATATAACAGTTTCTACATCAATTCCTGAGTAAAATAATACTATGTTGGATATGTAACGGCATACTATCACACATTTCTGTTACCTATAAACTTACTTTTTCAGTATTGTTGTGGAGGTAATATTTGGTATAGTTGTTAAATAGAAATCTACATAAATAAGTATACTTGATATTGCATTCAGTTTCCCTTTATTTTAAATTTTAACTAATTAATTCAAATAATCAATTAATGTAATTCAGCTTCAAATATAATGTTTTGTCCAGTTGTATATCTTTAATAATGTGCCAAATGTATTAATAAATATGACCACTTATGAATATTTTTTTTTTCAAGAAACTATAATATAAAATTATATAATATAAAAGTAACCCACTCAATATTAAATAATAGAGTGATAGTAAAAATCATAATAAATTATGCCTTTGTAGTTTATTAAGTATAATTTATCAAAAAGAAAATTATTTTCTCTTTTTATGAAAATTTTTGTTTTTAGGACCAGCATAAAATTTAGTTTTACGCAAGTTCTTTGGACCTTTTCTAATTACACTAAGTCTTTCTTTTTTGTGTTTTTCTGCTTCTATGTCAGCTTTTTTATACTTTTTATCCTATAACAAAAACAGCAAAATAGTATTAGTAACTTTCCATGATTAGCCTTTTGTTAACATATACTTTGTTAACATAACATAATTTCTAAACAGTGATCAAACAACAAATTATTGATTTTTAAACTTTTTCAAACATTTAATTTGAAGATATTGATAGTACTAGATTAATTAAATAACATTTTCTAAGATTGAAGATTAAAATGTTATCTGTGAAAGTACCAAGCTCTTTCCTCACATGATTGTCAACAAGCAGTGTGCGTGATTACAGTAGGGGGGGGGGGAGCGGTACTGGTAAATAGAAGAAAAATTATTTCATTAATAGAAGCTAGATAGTTGAAATATAGTTTTGTGAGGTAACCAAAACTTTGCAACCAGAGGCCTTTGCGATTTTTATGCACTAAAAGAAGAAAATTAGTTATGAAAAAAGGGAAATGTTTGTGAAATTATATGGTATCAAGCCTTAAGTAATTCAAATTTAAAATAATTCCTTAATTGTCTGGGACGTATTTATTTTAACTCTAGTCAAAATGCCATAGTTGATACTAGTAATTTTATTTTGCTTGCTAAGATTGGTAATAAAGTAAATAAAGCAAAATGCTTTCTAGCATATTTTTATGAAACAAGTTTTCATTTTTAAGTATTATTTGAATTGTGAAACAAAAAAGTTTAATAAAGATTTTCTTCATTATCTTCAGACTACTTATTTAATTAATCAAAGCCCATAGGCTACCATAAATTAAATAAATGATTTCTTTTTTAAAATAAACCTAATGGGTAATATTTTCAATTTACATTAAAGATTATTTTTCACCTCATAAAATGTTGTATGAACATTGTATAAAAAAGAAGACCAAGAATTAGCACTTAAATTACTAAATTATAATTTTGAATAAAATTGTTAATTTGTTAAAATCGGCCCAAGCTATTTAAATTTCATTTTCTATTGGTAACTTTTTTTTATTCATGCAATCTATTTTTTTTTTTTATATAAGTTAAAAATACGCCAGTCAATAAGGGATAAAATTAGGGATAACTTAACGTAAGCTAAAAATCACACAAGTACTTTTATAAAAAGCCTAATGTCCAAACATAATTTTTATTTAAAAAAAAAATTGGATTTTTAAATTATATTTACTTTTACCTTTGGTATTGAAAACGTTATTTGTCTATTACCACTAGATAGCATTTTGACTGAACTGAAATTTTCTGACATCATTCTTTCTCCCAATGTTGCACTAGTTTGATAATAAAATTAATCATATTACAAATTTTATAAATATTCATTAATCTGTGTATTACCTAGAGTTTTGAGTAGAATTTAATTGATTACTATTTGATCCAACCAATTCTTCACCTTCTTTAATTTCATAAAATTTAGGTGGTTTAATTGTAGATTCACTATCTATAATTGAATCATCATCATCATCACTTTCATTAAAATTATTTTTTTCAGATTTCTTATGCTCTTCACGTTCAGCCGTTATTCTCCTTTTTTTAGCTGATCTATACTCAGACTTTAATTCTTTTGTCCACCTTTGGTCATCATCTGAACTATATTCGTCTGAACTATTTTCTTCAGAGCTTGGTTTTCCTTCAACTTCATCCTACAAGTAAAATTATTACTATTTGTTAAAATGTATCTTTTTTCTCATAGAATACTTACTTCAACCGGGTCAAATTGTTTTTGAATTTGAGTTTCAAGTTCTTTTTGTTTTGATTTATCTAACCGTTTCAAAACTGGATTCAATAATCTAAAAAATAAATAGTTATGTATATATTTAAAATGTTTATTTTAGTAAGAAGTAATATTAGTAAAATACATGTTTATTTTAATTTTTAATTTACTTTTAACATATTAAAAAAAATATTTTTATTTTTTGAAATAAAAGATATTTATAGTTAGTTAAGTTAAATATATACTTGAATATGACCAGAACAATTTGAATTATTAATATTTTTCATACAAATATGTAATCATGTAACTTATTATTTTAATTCATTAATTGTTATGTATTATGAATCACACGGAGGAAATATATTTTCACTAGGAAGGTGCATTATGATTCATAAGATATTATCTATAGATTTTTAAAATTTAATTTTATGTCAGTAAAAATATTTAATTACTTATATTCTTCAGCATTTGTATCAACTTGGAAAGCTGGATTTTCAAACAATGCTTTAAACCGATCATCTTTTAATAAGCTTATAGTATCTTTTGATTTGGTGTTCTTGCTTCCTTCTTTTTCATCATTAATTAGTTTTAAAGCAAGTTCTTTGTTTACAGCAGGCAATTTCTGAAAACATTTAAATTATCACAGTCTTCATAAAATATTACTTTCTTTATTTATTTATTAATCTTGACAATCATTTCTAAAAGGGATGTCTTCTATAAATGCACTAAAAATTAGGTATGAAGAAAAATGAATGAGATAGAAACCTCCCGAAAAATGGAATCTAGTGAGAGATATACATACAATTCGCTCGGGATCAGAACTCTCCCAAAAACCATGGACCAGACTAAACCGAATACGAACCAATCTAGGCCACTGTAACAATTACTAAATGGCAAAGCAAAGATAATACAGCATGTGACTGTGGAGTGAAAAAAGTTTGGGAAGGTAAAGAGAGTTGTTTGTATATTATATGAGCGATACGACTTAATAACCTGAACATTGGTATATGACAACTCACTCAGAAAGTTAATACAATGTTGATACTTCAATTTTATAATTTAGTTAAAATTCATATTATCATATAATATATATATACATTTAATTAAAGGTCCTACGAAAATAAAAAAGTAAGAATAATTATGTATACATATATATTTTACCTGAACTTGTACACGGCTAGTTCTTTCAGATTCAATTTTTTCTCGTATTTTTTTTCTACGGTATTCTTCATAAGCAAATGGTTCGGCGACAGATTTAGCTTTTCTGTACAGTCTGATATCAACAAAGTATCCATGCATATAAGCTTTTAATAAATTAGTTCCTAAAAATGATAAATATTTTTACACATTTAACTTGAACATACAATTATGAAATAGAAATAAAAAATGTAGTTTACCTATAAGATGTGATAGACCTAGTTCTTCTAATTCATTACGAGTCACAAACTTATAATCATCATACACAGTTTCTTTTTTAGTTTCCTCTAACTCTTCAACCAATGCATCTAAGAATCCACACCATTTTGGAGCTGGACCTAAGCTCTATACATGGATCAGATATATCATACATTTTTATATAAAGGTAAATAACTGTAACACAAAATATCAATAACTAAATACAAACCGGTATGTAATGAGTTTGAATTTTCGTATTTTCATTCGCTATAAATAACATTCCCGTGTATGGAATAACACAAAGATTGTTAAATTGTGTTTCATTGCCAGATTCAAGAGCAGCAAATAATTTACCCTGTATAAGTTGTTTTGAAATTTTAGCAAGCGATTATTAAACTAAAGATCACAAATTTTTTTTTTTAATTACTGTGTCTTTATTCCATATTTTTACGGAAGACGAGTCCATAGATAACACATTTTCACCTTGAAATGCAATATCTCTGATAGGCAGTCCAAATAAATGATCTTTAACTTTGAATGGTTTATTAGAACGTAAATCATATAAAAGTATTTGGCCTGTAGCAGTACCAACCCCTAATGTTAATGCATTTTCAAATTCTAATGCAGTTATGGAAGGAAATCCATCACTAAAATCAATGGACAATTAATTATAAATTAATTAAAACAAAAAATAAAATTCACATTGTTTCTTAGCTAAATAAACTTACACAATATTTGTGTCATTAGTAACTGAGTTGAGAGCACAATCCAAAACACCAATACTAACATGAGCTCTAGGATCCCATGCTTCAACTTTTCCTTCCTTAGTACCAGTTAATAACATGTGATGAACAGGGTTTATTGCTAATTTATTAATTTCATCACCAGCACTTGATACAAAAGGATTTAAAAATTGTCCTCTGTCTAAATTTAATCTATAAATATCAGAGCTGAAAAAAAATTATTCATGTTCAGTAAGAGTTTTACATTAGTAGAGGATATTAGTATGTAAAAATGTTTTAGAGAAATTTATTTAGAAAAACATAAAGAATGAAATATGGGTTTCATAAAAATACATTATTATTAATGGAAAAAGACAGAAAGATAGAATGAGCAATTATTTTAGTCAGGAATAATTGTAAATTAATGATGCATTATATGAAACTACTCAATTCATAAATGAAATTAAGATGATTGACAGAATGAACTTATTATTTTCTTAAACATGAAAAAAGATACTAAACCTTGCCAATCATGATATTCATTAGATAAATATTGTATAACTGTAGTAAGCTTTTAAGGGATTCATCATAACTATATCTTTTTTGTAGAAATTATAAACTTAAATTACACAAGTGGATGTATAATCAAATATTATTATTAACATTATTAAAAACCACAATTATGTCATTACTGTGTCATCAAAAATAACTATTTGTAATTGTGTAAAAATAAGTCAAATGGGTATCAATTAAAACTAAATAAAAAATTAACAAATATTTAAATATATATATATATATATATATATATATATATATATATATATTCCTTTTTAGTTAAAATATTAAAATAGAATTAAAAATATAGGATATATTCATATCATAGAAAAAAGTATTTATTGAACAGAGAGGATACAGGAAAATCAAAAAAAGAGAACTTAAGTTTATATTAAACTAATCAATTATTTTTGAAAAGAAAATAAATATATCTAGATTTTTATGAATTAAAAAATAACATTTTAAAATAGAAAATATTTTCTTTTAGAAAGAAGCAAATACTTAATTTAAAATTTATAATTAAAATGAACTTTTTAAGAAAAAGTAAAAATAATTAACATTTATTTATTATTGCAGTTTATAATTTTTATTATTATTGTAGTATATTCAATGTCATATAATTAAATAGTATTATCTTTAAACTGTATATTTAATATTTACCTGTTTCCTCCAATATATAAATCACATGTTGGATAATGATACTTCATATCACGACCAAATTTTGGAATGCGTAATCTATAATAGCGTCCTTCTTGAGAATGAAATTCAATATAACGGTCACATTGTAAAATCACGAGCTTTAAAAGATGAATATTCAAAATTTAATAAATATTTTAAAGTAATAAATATATACATACCTTGCTGTAATCATTTGAGAGTATTTCAAAAGTAACAGCTTCTGAATCGAAGCATCTTTCAAATTTCATCGCTAAATTATTAACATCAAAACATTTAATTCTGGGCTTATAAATACCAGTAGCTAAAATATATTGGCCATCTTGTGTAACTTTTACTGAAGTGCTAAGACCAGGCATATCAAAATCTTGCAACAATTCAATTCGTCTTTTCAATTCTAAAAAAATATTAAAATATCATACAAAAAAAGATAAAACTTAAACTTGGCTAATATATGGATATAAGGGTGTGGTATGGCTAGTATACAATTTATCATTTTTAGATAAAAGAAGTAAGATTTTAAGTTCTTAACAAGTATTTTTTTATTATTATAATTTTTAATAATTACAGAATAATTTAAGCCAATATTCATAATTTGTGAAAGCGATATATATTTTGTAATATTCAGATAATTAAAGTTCTTAAAATGTACTCAAATATAAAAATAGCTAGGACTACATATTATGACAGAGTAATATGACATTTACAGCTTTTAAAATTAAAACTGATGAAAAGTTTGAATAAATATAAAATAGCAATAAAAATAAATCTATCTATTTTGTAATAATAGTTATTTTTTATAAAATGAAAGTTAAAAAATTTGAAATTATTGTTTTTACTTTGTTTATGCTTTGAAAATTTGTAATTTGAATGCTTGTGTTTAATGAATTCAAGTTAAACACCATATTTTAAACATAACAATAGATACAATATCAAATCTTTTTAGGAGTTATGTGAAATTATTGGAGTATTTTAAGTATCCAAGAACATAGTCACATCTATAATGAAACCTACAAGTAGTACCCATCATTGTAAAGACATTTATTTAACACAGAATCCAACTTATATCATAAAAGAAAACAGGTAATTTAAAATGTATGGGTACCATAATGTTAAATTGAATTGAACGTGTTAGGTAACAATAGTGATAATTAAAAAAAGAGGTTTTACTTACCAGGGTTTTTTTTTAATAATGTCCTTCTTTTTCTTTCTGAAAGCCACTACAACAAAGTTTAAAAACACAAGTAACATTTCATTATTTCTGATGTGTTAAGTACATAAAATAAATAATGACTATAATACTGAAGAATTAATTCATTAGTTAAATAGAGAACATGTTGAATTATTGGAGATATTATCTGAATGGCTAAATTTTTGTTTTATATTTGGCACTCAGATAAAAATGAGATTTTTATAAATATAAATACACTGATCTAACTTTGGATGTGTTTTAGTAATTTAATATTTTGTATTAACAAAAAATTTTTTTAAATTAAAAAATCCATATATTGTTTGTTGTTGGTAAAAATTATTCATCTTCAAATAAAGTAACTGAATGAGCCTCATTTTGAACAATAAATGTAGTTAAGTGAAAACTAATTAATACGTCATTTTGAATGAGTTGATCATAATGAACTTCATTTTGAAATGTATATTTAAAATTTTAATTTAAAATATAATCCTGGTTATTTCATACACTGTGAACTAAAAGTTATATAGACAACAGTGAAGTATATTAAGCGATATAATGAAAATTTTAATTTAATCTTATTTTCACACCAGTAAGATGGATTTTTAAATTTCACTATAAGAAAGATTCAAAAATAATTTAAACATTCAAATTTTAAAATTACATTATAAAGCATATTTCATTACAGTTTTACTGTAAACATATTTCTAGAATAGTGAATATTTATTTATGATAATTCAAAAGAGCACGAGCAATATTTATAAAAATATTCAACTTTGAACTACACAATTTTTGAAAAAGTAATGAAGTATGCATATTAAAAATTAAATCATTATAAATCACCTAAATATCAAAATTTTCAAATGTAATTAATTACATTAAATATTAAACTACAAATTTAAGAGGATATTATTTTAATTTAAGGCAACTCACTTCTGGCAATGATTTTCCACAGCTTAGATTATAAATTAATGGATTATCCATAGCTTTAAGAAATCAGTAAATTATTTTGATCATGCAGTTTAAACAGTTGAAAATTTTCTTAATTTTTTCGAATTACAAACACATGGCCAATATACTATTATCAATATCAAAATCAAGTTATCAGTTATCAGTATGGTATCTGTAAAAGAAAATAGTGATTATCAAGTGTTTATAAAGGCCTTGATAAATCTTGTATAGATTTTTTGAGAACACTACGAAGCAAAATAATTCATTGTTGATATCTTTTTTAACTGGAGTGCTTGACGGTTGACACTCTTAGATGTAGACGATGTGTTGTCTTTAATTATGTTTAGTGCGATTAATTACAGTAATAACTAATTTTACAATTTTTTTTTCTATTAGTGTCTTTGCGTTTACATCTTTGTTGTTTAATTTACTTTCGTGTTTGATGTTTCAACAACAGTAACAGTAACTGTAAATAACTTAATATAAATTATAGGCTGGTGTTTTCTGATTATAATGTAGTACCTATGTATGCCAATTTTGGTTATTGAATCGTTTTAAATTGTGGTATTGCTGTATGACTAATATTCAAATAAGTTTTTTTTTATGTTGCTTAAACATCTTTTATGTTAATATGTTGTATGATTCTTTTGGTTGTATGACATAGTTTTCAGTCAACTATTGCACTTTTATTGTTTTTATTTACATTTGAAGTACTTTTACTGAACTTAGGGCCTATATTTAATATGTGTAATAGTAATCCATTCTGAATATATGTATATAACATATTATTTGCCAATTTGAATGAATCACCTCTGTTCTAATTATATTCTGTTGAGATACAGTGTACTCTAGATTATCTGCTTTGTGGTTTATCTGTGGTCTGCCATGGAACCATGTACATACATGTGTGTACTAACTACAAAAAAAAAATAAATAAATAAATAAATACAAATATTTCTTTATATAATTTGTATATAGTAGGTACATCATTATCGGTTTTAACAACAACTTGTTACTGATTACATACATTTATGTTCATAAATATTTCATTTTTTTTCATTGTAACTTTTATTATTTATTATATATAAAGTATTTTTTCCATGAACATGAATGTTTAAATAAAAATCAAATGTGCTCTAATTTAATTTTCCTTAAATACTTTATAAAATTACATGATTTAATTTGATTAATAATATAATCAAAGCATTTTTATTTCAATTTGATTTTTTTGGATTATCCTCAGAATTAACATATCTATAGATGCCAAGTCACCCTTTTCCGTGGATAATCAAGAGTACACTGTATTTGAAAATCGACTTAATTTTATATACATACATTTCTATTTACTTTCACAAATTAAAATATTATGTCATATGAAAATAGTTTCCCTTGGTTTTAAACTTTAATTTGTAATATATAGATTCTACAATGATTAAATACCTATTGTAATTAATCACATAATCAGGGAACCCATACATTAAAATACTATTTATTAGAACTACATTTATTTTCAGTTTGTTAAAATTTGTAAAATGAGACACGTATATCCACATTCTGTACCAAAATATGCAGCGTAAGTAATAATGTAAATAGAACAAAATTATATTTAAAATTTCAATAAATTATATTTATTACTTTTAATTATATACAAATCATATTGATACATAACCATTAGTTATATTTTAAGTCATTGTGTTTATATATTAACTTCAAGATGGTTTTAAAGTCTTCAAATAAAATGCATAGATTTTTGAATATTGCCTATGGATCTTTAAACATTTTGAAGATTTTATATAATAAAACAATTTATTGAATATTGTGTTAATATCAGTGACGGATCTGAAGCTTATTTAAGGGGATGGCAAATCGGTATCATGGATTCTTAATTAACTAGGACGTAACTGAAAACGTACTGATTTTTTTTACTTTCATTTATTAAGTTTGACGTTATAAGTTATAACTATGAGTTATAAATTTCATATTCATTATATCATACGGCACTATAGTTCAGGTAACAAAAAAAATCCCTGGGGGAGGAGTGATCGCCACGTTGCCCCCCTTAAATCCGCAACTGGTTTATATATATATATTTTTTTAATAACTATGTTTTATTATTAATATAAATATTCATCATCTATATATTTATAAGCTAAGTAATTTTTTTAAATCTATCTAAAAAAAACTAAAGAAGCTGGCCACCTCGTATAATTTAACTGAGAATAACAATAAACAACTATCAAATTATAATAAATGCATTGTGTTTTTGTGTATTTTATTATGATTTTATTTTGTTATTTAATATTTCTTTTCAATTTCATCCTTCTTAACATTAAAATATTTAATTTTTGTAGAAGCCGAAGTCAAAACATGAGTTCGCAGCAAGCTGAACTGGAATCTGCTAACATTGAAACTAATGACGGTGATACTGCTGATTCATATCAGGTAGTTTCGAGTACTACTGACGATCAATCGTTAAAAAATAAAGGTACTATTACATTGTCTATTATTATACATATTTTGTAATTTTTATTTGGTTTGGTAAATTGTTGGTTTAAATTTATTTTATTGTTTCTTTTGAGGTAAGCTTTTTAAAACTTAGACATTTTAAATCATGAGTTTCTTTTAATATTACATTTTATAAATTCACTCAAAGTAAAACATCATTAATTTTTCTTGGATTTTATGAAATTGCATATTTACCTCATTTATCCTCTCTAGGTCTGACTAAACACAACTGTACAATATTTTATTTACCCTATTTCATAAGGATATGGTGGTTGCCGTGGTCATGAATATTTGCCATAAATCTCAAAATTTATAATTTTTATTTAATATATAGGTAGCTAAATCAATTGAAGATTATGGTATTTAGTATTTGAGTTTGTGATTTTACTAGTTTAGATAAATTGGTTCCTGAGACAAAAAAAGGTTTAACTTGATGTTTTAATTTTTTTCTGGCGAAAAAATGTATTATTTCAACATTTAAAATTTCTTTAATTATTGAGATTTATTGTTTAAAAACAAATTTAAATAAAAAATATGTAACATGTACTTTTTAAGACAAAAAATAAGCCAAGGCATGTAAAATACAAAGTTTATTGTGTATAATTCTACTTATCTGTTCATATTATTCATGAGTTTTCATGAGCATTATTTAAACCATTTATGTGTTTTGACATAAGATTATGTAAAATTTTAATATTATCTATCGTTTATTTGCATTTATTTCATTGACAATTTAGATATTCATCTATTTTTCTTCTCTAATAAATATTGTTGTACAATTATATAACTAATATAAGAAAACAAAATTGAAAATGTATTTTATAGTTGATTTGAAATGAAATATTACAAGTAGATAATGTATAATTTTCTTATAACAGGTATATATATTCATATTTAGATACTATTGAAAGTAATTTAATTTAATTTTAGATAAAGTAAATGCATCTGAAGTACCAATAGCATCTACTGAAGATAGCAACGTTATTCAATCATTTGAGACAAAGAAAGTTGAGCGTAAACATAGATCCAGGTCTCGCTCTTCTAATGATTCATCACGTTCTCAATCAGTTTCTTCTGTACAGTCAGCATCAGGGTCTTGTAATAGAGATAGGTCCAAGTCCAAATCTAAATCTCGGTCAAGATCTGTATCACAAACTGGATCAAGATCTAAGTCTCGTTCAAAATCTAAGTCTCAGTCTAGATCTAAGTCTAGGTCTAGATCTAAGTCTAGGTCTAGATCTAAGTCTCGTTCTAGATCCAAGTCTAGATCATCTGAATTATCATCAGATGGTTCTCATTCTTCTTTTAAAAAAATTAAAATAAAACGTAAAATTACATCTGATTCATCTGATGATGATCTTCCAACAAAAAATGATGATTCTATTGATGAAGATAATCAAGGTAATATTTACAAAATAAATAAAATATATATATATTTTTTTTAAATTAATTTGATGCATGGTTTTAGAATCTAAAGAAACAACAGAACAGAAAAAAAAATTTAAAAAGGTTAAAATTATGTCTGATTCAGAATCTGAAGATGACGATAATGACAATAAAAAATCAAATACAATTGTTAGTATCATAGTTGATATTATATGATTTTTTTTTAACATTTAATTTGAATTTTTTAGCCTCGAGAAGAACATGCTATATCTGATGATGAAAATGCTGAAGAAACTTTAAATGATACTGAAGTATTACCCGAATTATCTGATGATTCTGACAAAGAGGATGATCCAAGTACTGTAGCGGACGCTATTACTGCTAATAATGCTGATGTTGATGACCCTGAAAACCATGATAGGTAACAAAATCATTATATTGTATAGTTATTCAAAAAGACAAGTCAACTTTCATGATGATTTTTTTTATGTCTTTAAATTGTATGTGTTTATAAATAGTGGTAATCCAGTGTCAGACTTTGAGCTTATGATGATGAGAAAAAAAGAAGAACAATCAATGAAACGCCGAAGAAAAGATATAGATATTATTAATGACAATGATGATATTATTGCTGGATTAATTGGTGATATGAAACATGCAGCTGAAGTAATTAGATATTTAATTGAATCAAAATACTATACCTAATATCCTAATAAAATCAAATTAATGTGTTGTAAAAGTTCATCCTTACACTTTTGAGTACCTTATTTTTTTATTTGAATTAATTTGGTGCTAAATAATTTCATTAATTATTATGGTATTACCTTATTTAATTGTTTTAATTATTTGAATTGTATTTAGTGTGATCGACAATTGAATAAAGAAGGAAAACCTGCAATAAACAAAATAACTATGTTACCAAAATGTTTATCACAGTTAAAAAAACACAATTTAATGTTGGCCTTTATTGAACATAATGTACTAAATGTTTTCACTGATTGGTTGGCACCTATGCCAGATAGAAGTTTGCCTTCATTACAAGTTCGAGAGTCGCTGTTAAAACTTTTAGCAGATGTAAATTCAAAGTAAAAATTATTTTTACATATATAATAATTAATTTTTTTTGTAATTATAGTATCCTCCAATCGAACAATCTACTCTGAAGTATTCTGGAATTGGCAAAGCTGTCATGTATTTATACAGACATCCCAAAGAAACTAAAGAAAATCGTGAACGTGCTGGTCGTTTAATTAATGAATGGGCTCGGCCGATTTTCAATTTATCAACTGATTTCAAAGGTAAATAAAAAATACAAATAAATTTTATTTTTTATTTGGTTGTAATTATATCAATGTTAATTATTTTTAAAAGCCATGTCCAAAGAAGAAAGAGAAGAAAGAGATTTAGAACAAATGCAAATGCCAAGACGTAAACGCTCAAATATGGATGACAGCAATAATAAACATGAGGATGAAGACGATGATGATGATGAGAGGTAATTTTGTTTTAAAATATGGTAAATGGCTCTGAAATTTTTTTTTTAGTCTATTAAAATAGCATTATTTAAGATATAAATTATTTATTTTTGGAATAAGTACATAATTTTCAAATTCATAATTATTTCATAGATTAATCATATAAATATTTTTAATTAATTTTTTAGTTGGATTTAAAAAGCAATTAAATACAATAAAGTATGTTTTTATAAATCAAATACAAAATATTAAAATCATTTTAACTAGGTTTTTCAAATTATGTTATTGTGATTAATGCTTCTTTTCTATTTCTTTATATTATTTGAATTAAATAGTTGTAAAAACTAAATTACTTTATTTGTTTTTGTTCTTATTCTGTATACGCTTTTTTTTAAAAATTTATATGATTCTTGAAGTATATCTTAAAACTTTTAATCATCATAATTTTTGTGTTTACTCTAGTCCAAGAACATTAAAACCAGGTGACAAAGGTTGGATATCTAGAGCACGTGTGCCTATGCCTTCTAATAAGGATTATGTAGTCAGACCAAAATCAGTAACAGATGCTGACATTTCAAGGGTAATTTAATAAACATAAATTAATTTTAAAACCATATTAAATTTGTCTTAAAATTAAAGGCTGTTAAGCGTCCAATGAATCGGTTTGAAAAGCACTTGAAAAATTATATGGATAGCAAGAGAAATAATCAATCTAAGCGTGCTGTTCCAATATCAATTGAAGGGAGAAAAATGGGATTGTGAATGTTCATTTTAATTTAACTTAAACACTTTTTGATTAATTGTATCAACTTTATGATTATTCATTAATCATACTTATTGTCAATTGACAAAATATTTTCAAAAAAATGTCTCCATTAAAATATAATTTTTTTTCTTTTTTCTGTGGAAGTGTATATTTTACATTTAATTATCTGAATAAATTAAATGACATAATAAATGGTTTAACCATAGAAAAATCTTTGATTAATAAAAAAAAGGCTTATCTTGTGTTTTTACTTTTTTTTCATATCCTGACTACTATAAACTCACTAGGAATTCAAGTTCCTGATTTTTACACACTGAGTCATAGAGTTAAATAATTAAAATTGTCAATATTGATAATTGTGTGCGCTACAATAATTTGGTACGCTACATAATAAACATAAATAATATGACATTAAATGATGTAGTGACCAATTAATATATTTACTGATTACATCGGTCCGTAAATATATTTTTTTAAGTTATAAATTTATGAACTTAAATATTAACAATTTTTCCTCGTCAATGTTTTAGTTTTATGTTTCAATTGATTTACTTAGTATAATTAAAACATAATTTTTATAGAGTTCAGATTTGTTGGTAATGCATATCATTATTGAGCACTCCAGTCTTATGAAAGAAAAAATAATAGATGATCAATATTTCTTTTAACAAAGAGTTCATAGGAGAAATTCGTCCATTTTTTAAGTTCTATAAAAATAATACTTAATGATTACAGAAAAAACGAATTACATCATGTTAAAATATGTGTTTTTTGTTGTTTTAAAATAGACCACTGAGAAGCTATTTTAATTTGATATAAGATATCTTTAATATCTCATTAAATAATTTAGAGCTTAGAAGTCCAACTTATTGTCACTCAAGGACCATTGTTGACCTCCAGTTATATTAATATTTTATTAATTATGTTTTGTTATTTGGGCATATTTACTGTAATACGAAAAAAAATGATCATTAGCCGAATAAATATTTACAGACAAAAAAATAAAATTAAAATATGCATTATTGCAGTCCTTCTCAAGAAGAAAAGTGGAGGGATTAGACTCCCATTTTTCATAAGGTAAAGGTTGTAACCAGATTTTAAATTTCAAAGTATGGAGTGAGATAAAAAAGTGAATATGATGGAATTTAAAGAGCTTATTGAAAAGAAAGGTAATTTTCATTAAATAAGTAAAAACAAGATTTAAGTATTGTTGTATACAAATTTAATGTTTATTCAAACATCTATACATTTTGTTGAAATTAACTTATTTATTATAAATTATTTGTTAAGAATCAAATATATATATTTATATGTACAACATTGTGGTTTCATTTTTTAGGCTGTGATAGTAAATTTTTTTTTTTCAATACTCAAAATTAAAAACAGTATGTATACAGGTCACGTTTGAAAAATGGGCATTTTAATGTCTTAAAAAATTATTGAAAAGATAACAAAATAATTAATTGAAATAGAGGCTATTCTCGTTAAACACAGTCACATGTCTGGCAAATTTACCTCAAGGGTTCTGGAAATTAAAATTGATTTAAAATAGATCAGGATATTTAATGTATTAACTATTAACAATAATCATTAATATTAAATTTCAAAATCTTATATTCATAACAGAGTGCACATTGGTCATTGAATTGACTAGTGTTTGCAAAATTAGTTACATAAAAACGTCATCAAAACGATAATTTGAAAAAACAATGATAAAATACGAATAAAATAATGTTAATATCTAGGTACAAAAGTATTTTTTTACTTGACTTCCACTCAATTGTATTTTGTTGTGAACATTTATTTAATAAAAAATGATTAACATCTTATTTATAGTATTCCACTTACATATTTTATAATATACTCAATATTGTACACCAATAAAATATTTATTTGTTCTCTAACATCCCAAATTAATATTAGCAAATATATTTTGAATTGACAGGAAAATGTCAAACTATTGAACATGGTTATTTTTAAAGGACAATATTATATACAAATGCAGTTTTTTCATAAAAAATTTACACGCAACTATACAGTTAAAATAGCAGGCATTAAAAGTTTACTTTGACATTAATATTGTTATGAAAATATCAAAAAATCATTAATTAACTATTCTCGAATAAAAATGTATTGAGTTAAATGAAATAATTTTAAATATTAATATACTATTAAAAATAGCTAAGAAGATAGACATACTTATTTAAGTTATCAAAATGAAAACAAAATGAAGTCTTTTGTACGTTAACAGCTATATGTGCAGTTAAAAAAATAGAAAATACTCCACAATAAAAAGTAAAATAGTTTTAAATGAATATGTTTTATAAAAATATAGTTATTTTACATCAAATCAGAAGTTTATGGTTCATTCAGAGAAAAGTGTAAAATAAAAATAAATATACGTCTTCTAGGAATTAATAATCTTGGTATTCTTAGTATTTTTGGTATCATGGTATTTAATAAAACCAGGTATGAAAAATCACAATTCTTTTTTTTGGTCAACTTTTCAGGGTTAATGAACTCCAAAATACTATGGATATCGACGAAGAGAGTCTGTGATACAACATTCGATGGTATTCATGGATACAATTTTGATGATATTTTGACAAATGCTTATTTATTCCGAAAAATATTTGCTTTGATTATGCTGTTTTTATTCATAAAAATCAATTTGTTGTTATTGTGAAGATTTATTTGTTTCTTTTTAATACCTTTTTTTGGTATTATTTTCATACACCTATGAAAAACAGGAATGGCAGTAGTTGCAGCAGTAGTAGAAGAAACTGCTGAGGTTGCTCTTAAGATGTTGTTGGTAGTAATACTTGTTGAGGTAGTTGCAGCAGAAGTACTTCTAGAAGTGACAGTGGAAGTATTGATTGAGATATTTGTGTCAGTAACAGTTGATAGGGCAATTACTTGTTTAGGTTAGGTTAGGTATTGTCTTTATTTGAGTCATTCTTCAGG
Source organism: Therioaphis trifolii (assembly GCA_027580255.1). Taxonomy (NCBI): domain Eukaryota; kingdom Metazoa; phylum Arthropoda; class Insecta; order Hemiptera; family Aphididae; genus Therioaphis; species Therioaphis trifolii. The sequence goes on along the minus strand of CM050405.1, from coordinate 22,631,413 downwards.
ATTTTACGGTTATTATTTTCAATAACAGAAGATAAAGAAGAACTCGTGTTTTTAGGTATAGTAGTGGCAACATTTTGATGGGATTCATTGTATTGCAGACTGTTTTGCATAATTTTAGCACAATCTATCAATTTTATTTTTTTAGCAGTCTTTAATTTTTCATTTTCATCATCATTATATTTATGTTTATTTGATATAGGTTTCAAATAATGCTGGCTGAGGGAAGAAGGCACAGTGGTAGATGATTTCTGGTGCAATAATGAGGTGTGATTATTGCTCTGAATTATGGGATGTTGTATGATAGTATCATCTATCAAACATAAATCTCTTGCTAATCGGGCTTGTTCAATAAATGCTAAGTGATCGATTAGATTTTGTACATTGGGAAAGTATAAGTGAAACAAACATGTTGACATTTCATCATCAATGTCTGAATAGATGTCATCTTCATCTTCACATATTGATTCAGTAAATGGTGTTTGTGATGGTATTTTATTAGACGTATTTAAATGTAATTGAGCAGGTGTTCTTTGGTTCGTTTCAGGTAAAACTAAAGTAGATGAGGGTTCTGTAAAAGCCAACTTTGAAGTATTATCTGGTATAAGATCCAGTATAGTTGGTTTATTGATATCATAAGTTTTAAGCTTTTGAAAAACTTCATTATCTTTGCTAAAGTTACAAGCTATCAGCTTTTGGTCGAATGTTAATGTGGTAGTATGATTAGTAGTATTATTATTTTCAGTCATTTTTATATAATTTTTTTTCAAATATGAAGGATATTGTAATTTATTATACTCAAAAATCCTAAAAAAAAAAAAAAAGCAGGGTTTAAATATTTTGCATATTAAATATACCTTGTGTATAGGCTAACTTAAGCTTTCAATTAAGTGTAACTCTCTAGCGCTACTTGAAAAAGGTGCATTCAGTTTGGTATTAAGTGGAATTAAAATTCCAATCAAGACATTTTAATATAGGCTTTCAGAGTTTATCAAAATTAATAAATTAATAAAATGTTAAAATTTAAGATTTTCATTTTCATTTCATGTCATTGGTTTTTGAGAGGTTTATTTGTAATTAATTATTTATAATATATATATATATATATATATATATATATATATATATATATATATATATATATATATATATATATATATATATATATATGTATATGTTACTTTTAAACTGATAAACTGTAAACAAAATATCATTGATATCATTTAGTATGTAGATAACGTTTCAGAAATTCAGAATAGATGCCTAGATAATTCCAAAATAAGTAATAGTCATATATTTATCAATAGAATTAGTTTATAACCAATTAGTAAAAAGTTGGTATTTTTAGTAATACTATTAGATACATAGAAGTTTAAATGATGAAACGCGACAATATTGTACAGTTTAAGAATCTATTTGGTAATAAAAAGTACAGTAGAACCTCATTAATCCGGACTAATTGGGGCTCTAGGTTGTCCGAATTAATGAAAGTCCGGATTAAACAAAATAACTAAAATTAGTAAATCATAAATTTATAAAAATATTGTATTTCATATTTTATTAAACCATATATTATTAAACCTAAAAAATAGTACATACATAATTGTATTATATTGTATAATCATTAAATACACATAGTATTAAGACAAACCTTCATTCTTTACACTTGGCATGCTTACTGGTTTAAAAAAACTGCTAATCTTTGGTTGTCTTCCTTTCACAGTGATTCCTTTAAATGATGACAATTAGTATTGATAAATACGTAATCGCAATAACCCGCATTTATGGGAAATTTGTAGAACTCGTTTTCATGTTTATCTACGGCAAAAACTAGTGTAATTTTCGTACGATCGGTTTATTTACGTATTATTCCGGATTAAGCAAAGTCCGGACTAATGAGGTCCGGAATAATGAGGTTCTACCATAAATTATGTAGACCATGTAAGTTAAGTGGGGAAAAATACAGTTCCATTTTTCAATACTAAAATTAGTTAGAAATTGAAAAAAATAATATAACCTTTTTAAAACAGTTTCACGGAGACTTATATAGTCTTGTTGTAGGTCATCAAATGCGTCTGCGTTTTCACAAGTTTTCGATAATAAATAAATGTGACATTCTTTACAGAGCAATGAGTAACAATTCACCGTAAGTGGAACTTCATCTTCATCGAGAATCGATTGAAATACACGTACTTCACATTGATATACTATAAACTTCTGTAAGTTTCGATTCCCACATAAAGAACATTGCATTGCATCCAGTAACTGTGGAAAATCATAAAATAATTCAAGCATAGAATTGATAATAATGATCAAATGAGAAAATTGTCTTCAATAAATAAAGTACATATAAGAATTAAAAATAAAACCTTATGATGATGAGCATCACAAATATGCACTTTTTGTTTCCAATAGGTCCGGTGTTCAAAAAATATCTGCATTCAAACAAATAACTTATAAATAACTTATGAAACAATTTTAATAAAAAAAAAATAATAATAAAATAAATAAATAAAATAAAATAAAAAATATTAACTACAAAGTACCTAAGTAATTCTTATTATTAAACAAAATGTATTTGTTGTGAATGTAATTGTTGTTAGTAATTTTGATGAATGCTTAAAGTAATTCTATTTTTTTTTTTTTTAACTAACCAGTGGTAAAATTTTATGTTTTTGATAAAAGTGGATACAAATTTTAAGTTTAGAAAACATTTGTTTTAAGATTTTAATGATAACAATAATAAAATCCGTCAAATCTATAAGTAAAAGATAAAAATTGTATGAATAAACTTGAATTTTTAAACAAATACTGAGGCTTTAATTATAATAAATTATATCATACTATTAGCCTATTTTTTTGAGAAATTTGACTTTATTTTTTTAATCATTTAACATTTAAACTATAATATGTAAAAATGTTAAGATGAAAAACCAAATAAAAGTGAATTCAATCATTACACAATGTTAAATATCTATGACCTGATCAACATAGAATCGATACCAATATGAAATTAAAAGTAAAGACTATTAGTCTATTAGACTAATGATTATAATTAAATATACTATTTAATAAGATTAAAAGAATTTTTCACATTTAATTTAATATGCCAATACAAAATTACAAAATGAAGTTGCAATATATTTTAATAAATCAATGGAGCATTCAATTTAATTATTCAGAGAAAATAAAACAAATGTGATGGTGACATTATCGACACATTTAAACATAAATTATTACTTAATATGACTTTTGTGTAAGATTAATACTAGATTTATTAGAATAGGAGAGTGAAAATAATATTGCATTCATATTAAAAATTCTTCTTCTATTTTCAAGTTTAATGAGATGTATATAATAAGCTTAACTTTTTCTAAAAATAATAAGTTAATACAATTGTACGTACCCCTTTTTGATTAAGTGCATTTTCAATTTTAGTTAAATTTGGAACATGATACACATGATCAATTTTTTGTTCACAACTCATTATTATACAATGTTTATTAGTATTTTGATTATAACTTTGATTTTTAATGTGATTGAAACAAGTAGAACATAAACATGAATTTATTCCAATCAAGTGATGAACATCTATGGAAAAAATGGATTAAATAAGTTATTAAATAGATGCATATTTAAATATCATTGTTTTCTATTCACTATTTTGAAGACTCAAAAATCTCTAAATGAATAAACTTTAAACTTTGGCATGATTGTTTAATAAAATTTTTTTTTCCAAATAAAAACAATGACTTTAATTAAATATTTCACAATTTCGTTCTTTCTTAATTCTGGGTTGCTTATATAATCACCTTTAGCATGTACACATAATTGTTGAGATTAATTATAAATTACAAAATTTCAATAAAAAAAAAAAATTAAATATTTGTATACTATAACTTACATTTAAATAATTTAAATATATTAAGTGTATGAGTAAACATTTTACATACTTTCCAAACATGCAAGTTGATTCTCCTTTAGTTTAATTTGTGATATATGAAAAGTAGTGTCAAGCAAATCAAATTTTCCATGACAACTGATACACCTATCAAAACATTTATGATTTTGATGAATTAATGATCCCTTTGATTTTTCAGAGGTTAAAATAGGTCTATAAAAATATAATTTACATATGAATTATTAGCAGATAAAATTGTATAATACTATGACCTTTATACATACTTAGCTATGTGATTTTGATAATTGTTTATTTGATCAGAATACTTCAATACTGGAGAACATTCATCTATGTCTAAGCATATAAAGGTAATTTAAATTCATAAACTATTACATATTAATTATGTGTCATTTTACATATTATGATATTATGATAATTTGAAATAGTTCAGAAATATCAGAGCATAAATAAAAGAACAATAAATTAGAATTATTTAACTAGTACTATATATATATATATATATATATATATATATATATATATATATATATATATATATATATATATATATTAATTATCCAACCAAGTATGAGATTAGAATTGAACCTACATTTTTTTTTACTAAATTATTTTCATCAATAAGTTTTTTAAATAAAATATATAATTACTTTAAACCACTTTTAAATAAGTTTTGATAAATTAAAAAAAATTCATTTTTATATAACAACATTTTTGGTTAAGAACAAATTTTGGTAATTTAAAGAAAATATTAAAATCACTAAACTTATTTACATTATATTATTAAAATTAATTACAAATACCTGTGTTGTTGGGGAGATTACAAGCCAGAACCTTTTCAGCATTGTCTTCAGTAAGTATCTAAAAATTAACGGCTTTGTAAAAATATTGTTGTTTAAAACTGTAAGCTATTTAGAGTGAAACATTCATTAAAATTTTAAATAAATATGTCAAGGCCTTTTTCAAAAAAATATAAAAAAAAGGGTTCTATCCTATTTAAAAATCAAAATTAGTTTTTCTCAAATAATATTTACTATTAGAATAAGATAGCAAAAAGTAGAACAGACCAAAAACACAATCTTTTTTGTTAAACATAATATGTAATTGTAAAACTGAAAATATTATTGTATTTACTTTTTTGGGATTCCTTAATTGACATTTTACTTAAACAGTTGCTGTTATTACAAATTTTAATTTGAGCAAAATAAAGTAATTAAGTTAATCTTAATAAAACTTGGAATAGAAAAGTATAGTATTTTGGAGCAGAAAATTTCTAAAGATCTTTTTCTTAAAAAGTTCATCTTCAAATGCTTATGAATAAAAAAAAAAATAATAACCATTTTTGAGACTCTATCAAAATAGATATTCATTAGATGCATTTAAGAACTCAGAACAAATATACTATGGGTATGCTGGTAATATTGTCTTATGTTGAAAAATATCCAAGTAACACTAATAAGAATTTATATTGAGTTAATGTTTTATAAAAAATAGATGAGGCACATTTGAAATTTAGTTTAACTATTCTAATATATTCATTCATAAATTATATGTAAACAATGTTTCGAGAATTCCCTTTTAAATATTGATTACTTTTTTTATTGACATCTGAAAGTAAAAAACTTATATTTTTTTCACTTCATTACATTACTTTACTAAAATAATGGTTATGTATAGATTTTTATACAAAGAAGATATACATTTTTACAGTGTAATTCATAAAATATGAGTAGCTATTTTTCATAAAGCATGAATATTAAAAAAAATGTTTTCCTTGTCACAATTCGTGCTAAAAGAGAAATAATAAATAATTTAATAATATACAAATAAATGTAACCACCTTTGGATAGGGAATTTTGTTTTTTGACTTTGTAGAATTTATATCTTCTTTTTCTATATTGCACACTTTTTCATGTGGTTTTGAACACAATAATCCAAGGGAGTTGGTAAAATTTAGTTTGTCTTGAAATGATTTTTTTTCTACTTCTGATATTTTTAAGTGATTTTTTTCTTCAATTAGTTCATTTATTTTAATTATTTCAGGGTATTTTTCTGATGGAACTTGATTATTTTTTACAGTCTGTTCCGAATTTATAATTGGAAATGATGACTTATCAATAAGGTTTATCTCAGAGAATAAATGTGATGGTTTATTTTTAGAAGTAATGCCTGTAGATGATTTTAGATTAAGTTGGAATGTTCTATCTTTTACAATAATCTCAGAATAAATTTTTGATTGAATTCTATCTTCTGAAGTCTCTTTAGAATGATTATTAACAGTATGTGGCCTATTGAATGTTTTTTTAGAATAATCTAATATAGATGGTTTTTTCGATACAACTTTATCAGGAAAACAATCTAATTGATATGGCGTATCTTTTGTTTCAGCCACTTGGGAGCATGTTTTTAGAGGACATGATGATTTTTCAGTAATATCCATCTTAGAAAATGTTTTTTGCCGACACGGTATTTTTTCTGTTTCTGTATTTTCAGAATATATTTCTTTCAGGAATAGAGCATTTTCTATTTCAGTTATTTTCGGAAATGGTTTATATGGGGATGACACTTTTTTTTGTACTTCATTGATCTCAGAAAATGTTTCTGGCAAACTTAAAGTTTCTTCTGTTTCAAAAATTTTCAAATATGGATTAGATGGGGAAGACATTTCTTTTTTTTTATTTAACTCAGAAAATGTTTCTTGTAAATTTAGAGTTTTTTTTTTGATTCAGTACTTTCAGAATGCTGTTTTTCCAGAAATAGAGCATTTTTCATTTCAGTCTTTGAAGAAAGTTTACTTGGTAATAGAACTTTTTTTACCATATCAATCTCAGAAAATGTTTTTGGTAAACATGTAGTCATTTCCATCATAGTAATTTCAGATTGCTTTTTTTTCAGAAATTTATCATTTATGATTTTAGTTATTAATGAATCAGATTTATCAGGGGATGATATTTTTTTTGTTTCAGTTGTCTTGAAGTCCAGCTTCAGTGGGCTAGATACTTTTTCTATTCCTATGAACTCAGGAGAAGTTTCAAGGGCATGTACATTATTTTTGTTTCAAAAGTTCTGAAAAATGTCTTATTAGGAGATACTTGTTTATCAATTTTGTAAAACTCTTCTAATAGAGATGAGATTTTTTTTGATTCAATAATTTCTGAGAAGTCTTTATATGAAGATAACAGTTTCTTTGTTTCACTTTTGAGCCATATTTGTATTTGGCATGGTGCATTTCTTGGATGAAAATTATTTTCAAGACATGTATTTTTATTTAATATTGAAACTTGATGATTGGTTGTGTTTTTTTCAAAATTTACATTATTTTATTTACATTACATTATTTTTATTTTCATATTCTTCCAACAATGTATCATCTAAAATTTTTTGATTTTGTCCATTTGATACTTCACATGAATATTCTTCATGGAGTGAATATTCCAAGTCAATATTTTTGTTGATTTCATTTTTAGTTTTAGTTTTACATTTATTAGAGATTAAACCAAGAAGTTTTAAATCATATGAAGAGTTCAAATTATCATCTTCAATTTCTATTTTAATATCAATAGGATATTGATTACTCAGTCTTCCACTTTTTCTTTTTTCTGTAAAATATTCACTCCAGTTAATTTTATTCTTATGACCTTTACACCGTCATTAAGTTTGTCTTTAATAGGTAAAACTTTTACATTTTTAGACAATTTATCATTTTTCAAAATTGTAGTATATTTAAGTTTCTTTTCTTCTTTAGTAAAGTTTTGATTAATATTATCAATTTTTTTTTTTTTTTTTTGTCTAGTTAAGTAGGTATTTTTGGAAGATGACTCTATTTGTTTTTTTTCATTTTTTTTTCTATTTTTATTATAAGTTTATCTACAGATGTCAAATATATCATTCAGATTGTATGGGGTGTTTAACTTGACAATTATTCATTGCTCTTGTTTTTTGTTGGTATATGCAATTTGATATAAAATGGTATGGGTAACAACATTCCCCACCACTTAATTCAGAAAACTTTTGACTTCCCCCCCCCCCCAACTACAAAAGGAGCCAAACTTTTCCACAGTGTGTATGGATAATCTGAAAAATTAAAACAAATTTATATTCATAAGTTATGTACAAAAATGTAAAAGAAACAAAATGTGCTAGTGTTAATCTTACGCTTAAGAAAATAATTCTAAAATACTCAAAATCAAAAAATTGACACTTCCAATACTATATTATAATAGTCAGATAAAACATATTCTACCAATAAATTATGCATACTTTTTTTTCCAAACATTATTATGTTATATTCAGTAATATTAAAATATTTTTTGTATTAAATACAAATAAAATGAAAACATTAAGAATCAATAACAATTATCAAAACAGAGACAATTTTTTAGTCAAGCAACTTTAATTATTTCATGTACAAAATAAATAATTCATATTTCATCAATAGTTTTTTTATTAGTTACTAATAATTACACAGCACTATTAACCATTAATTAGATTAATTCGACCAATAATTTTGAGGGCAATTAATTGTTACATGCTTAAGTTTTAACAATGAAAGTATAACTTGATTTAATAGAATAACATCAGAAGCAAAAATATTAATGAGTGTGGTATAATAATTTGTTTAAATCAAATATTAAATCATCAATAAGACTATTAACTAGTCTTAGTAATCAATTTACTAGATTAAATAAAGGACTTACGTATATATATATATATATATATATATATATATATATATATATATATATATATATATATATATATATATATATATATATATATATATATTAAAATAGGTACGTGTTAATAAAAATATTGAACCCCCCCGAAAAAATTTCTAGGCACGCCCCTGATTGTCTTCATATTAATACTGGACATGACAAGAAGAAAATTCATATTAATGAATTTATATCCATAAACTAAAGTTGATTAAAGTTATGAATAAAAAAAGTAAGTATGGACCTAATATAGTACTTACACCAAATTGCTTCGCCATACTAATTCTCTAACACCAAAATTCGCAAAACATCTCAGTTATAATCATAGTTGAAAACGTTCTGAACTACCGGAGTCTGAACCACTCAACAACAATGAGTCGTTTAATGTTTTGTGTAGCACCCAATAACGTTAAACCTTCAGCTTATTCTTAAATTTTTTACGATCAAAAATAACAACTAATAATCTTTCAAGTTCTCAACCTAACATAACACTCTAACCTACCATTTTATGACCAATTCATGCTGAGTTCTGGTAACCACGATTAAAGATATACGTATATCTTTAATCGTGCTAGTAACTTAACCGTTATCATAGACCAAGTATTTTCACAATCGGTTCATGAAAATAAACCCTGGTACTAAAGATCCAAGGAGGCTGAAACGTTACCAGGCGTAGAAACCTTTTTGATGTTTTGTATGAAAATACTAGTACGTAATGCCCGTGTTCAGTAATGGTAAGTTTCTATAATGTTAAGGTTAACCTGTTGTTATTAATATCTGCCGAGATTACCGCTGTAACTGCAAACATGGCTTTATATGGCCGTGGCTGCCACCTGTAAACTACAGATGTGATTGTTATAAATGTTATTCCTTTTATCGGTTAATTTAGTCGTCTATGTTTAGATCTCGTTTTAGTATGGTGGTTCCTAATATTCTAAGTTTTCCTCGATGTTTGATAATTTTATTTATAATGCTTTAATCGCATTGGCGGCTCGTGAGGTTCACATCAGGTGGTGCACAAAAAATGTATAAGATACTTATGTAAGATGGTAAAAAATATTAATTTTGCTATAGGTACGTACCTTAATAAAATACCTACTTATCAAAATTATAATAATAGGCGAATAATAGGCAATAGCTAACTGATCACATATGTTATAACAATACGATTTTAATCTGTTTTTATATTATATTGTTGGTTGTTGATAATAATAGGTATTATTAGTTGAATTAAGATCACACGACATTGTGACAGCGCGGCATGATAAAAATAGCTTCGGTGCACACATTAAATGTGCTCCAAACTACCATGACATATTGTATTACTTACCGACGTGTCGAGGCATGTAGCTAATATTTATACGACCACGAATTATTTAATCGTTTGTAGACACAATACTCAACATGAAAAGCTGCATATCTCTTTTTTTATTAATTTATATTTTTTTTTATTACAGACCATGTGAATAATAATCAATTACATGCAAGGCCGGATTAAGAACTTATTGGGCCCCAGGGCTGTAGTTTCATGTGGGCCCTTTTAACAAAAAGTATTAAGACACTTTACTAAGCCGCTCGTGTCACTCGCTGACAAATATATTTTCTATCTATTTCATACTTTTATTTTAAAATAATTAAATAAATGAAGATTTACAATATTTTTCCTACATAACATCTACAAAACTACTAATCGTAGGAAAATACCATTCACAACTTGAATAAAACATAGAAGTCAACAGTAACAAACAGTGTTTCATTAAAATGTATTGAATATATATAATATAATATATTTAAAATACAATTTTTAATAGCTAATAAAATTGTAAACTATAAATAAATAACGTAAAACAATAATTGAGTAGTCCAATATTTGTTTTTTACACATGTCAATTTCGAGAAGGCTCTGTCAGCCGAACTATTAACAACCGAGATCGTCAAATATGTGTTCAAATATGTAAATATACAAGAGAATACTTCTTCTAGCGACTGATTAACAAAAAAATCAAATAATTTAAGTAGGATGTTTGAATCAAAATAAAAAAAAAAAAGTTGACAAAGCCTCATTTATTTTAACGAAATTGTTATGTAATCACAAAATTTTTAGAGTCAGCTCAAAATGTTATGGGGCTCTATTATTTAAGTAATAGAGATGGGCCCGGGGGCTGCCGCCCCTGCTAGACCCCCCTATATCCGGCCATGATTATATGTGACTATAGGGATTTAATAATTTTTTTATAATTTTGTAAATTTTGTAAATTAATGTATTTCTATTATTTTTATTTAATATCATCTTGTCATTGTAATAATTGAATCTTTTCTGTATATACCTACTCATTATATAAGGCTCAGCCCGTAAATTAATAATAAATAAATACCATGAGCCGCCACTGCTTTAATGCTTATAAGTTATAACTAAGTGTACCTTTCTGTTACAGTATAAATAACATAATAAGTTTGATATAATTTTATAATTTTTCAATAGTAAAAAAAAAAAATGCATATTACCTAATAGTTATATGCACAACATACCAATTGAGTGATACATTATACAAAAAGACGGATAATATTTCAGACCGTGAATTTTTTTTAGCCTGAACATCAAGGTTAATGCCACAGAATTTTTTACAGGGTGGGTTAAAATTCCATATACAGCTGAGGAATGCTGGTTGTATGACACCATGACAGTTCCCAGTCTAATATCCCCTGATTCAGTTTTTTTCAAAAAAAAGATCTTGATTTTTAAAAAATTTTTTATATCGTGATACCTTAAGTTATATTTTTTTTATCATGATTTGCACAAGGTAAACTTGAACATAATGTAATAAGTGATAGTGTTTGGAAATAGATAACATTTATATTGATTTTTTAAAACTCAGTATATTCGAAATTTCAGTATAAAAATTATAGACAGTTTTTATTGTTGGATGGTAATCGATTCAATATATTATGTTAATTATCTATATTATTGAATAGTTGGTGTGTCTAGTTTAGTGTCATAGTAGACAATCAGTGTCTAAAATCATTTAATGTGGTAAAAAAAGAAATATTGTAGGAAATCACTTTAGAGTCGTAAAAAATGTAATTTATAATATTAATGTGTTAAGAATAAATTATGGTATATTGTTTAATGTACACAAATTTTTAGCCTCAATTAAAAACCTTTTTTTACATATGTATTTTATATTCATTAGTTAATTATAATACAAAATAAATATTTGTTGTTTATATGGTGTCAAATGGGTTTTTAATTACATATGAAGGAAAACGATACAAGAAAAAAGAATAATAGGAAAAAACGGTTTTGGGAAAAAAGGATTTTGTCTCAACTGGAAGTGTTACTATACTCCGCGCCACGAGAGACTGCACCCGGCCGGCGACCGATACGTGTATATTTTCGCGCATTTAGGCATGCTCCACCATAAAACTTTACTATAACAACACGATGAGCGCCGATAAAGTGACAAAAATAGACTCGCGATAAGAAAAAGGTCATTAATGATGCGCGACAGTGGTGCAGTTTCTCGTGGCGCAGAGTATATAACTATACAATAAATAATGAGTATTGTGAATTATTATTCAATAACGTATAAGGTAAGTATTGATGGTGGTAGAAATTAAATTTCAAGTATATACTGTTTAATAAATAGCAAATATTGCTTAATATTTATATTATGTTTTTAAATTTTTTTATACTTCATACGTAAATAACATGTAGGCATAACAAAAATCTAAAAACAAACATGATACATTTTACTTAAAAAAATTCAATATAATAATATTATTAAAACATGTGATAATCTAGTAATATTATATTGATTATTCCATTTAAGGAATAGTTTTATATAACTTTTAGTTAAAAATCTCTTCCATAACACCTTTTCAAGATCGTCAGTTGTTTTTTACCAGTTCACTCCCAAGCGAGTAAACCCAAATTAAATGAATAGTATTGAGTTAAATAAATTAAAGCTTATTATAAGCAGTAAATATATTAAATATCTATTATTTACAGAAGTACAATTATATAGAAATTACTAAAAAAACACTTTATTCTTTAATATATTTTTGAATATTATAAATAAGAGATTAATTCTATCTTAATTTCAAATTAATACAAATATAATATGATTGAACTTCAGTAAATAATATCATTATCAATTTATTTAAAGTAAATTAAATATTTAACTCATGTATTATACACAAATGCATGGTACTTATTATTATACAAGTTGTAATATGTTATACATTATGGCATCAAGCATATAGTAGTTTATATACAGTTTGTAAGTCAAACAGCAAGATTTAAATAAATAAAACATAATAAAATTTATTATGTTAACCTAACATTTAATGTTCATTTAATAAAAATCTTGTTGTTTAGACATCAGCCTATCCCTGGATATGTTATGTACATACAATTTTTTAATATTTATGATTATGCATTATATGTATAGTGCATATTTTTTGGTGTAATAAAATAAAGTTATAAATAAATAAATAATATATTTATAAAACATACTAAAATTAAAAATATAATAAATTCTAAGCACATAATTTAAATAAAATCATATATGCATACCTTAAATTAAAGCTATGAGTTTAAAAATAATAATTATATGAAGAAAACATGTACAAGAAGTAATATAATTTAAGAGCTTTTAACACATGGCAGGGACTGATAGATGTTAAACAATAGTAAGTCATGCCAAAATTTTACTGCTTTGAGTACTGTTTTAAATTAGTTACATATTGCAATAAAGTCATTTTGGGTGGTTGGAAATCATCATAGTGACTGTTACGTACTTGAACTATTTTTTGAGCACGGCGACCACGGCTGTTCATGCCTGTAAACAAAATATATAGTTATTAATCTACATTCAAATTATAAAGTCTTAATATTAATATATTATGATACAAATTTAACAAAATATAACATTTTTTAGCTAAATTTCTTGAACTTTTATTGAAATTTTGTAACTTTTTGATTTGTCAAATAATAATTTAAATTATATTTAATATTTAGATAAAATTAAATTGAAAAACTAAAAATAAGTTTAATACTGATATAGATGTCATTTACTATTTGACTATTTTCAAACATTTAATTGTGTGGGGATATGAGGCTGATACATTTTTTTTCATATAAAAGCATATACGAGTACACATTCACTTTTCACATTTGTAACTACAGCTTATGAAGAATTTTTTTAAACTAGGACTAGCTTTTTAGTTTTAGAGCAGAAGGTCAAAATAAAATGTAACGTTTGCACAATTCTTAGCAACACTAGGGTTACCAAGGAACTATTAACTATTAATATTTATAATTATTATTAATTTATTTGGTCACTCTAAAAGTCATAGATATGATTCAATTTTTTTTCTGTGTAGCGAAGAAAATATAACTTAAGCTAGCCTTTACATAAAATTCTATTATTTTCAGTCAGTATTTTAGGTTTTGTATGCATATTTTTTCAAAAGGAACTTAAGTTAGAATTGACAAAGAGTTTTTAGGAATTAATATATTATTATTTACTCATAGCATCCAATGAATAGTAACGGACAATACTGTGTAACAGCATACGATGATAGCTCGGTAATGGTTCCGATGTGTAAACGCCATTAGGTACTAATGAAAAGTATTGAACCACTTGTGTTTCCAAATGATCTATAGCAGCCTGAAAATCCATAAATAAGCCTATGGATTAGGTACACTACTATAAGAAATACATAAAACAAAATTTGTAATTAGTGAATGGAAAGTTTGAGTTACATCTATATACATCAGTGATGCCCAACCTTTTTTCTTCGGAGAGCCACTTTGGTAAGCAATTCCTTCGAGCGGGCCACCAATTAAAAAATCCGAATAATCTCAATGTCAATCTAATAATACAGTTTTGTTACACATAGTAGGTACTTATGCAGTGCACATGTAGGACTTGTTTTCCTATCTTTTATTGACTATTGGAAAGATGACGGGATTCAAAAATTAATAAAAAGAATTGTGTTTTGTAATCATTTTACTTTTATTTGAATATTTTGTTTTACTTTAAAAATGTTTAACGGGCCAAAGAGAATACCTTTGCGGACCACATGTGGCCCGCGGGCCGCGGTTTGGGCACCACTGATATACATGTTAAAGTAAAAAGTTTAATTTTGACATATAATGAAATTCTTTATCACTTTCTCTAAAATATTCGAATTAATTGGGGTATTAATATAATTAAGGACACTAATTTTAATCTGTTATATGTAGAATATTTCATGGTTAATTCATTGCATTGAAAACTTCAGACTTTTAAAAACTACAGCTTGCGTGTCAAACTAAAAGTATCAAGTGTGCCAAATATATTGAAAAGTTATGCTGGGCCGCACATAAAAATTAAAAAAAAAAAAAAAAATTTATGATAAAATTTCAATTTTATTCTTTACGTTTATAAATACAATAGATACAATTAAATTAAAAATAAACATTTAAATAAATCATATCAATTATTATTATAAGATAGGTGTTATTTAAACTGCAAAAAATATACATATTAATAATTCTTTTTGAACGATATTTATACATCTCTTTTACTCCCCCAACTTTTCAATTTCGACAGAAATTTTATTTGATATATTAAGCCATTTTTAACATAACATTTAGATGTGTGTCCATTAATCTGGATCTAATGGTGATTTATGACTGTTCATTAATGAAAATAGTTGCACACATTGATAAGTACTATTCAACAACAAATTGATTTTACTAGCAAATTTACGAGTTCTACATATTGTACTGGCACAAAATTGTAAATTAGAAAGATCAGAACAGAACACAGTATATAATGTATACCAAGTAAACCATTTTCTAAGAATCTAAGATAGTTGTGACATGGTATTAATATTTATTTTTTTATTTTTCCATTATTATTGGTAGCCGCGGGCCACAAAAAAATGAGACGAGGGTTGCATGTGTCCCGCGTGTTTGATATGCCCGAACTACAGTAAAAACTGAGGGCGAACTAAAGGTGTCAACAAAGTATATTTAAGTTACAAAAGTCTCGATTTATTAATAAAACTATGCATATTAAGTTTAAATATTTTAGTTTAGAAAAATCTGTAAAATAAAGTAACATTGATCAAATGATTTGATTTGTCCAATAATAAATGACAGCAATTCATAAAACAATACAAAATATAATAGCATTTGACATTACTGAAATTATTATTATGTATTTATTTCTAAAAAATTATGATGTGCCTCATAGAGTAAGACTTGTATGTAGATCCAAGATTTATAATATAACATGGACCTAATTTATTTATGATAAAAATTTACATAATATATTCAATATTTATGATATAAGTTTACAGTTTAAAGGTACATTTGTAAGTGTCTAGTATATAAGTAAATAAAAAACCAGAACAAAAAAAAAAAAAAAAAATTACAGTGAATTGAAAAATAAATTAAGTAAAAGTCATGGACAAAAAGGATATAACATAGCAGAAGAAGGTACATTATAATAAATCAGTGTTCAACTCAGAAAGAAGATATCTAGTTATATGTCTTTTATATAAATGTAATGGCAATGTGTATTTGCATTAAATTCATAAAATGAAAAAAAATTGTACTGTTTGGGTGAGCTTAATTTTTGGAGTAAATGCATTGTGTAATTATTTTTAGGGTATCTGGTACCAACTTCATGGCACACGGGCGAAGGGATGTAATGTTTCTTTTTTTTAAAAGGATTACTGATTTCAGTAATAATTTTTTGATATTAAGGATATTTAAGTTAACCTAATACAGTTGTATCGTATTGTACTCTTTATCTAATTTTTTTTTGAACAGAATGGATTATTGTATTTTGATATTTGTAATTAAGAAAGAACATTATTATATGATTATATTAATATTTTAAGCTATCCATACTATTATTATAAATTAAACTATTGGTTCTATAAGTGCTAGGTAAAATTACTTAACTTTCAATAACCAAACCTTTTTTTGCTTAAAATGTCTTGTAGGTTTATATTATATAAATCATTTTTATAGTCTAATTTATTGTTGAATTAATTTGTTTTTTTCATTTCTTATTGGTATTGCAATAAAGGATATCAGACAGTAAATGTGTTACTGAAGACATTTAATTGTTTTAATGATTTTTTTGGGTCACTACCCCTGTAATTGAAAATTATTTAAATAATTTGAATTTAAATATTTGTTTTTCTAATAAAGAAATATACCCTTTGCAAATTTGTTACCCAAGTGACGGGTAACTACATAGTTCAGTCCAACAAATATACTTTAAAAGTATTAAATATTATTATTTATACTACAATATTAAACATATTATAATAATAAAATTTATTAATTTTTTAGTGAGAAAATTTGTGTAACTTACACATGGTAAACTGTTCTGTTTGAAGAGTGATTTTTGTGATGTAGTAAGATTTTTGAATGCTATATCAGGACGATTGCTTCGTTTTGATTTTCTGTCATTATGATTTTCAGTGGAAGATTGTTTAAGTCCTTTTTTTAACTCTAATTCATCTTTTCCTTCAATAAATGAGTCCTTTAACTAAAATGTATAGTAAAAATTAAATTAATAAAAAGTGTAGAATAATATATTCTTATAAATATACATAGTGCGTCCAATAAGTTTTGAGACAACCTTTCTATAATTCATACTAATATATAGGTAATAATGAAATTCTGTGAAGTTATTACGATAATACTCATTATCATTCTTATAAAGTTTCACGTGTATCGGATCATTTTTGGCAGTATAATTGTATCTGTCGTAAATGTATGTTTGTGATCACGGTAATAATATCAATATGAAAAAAAAACTTGAACAACTAATTGCGATAAAATGTTGTGTTAAGTTAGGAAAACGTGCTGCAGAAACGTATCAAATGATGACCAAAGCTTATGGCGAGCTAGTTATATCTCGCGCTTCTGTATTTCGGTGGCATAGATTTATCAGACAAGAAATCGTTTGATGACAAGCAGAGATGTGGAAGACCAAGCACAACAAAAACTGACGAAAAAAATGCTCGTGTCACAGCTGTTTTGAATGAACATCGAAACACTAGTTGTAGGTTAGAGGAAGAGTTAACTGGCATTCCAAAAACGATTGTTCAACGAATTATTTAGAGAAGATTTAGGGAAAAGAAAACTTTGTAGGCGCTTTGTTCCTCATGCGCTAACCACGGAACAACAGCGACGTGTTTTTCACATGAAAGATCTGCTTCTAATGGTCAACAACTCTCTAAATTAAAAAAAAATAATAATAATTACGGATGACGAGAGCTGGTGTTTGGCTTATGATCCAGAAACTAAACGGTAAAATGCACAGTGAATCCGCAAAAATTCACTACGACCAAAAAAAAATTTGGTTTCCAAAATCGAAAATCAAGCTATATTGATTGTCTTTTTGATTTCCAAGGCATTACACATAAAGAATTTGTGACTCCGGGAAGTATTGTTAGTGGCGAATTATACAAAAACGTTTTGTATCGCCTCTGTAAAAGAATTGCACGCGTTAGGCCACATAATGTTATATTATTGTAATTTTTATCTTTTCTGTTAAAGGATTTATGGTCCGTTGAATATACATTATAAATGAATAAATAAATAAATAAATAATGGCCTGCTTTGTGGAAAGACTGTTTTTTTTTTTTTTATTACATAATAACGCTCCAGCACATACCACAGCGATGGTCACTCAATTTTCGGCAAGAAAAATGGTTCCAGTACTCAACCACCCACCGTATTCATCAGATTTAAGTCCTCCAGACTATTTCTTATTCGCAAAGTTGAAGATGGAGCTCAAGGTGCACCAATTTGCCACCATTGAAACGATCCAAGAATTTGTTACACAAAAGTTGGAAGACATTCCTGAAGCTGATTTTTCACGGGCTATGAAAAAATTGGCGGTCCGTGCAAGAATTTGTATAGAATGTAATGGTGACTATTTTAAATAAAAAAATTGCTTAAAACATTTTTAAACATTTTTTTTGTAACATTAGTAACCTAATATCAAAACTTAAGGGACACACTGTGTATGGTAGGCATTAAGGCATTAATCAACGGTTTTCAGACCATATTTATTTTTATATGATATTATGAAAAGGAAATAGGAAGAAGTATGCTAGTGCAGACAAAATTTCGGTAAACAAGAGAACACAAGGCAAATTTGAACCGTAAAGAAAGGTACTGAAGAAAATGAATTAAATAAATTAGTCTAGAATAAAAATTTTTTAGTTCAGATTTAGAAAAAAAATAGAAATCAACTTATAAATTAAGTTGAGAAATTTAAAAATTTTAATTAAATTAGAATATTGAGTAGTATAGATGATTTAGCAAGTAGAATTAGGTAGGACAGTATAGCATGATAAAAAGGTACCGTTAAGATCCTGTTTTATAAAAAATATTAAGAGGTTAGTAATGAAGTATGAGTTTTGAGAGTAGAGAGCATTGGAGAACAGGTATTAAATACAAATGGTAGTCGCAGAAATATTGATATCAAAATGGATGTGTAGTGTGCTTAAGATAGAATTAGGAATAAATATATGTAAAACAGTGGTATGCAGAGGTAAAAAAAGAGCATGTGCTGTGAAAAAAAAATGTCCGTCGCCCAACTTTTTTTCAAAAATAAATCAGTAAATCACTATAGTCAACAGAAATTTATCATATCTAGTAGTTTATATATATTTAATCTTTCATATGGCATTTTATTTACCTCCTGTCTGGGTACCACTAAAAAGAAGTAACTTAGGAGTGATAAGTATTGCAGGAATGATAAAAGAGAAGAGATTAAGAGAAAAAGAAAGAATGTTATGGTTAAACTACATAATAATTTTAATTACAGCAAAAAAAAATAAATAAAAAAATAAATTGTACATACATCGGGCCATGTACAAAGCCTGTTTATTGCTTTTGTGAAACTGTTTTTATTGTCATTAAAAAATATTTCATCTTCTGGATGTTTAGTTTGGTCTCCGCTCAAAGATAAAAGGAAACTTTCTAAAATAAAAAAAAGATTATGTAATTTAATGAACAAATACAAAATAGAATTATGTTCTGAATTTTGGGGAAATTACTTTTGAAAAGCATACTCTTATTATTTTATTTTTTCTAAATTATTAATTTTTCAAGTGTTTGTGTATTTATAAAGTAAATTTGGCGTGAAAAGTGGTCACAGCTTATAAGATAAGTGATTGGAGTGTAGTTGGTATTGAATATCATCAGTATTATAATTTAATTTATGTAATAAATTATTGAAGTTTGTAATAAAACTAGAAACTAATAATTTATAATGTGATAATAACGCGCTGAGCTTGGCAAATCATTATTGTTGGCACAATACTTAACATTGAAAAATATAAATTTAAATTTTATTTGGAGATTCAACTTTATTTTATTTAAAAATTATCAATAAATAGGGAGACATTTACAGTTGATTGCAGATCAATTCAATCTCAACTGAGCAACTTTTAAATAATTGTATTTTTTATAATTTAAAGGTAAATATCGAAATGAACTCAATAAGTTCACAAACAAGATTTGAAAAAAAAAATAACTCTTCCATTTTTAAATTATATAAATTCTTAACAATTACACACTATAACAATTGTCTTAAACATAACAACCATTTTTTAAATACTGGCAAAATTCTATTTAATTTGGGTAAAACATGTATGTATAAAAAAATAGGAATGCAAAATTATACCCTATCTCCTAAATGACATTCTTCAGAACATCATTCATCAAATAATAACTAAGATATTCTATGGATATTTATTAGTATAAGATAGTGCAGTAAAAAATTTACTCAACTTCATTAGTTACAACTTAAAAAGTAGTTATCATAGATCATTGTACATTGACAGCATTAATACTTCATCGCTCTCTAAATTTCACATAATCAGTACTCACAGTATATGGGATACTTTACACTTGGAAAACACGGAAAAAATACATTTATATATGTACCGTTTAGTGCACGATTTGCTTTTCTGCGTCCCATTTGAGAAACATTTTTTTTCTTAAACGCCACTGGGTGTGACGGTTTAGTGTCAACTTCTGTGTTATCATTGCTTGTTTCAAAAGATAACATTAATTCGGGAAAGAAACTTTGGTGGTATGCCGTAGGATCAACGATGATGGGTTGCATATCATCATAATTATTACTGGGTTCTTCATTTTCACTATCAGATGAACTATATTAAAATATTAGACATTTTTTATGTGAGAAATTTTGTAATTAGATATGTAGTAATTAAAATATTTTCTAGGTACATATATCATAAGATTACTATAACTTAAAATATAATATAGTCAGTAAGAAGTTAGTAAATAGAACATTTATTTAATGTAACTAAACATGTACATTTTATTTTTTGAATACAAAAACCTTAAAATATCACTAATTACTTAACATAGGTATTATTTAAAAGATACTAACATATCAATGATATCTGGTCGTAATTCTCCATCAATTTCCACTGGAAACCATTCATCACTGGAATCGTCAGCAGGTCTCTTGGTTATACCCATTGTAGTATTTTTAATGTTGAAAACTAAGTCTTTTTTATGCTGGAAAAATAAAAATAAAGTATAAGCTTTTTTTACACTAACAACACATTAATAATTGATAATAATAATATTATTTACAAAGGCAAGTGACTATAAAAAAAGAGATGAATGTCACCACTAGTTACGTTCGTCAAACTTACTAAATATAACTACTAAGACCTAGTATGTGTGATCCTCAGCATTAATAAAATGATGGAAATTTTAATCATGCTATTATTGTTATACCATGGAAATGATTAACAAAAGATATGACAGCAAAGTGTATTATGAGGAGAAAAATAAGTAGATAACTTAATTATTTAGTATTCTACATTCCTTTTAAATATTTATATGAATGAGATACATGAATTGGCTGATATATTTCTAAATTATTATCATATAGTTTCAATACTCTATAAGACTTTTAAGTGGTGAGTGAGAGTAGAGAATTTAAATGTAAATACTTACGAGTAAGTTTGTGTTGGAATGAGTTACTTTAACTAAGGTGTGAGGTTGCAATGGTTACGCAACAAGTTAAGTCGATTTGTATTAGTACGTGTAATATAGCATTATTAAATAGTTTAGGAAATATAAATACACCTAACAGTATAAAGGTGATTTAAAGAGAAATTTACTACCGTTATGCTACAGAAATTGACAGTAAAGTTCCTATAAAACAAAAAAAAAATATATAGCGTACCGCGCAGTGATCGGACTACCGTCCACTGAATGTCAAATTACAGGACGAATGTTAATATTGGTGGGAGGTGGTCAAGTGTCGACGGCCGTCATAAGCACAACTCACAGCGCCTGTTTCGAATCATTGTATATAGGTTATAGGTAGGTCGTAGGTGTTTCGTAAAGACAAACTTTATCACCTATCACGCCATGTAATTTTTGTTTATTTGATAACGAACACTGGAAACAGCTGCTGTATAGTATTATGGTATCATAATATCATGTTCAAGGGTACGGTCTGTACGGGCCTCGGCCACGATTTAAGAATTTAAGATATATAATCGTGGCCTCGGTCAAATATGGTTGATAGCTGATATGGAGTAGTGTTTATTATCATTTATCTATCTGGGTGGCACGATTATAGATATAGGTTTCACCTTGTTTTTAAAATGTATTATATTTGTTGTTAATACTCTGTATAATATATTTGTCCGTATGAGCGCTAGTTGTTAGTTGACCTATGCTGATTCAGTTTAGCGGTCACCTTATCATAGTTCGTTGGGCAACCAGTATATCTATAATCGTGCCGGGTGGCCAACAAGTACTACGATAACCATTTTTATATAGTCGTCGTTGGCCGTAGGTTGCCAACAACTAGCAAGCTAAATTAAATTGTTATAACAGATGGACATTTTATACAATCTTACTGACTTATAGGTGTACAATGTAACTATGTTCAAATTTAGTAAATTTTTAAGTGTTTCAATGTCAAAAGGAAAGAATGATAATGTTCTCATTTTATTAAATTACCCTTGATTGGATAGGTTAGGTTATATATTAGGATATATTGTTATTTCAAAACCGAAATTCCTCAAAATCTTCACTAATAAAAAAGACAAAATTTAAAATTATACTAATATATAAGCTTAGATCTGACATTCTCTAAAACAGATAAATTATAGAACTTAATAATAAAATGATACACTGACTTTGGCTCAAAATTATTCTCCAAAAATAATGGTTTATGAATTATAATTGGTTTCAAATTTTTAATAACATTATTCCACACCAAAAAAGCCAATCGTAAAAAATGTTTAATTTATGCAGCAAGTGCATCTAAAATTTTGTTTTCATTTTGATTATGACTAATTTAAAATACAAATGTTAGGTATAATGCATATAATTAAAATTAAAATTAATTACCTTTTTTTGTAAAACAAGTTGTGTAGTTTTTACTTTGCTCGAGTTAATTTTTTGAAATTTCAAAGCAATTGTTCTTTAGATTATTTCTTGATAAAATTATCTTGGTTACTTTTCAAAGCCATTGAGAAAATAATTGAACATTTGAAAAATTGATGCTTAGACAGATTTTAGAAATTATAGATTTGACCAACAATTATTTATTTTCATTTATCTTTTTCATGTTTGGAATTATTTCCGAAATATAAAATGAGATGCACGTTGTACTTTGTACTTTAATTTACATAATTCTCGACGAAAATAATGAAAATTCGAATATTATTTTACAAAAATAATAATTTTGTCTGTATTTAAGCAATATAATACGTATTTTATGTTATGTAATTCAAATATTAATTAAAAAATGTTTGGTGAAGTTAGTTTATATTAATTTATTTCTTAAAAAGTATAGATGAATGAATGCTGTCTGTTCGTGTACCTAAGTAAATATTGTTTGATAAATAATAGCTGTTCCAATATTGAAAATCAAATTTTTTCTAGTTTGATTCATATTTGTTTCAAATCTATTTAGGTATCTAATTATAACTGATATTGATACATTTCTGTTTCAGACTTTGTTTAAGTATTTAAGAGATTAGAATTTGAAAATTAAATAATTAAGGCTGAGTTTTTATAAGATTTTTAGTTAAATATTTATTTTTATTATTGAATGGTAAACTTACATAGGTAACCAAAGATAATTTGTTTCTTATGATATTCATATAAATATTAAATATTAGTAGGTTTATATTTTTCACATATTTAGGAAATTTTGTTAAAATACAGATTTATGTGTTTACAATGTATCGTGGAAGATTGAAAGGTTTCTTATATAAATAATTAATTACCTATTAATAACTGTAAAACTTTACAAATCACTATCAATATCTAAACATGTGATTGACTAGTGGCTATGTACGAGTTAATTAATTTTGAAGATTATCATTTTCTACTGGTTTCTGATGCAGTGGTGTACTATTTAAAAGTATATTATTTAAAATAAACAATGTATTTTCTAAATTTTATTTGACACAACGAAAATGTTAATTTGATGGTTTTATAACAATTTTTATAAAAATAATTTTATTTTTTAGTATTTTGATTTTTTTTTTAAATATCTTCAATACATTGTGATATAATGAGCTGTTTGACAGTAAAATAATTTGATTGATAATATGTTTTTTATTTATTAGTAAATTTGTTTGTGCATGACAATTATTGTTTTTACTCGATTTCGTTAATTTAAACAGAAAATGAGTGTAATTGAAATAGTTTCTGTTGCCAGAGTGAGTCATTAACCATCTAGTGTTGTAATGCCAAATACAATATCTCTGAATATATTACCAGAAAAATCTAGAATAAGGTACAGGTAACTTGGCATATGATACATTTTCAAATCGAAAAAATGAAATAAGTATTACGAAATCATGGTCAGAAAACACATTGCTTGCATATTTTATTCATTTAATTAAAAAAAAAATAATAAACCATCGGCACTATGGTCTATCAATTCAACAATCAAAAGTACTAAACACATAAAACACACATATTATTAACATTGGTATCTAACAAAGTAAAAATATCTATTAATTTTCTATTAGAAATTATTCATCCATTCGTTCATACCGATGTGAACCGCAGTAGGCTATTTCAGATATTTTCACCGTATCCTTGACATATTTCATTATTCTAGTGAGTTTGTTTATCTAGATTTATGCGTAGTGATGGTATTTTATTTCGAAGTTCTCTGCGTATATTTAATTTTAATTATATTTATACTAATGCGTATAACATACGGATTTATAATCACTAATAAACAACTAAATACGCATAAAAAGTTACATATATGTATCGATGTACGCATACATAAATTATACGTAATATAAAGTTCAAAAAGCTGGTAAGTGAGATGATGGTGGTACAAGTTCATCCTTCGTCCCTTCGGTCCTCGGACAAGATATTGGTGATGAATGTATTAAGTTTTAAAGAAATTATGACTCATTTCTTTAGTATAAAACGATTCTGAGCAAAGCTTCAGTGTAATATAATATATTATTATTTAAATACTGTTTACGTATTTTACGGTTATTTGTATAATTTTTGGTGAGTTATAATAATTTATTAAAGTGTGTATAAAAAAAAATCCTGACTAACGATTTTTGAACTTTTGTTAGGATAATTAGGTAGGTATATGAGTAAGGTCATATTAAATTTTCAGAACTTTTTGTCAAATATTTAAAATTATATTACATAAAAACTTTCAAACAATTTGGTAAATTAAAAGTTCTATATTTAAGTCAAAAGTGCTATAATTGTTCTGAAAATGTTGTCCAATATAAAAAAGTATGTATTTGATATTGGATAAAATTGTCAAGTTTCTAGCTTCAATACTTTTCGATTTATGACTAAATACCTAAAATCTGAACAGTGAAAATCTCGTTTACGGCGGATTTTTACCGATTTTACCGTTTTTACTCAGTTTTTCGATCGTTATTCTTGATTACTGGAAAAACTATGGAGATTTTGGAAAAATGACCTCTTTAAAGTACCATCTCAGTTCAATTTCGAATCTAAAAAGTTGCTGGACGAAACTTTTGGACAAGGATTTCTATACGAAAAAGTGTTTACAGAAAAAAAAAAAAATAAATAAAAAAAAAAAATAAAAAAAAAAAAAAAATAAACATCATTGTAAAACCATAAGATCCTTCGCTTCACTCAGAATCTAAAAAAAAAAAACATCATTGTAAAACCATAAGATCTTTCGCTTCACTCAGAATCTAAAATGTGTTTACAGTAAAATATAAATAAGCAATGGGTAACTATTGAAATTAAATTACTGTTTTTAGATTTTAAGTGGATTAAAGAATGTATTGGTTTTTATTTTTATTTTTTTTTTACAGATGTATTTTTATTACATACAAATTTTATCAACAATTTATCATTTCGTTTTATTTTATTAAAGCTAAATTAGTAGGTAGGTAGTACAATTATTAGATGAGTTTTAATAATAATAATTTTCTGAATATAATGATTAATCATTGGTTCCAATTTTAAAATATTATCTCACACGATGTCAAATGATCTAATTGTACAAATGGCTCATCTAAGACACGGGAGTCATTTTATTTATTTTTATTTTTAGTGTAAACAATTCGCAGACAATTTAAAATCATTACTTGGCCACAATCATTTAAAGTCTTTATGGGGGAAGATCAAAGAGGGAAAAAATACTAGTTATAACTGTAGAATTTCAAAAATGTGGAATATTTGAATAATTTACTAAAAATAATGTCGATAAAATCAGTATGAAAATATCAGCATTCTTTTTTACCATTTTTGTCATATTCTAATTATTATTTAGTAGGAACTTATAATGTATTTATATTTTACTTATTTTATAGTTCCTAGTAATTTAATAATTAATACTCGGTAAATATATTTATAATTATAACTATATAAATGCATCAATCAAATCCTTATATAATTTTTCTCATTATATGCTTAAAATATAAAATATAAGTAGATAGCTAAATAAAACCTGAAACTAACTCTATTAACTACAATCAAGATGTGGCTCTACAATTCCATATTTTTTGAAAGAAAACAACAAAAACACAAATTTAATGCTAAATAAACTTGGGCATATATCTATTGTGTAATCTACATGCTGAAGTAATAACTTTTTTGCAGACGTATTCGAAACATTAAACAAGTATTATTTTGTGATACACTTGTGTTACGTGAAAAGAAACATCTTTTCTTCTTTGTGTGCATTCGGGTGATGCTTCATTGGAGATGCACTCAGACATGGATCTAAGACTTCAAGTTGGGAGGTCGAATAGAAATAATAAATCAAATATACATACATTTTTACTTTTATAAATATACGTCTTTTTCCTTTTTACTACTCAATTTCAAATGTATTATATAGCTCTTTTATGTTATTTTTATGTTACAACTATATATTATAGTAATTTAAAAATTACATTTTCATGTTCATGAGTATTTTCATAATAATTATTAAATTTATGAGGGGAAATCGCCTCTATCATTCCTCAGTAGATCTTCATACATACACACTTGGTACATTGAAAAATGGTTATTTTAGGACGCCTCGGGAGACTCTTTTACCCGCCAATTGCACTCATTATCCTATCTGAGGGCCAAAAGGAACGAAGAACAAACTTCCATTACCATTATCTAACCAGCCCTTTTCTTTATTACTCAAAGTAAATTAGGTATATTCACCTATGTGGCTATGTATGGTACATTATGGATACTTCAGTTGTTAAATTACATTAAAAACGTACCCCAATAAAATATTTAAATTTAGTTTTCATTAGTTTTTAATTTTTATGAAAAGTAAAATAAGTATTAATTTATATTAAAAAGGCCGGTAAGATATTGATGACAGAAATTAGATTTTATTTCTTTCGGTTTTCTGATAAGATACTATGATAATTGTTGTAAAACGCCTTCATAAGATTATTTTTACGGTTTGCTTATCTGCCACACGATTGTAATAAGTAACTATACCGTATGATGTCGATGTGATTTGAATTTTAAACTAATGATAAGTAATAAAAACAATTATTCACACTACTTAACATAAAATAAAATACAATTAATTAATATCCTAAATAATGCAGGCGCGGATCCAGAGGGTGGGCCGGGTGGGCCTGGGCCCACCCAAAATTTTCTACGATCACGATTTTGATTTTTAAAATTGTCATCCAATGTTTGAAAATACTCAATGCTTTATCTAATATAGTATAATAATCGCGTAGAAGAGTAAGAAAACAACAGTTTATCCACCTCTTAAAATAGGTATCATGTAATTTTTCCATGTGACAAATTTATTTTTATTTATAAATATCGATTGCCTTTTGTTACCGAATCAAATTCCATGGAAGTATACATCTCTATCAAATGCTTGGGAGCATTGTTTTTAGAGTTGGAAGAAATATACGGACGAATCTTAGTTATTCCAATTTCAAGTGGTACAGCTGACAGAAGTTTTCGGACCATGAAAATAATAAAATCCTTCCACAGGTCAACAATGACCAGCAAATGCTTACATAACCTATCTCTGCTGTCTATTGAACGAAAAAAAATTTAAGATTTCAAGGAAATCCCGAGGAAATTCTAAATGAGTTTGCATGTGACAAGATAAGAAGATTGCATTTTTCATTTCGACTTTATTTTGATACTAAAAACTGAATAAAAATTATTCTGTAGTTGATTTAATAATAACAACAATTTTTAACTTTACTGTATTGACTTTTGTGATTCAATGTCTATGGGCCCATTCAAAAAAATATTCCTAGATCTACGCCTGAAATAATGTCAAAATATGCTCAAAAATAGTTTCTGACTTTCAGCCTAATATCTTGAAAAACAAAATGAGTTCAACTAGCATATTTCTCATAGGCGTGCGTAGACTTAAAGTTTAGGGCGTGCCTGTGAAAAATTTGAATACGCACATAGTAGTGACAAACGTAGCCCCCCCCACCCCGAATTATAAAATACTTAAAAAATGTCATCGAAGGAATGACAAAAGTTTCAAGAAGAAGGGATTTTAATTTGTAAAATAAAATTTAGTCAGTTAAAAATAAACCAATAATTTACATTTTACAACAGACCAAAAAAATTATTATATTCAACCCCCACTTTCCCTTCTCACCTAGGGAAATTTATTTTTGCAGATCTATTTAACAAATTGTTATTAAAAAATGTATTGCATTTGTCGAATAGGTCTGGAACACTATATAAATACATATATAACTATAATTTATAAATAATTATAGTAAACACTAACTAACTAGCCATATACTCACATCTTGATATTATAATTGATTTATTTAAAATTATTATTTTTTAATATAAATTTATAGTAGGTATCATTCGTCTATTTTTTAATGTATTAAATTCATCGATGACAGAATCCATGTCTAAGCCACTTGTTATCTGTGGCTTAGTACATAGTAAAAGTAAGGAATCTAATCGTTCTTGTTTCATAGTACTTCTAAGTTTAGTTTTTACAATTGTCATTTTTGAAAAGACTCGTTCACATGTGCAACTTGTGAGAGGAATAATTTTAAATAATTGCAATGTTTTATAAAAACAGCTGTATGTAGATATACAGTTGTTAGTTCTCAGCCAATCCAACCACAAATAAATAGATTCACTTGATCTTCCATCAGGTTTATCAGAATTTGACGAATGCTTTAAAAGATTTATTTCAGTTTTGAAATCTGCAATTGAAGTATTTTAAAACTTAGTCAAAACATCAATCACTTCAGATTTTATCTCCAAATTTATAAGACTATTGATAGCTTCAATTAAGCTTAAAGTTTCTTGGTTGAATCTTGAATCCATTGCCGATAATAAATCATCAAATAATTCATAATAAACTGATATCTTCATTTCATCAATTTTGTTTAAAAAAAAAATTGATATTTGGATCTTTTATCAATTTGAGTTGACACTTGTCTGCGAATAACGCCAGGAACAATAATTTCATGTTTTTTTACATAAAGCCAACGCTTGGTTAAAAATATCTTCAAATTCTTTATTTTTATTTCTCATATTTTTAAGATTTAATGTTAAAGACCGTATATTATCAATTGTCAATAAAAGATTTGGTTTTGGAAGTACGGAACTGACCTTTAAAATAAGATTTAATTTTGGATGCATCATAAACATGCCAAAAATGAACTCAAAACTTTTTATTTGGTATAAAAGACCTTTACCTTTTGCACTCATCTCAGAGTTAGTACAATTGTTACAAATTTCTTCAATTGCAAGAAGTAGACTTTCATAATTGTTTAATATAGCCTTGACTGCTTCGGGTCTATATGCCCAACGTGTAGTAGAACATGATTTTGTTGTCATCAGCTTAACATTAGTTTCTTGAGCAATTTTTAAAAGAGTCGCATGTCGCATTGGACTGCCCTCAATGATATTATAAACAAATTGAACAGTTCCAAAAAAGTTAAAAACTAATTTATTTATTTTTATTTGCTTAGATGAAGTTTTTTCACACACAGAATCAATTAAAGCTAGGTTTAAGCAATGTTCGTAACAATGTCCGTACGTATCTTATGTTTGACTTTTGTTCCTTGCATTTGGCCTGAACACCACCTATATTGCCAGACATTGTCGATGCTCCATCAAAACACACTGCCAACACAGAAGTCCAATCTTTTCCCATTTGTGTTATAACACAATCAATAGAATTAAATATAGATTGTGCAGTAACAGAAGTCAAATACTTTAAAGCCACTATTGTTACAACTGGTCTATTTTGCACACTATCAAAATACCTAATAACAACAGACAATTGTTCAGAATGTCCTACGTCATTGGATTCATCAGCAATTATTGATATATAAGAATTTTCCATCTCACTTTTAATTTTCTTTAGAACAACATTATGAATAGATCTAATAATATCATTTTGAATGCGATTACGCCGATACAACGCATTCCTCGCACCTCGTTGTGTGAGTACTTTCGATGTATTTCAATGAAATAACAAGAAAAGAAGTTTTTAAAATTTTCGGGAAGTGCCCAGACACGCCCGGCACGCCCTGTGCGCACGCCTATGATATTTCTGAATAACTAAGAAGAAATAAACATTAAATAGTATAATCTAACGCATTACACTTGCACATTCGTGCAATACTGTTTAATTTTAGAAAACACTAAACAATCCTTAGTCTAATAATTGTCACAAAAATGTATACATTTTAGACTTCGTGGTTTGCGGTTAGTCATTCCACTTTCGAAGACTGTATTGATGTATTGATTCCTCTGTCTTTAACACGTGTTTATATAAATACTTCAAAAAATTAATTTTCCCACATATGATTTAAGGTACAAAATCTATTGCTACGAACATTTCAAAGTTAATACTGATATTTTTTCGATTTTAATTTGTAGGCAGCTTGACGGAGGAATTTTCTTTGAACCCTTTCAATCATGTTACGAGCAGATGCCGTGGATGGGTCCCAGAGGATGGTTCCATACTCAAGGAGGGGATGAACTAAGTAGCAGAAAAGAGCTTTTAATGGAGTGAGTAGATGAAAATCAGTAGAGACACGATTTATGAAGCCTAGCAGTTTAAGAGTTTATATAATGAGTTATATATTGTATCTAGTTAAACAAATTTCTTATGTTCAAATAGGAATTTGTCAATAGTTTTCCCTAGTGATAGAAAAACTATAGGCAAATTAAGCAAACAATAAAATCTGCCGGATATCATTTTTCCACAAAACCAATATCACTTATTTCTAGGCTAATTGATATGTTTTATAAAATTATAAATGCATCACTAAAATCAGTGATGTATTGCTAAAATAAATAATGGATATACACCTTATTTCATGTAGTAATACTATCATATTATAGTAGGAATCAAATTTTTTTCTCGTTTCGCTTGAACAATATTCACTTTACAGTTTACTTATATTGATTCAAAACCTCATAGAAAATCAAGTCTATGTGTTGTCTCCAACACTTAAATTTAAATACTTCGATGTTGGCGGGTTTTTGTTTGTTCCGTGAGTTTCGTATTGAGATACCTGTTCGCATCGTGCGACACCGCGGCGCGGTCGACAACAGCTGTTGTGTGTAACTGTCCGGTGCGTGCGTGCGGCCGTTATCTCATTTTCGTTTAAATTGTCTTCGTTATTTCGTATCGCGTGTGTGCGTGCGAAATATTTCCGGTTATGTTTCGTGTATTTGTCAAGTCACCGAAAGTTCTTAAGTTCGTGTGTTTTTCAATTTATGTAGGTGGCACTGAGTATTCGTTTCGTACTTCATGTTATTGTCGAGTCCGGTTCGTTTGACGAACCGGCTCGGCTCTCGTTCTTTTCTCGTCGCTCCGGCTGAGCTGTTCTCCGTGTTTTTTCGTCGTCCATTGTCTGCAGTAGAAAACCACATTTTGTGAATTTGTGAATTGGCTGCTTGGTAATTATCGTTCGAACAATCTTTATTGTTAACGTCACTAATTTTCGTTCCCCAGTCTAGGGTGGTCAACATTGTACCAGCAGTCATTTGAGTCATTGTGAGTTGTGGTTTTCGTGTTCGTGTGTTGTGTTTCGTTGCTGCAGACAAAATTGTTTTTGAGTTCGTCGTTAGTGACTGTGGCCTGGTGGTCGCACGTGTGCGGGGTTGCATATTTTCGTTGTTTTTCAATATTATTATTTTGTATTATACTACGCTTCCCCGGCACGGTCGCGTGGGATGAAATCCGCCATCAGACGCAGTCACTTGTTATTGTGAGTATTGGTCGACCACGTGATTTATTTCTTTTCGTTTCGTATGACTGGTGAACAGACGTGTTCACCAGTGTTTTAGTTCGCTTATTATTTATTATTATTGTCAAATTATTTATTTACATTATATTAAAATTGTTGGGCCAAACAGGCCATATATATTATATATATATATATATAGTAATATTGATTGTTCCTTTGTTTGAGCTTATGTAATATTTTTAATACATTTTATCATATTATACTAATTTAGTTTGTCATTATTTTTATTATACTTGTAGGTCGGTAGTGCTGCATTTAGTGTAGCCTACCCTCCTGTCGTGAAGGCACCCTTATGATTATTATATAAGCGCTGAACGCGACACTATGAATATGATATAATATAAGCGTTTTCTATCAGTTTAATTAAATTGCACTACATTAATGTATGAGTAGTACCACTGCTTCGTGTCCATTTGGGATGCAGTAAAGTTGTGGTTATGTAGACCCACCTTGAGTGCAGTCAGCTGATGGAAAACGCTATAACATTCATGGCGCTGGGAAACCATGTTATCATCTACAACTAGAGCAATCTGTATTGCCTTATCTACAACAGTGATATTGACTGTTTTTGACTCTACGGATAAATAAATAAATAATATCCCATGATTGTTGATTATGACTGTTTGACAACAAAAACTTGTTGTTAAATTTTTCATAGAAAACAAAAGAAAAATAATAATAATCCGATATCGAATCACGTCATGAATATTACCACAAGTTGAATCATTTATATTTGTCAAATTACAAGCTATACGCTAGATACGGCCGTATACCCGCGTATCATCAATTTCTCATAAGCTATACGCCATGGATAAAAATAGCGTATTGGTGACCTCGTATACCTTTCAATACACCACTGACTAAAATACGAAATATCAATATAGTCCAATAAATTTTTTTCAATGCAAATTTACGTCTTTGCACCCATTAAAAATTTCAGGATATGAAAGTGCACTTTCGTTATTGTGCCACCGTTGTAATAACTACTGGTGGACCTAGAGTTCAATTTAAGGGGTTCCTATTATAATGCCACAGTCACGTAGAGGACTTTGCCCCCACTTCTCCTTACTACTCAAAGATAAATTTATATTTCATAAATAAATAAATAAAATCAACTATATACTTCATAATTGAAGTTCAAAAACGGACTTTGAAAATATAACAAAACCAATTGGACTCCACATCATTGGACAACAAGTGAGGAATGTAAAATGTCAAAATTTAAATGGACACATCTAGGCTATTCAACCAGGAGGGAAAAAATATTATAAATAGACCCAGAATAGACTACACTAACACACGTAACTCACTTGTATCTGAACACAAAGGGACCAGAACTATCGTGCGGCAAATGTGAAACTCTCAATCACAACTTTCATCACAATCGTACATATCACCAATCACCATCCACTGTCCAAAATACTCTTCATCACGCCACCTCTTCAACAATCCAACAACGCCAACTCTTAGCCAACTAAACATCTTCAAATTATTCAAACAAATTAACTAAGACAAAAATATTTGCTTCAAACTTTAAACTATGATGTACTATTTTAAATGTCCCTTATTTTTGTATAAATTCTCTCAAAATATGTAACCCCTCCATATTATCACCCCATAACTGCACTCAGGCTAATATTCTTTGTAATGGAAGCCTTATATAAAATAAAAAATAAATTAGAATAAAACGAATTTTATACTTTATCATCGTCGTTTTAGCGGCAGATTCAAATGATTTAAATGTATTATTATTTTGAAATGAAAAAATTGTATTGAATTTATATTTTATATATTATACGGCAATTAAGCAAACAGTTGGTAATTTATAAGCTAAATAAACACTTACAACATTTTAATTTTACATTCGTTTGAAATCATATGTAAATATTCATTAAATTAGTGTGAAAATCCGGGAGTGCTAATGTTTAGCTTGAGGGTGCTGAGCATAAGAATCCGTCTAAGTGCGTCTTTGGTCGTAACGTATATTGTATGTATGTACTGTATATTGGAATGTACTAAGAATAGAATTGAACAAAATAGAAAAAATATAAGTGATAAATTAACGTGGATGTGGTTTTGGAACAAATGTAAACAAATTTTATGAACTCCGTTGTGTCCATCTAGGTCGTTGACTGGTTAATATTGTATTAATAACTTATTTCTTCAATCATCAGGTTTGTAACCATTCCCATGGTGATTTTTATGTGGACGATGACGGTAATAACTGTGACCGTATCCTTAGCGTCCTCGCGTAATGCTTCTGAGAATACACCGACCCTCGTCGTCAGACGGAGGACCGAGTTTTTTTTCGGCGGCGCGTGTGGGCGAGAGGAGGTATCGATTGACGGTAGTGGCGGTCAGACGGTCAGGCGCGCGCGCGCCACCGATATGCGTCGGCGACGTTGGCAGAGGGGCAGCTTTCGGGGTGGCGTGGGGGTGAGGCGTGAGCTCAGAGACCACGCGCGACAACCGCTTGGTGTCGCCAGTGTCAGGAGGGTCGGTTTCGACGGCCGTCTTGGCGCACCGACGGCACGGGCCGACCGCCGCCGAACGCCGCGGCCGCCGACGGACCGACCGATTCGTACCGAACTTGGTCGACGTCATTCGCACCGCGCCCTCGCTGCCGTGCGTGTGTGTTCGTCCGGGGTGTGTACCCGCGTGTGAGCGATCGTCCGTTCGGGGTGTGCGCACCCATCTTCCGCTCGACCGCTGCCGTGCCGATAACGATAACGACTGTATTATCCCGTCGACGTAACACCGTATTCATACTATTATCGTTGTTATTATTATTATTATTGTTATTATTGTTTGTTGTTATCGTCATCATCATCATCATCATCATCACCATCATCATTATAATTGTCACGGCATCGTCATCGTCATCAAGAGTGTTGCGTACTGTTGTACCTGTCGCTAGTACGTATCGTCGTGACGTATTTCGCCGCGATTTCGTTCACTCGTCTATTGCTGCTATCCGGTAACAACACGTTATCGTGGCAGTGTCGCGAACACCATTGATTTAATAAGCGGCTGTGAGGGCGAGGTGTGTAGTAGCAAGTGTTGGTGCGATTTCTATCAAGACGGCGACGGCACATAGGAGGTCTGACTTCGTTGACGCGCGGCGGCGGCACCGCCATCGGCGTTAGTAATCGCCACACGCCACAGTAGCAGTTGCCGCCGCTGCCGCACGCGATAAACACCGCAGACACAAACATGTTCAACTTTGCCAGTAAGATGATTAACAGCCTGATGGCGGCTGGCGACGACATGGTCACTGGCACCGATTCGCAGCAGAACGTGGTCAACAGGCAGCCGCAACAGGCACAGCACCAACAACAGTACCAGCAGCAGCAGCAAAATTACGAAAGTGTTAGGCCTTCAGCCGTAGTTTCCTCCACGACCACTAGACAGTATGGCATGAATCAGCCTCAGCCGCAGCGGATGACGAATAGCGGATATGCACAACAACAACAACAACAGCCATTAAGGCAACAGCATCCGCAGTCAGTAACTCAACTACAGCAGCAACAACCGTCGTTTTACCGACAACAACCACCAACCCCTTATAATAATGGTAGTGGCAGTAGGCCTTTGACTCAGTCATTACCTCAACAACAACAACAACAACAACAGCAACAACTAAACCAACAGCAACAACAACTTCAACAACAGCGACAAAGGCAGCAGCAGCAACAACAGCAGCAGCAACTTCACCAACAACAGCTTCGTTCTGGAGGAGGTATGCCGGTGCCGGTGGCCCTATCAGCAGGTAAACTTATTTATTCCGATGGTAAATTTTGTAATATTTCTCTTTATTATTGTAACCATCATAAGCGCTTTGTATAATGACGGAATATACATATGTATACTTATATTTTGTGTGTTATGAAACCAATTTGTAATCATCACGTGAGTATACATATTCACGTGAGGGGCGGGGCGGGATGTTGCCGGGGCGATGGACACGTCTTCGTCGCCACTGTGTCTGACGTGGAGACTGGCGGTGTTTGTCTGCGTGCAGCGACTGAGGAGGGTAAAGATGACTTCATAACAGAGTCGTTAGTCGAAAGTTTCATACGTTGCCGTGCCCAGTGCTAGTTTTTGAACGGCACGCACCTCATTTTAACAAGATGCCAAAGTGAAACTCATTTTTAATTTACGATAAATATGTGCGTGTATTCCTTACTTTACCTATTTTCTTCTCACTGCTCACCGGTAGCACTATTTATTTTTACACACACGCGCGCGTGTGTTTGTGTATGTTTCACAGAGGTTTTGCACTTTATAGCATAGTACTTTTCCCTCATGACCCCACCCAACGATAAACGTACGTCAGCTCTAGGTGTTGTGATGTGCTACATATTTTACTGAAAATCATCCCCTCCATAATGGAATAAATGAAAAAACGCCTACGATTTTCTGAAAATGTCGGATATAAATAAATAATAGATACAAATGACGACAATGACTAACAAAAGTACCGATATGTTTTTTTTATTACATTAGGTTTAGGGTGTGGATTATATTTTAAATTTAGAATTTTTAACCCATAATCAATTAATTTATATTCATATTTTTTATGCATTTAATCTGACTGTTTGTTTATAAATAAATTCAAATTGAAATTTATAATGAATAGAAAGACCGTAAAATAAGCATTAATAAAAAATTTGAACTTTAAAATTGAATTATTATTATTATTATTATTATTATTATTATATTATAAACGCGTAACTACCTTATGATAATAACACAGTTCACCTTGTAAAATATCAATTTGACAAATACAAAGAAATAAAACAATACAATCAAAATAATAATAATAAGATATGAATACAACAAAATAGTAATTATAATAATTCATAACTAAATAATAATTAATTAAACATACTTCACGATAGAGATATGATAATAGTAGGTATACAATTAAAACACCTATTAGGCTCAAAGCTTAATATATATTTTGTTTTGATATATAATGTGAATTTAATATTTATTATTATAATCATGCATCTAATATATTATTCATTTATGACAACACTTTATATATTAGGTTTTATATATGAATATATGATTAGTATGATTGGATTGACAACAACAATATGCATAATATGTATTATACTTAAATAAAGATAATCAATATTACAGTTTTTATTAAATTTAACTTTATAATCAGTCTTTATTAATATGCGATGGTCCACTTAACGAATCTATACTCTCATAATTATTTTCCTTGATATTTTTCGAAGATATTTAATTAAGTATAATGTTTTAAAATAAATTTTAAAACATTAAAGTACATAAAATAATAATTACATAATGTACATACTCGTATATCTATAAAATTGTGGAAAATATGTAGGTATTTAAACCTACCGAAAAATCTAAAAAAAAAAAAATGCAAAAATATGAATTGTAAATTTGTATTTTAAAATTTAAATTCAAACAAAATGTTTTTAGCTTTTACTTATTAAAAAAAAAAAAATCATCTTGAATAAATATGCGAATATATACAATTACTAATCCATATTAACACATATTAAAATAAAATAGGATTTATTGAGTAGAATTTTTACATTGGTTTTATCGTAATGGCGATTATGGGGGGAGCGAGAATAATTTTAATATCATTGAATCTATTTCATTTAATTATTATATCAACAATATAGCGTGCAAGTTGTAACTTCGTATATCCGATGCGGGTCGAGGGTTGTTATTTGAAAATTTCTTGTATTGATTGTAATATCTTTACACAAATTCTATACTACGATTACTCCGAATCGTTTTCGTAAAAATTCAAGTTTAAATTTTGGAAGGAGTACTATTTTTACAGCCCCCGAATTCATTTTAGAAAAAACTAAAAAAGTGGATCAATTATGATTAAGTAATCGGTTTAGGTTGAAGACTGAAAATCAAAAGCTGCAGTGGGGTCTGGGGATCGATGAAAATGGTAAAAACACCACCATTTCACTGTCCAATGACAGCGTTTGTATTGTGATGGGGCTATAATACGTACCAATATCGCATATATACGCATATAACTTCCTGCATTCGATATTTTCATAACATTTTTACTCATGTCACGTAGACTATGGGTGGCGACGACTGCAATAAAATGCGTGGTGGTGGTGGCGGCAGTGGTGTTTAGTATATTAACTTATAAGTATTTTATTGTAATATAGCGTAGTTATAATTTTGAAATAATAATACATATCACGCGTGAGTAATATATTATAGCTATATTAGGATGTTGAATTTGAATATTCATTTTTAGAATTTTACCACCGCTTCCACTGCGAACCACCAAAGCCGAAGTAAACATATCGACAAGCTCGATTTTGGTGCGGTGCGGTACCAGTAGCAGTTGTAGCGTTTATATATTCCATGTTACATTATATTATTTGATATAACGATGATGATGACAATATAATATTTTTTTTTTTAAATATTAGTTATGGATCAAAATAGTTTAACATTGAGTAAAGTAGTTTGGTTTGGTTTTTTTAAAAGTAAAAATAAATTTTTTTCGTTACTAATATTAATTTATGAGATATTAGACGCAAACACGATAAATAATTGATACCTATATCTAACTATCGTAAATAAATAAAATAAATAAAGATGGAACACAGCAACCAAGTTAACCTTAATTATCTCCACAATGCATAATTTACATTACAAAAAATTAAAAGTATGATATTGTTTCATATTATATTAAAGTTTTTATTATATTCACGTAATGACACGATTGTTGATGATGATGATAATAATAGTTTTAATTTTTTGATGGTGTGTTTTGCATAAATGAATAAAGTTATAGATTGAAAAGAACATATAAAATGTGTTTGACAACATTTGGAGAAATCACTGGTTGTTTATATACTAGGTATAAATATTATAAACTGGCAAGTTTATGCGATAACATTGGTTGTTCTATTTGTAAATGTGGTGGTGATATTAGGAGAATGCTATTTTGTGTCTTGAAAACGTCAATGTCAACAGTTGACATTATCATGTTCAAATCGCACAAATCAAAAACTAATGAGATGATAATATTGTACAATGTTTGAATACATGTATTCAAACATAGTAGTGTATATAACATACCTACTATAAATTCAAATGGTGATGGATTTTATGTATAGTTTAAACCAGTGGTGCTCAACCAGTATTATCGACGAGTATGCTATTAATGGTACGTAGAAGTCATAGAAAGCTCAAAAATGGTACGTGGAGAGAATAACACTGAGATAAAATATTAGAAGTATCATTCATTTAAAAAATTATGTTTTGAATTGATAAACATAGGTAATATTAAGTAACTAATTGTTATGAAACAAATCAAAACATTAAATAATAATTCTACAAAAGAAGCGTTTATTATTTTATTGATTATAAAATAAATGTTTTTCATAGTTATCATATTCCCATAATAATTATTAAATGCGTATTAAACATTTTCCATTTCTAATAATTGATTTTTTAATACAATTTTTTTATTTTTTCTTAATGAAATTCTGGGAACCACGAAATGAGTAGCAGATTTGATTTTTAAGACATTTGCATTAATTACACTCACATTTTTGATAGAATATTGTATGGTCGCTTTACTTTTTGGGCTAAAAAAATGTTTCAAAAATGTTAAATAAAAACTTACATTTTACAGAAAAACTTTGTTTTATCGATTTAATATTCTAATGTCCTAATGAGTTCTCATTTTTTTGATTTTCTTGAGAATGTTAAAATGTTAAAATAGATGATGTGGATTGAAAAGTTAAAATATTACTCTTAACATGATGATATGAATACACTTCTGAAGACCTATTAGTTTAATTTGTATTTCATTATATCCCTTTTTAATAATTTTTCCATGTGTGAGGAAAAACTGTCAAAAAAACAAGTAAAAATGGTAAAATTCGACACATAAGACACTTTTACTATCGATTTTAGTTATTTAGTCATAACTCCAAAAGTAATATTGCTAGAAACTTGAGATTTTCACAATATATTATTGGCATATTGTTAAATACTTTACGGAAATTCCAAAAAAAAAAAAAAAATTAAAATTTTGGGTCAATAACAGAACTTTGAAAGTACCTGTTTTTTAATGTTTATTTCTTATAAAATGTTTAAGATTAAATAGAAAGTTTTGAAAATTTAATATGATCTCACTCATATAATTCACTTATGATTAAAAAAATAGTGACTCAAAATTTTTTTTTACGAAAGTCACGGTAAATAATTGTAAAATATCAAATATTAAAAAAAAAACAAGAAGCTAAATTCATAAGTAAAATAATGATTAGAAATTAAAAATTATTTTTAACTGTTCGTTATCAATATGCATCATTTTTCAATTCCTAAAAAAATGCAAGTTAGCTATAAGAATGTATTCTTTCTAATAGTTTTTCTGGAGGGAGTAAATTATAAAACTGAACTTGTCAAAACTTGTTAGTACTGAAATACATTTCTGACGGCTTGATAAAAACTTCATGAACGTGACAATACGAGTATCGATATATATATTATTATATACCAGTGTTTGTAATTTAAAAGTGACTCTTCAATATGAGTGAATGAGTGATTGTACGTATATAAGTGTCTGTAATTCAACTCTACATGTCTACCAAAGTCTTAACTACAACCAATCTTGTGAAAATTCCGAATAAAATAACTGTTGGCGACGGCCGTTTGAAGTTAAAGATAATTGAATTTTGACGTTCTTAGAAATAAGTTGAATGGCACCGCATTATCAATAAGCAAACATTGTTGTTATCGTATCTTTGTCGATTCGCATTATTTCACCTCTACTTCGAGCAATTAAACTGCAATTGTCACAGGGTGACGGCGTCGACCTCAATACGTACCCTTTTACTGCCACTGTTTAGTCATAATATTTTATGAACGGACACGTTAAACCCTTTCTACCCGTCGCTACATAATATCATCCTCATGGATATAATAATTGAAGTTTTAAATTATTTTAAATGAAGAAAAATGTCAAGCTTGAAATACAAGTGATACAAAATAAAAAAATTAACAAATGCTAGAATCTAAATAATTTTTGTATAGATAGATCTGTCATATTTGTTAAGAATCAGGTAAAGTAACTACATTTAAATTTAAAATGATAATTGAAAAAATAAATGACAATGAGCCGTTTTATTTAATTAACAACTCTATATTGTTTATAGAATCAATGAATATTTTGACGAATTTTATGAACTCAAAATTTTTCAAAAAAGGAGGGTTTATTTTATACCACAGATATTTTTTGTTTCTTGGACAAGATATTAATGGTGGGTGTATAGGATCATAAAGAAACGATAAATTATTTTCATAATAAAATGATTTTGAGCAAAATTTTACTAAAATTAACAGGAATTAAATAGTTAATTTAAAAGATTTTTTATTGAACAAGGTACCTATGTTATTTATATTTAATGAAAATTTCAATTTCCCAACATTGTTACGTTTAAAGTGACGACTAAATAAATAAAATTAATTTAATAAAAATTTCGTTTTCAGTAAATTTGAGCGTTTTTACTCAATTTATAAGTAGTTTATTCCAAATACAAAAACACTTTTGAAAATGTACAAAATTTAAATAGTTTCAGTAT
This sequence comes from Therioaphis trifolii, assembly GCA_027580255.1. Classification (NCBI taxonomy): domain Eukaryota; kingdom Metazoa; phylum Arthropoda; class Insecta; order Hemiptera; family Aphididae; genus Therioaphis; species Therioaphis trifolii. The sequence goes on along the minus strand of CM050405.1, from coordinate 22,589,363 downwards.
AAAATATCTTTATAAAATTTCGAATATGTTGATGAGCTGAACGAAATTTTTGGATGAAGTCTTCTATATGAAAAAGCATCTTTTGACCAAAAATATTCAAAAATAAAAACATAATTATCAACGTAAAATAAAAAACTTAACAAGTATCTTATATACTATAAAACTTGATTTTGTATACTTTCAAACTATTATTTAAAATATTCAAATTTTTTTTTTGATTTTCAAAATAATTTTATATTTTATATAATCCGAAAATTGTATGATAACTAGGCATATTTATGAACTCTTTTTTTTTTTTATCGTTGGCCATTCATTTTATGGATCAAACTATAGTATAATAAGAACAATTACTGATGAATTAGAAAAAAAATAAATTCTTTTAAAGTATTAGGTTTCATACAAATATTTGAAATTATTTGAAATTTGTCATGCAGTGTTATTGGAGTTTTATTTTTGTATTACGTATTACGTATCTATATCTCATGTATTATTTGCATGATATTTTGATTATGTCATATCCCTTTCAGTAAAAATATAAAATTAATTCTAACTTTCACTAATATTTCATGTTCCCCGGTACCTTATTTATCCAGTGTTTTACGAACAGCTAGGAAATAAATGGAACAATTATTATAATTTAATCATATTATTGAATACTTTAAAAAATATCTAATAACTATACCTATCTATTCCTTCTTAACGTAATTAGTATAAACATTTTAAATCAGTTACACCATTTTTTAAAGTATTATATAATTTTAAGAAAATCACAACTTTTGTGAAGTTAACGTTACCAATTATTACCATTTGATTCTAAATTTAGATTTAGATAGGTATATGAACATTTTTGGGTTTGTAAATTGAATTATTAATTAACATCTGTGAATCTTATCAATAATAATTATATTAAATTTTGATATTATGTATGTAAAATTATATATATATATATATATGTGTGTGTGTGTGTGTGTGTGTGTGTGTGTGTGTGTGTGTGTGTGTGTGTGTGTGTGTGTGTGTGTGTGTGTGTGTGTGTAAAAATTATGATTAAATTTCAGTTTCAAAGGAAAAAAATTAAATTAAAATTAAAAAACATAAGAAAAACGATTTTCCATGCGGTTACTGACAAAAAAAATGCATATTTCATTTATGATTCTTAATTATTTGGTTTCTACATTGTACGGTTTGATATCATACATTGTAAGGTTTGATAGCCTTATTGCTGAAATTCAAGTTTTTATTGTCTAGTTTTAATGTTCATGGTGATCATAACAATCAGTCCAGTCAATTTTTTTCATAAAAACTTAAAGTGTCCAAATAGTGTATGGTGTGGCGTTATAAGAGATGTATAGAATTATAATTATTTCATCTTTTTAATACATATAAATGCAGTTTGATTAGAAGTAAAGTGATAATAGCCCGCAATATTTTACCTTCTCATAAAATATCCGAACCAATAGTGCCAACAGTTCCACCCATGTGCATATCGTGTAAGTATTTGGATTCATATCTTTTATTTGAGTTGAACCTATCTTATTAGAATTTATCTATATTCAGACTGATTGCAATATGCAGTTTCAATAACTTATAAAATATTTAAATAATACAATACAATTTGCATTCAAATGAAAAGTTGGACATTTGTCTGATTTATATGAATGAAACTTGACCTTAGAGCTGAAAGCATCAGTTTTTTTTAACGTTAACGCTCTAGTGGTTTTCTACATCGCTCTCATATTACTCTTCTAAATAGCTAATATGCTATAGACGTTTTTTTTTACATATTTCATACATAATAATGATAAAATGTCAATTTTTATTGACACTTGGGTCATATAATACTTCTATATTTATTGCACTTGATATCATACTTATTGTATATTACTTTGGTCATTGTATATTTATGTCTTTATTATTAACAAAATTAGTTTATCATAATAATATTTAGGTATTTATAGCATTCATTAATACTTGATCACACCATAATTATTATTTTCGTTTTATTTTTTATATTTTGTAATTTCACACATTAAAATTTTACTTAGGTACAAGTATAATTTGTACACCATATTATTATAATTAACAATTTAAGAACATTTACTTTTGTTTGCTTAAAAATTTTGATGGTAATTTTTGGAATTCTATTGATATAAAATTTGATAGAAAGCGATTGCGTTGGATTTCAAATCTGACATATAGTTTGAAATTAGAAAAATTTTTACTGTTAACAAGCCATATATTATTTTGAAATTTTTTTCTCGAAGCCATAATTGTAGTGTTTATTTTTTATTTACGTAGTTTTGTGTCAAAGAAAATTTAAGTAAAAAACTAGATAATTTGATCATTGAAATAGAGTATATTATAAATGTTATATTCTGAATATTGGTCTGCCATCAATTCATAAGAATATTTGGCTCTAAATTTAAATTTTATCATAGTAACTACACTATCTTTGAGTTTTATATACTCTCAAAAATTAAAGTGTTAGTAATATCATCCATAATATTTGTTTTTCGAATTCAAAGATTTTTACCGAATCTAAATTTAATTTTTTATCAAATAATACTAAAGAACATAGAAAGAGCGAATTTATAAATGATTTTCTCTAAGTTATAACTACTACCATTATCCATTTACACTATTATTTTTTAATATTGCGTGTGAAATCTGTTTTTTTATTTGTATTTTTAATCTGTATTTTAGAAAATGTGTAGTATGAAAATGGTAGTCATTAGATTACCTTCAGTGTTATAGTGAGGTTATTGGTGAAATTTAGTTTAAGATAGTTTTGTTTGTGTTCATGGTAAATTTAGGATGTATTTTATTGTTAAACTAATTAATTTAATGGATCACCTAAAAGTGGCTGGTTAAATTTCTATATATAAAAAAAAGTTGAAAATTCAAAGAGTAGACTCAGAAAATTATGACATGAAATTGCTTTAAGATAGCGATTAATGTAGATGGGTCAACATTGTGAACGCCGTATTGCTGCTGTCATGCGTTTGTACTTCCTAGCCATCGTCCTCTCCACACTTTTTTTGGTGGTATCGACCGTCGGTCGATTTCCAATTGTATTTTTATACACAATAATCGTGCGACACGTTGTCGTTGTCTCTAAAGCTGCGGTAGTGGTGCGGCGTTGATGACGACAATACTTACCCTAGTCCCCTCCTGCAAGCTTTTTCAACAATCAATCGTCTTTGTGACCTGGATCGACTATACACAGCAGCGAGTCACTAATAACTCTTACTTCATTACTGTTATGTGCTTAAAATCTAAATTTTTATCAATATACTCAAAAAATATGTTTTATTTAAACAAAAATTTTAAAATTATTTTTGCTAGTTCCTTCAATATTTTTAAAAAGTATATTTAAAATTTCTAAGTAAAACATATTTTTCTTGTAAGAAAATATTTGCATTTTGTTCCTTTAAAATAATAAGTTATTACAATGTTTTTACCAAAGAAATGGGAATTCTAGGAAATGAGATTTTTCATTGAGATTTATTTAATTTGAATATTACAATACATAAAATGTAAAATGTTCTGAAAATAGATGGGCAGATTAAACACATTCAGATCAATTTATAAATAAAAATTTTACTATGTGGTTTCAAAGGTTCCGTTATATTTTAAATAATAATCTTAATCATTTTAAAGGTACCTTTAATATTTTTGAGTCTAAAAATCTAGGAACATTTGGTTTTGTCAGTTTTGTTATAATATGTTTATACGTGTTATATTAATATTACGGAAATGTATAAACCCCATCGGCATAAATTGGGTCTGGAAATACACAAGGTTGATCCCAGTAGGTTTTAGAGTAAAAAAAAAACTAATAATTAGTTTTTATAGTAATTTTTAAAATAATTAATTTTCATTTTTTTTTTTAATTTGTCTTTTTTAAATAAGAAAAAAACCTATACTTTCATTCATTTTATATGAGATTTGAACTTAGTATTGCACTTATTTACTATATTTTTAACGTCCCAATATTAACGCATGCATCTTGAAGTAAAATAAAACAAATTTTAATTTACAACATTAGTAATATTAATGGAGGTAATAAGGTAATACAAAGTTATATTCTAAAGAAACAATTAATAACGATGAAGAATAGGATGCTAATTGACCGTTTTAAGTCGGTAGAAAATATAGAGCGAATAAAATTAAGTGTAGTTTGTTGTTTTTATGTTATGCTTTTGGAGATTTTTACTTTTATTATAGATATCTTAAGTTGTTTTCTTATTTTCTAAATCAAGATTTACTTTTATCAACTCAAATTGTTTTTTGAAGCTTTCTGTCCTAGTAGACCATTAACTTGAGCTGTTGACATTTAAAATTAATTAGTTACATAGTGCATGGAAATCATGTCATTATGCCTATGAATTGCAATTGGGAATATTTTATGTAATAAGCCAATGTTACGAGAGAGGTTAATACTTGCTAAAATTATAAACATTTGAATTAGCGGCTTCGTAGACAAGAAAAATCATAAATATGCTTTAAAAAAATACTACTGTAAAAATATATTATAACATTATGTATTACGAGTATCACGTATGTACTCAAAGTATGGGCTTGTTGGTTCTTCAAAACGTTTCAAACAATTATAAATATTGAATATTTTTACTATTTATTTACTTTTGAAATTGATGTCATTCTACGTGCAGGTATTTTGATAATAATTGTGCCTGTTATAATGATACATATACTTACCACATTACTACCAAGGTATATGCTTTCAATGGTTCAAGTAAATAATTGAGAATATCGAAATTAGCCAATTGTTTACACTAGCAAACATTAACAGCATAAAATTATATGGTTTTTAGTTTGCTGTATGTATCTTATCTAACTTTCTAATCAATAATTAGTTTAATGACTATGAAAATAGTTCAGTAAATATATAATATAAATATATAATCAGGCTTTTTTTTAGAGATAATGCGCAGTTTTATAAATTGTTGGATAATGTATTTATTCAATATTATGTGCGTGTATATATTTATATTATGATGGTAAATTATATAAATACGTAGCTGTTATATTTTGAAAATCTAACATAGCATGCATGTAATATTTTCAAACTAACCGATGAAAACTGTGTGCGTGTTGTACTTGTATTTTCATACTAGTTCCGGTGGCAGTGGATACTCAAAACGACCTAAGCCATCAAAATAATAACAGTTTTAAATATATTTTACAGATGGAAAAACGATATTACTAACACATTACTACCACATCTCAAATATTAAAAATATAATTTATTCAAGATCGGCAGAGATAATAAAATTAAGTTATGTTAATTTGAAATGATAAAAATGAAATAATACAATCATTAGTTAGGCGAAATAAACAATTAAATTTACAGCGTAATTTGACAGACATACGAAAAAATTGTGTGAATCGATTTTTACGAAAATTTTGTTGAGTATATATTATTTATATAAAAGCCTTGTGTAAAGTTCAAGAAATAAATTCAAAGCAAACCTAACATTTTTACGCAAAGAGTCATTTAATCCGTAATTCTAATTTCAAATGCGTGTTAAAAATAATTCATCGTGCAGGTAACAATTATAGGTAAATAATAATCCATTATAAGATCTTCATATTTTGTATTAATCTATATTAAGTACCAGGAAGGCAGATCTCCGATCGGTGCAAAATTCTTAGATATAAGGGTGCAAAGATAAATAAATATTGCATTAGTCTTATGGGGAGAATTCATGAAGTTAATTATTTTTACCATTAAATCGCGAATTCCCCAATGCAGATAGTGATAAACTGAAAGTTCAAAGCTTAAAGAATTTATTGGTACTTTCCGAATATGAGGTATACGTAAGAAATTTCGTGTAATTAAACGAAGAAAATTTTATAATTTATGATTTTAAAATACATTTTTTTCCATAAAATAATTTGTAAACTGCATTCAATAAAAAATATTAATATTTACTTGATAACCATATACACGGAAGTTTGAATTTGAGTTTTGAATTTGTTCCTTTTGCAGATGTAATAAAATGTTTCATAAAATGTAAAATTAAAAGATATTTACCATTAAATTTGTGAATATTATTTAAAAAATTAATTTTTTGAATTTTTAAAAGTATTATTTGTATCATTTAAATAGTTAAATGTGTATTATTTTTTTTTTTATCACTCAATGACTGGCCGTCGGACACGCTGGGGGTCCGATGCAGGGAGAATCGAATTGTAGGTTACCAGAACCCAGAACGTCGCGTTGTCATCATCGCGGTCCCAAGAAAGGTTTTCCATTAGCAACGTATAGAGATATGAACTATCACGTCGCGCGACGGTGATATGAAAGGGGAAGTTTGGGCGGCCATGTCTAGCCGCCGTCCGTTGCCGTACCGCGAACCTCACACACAGATACTTTTACTGTATAAAGATGTTTTATTAAAACTCATAGAAATGAAATTTTCTTGAAATTTTGACTAAGTCCATTGGATTCCTGAGGTCGAAAACTCTTTATATATGAAATATAAGAAAAATCGTTAGAGCCGTTTTCGAGATGGCATGACTGGAAATAGGTACATACAATTCCTTGCTCGTTTTATAGTATAAGATATTTGTTGAGGAGAACATCTTGAAACACAATATTAAAAAAATTCTAAGTAAGTATAGTCAATTTTTTTTTTAAACTTTCTTCGAATTTGTATGTGAGTACCTATTATAAATATTTTTTGAAAATTTCAACTTTTAACGTCTTTAATTTTTTAGTTATGAATTATGATTAAACAACTAAACATTTTTGTAGATTGAAAAAATTAAAACAGGTTGCATCTAAGAATTTGCCTACCGGGGAAATTCACCACTATTTTGATTGGTCAATCTAACTCTGTTATCTTTCTCCCTTGACCATGTTTGTGTAAAAATTGAAATACCTGACGAGTACATTATATTAGTTTGTGTTATGTATTCATGTAAACAATCAATATGATTTTGCTATCAATATATAATATATTAAATACATATATTACATGAATGGCGATTTAAAATGACTACGTCATATTATTATTTTAATTTATTACTAGGTAGGTATTGGTAATTATGCATTTTTAACATTCATTTTCCACATTTTCAGTGTGATTTTAATACACTGCCGGTTGATTAGTTTTGTTTAAATATTAAAACAGTTATCAAAAGTGGTTTTAGGATTAATCAAATTCAATTAAACTTGGTTTCAAAATTATTTTATTATTTAATCATCATTCAAATTTTGTGTCCACTATTCAGGCCACATTGAGTTGTTATTGCATATAATTAGTGTGCATACGTTTATATGTACGCTTCGGTGTATAAAGACTCAAATTGTTAAATAGACTTATAATAATTTGGGGCTTCTAGTTTTTAAACAGATTCTTTTTAAATTTGCACGCTTCAACGTGCAATATTAAATTTATTAATCTATTCTGTTAACAATATATTTTTAAGAATAAGGTTATGCATATTTTTGCTGAGTTGTACTTATATAACACTAGAACAGTCTTCTCATATGTAAACTATCTTATGCTGAGGCCAAAATTTGAACTTCGCATCGTGTTTTAATTATAGTTGTTCGCTTATCATACAATCGTTATTATTTGACTTACTCAAAAACTCGCATGAACATCAGCTATACAGCTTACAACGTTAAAAATAAATATGTTATCGAAAATTTCACTACTTTTGAAATCCTCGGTTGATTTTCGTTAATGAAATGAAATTATTTATCTATTTTAATACTACGCATAAAGAAACCATAGACTATTATTTCAAAGCTTTTCCTGTTTCATAAAGTGTTTACTGTTAAAAATGTATACGTATAAGCATCTTTGTTACACTTAGAATTTATATGGAAGAGTAAAGACGATAGTCTATTGTTCCTCCCTACATAAATGTTACTGTAATAAAAATACGTTCATTATTACAAAAACAATGAACTGTGTTGTGTATAATGTATACGGAGGTGAGGACACGAAGGAATTTGCTCGCTCGGGGATCACGCCTAGTTTGTGTGAAACTGGGTTAAAAAAAATCGATTTTCGTTACTCTAGGCTGGGTGTTCTTTCAAAGGAATTTTAAATACACACTTTGTACTCTTTTGTGGCATGGGAATGATAAGATGATATTTATGACAAGTAGTGCTGTGAAGTGATGTATATGTGATTTTTTTTTAATAATCATACTTAGTACAGCGTTAGACAAAAGTAAAAATATGACTAATCTACTTATTTTCAACACCTAAGTGTGGATTTTCATCTGAATAACACTATATTAGTTTTAATGTTATGTACAGAGAAAATATTTGTTACGAGTAACTATAATAATTTGGTAAGAAATCAGTAATGATAACATTAAACTGGGGTAATGTAATTGTTTGAATTTTGACTACAAATGTTAAGATTTTCATAAATTATATTATTTGGTTGAGCTACTGTTTTTATGTATTATTATAATTTTAGTCACTTATTTATGATTATTACAATGTTTAAATTACACTTAATTATATTTTTAAATAAAATAACGAGTAATAACTATTATAATTTGTGGATGTTTGAAGTATTAACATACTTATTATTAAAAAATGTATGGTCTACATGTTGGTATTCGATTTGTGATTTGTCGTATACTATGACTTATTAAATTTAATATGTTACAACGAATTATTAACCAGCGATCGAATATAGCAATCAACGATATTAAAAATAAATAATACAACTAGTACAATATTATTAATAGATGTGTTATGTTTTTTATAGGTTTACTGGAACCCACTGCTGCTGATCCGGATCCGCTAAGTTTGGACTTGAGCCACTTGAGTGCAGAAGAACGTGCTCTAATCCAAAACGTGATGGCTAAGGCAAAGAATATGGATGCCAGCGAGTCGATTTCTGCAACGTCACAGCCAGCATCGAGGTATTAAAAATAAATAAAAGCATTTGATTAAAAAAAAAAATAAAATAAAACGGCATATCTATCACCGTTCAAAAATATACTTTGAATACTTGATATTATGCTTAAACAAGATGTTACTGCTTATGTCATTGTAATTTCTCATAATGATCATGGTGAAATAATTTTATAGTCACTTTAGAAAATCGGGTTATGGTAAATTTCTAGAAAACAATAGTCTAATCGAGGGATTATGTTTTGAGAACATTAAATTATTTTACTAATAATATTTTGAATGAAATATATTTAAAAAAATTTCAAATAATGGTATTTATAACTATACTATAAATTAATGTATTTTTCATAATGAATAAAAGTTCATCTAAAAATATTTTTCTATTCATACTTTAAAACTCGAGGCTCAAGTTATATCAGTTTTGTCAATTGTATATACATCAAATATTATTATAATTATATTTAATTTCTTAGTACCATACAAATTAAATAAGAAAATATATTGATACATTTAAATATTTGATAAATGAATTCAATCCTGAACGCATAACTAAGTAAAACATTTTTATTTAAAAGTGGTATATACGTATTTGTAATCATAAATACGTCGAACAACATTATATTTGTTTTATATATCGAAAATTCTACAATTTTTTAAAATGTGTGTTAGTGCATTTGATTTTGACCACATAAACAAAATATTTGAATAATTATAATAGTTAACCATTAAAATATTTAAATTATAATTCAAATAATTAATTACCTCTGTATTTCAATATGGATTGACTCAAATCTAATCAAGAAGGCATATGCATGTATAATTTTTTGAAGATTTTAGATAATTACTTTTATTATTCTTTGATCTCCATTTTAGTGATAATTTAACATTAAAGAGAAACTTCTTTTTAGGAATTACATATATTAATCACTCATCTTTAATAAATGGGATTGTAATCAAACAGTTTTATTTAATTCAATTTAGACCTAAAAGCCTGACCAAATTACGTGTATTTGGAATGCCGATTTTACTTCAGGAAACATGTTTGAATTATTTATGTGCTTTACAATGCTTTATTGGAAATAGAAATTAAAATTTTTTTGTTATTAAAATATGTAGTTAAATACGAGATATTTTTTAATAAATTACAAAAAGTATTTTGTTACATGTAATACATAAGAAAATTTAAATAAAAATATTATTAACAACTTATCCTGTCTTTGAAGTGAGTCTAATCAAACGTTAAATAGAATAACTAATAAGTATTGCAAGTATTTTAAACGTAGGTACCATTTATATATATAATATATCATTAACTATGTGTAAAATCGTTTTAAAAAAATCTGTGGAAAAATGATAAGCGTCGTACGATTTTTGGGTAAAATGTTTTTTATTTAATTCAAAATAAATTAACATGTTAATATTTATATTGTTTAATATATTAAAATATAATATGTTTTAATTAAATATAGGTAAAAAAATGACTCAAGTAAAATTAATTTTTGAAATTTAAATTTCAATGTTATTAATAAGTAAGGTTATTAATGCTTTAAATTAATTCTAGCCTAATCCTTTATAAATCAGCACTTTCAATCCCTTTAAGTGTTTTAGCTCATTTTCTTAAGCTTTTCTTAATTTTCAAAAAAAAAAAAAAAAAAAAAATTATAACACCTAGTTATTACGCAGATTTAAGAGAATATACCTAAAACGTATTTACTACACATAATATAAATACATATGTATTTTTTTTTTATAGAACAACTGTAATGCCATCTCGCGACAGCTCTATCACCAACGCGGACAATGCCCGTCAAACATATACTGCTAATGGGAATTATCCATCGTCCAGCCAAGAAACAAAGACATCGTATTACGGAAACAGCAATAGTGGTGTACAACAACAGCAACAAAAGCAGCAGCAACAAAACGTGTCACCATACTCAGATCGAAATGTTTACCAGCAGCAGCAGCAGCAACAACTCCAGCAGCAGCAGCAACAACTCCAGCAGCAGCAGCAGCAGCAGCAGCAGCAGTACCGTGACAGTGGCGGGTCTTCGACGTCGTCGTACCAACAACCCGCTACATCTGCGTACCAGCAGCACAGTGGCTACAACTCAGCTGCGGCCGCAGCGGCCAGACGGCACATCCAGCAGCGTAGTTATGAAGATTACCAACAGCAGTTGTCACCCGAGGAACAGTTGTCGCCAGTGTCGCCGGAAAATGAGGTGTCACTGCCGTACATGGGAAACGCGCAACAATACCACCCACAACAACAGCAACAACTTCAACAACAACAACAACAACAACTGCAGCAGCAACAAGGAGAGCGGTCCGGATCCGACTCCAGCGATGATGTGAGTCTGGCCGAGTGTCTGGCTGGCGGAGGTGTGGAATTGATGAATCTGCGGCCAATGCCTCTATTGGACGAAAACGGTCAAGTATTGCTGGACGATGCCGATACCACTAGGATACAGCAGCAGCAACAACAGCAGCAACAGCAACAGCAGCAACAACAACGAGACGATCAGTATTGTTCTGAACAGCAAATGTACTATGGTGGCAATACAACAGCACCGACTGCCTCGGACGTATACACAATACCCGAAGACGAGGATGAGCTGAGCAGCCCGACGGGTGCTGACGGAGTGACTAGCCTACGGAAACGGCAAATGGCTAACACGTTAACTGGTTAGTAGTTATATATATATATATATATATATATATATATATATATATATATATATATATATATAGTGGATATTGCGGTAATGCGAATGAAAAAACAAGTAAAAATATTTTTTATGAAAAACCTTGCTGTAAGTGAAACACTTGGCGAGTGAGATACAAGTGGTATAAGAAATAAAAATAGATTGAGATAATGGAGTAGCAAAATAGGTATAAATCTTTAAACAATGACAAGAGTTTACTTAAAATTGTCATAATGGTGACATATTATTATTTTATGGCTTTCTAGGCCCTCACAATCAGGTGATGATTATAATTCATTTAAAGGTGAGATACAAATGGAAAATGTTTGTGTCTAGAGGTCAATAAGTAATTATAAAGAACGTAAAAAATATTATTTAAATGTGTATTTCAATTTCTACTGGATATAGAATTTAAAAATGTATAAGAGTTTGATTACCAAAAAAAAAAAAAACCCAGCAATAATTAGATACAAACGGCAAAATTTGTAAGTGGTATGTATTACACCAAAGCTTTGTTTAGAGCCAAGAAAGAAATTATATATCTTTTCTTCAAAATTATTTATCACCATCATCTTTCAAGCACCAAACGGTTGAAGGGAGAACTTCTACGACCATTATCTTACTAGATTTTTGTTATTTATTAGTGGAATTGATTTGGTGTAATTTTTTTTAGCAATATCTGGGTTGAACAATAGTAGCAGTTGTAGTTCAGCGGCAGCTGATTTGCATCATCAGATTGTTGATAACGAAAGGTTTATGATGAAATACGCTGCGGCCAATGCAAGCAACTCAGACTCTCATAATCGGCCGAAGCTACTAAATGATGAATCTACTGCGGTGGCCACTTTTACTGAACAAAATCAATTGGTAAAAAAACCCAACTCGTCATCTGTGCAATCTGGTACTTAATTTTAAATAATATTCACATAAAAATATGCATATTGTTGACATCATAAATGTTTACTTTTTCGAGTTAACACCTATTCATTGATATTATTAAATAAACAATTTAATGCATCATGCCTTGTCATATACATTAAGGTTTTAGTTGTGAAACTAGCTATGCATATTCCATTAATTATAGAATTTGTCCATGTATTAAGTGTTGATTGAAATTTTAGGTATTTTACAAAATAATAAATTTCGGACCAGTAGTGTTACTGACAGTCAGAATACCACCGTTGTTCAACCATCTGTAGCGTACGCTCAAAATGCATCCTCCTACTACAACAGCAGCAATAGGTATATAGTGATGTATATTTTATTTTTCAAAAGATATTGTTTTGATTACAATGTTAGTAGTGTGAGTTCTTTGTCGAATATATTATATCAACTGGATGATTGAATTTTAATAGATTAGCATCGGCTGACATCGACCATAATAATGTATCGTCTGCCTACACAACAACGGCAGAAAACTGTGTGTTTCAAGATGATGTGAGTACATTTCTCTATATAGTATTCATAACACCTATAGACATTATATATTATCTTTTATTGTATATTTAATATTATGTTAATGATAATATTAGGTATAATTGGGATAATAATTAGCCAGTAATAATACCATAATATTATTGCACATTTAACTACTAAAAATTTCATAAATGCAGAGCCTATTTATATGAGTTGTTAAATTTTCCAGATTTTTATTTATAGTGAATATTCGATTACATGTTTCACAAGAAATGAAAAATATAATACTGGTAGTATTTTAAAATTAGTGTCACCTGTTACTATGAAAATAAGAAAAAATAATTAATACTTAGGTACTTAATAATTAATGAAAGTCACTAATATAAATATATTTTGGGCTGGATAAATCTGTTTAATTTTTCACATTAAATTAAAACTATGACGAAGATTCTTTGTTATTTAAAGATAATTTAAAATTATTTTCTCTCCAAAAACAGAGTGAACTCAATTGTTTATCCACCTGATTTGAGAACCATGGACTTTATCTTATAACATCAGCAAATGTAAGATTATGTCCTTTACTAGACGCCAAGCTACTATTCTATTTGATTATTATCTTAACAACCATTCCATAACACGAGTTTCTGTAAAGAAAGATTTGGGTATCCTTCTAACTTCCAACTTAGACTACCACTTCCACATTGAGCACGTCACCTGGAAATCTCTAAAGACTTTAGGTTTTATTAAACGCTTCTCTTCTAATTTCAATCTAACCTATTCTTTCAAAAATGTATACTGTGTGCTTGTATGGTGGATAATAGAATATGATTCCATTCTTTGTGATCCTTATACATCCCCTGACTCTTCCCTACTTGAGCGTGTTCAACGTAAATTCCTTAATTTTGCATACTTTTGTCTAAATATCCATCATGAACCTCTCGATTATTCCCCAGTCTTGCTCCACTTACAACTTAATAGTCTTTCCGATAGAAGAGTCTCAGCCAACATTAACTTCCTAAATAAACTTACGAATGGTGCCATAAATGCTCTCGAGCTTCTTGCTGAGGTAAACTTTTGTGTTCCAAGTAGATTATCCAGGCTAACGGCCCCTACTACGTTCCTCGTCACATCACTAACTATGGCCGAAACCACCCTATCCACCGAATGATGCGTTTAGCAAATGAGAACCTCTCTAGTCTTTAGGCCTAAAGTCTTGTTTAGTTTCTAATTTATTATAATGTTTGTCTGTAACTTATTCCATTTAACTGTACCTTGGGCTAGTCCCGTAATGTAACATAAAATAAAAAATAAAAATAAAATAAAAATACATGTCACTATATTTTTTTATGTTTTAAAAAATACTTATCAACTGATTAAATAAAAATTATTTTAGTTTAAAAATAATAAATAATATTCATATATAGTTCTTAAATCAAAACTCTTTCTATAAATGTTGACATATTACTATGGAAATGTAAATTATGATTTTATGATTTATGCTTCTAATATTTTGCATATTTGAGTATGATATTGATTCTCTTATAATTTCTATTAAAAGTAGACTAAATTAAATTTTTGGGTAGGTATTTTTATTTTTTATTTAATTTATGTAGGAAAAATTCATACTAAGTTGGTTTTTTCAAAACCTTTTTTGAATTAATAACTAATGCTATAATTATGTATATCTTAACAAATAAATATAAAATACTCTTGATCCGTATTTAAAATTAAACATTGAAAGTACGCCGATATCTTAGTGAAAACTTAAAGGTATCGTAATTAGTTGTTGAAGATTATTAAAATAATTTTCCGTAGTGATGAATTACATTTGCCTAGCGTGGGCTAATATATGCTTTATTTTTTGAGATTTCGTTATTAAAATAACAAAAACAACACATTTTATTATAATATGTTTGCACGTTTTCAATAATACTCGCGAATGTACCGTTCACATTTGACGTTGTTGTACGACAATTTTCACTCTTACATATAGTTGGAAAAAACACCAGAATATGATCGAATATGCAAGCTACTGAATCAACCACTTAACTTGAGTAGCACTTATCAAGATTCATCGTCATCTACCAAACATAATACGCAACAACAACAACAACAACAACGGCAGCAGACTAACTTACTGCAAGGACAACAACAGCAGCAGAATAACCTTCTACTGGGGCAACAACGGCAGCAGACTAACCTTCTACAGGGACAACAACAGCAGCAGCAGCAACAGTTGAAGCATAACCAACTGCAACTTAAGCAGCAGCAACAACATCAACGGCAACTGAAACAGCAGCTTAAGAATCAGCAGCAACAGAATAAGAATCAACTGCAGCAACAGTACAATGTACTAGGTCGAGCCGATCGAACGTCGTCACGGACTTCGCAACAAAACCGATTGGCGGTGGCCAGTAACGATATGTTTGGAATACAAAATACGAACCGTCGAAATAACTTTCGCGTAAGGATCTGTCATGGTGACTGCCATTATCATTATTATTCACCCATATAGTGGTGGTGATGATGAGGTTTTGAAGTAGTTTCTGTCCTTCACCACCAAGTAGCGATAGTGTTGAAGACGAGGACACTGGTGGATTAGTATAGTTCACCGTCATTGTTGGTGCACATATCCTACATTTGCGTCGTACAGTAGTTGCTTGTGTAGTAGACAATAACAATAAATTACCTTTGCCTAAATATAATGTTTTTTTATACCTCCTTGAAACGGATCCGTGTACACGTTTATATTATGATCTATTTGTTATTAGTTGTATTTTATACTGTGAATACTATGTAGTGTGTACAAGGGAAATATTTACTCAGTATTACCGTGTATACAAAGACTCAGTGATGGTGATGTTTCCATGCAATATTGGTATGCAGTGCGTGAGGTACTTTACAGTGTTTACATATAGTACTATCGTTTAATATGCGCTGTACCACGGTGTCTCATTGATTTATATGATGTGCATAATGTTGATCGATTTAGAAAGTTTAACAAAATGTTAATGTAAGTAGATAGTTGATATGGCAGTATATTATATCAGTAGAGATTAGAATATATAAACGATACATATGTATGTCAAGTCATTAGTAGGTATTTAACTATCTTTACTATATAGAGAGTAGTGTAAGCAGATGATGGTAGAGGTCGGTACTGTTGAATAGAAATCTGCAGTACTCTGCCACTTCTGTATGACATTGTTATATTGTTTTGTATTTGATTTTTGTTGTATTTAATTTCATGGTCAATGATCATTGATGTGCACTCTTATATTTAATACATAATTGCTTTTATCGCAGACTAGAGTCCAGTAATTAATTTAGGTATTTGAAAAACATAAATAACCGATAATTAGATCATCGTCTACTAGAAAATATTTAACTATATAAGTAGTGAGATGATATTTAGATGGTGAGAAACAATAAATGTAGAAATTAAGTAGACTTCTATGGCGGTAACTAAACAATTTGTTGGAGTCTTAGAAAATTTAATTTTTTCGTAGTGAGAAATAAGAATGCTATTACATTTACACGAACGTTATGTTGACAGTATGAGGATGAAGAGGACGAAGAAGATTTATCAGAGCAGCAGCAATCACAGCACCAACAACCGCAGCAGCAGCAAAGGCATAATTATTCAATACAAACATCCACAACGGCAGTACCGGAAAAAGATAGTAGTGGTACAATCAGTGGAATGTTGGCTGATTTCAGTCGGTCTATAGGTAAACATTGATGTTAATCATTTATATGTTTATTAGCGATTACATTTATATCTCTATTAATGTATTTTTCCTCTTCTTTTATGGTTCCAGCCTTTATAAAACTTTCCTTCTGTAATTGTTCTCAGTAAATGATTTCCAGTTTTATTATTTAGATATTTTTCTTCACACAGTCTTTTAATCTCAAATTTGGTCTCCCAAGAGGTATTTTTCTTATAAATACCTTCTATCACTAGCCTTATAGATTGTCTAACTATGAATCCTTGCTTGCGCCATACATGACCGTCGATATTACTACATTAGTCATATTTTTGAAATAATTTAAACTATATCAGGCCCAACAAAACCACATTTGAAGTTCATAATATTGTAATTTTCTTTATTTATTAATTTAGCTAGCAATGATTAGGCTGAATATTTTCTTCAGTGTTTTTATCTTGAATATCCCTAGCCTTAGTTCTTCGGCTTTCTTTAGTGCCCAAGTTTCAGAACCGTTTATAGCAATTTATTGGTCGAAATAAAGTGTATAATGCCAATTATTATTATATATCAATAGAATTAAAGTAAACAAGTGGGAAATCAGTATTTGTTATTCATTATTTATTTTGTTGTTGTTTCAATTTAGCCAATATGAACAGTAGCGGGTCGGCAGCAACTTCTTTGTTTAATGGTAGTGGCAGTAATAAATTTGGAGAAAATAACAATAAATATGAAACTTTACCAGTATCAAGTGACAATGCATCAATGAAACAGCAAAAACAGCAATTTCAACTCCAGCAGCAACAATCACAACAGCAACAGTATCAACAGCAAGGTTTTATCGATAGCGGTGGTTTAACAAGTGGTGGAGCGACGCAACTGCGACGCACTCAATCAATAATAAGTCAAAATCTCCGTGATCAACAATATCAACTATACTGTAGTGGAAATTCTCCGACCCTGCAACAGCAGCAGCAGCCACCACAACAACAACAATATGGTGAAACGGTTGGCACTCAGTTGCAGCAGCAAAACGTTAACAATTCTTACAGTTCAATGGGAGATGCTGGCTTGTACGGCAATAGTGGTCCAGGGGGAGGATCGACGAATCTTGTTAGACAAGGACAACAACAGCAAGGAGGCGTGGTATCTCAACAACGCCAACAACAGTATTCTACATCTTTCGCTGGTAATAATAGTTTACCGACCGAAACGAATTATTTGTCGACAAGCGGCACTAGCAATACTGCCGCGATGAAACAATTTTATAACCAACGGGATAGTGCCGGATTTGATGGTAGTGCTGGGAGTGACACTAGGTTCAACTGCCAACCACAAACATATCAGCAGCAACAAGAAATGTTGTACCAACCTTATCAACCAGAATACGCGACATATCAGTCACAGCAACAGCAGCCACAACAACAAATCCTATATAGTCAATCGCAGCAACATCAACAACCCAATCAGTTACAACAACAACAACAACAACAACAACAACAACAGCAATATCAACAAAATCAAAATCAGCCATATCCTCAAAGTCAGCAACAGCAGTATCAAAGATTTTTGAATGAAGACCAAAAGCAACCGCAACTTAGTGATCACCAACAACAGTACGTTGTCGAACAACAACAAAGAGTGGACAATAATTATGCTCAAAACGCTACCACATTAGTTCATGGCAGTGGTCTGGTCAGTTCAAGTGGTACGAAATTCAATGAAAATATTGCGGGATTGGAACCTAGCTCTACAGCATTTAGACCACTGCAGCAGCAAGGACAAGTAAGTAATTTAATATATAATTTAATGAATCGTAGATATATTGCCGTATAATAATAATTAAATAAGACCAACGAAAATTATATCTTCATTAATTTCAAACTACTAGGTACCTTATGTTTGTCGAGATGCAAATTTCTACCTTATTCGTTAAATTTGTACTTATGTTTTTTTCTAATATTAGATTTTTCTATATAACCTTATTGGTTTACTGTATACTATTTTGCTAATCAAAATGTTCAATGGTAATTTCTCTATTTATAGTACTAAACACAGAAGAATTTGGTGATAAATCTTCTTCTTTGTTTTTATTTTTTGGCGGTTAATTATTTTTTTAATTCTCATAAATTCTATATAATTGTATTTTTACGCATATTGTTTTGTGCTGTAGTGACACACTAAGTAGTTTTGATGTTGCTGTGAAAAATTACCTCTCTTTTAAGGATCACGTCTGAAAGAAAAATGACGGGAATATACGCGTTTTTTAATTTTTATAATAAAATTTTTATCTGTATTTGAAATATGATATCCAAAAATGGGTTCTGTATTTGCTTTTGGTTTTTTAAATTGATACTCTTCACATTTTCTCATTTAATTTGTGTTTTAATAATGTTTAACCTAAATTTAACCATAAAATTATAAGAAACTTCGATAATTCTATTGGGGGTTCAATTATAGGTACTGCTTTCTTTTTTTTCACTCTTCCAATCAAATAGGTTCCAGATCAGATGTAATAATAATCAAAATTATTCTACTTATTTTAGGCGATATTTCATTTGGAATATTTTAAATTTTCGTTAACATTTAATGTATAGTCACATTTATAAAAAGAGTAAGATTGTAATATTTCATGTAAATTAATATAAAAATAGCATACAATTTACTTGCGAGTTTTTACACACAATATTTCAATTTAAGTTCTATTGTTCATGTTACGTTTTATTCAGTATTTTCTTAATGTGTAGG
Organism: Therioaphis trifolii; assembly: GCA_027580255.1. Lineage (NCBI taxonomy): Eukaryota > Metazoa > Arthropoda > Insecta > Hemiptera > Aphididae > Therioaphis > Therioaphis trifolii. The sequence goes on along the minus strand of CM050405.1, from coordinate 22,569,876 downwards.
TATTTCATCATGTTTTTGTAACATTCTAAAAACTATAAGAGGAACGAATGTCATTCATTTAATTTTAATAATTTCAATAATTTAAGAAGTTTTTGTCTTTTTTTATACTCATAAGGATGTTTTCATTTGGTGTTATTGTGAAACTATCATATTTCATAATTTGTTCGTGTATAAAACTGTCTGTTGTGATGTCATAAGTATCTAGAATTTATATCGAACAAATATTCATCTGAAATACTTTGATAGAAAGAACCCGTTGTCTATCATGTTTAAGCGTACGGATAATCCCTCAGTAGCTGTGAAGCAACAGCAGCACTACATCAACGGTAACAGCTATTCACAGCAACAGAACCAGCAGCAACAGAACCAGCAGCAGCAGCAGCAGCAGCAACAACAACAACAAAGTACTTTGGTGACAGGCACAAGTACCAATACCGCCAGAGTCACAGTACTTCTCAACTCCACTACTACCGCAGGTGAACAACACCAGATTGGAGGAAAACCGTTGACGACATCGGCTGCGATTAACAAGTTACAGCAAACGGCACAACAACAACAACAACAGACGTCACAGATTTCAGTTTTGCACCGTAAGTACTTTTAGTGTTTCGTTTCAACAATACCTTGAGTAAAAAATAAAAAAAATACGGGAATATTGTATTTGACAACTAGGTGGATACCCATAGGTTATAACTAACCCAATACTTTTTTAACTCCCCACATAATTTAAAATCATAAAAATAATTATGTCTGAAATTCACTTTAAGAATACATTTTAAACATTATTTTTAATGTTAAACTATGTATCGTTTATTTCGTTTCATGAAATTCACCTGTAACGTATATTATTTGTATTTTTATTGTTGAATCCCGGTGTTAATTGGAGGAGACAATTAGTAAAATAAATAATTTTATAAACTTTTATACATCCATTCCCATAAATTTATTTTATAATATTTAAAACAAATTTAACATAATGTGCATAGTATATTAATTTTTCAAGGCAGCGATTTCAGAACATAAGCCAAATTTATCCACATTTCACGAACGCAAAATGACTTTTCATTTTCATTAATTAATTCTGCTTTTTTATTTCGAAATTGAATTTCGGTATGTTTCATTTGTTAGTATTGGTGACAAATGATAAAAAATGTAATTGCTAAAAAACTAAATTAAAAATAAACTCACGTTATTATTACGTGTTTATTACATTTTCATCGATAAGGATTCGATTACCACGATAAAACATCACCATCGTCGTGATTAAATAAAATCATAAAATTAATTTTCTATCCTTCTATATATGTATATATATTTCTATTCTCGCAGCGACACCCCCGCAACAAAACACACCGGCCAGTACGCCCAGAGGTCCGCTACTTTTGAGCGGTGGAAGTCTTGGGCTCAGAGACCTGACGGCGTCCCCGTCGGATACGCTCAGCGAACCGGACTCGATGCGCTCGTCGTCGTTGCGCGGCAGCAACGGCCGCGACGGCCGACGACGGTTGCCCGACCTGCCACCGCCTGATTTGGAAATGGTGGGCGTACAGTGGCCAACGGCCGCGAACGCTAAGCGCCGTGAGCGCATGATGCGTGCGATGATGGACAAGTTCAAGTGAGTGACACAGTGGTTCACGGGCGCGTACCGGCAGAAGGAGAACAGAAGGGTTGGGGCGCCTGCATTCGGGGGCAAGTTTTACTAAATCCGTATGCAATTTTACTGTATTACCCTTTACACTACATCATAAGTCATCGGAACGCGCAAAAGTATTCGTCTCGTACTAGAACACAGGCGCGTAAACAGAATTATTTACGAAATTATTATTATTATAACGAAAACTTACAAATCCTCGCATAATAAAACACCGCATCACATCCAAATCTTACTAGCAGAGAAACGCAAGGCTAGAGCCAAGTGGCAAAAATCAAAATACCCCAATGACAAGATTAAACTTAAGCAATTAAGTAACAAACTTAAAAAGGTAATTAAGAAGCATAAAAATGACTCTTACAATTCATATGTTGAAGCTCTCACAACAACCAACTGCTCCTTATGGAAGGCAACTAAATCCCTACTACGGTTAAAACAACCTTCTCCCCTCTTCGCAAAGCAGATCACTCTTGGGCTATCACTGACCAAGAAAAAGTTAACATATTCGCTGAGCACCTATCGAAATGCTTTACTCCTCATGATATACAGCCTAGTGCATCACAACTAGAAATAGTGGATCGCTCTCTCAATTCACCCCTACCCATGTCACTTCCCGCTAAAAACACCTCTCCGGGTGAAATTGAACACATTATCAAGCAACTCCCTATTAAAAAATCACCAGGTCATGATCTAATTAGTAATGTTATTACAAAGAACCTTCCAAAAAAAATTATTATTTTTTTATCACACATATTCAACGCCATTTTCAGACTATTGTACTTTCCAAACACTTGGAAATACTCAGTCGTTATTCTAATACCCAAGCCCAATAAACCACCACAAGATCCTGCCTCTTACAGACCCATAAGTCTTCTCCCAACCTTTTCAAAAATATTTGAGAAAATTCTTTTAAAACGACTCATTCCCTTTGCCTCTTCAAAAAACATTATTCCACACACACAATTCGGATTCAGATCAAAACATTCTACATTGCACCAATTACATAGAACAGTCGATATCATATCCAGCTCACTGGAAAAAAAACAGTTCTGTACAGCAGTATTCCTTGACATCTCCCAAGCCTTTGATCGGGTTTGGCACGACGGACTAATGTACAAACTTAAAAAGTTCTTACCCGCCCCTCTTTTCCTCTTGATAAAATCATATCTGTCAAATCGTTTCTTTACTGTTCGCCTAAACAACACCTACTCAACCCGTTACACTATTAGAGCTGGAGTCCCACAAGGAAGCGACATCGCTCCATTCCTTTACTCGATTTTCACTCATGACATACCCAAGACATTTTATACATCCTTAGGCACATACGCTGATGACACGCTAATAACCGCCTCCCACGAAAGCCACGTCACAGCCAGTGAAATGATCCAAAACCATTTAAATATGATCAGCTTGTGGGCAAGCAGATGGAAAATCAAAATAAACGAATCCAAATCTGTTCAAGTAACTTTTTCACTACGTAATCTCGATTCTCCACCTGTCACATTAAACAATATAACAATTCCTAAGGTAAACGAAGTCAAATACCTTGGGCTAACTCTCGACAAACGCTTAACATGGAGCCCCCACATAAAACTTAAACGCAAAACTGTTAACTCTAGACTTCATATCCTTAGACCACTCTTAAAATCCAAACTTTCCCTTTCCAATAAACTTACAATATACAAATCAATAATTCGACCAGCTTGGACATATGGTATCCAGTTATGGGGCTCTGCAAAGCCCTCTAACACCAACACGCTTCAAGCTTTTCAATCTATCTGCCTACGATTAATAACATCTTCTCCTTGGTATTTCACTAACAATAATCTTCACAAAGACCTAAAAATTCCTACACTTAATCAATTAGCAAAAGCACATTACTCTAAATTTCACTCCAACTTAAACTCTCACAGTAATCCATTAATAAAGCAACTTTCTTCCACCTCACTTCCTGGCAATGTACGCAGAAAACTCAAAAGACAGTGGCCTAGAGACCTACTAAAATAAAAAAAATTAAAAAAATTAAAAAAATTAAAAAAAAAAAAAAAAAAAAAAAAAATTAAAAAAAAACCACGACATCAAAATGTTCTCGGTCGGGTGGTGCTGCTGAGTGCCTGCCCTTAAATGTTAAATTCTGTTATTTTTTTTTTTAATTATATTAATTATCAAATTTGCCCATTGTACATAATGTTGTATAGATTGCAAATTACTTAAATATATAAAAAATAAAATATAAAAAAAAAAAAAAAAAAAAAAAAAACGTGAATTAATTTAAACTTAAAATTTCGGAACCCGTAAAATTCCCCCTTGTATACGCCCTTGCTAGAACAGAATATTTTATTAACAGTAGAGTCGTGCGCATGACGACCAACAACCATGTGATTGTACGCGCGTGACGGTTAATCCATAAAACGAATAACGGTTATAGGTACATATTTATGTATATGTTAGTTGTATAATGACTATATATTATTTTTATATGCAGGAAAAATACTCCTCCCCTGTCCAATTATCGAGGACGCTAAACGTTTTAATCCGCGCATGTATAAACGTTGTTTGTATTTTTGTACTCAGGCCGTTTTCGTCATCGCGGAATGTCGCGAACGTGGACAGTCTATCGATGGGCTACGGATACGGTAACAAATTCGCCACCAACCGACCGGGCAGTATGAGCGAAACCAATTTGCTGAAGTATCGACCACAGAAAGCCGGTAGTCCGGCGTCAATGACGAGACCGGAATCGGCATTGGGTCTTTTGCAAGGTACGAATTGTGTGTAAATATCCGTATTCATCGTAGCGTACATACGTGTGTAATACTGTTGTATTTGTTATTGATCGAATGCACCTGGTGATTGCTATGGTTGAGATATTAAATATTTGAATACCATTCATACAAAAGATATTACGCGATGTTTAGGAAAAAAATAAAACTCTTATCGGTTTATCCTGATGATAGGGATATTCTGTTGTAAGTAATATATTATAACACAACGTTTTAATGCAATCTCATTTTTTCTACCTTATGGAGACAAGTTCGATTAAATAAAAAAATTGTATTTCAATAGGTATATTGATTTTATTGTCGTAAAAAAGGCTGTTGTTGGAATGTCATTACTTTAGCATTACAATCAAATATTTAAATTACTATTTACAATTCACTCGTTTATATATTAACATATTATAACTCTGTACTAATACTAGGTAATTAATATTTTAATTAGTTAAAAAATCATGTTGTTTTTAAAATGATGATATATATATATATATATATCCTTAACAAATGTATGTAGTTATTCATGGCTTCAGTAAGGTATAGCGTTTATTATGATTTGAGGCACGATTAAATACGATACTGTGAATTCTATAACAAATTATATGTGCATTGTGAATATGATATAAATATAAAATAGTAGGTCAAGTATTCTAAAGTCATGTGTTATAAATTCGAGTTTTTTAAAACGAGTGTTATGGAAGTCATTTATTATTTAAAAATCATTTATCACAAAAGTTTACTATAAACTTCAACTATAACCAATGGCTACAATGAAAGTTTTGGATAAAATAAATACAATGCTTTGATGTAATATCTATATTGATCAAGTGTTTAAAAAAGATAATTTCCAACTTTCAAATTTTTTTTAAGATAATTCCGTGAGATGTTTTGAAAAATAAAGTAAAAAAAAAATAAACGTTAATGTCTACTTTTTTTAAATTTTGATCAAATACAATGTAAATCTGTTTGTAGAATATTGTGAATGTGATTAGAGGTTATGTAACGTATTTGACAGTTTCGGAAGTGTTTAGTGCCATTATATTATAATATTTGAAGAATGACTTAGAGTAAAACACTTAATTCCAAATTGTGAAAATGAGTACATCACAATATCATTTATAATTTATCTTTTTTTTTAGTTACGGTGTAGTTTAAGAAACTTATAACCTAAAGTTTTCTGAATTGTGCTTAACATTATCGTCATATTGAATGAAACTCAAACAGTATATGACTATATACATTTTAAATATTTTTTATTTTAATGATATTTGAAATTTTGGTGATCACGCATTAAAATGATTAGGTAATTAATTGATCTTTTTAATATGCATTTATACTTTTAATTTCAGTTTTTATGCGTTTAATTTTTGAAATATTATTCACGGTAAAATTGATTAATTTTACTTCGGTAATCGATATTATTATTGAAAATATTTTCACGTTTTCAACTAAAATGTATTTTGCGGAAAAATCACAAGAAAGAAATTTGAATACAACAGATTCAAACTTCAAAAGGATTTTTTAATCAACATAGTAAGGTTTCATCGTTTATTATTTGAATAAGCGACATTAAAAAATATATTTTTATCGTTTTCCCCGGTATATCAATGATATTGATAAATATTTGAAAGTCTTCTATTTTTTATTTTTATTATATATTGATTAAGTCAAAATATGAGTTTCAAATCAAAATATCGAGTCCTATACGCTAAAATGGAGATGGAATGTGATGTCAATAAAAATGTTATTGATAATACGAACTACAGTTATTCATAACAATTTAAACGAATGTATCATTTACGAAGTACTGGTAAACATATTTATGGTAATTAATGATAATATACCAGATACGAGTATTGCTCAGTTGGTATACGTATCAGTTCTGTCAATTAAATTTGCCAATTTATGTAATTATGTAAAAATAATATTGATTTATGCTGAATAAAATAATAATGATGATGATAATAATAATAATAATAATAATAATAAAAATAATAATATGTATTTCCGAAAATGGTCGTGAATATTTAACACTTTAAGTTCTTTAATAATAATATTATAAAATTATTATGTACCCAATATAAATTTTGCAGTCATCATTTAAAAAGTTGGAAAACTGTTTTACAAATTCGATATACTTATCTAGTGCTAATATATATATATATTTATTCTTCACATATATTATGTTGGATGAAGTCCAACGATACGTGCGTCAAAACATTTTAAAACTATAATGAACACGATGTTGTAATTCGTGAAATGAATGAGTTTCATACACCGTTAAAAACACCACTTTGATCAGGATATGATTTCCACGTTAAGGAATATTTTGAAAAAAAAATAAGGTACATTTTCAATAGTGTTTACATAAACACGGACTAAATTTATTCGTCAGGATGCGTTAGGTGGTTCAAGTTGGGAGCAATATTCCACTACCGGCCGTCAACTATTTAAAGTCGCGCACGCAATATACACGTAAGCACGGTTCAATCTATACACGATGGCTATCGTCGTCGTCGTCGTCGTCGTCGTCGTCGACCGGCGTGGAGATATATCGGGCGAATTTAATAAACCGCCGCCCGACCGGTGTAGGTCGCGGAGGTCATTCGGTTCGGGGCGAAATAAACCGTGGCGGCGTAAACCGGAGCCTGTGGAGGCGGTGGTGGCGGTGTCGGCGGCGGCGGGTAACTCGGTGAAGTCACCCCGCGCGGGCACTGCGAATGGCACATGACAACAGCGACTCGGCGACGGGTCGGCGTGGTGTGCGTAAACGACGGCGACAAAGATTTACTATGCTACATTGCGTTACCAGTTCGGGCGCGCGTGGCGGCGGCAATCGAGCACGCATGTATGGTATCCACGCAGAGCACGCACACTCACTGGTGGCGGCGTGACTGGAGGGCGGCGGCGGCGGCAGCGGCGTGACTGGAGGGCGGTGGGACGGCGGCGGGCCTGTCGGTCGGCGGGTCAACGTCGGCGTCGTCGTCGGTGGTATTGATCATCGTGATGGTGATCGGGGAGGGGTAGTGGCGTACGGCGGGGAGCGGTATCATCACGTAGTCGTCGTCGTCGACGTCGTCGTCGTCGTCGTAAAGCCACCGCAGCCGACCAGGAGGCGCTGTACGCGTAAAGTCGTACATAAAGCCGTGTGTACGCGTACGACGTATATAGTACGCGGGTGTGTGTTGTTGTACGCGGCTCGCGTGTTCTAGCGCACGCGCCCTAGTCCCTCGCGTACAGAGTGAGTGAGACGGTGAGTGAGAGCGTAGAGTAACCGCCCCGCGGGATATTCGCGAATAATAAAATCGTTAGCCTCGCGTCGCCTTCGTTCGCGTGAACTAGTGACCGCCGCCGCCGCCGCCGTTGCTGCCGCCGTGACTAGTAGTACCGCCGCAGCCGTTGCACGATCACGTCGTCGCCTCCGACACAGCAGTCACCGCCGTTGAATCGTCGCGGTCCTCCGGGTCCTGTCGCGCACGTCGACGTTTGGTCGCGTGTTTTTCTCCACGTAGCGCTCGTCGCCCGGGGGCCGGTTCGCGGCTCACGCGGAGCACGACGTTTTGCCACCGTCGACACTGACACTAGCCGCCGCCGTCACCACCGCGGCCGGACGACTCCGAGTACCGCACACATGCCTGTCGCCGTGGTGGGCGGTGGCGACACCGCCGTCGGGCCGGCCGTGCGGAAGACGCCCCGCCGCTGCGTTTGTCTGGCACGCCGGACCGGCGGCGACGTCGTCGTCGCGCCAGCACCGTCCCGACCGCGCCGGCGGTTTCATACTTGCGGCGGCCGTTCTGTTGGTCTGCACCACCGCCACGATTGAGTGAGTGGCCGTCGACGGTCGGCATCACGACGACCGCGATGATGCATTACGCCGCGGTGGCCGACAGGTCCGTGACGCCGCATTACTCCGCAGCCGCCGCAAAGCTTCACCAGCTGCAGAACCAGAACCATCGGTCGGGCGCGATGCCGGCCAGTTTCGGATTGTACGGTACGTAGCGGCACGGGAGCTCTGATCCATCGCCGCTTCCGCCGCCTTCGTATAATGTCTTTTCGTCGTCCACCTACCGCGTATCGCCTCCTTCTTAGATTCGCGCGCTTTTGCACCGGTCAGTCCTCGGAAACACGTCTTTGTGGGATTCATATGGGAGAATTTTAGGGAATCACGGGAACATATATGAGGATTCTTGGCAGGCACAGTTGATTAAATCCCGAGCCGTGTTACGAGTACACGTATTCAGATATCTAAATTATTTTCAGCATTTAAATATAAAAACAAAATAAACTGTGCTTTTTTAAATAGTTTTGAATATTCTTTCAATTTCCCATCATTTCTGTAGACGATAACATTTTAAAGATCTCCTTAAATCCCAAGTACCTACTCTAAGTATTTATATAGTGTAACTTAAAAAAAAAACAAAATGTTATTAGAGTAATTAGAGCAACTACAAACTAAATATTATCTATAATTTATACATTCACTTTTCATGCATAAATCGAGTGAAATATATAATACCTTTTATCGTATAGTACAATGAAAATAATCTATCATATGATACAATTAATTAGATCTTGACAACAGTGAAGAATTGAGAAAGCAATAATTCTGTCTCTCCTACTCTTTGGTAAAACGTCCAAACAGGACTAGCAGCTATATGTTAATACCTCTGAAATGAAACGAAAATGTTTTCGTAGGAGTGAAAATGAACATTACTCCATAAATCGAAGAAAAATATCAACTATATCAATAATTTAATGTAAATAATATGTTCGTCAATATAAGTACAATTAAATATTGACTAAGTAAAAAAAAAAAAAAAACAGGACAAGTTCATTTTAATATTCTAATATGTCTTATATGAATATTGTTATTAACCGATGGAAACTTGGTAAGATGTTTATAAAAATGATTTTATACGATCAAGCCAGGCGTACGAGGAGGAAGAGGCAGAGATGGTTTTCGTGTGTGATTATCGTGGAAAACATAAGTGTGTCGTATATGTATAACACTACCGGCGATGACGTCGTTTTCTTCTTTTATCGTATTTAGTAATAAAATAGCTGTAGTAACACAATAGCACTTGATACGGTATTAGTCTTGGTGGTGTTCTCGATCGCTCTTCCAACGAGTTACGATGTTGGATGACGTTTTTCTCTTATAGGTTCGAGCCTGGTGAGCAGTACTGGAGAACCGACACCGTCGATGGCTAGGCAATACGGCGGTTTGACGCGAAAATACGCCTCGGACGGCGGCGGCGGCGACGAGCTAGCCGCCTGCCTGCCGCCCGACCTCCGGCATTTGTTGTCGGCTACTACGGCCGGGACGTCGCCGTCGCACCACCACCGGCAGACGACGTCCCAGAGGCTGCAACACCAGCACGATCTGCTGCGGAGTTCCGCGGCAACGGCCGCCGCCAACTCTCTGGTAAGATCGAACCCCCAACCCCCACCGGGCCCCTGCGCGGCCTCGGGCTCTCGTGTTCGGACTAACCGGTTAGTCGTGCGATTTTCAGGGCAACACGACCGCGCTGGGCCTATACGGCGGCGGCGTGGGCAGGAAGCCTTGGTCGTCGACGTCGTCGTGGTCGTATCACGACGACACCGGCATTGGTTACGGGTCGACCGTAGACCGTCGGATAGGCGTCACCGGCAGACAGGCGTCTGCTCTTTTCGGCGGCGGAGTCGGAGTCACCGGCCTCGACCCGCATCACTACCGTAGCGGCGGCAGGACGATGGCCACGGCAAGATCGCTAGGTGGCGTCTACGACGGCAACAGTCTGTTGTACCGCTGTTCGACGAGTAACGTGTAAGTTTTTGAATAGATATACATGTATTAATTATATAAATAGAAAAAAACATTAAAATGTGGTTAACGCGTGAATTGACCATGTTCGGGCGTAAGAACTTGATACATTTTATGGTACTACATAGTTAAAATTATTATTTCGATTTTTAAGCACTTTTGTTTTCATATAGAATATTTATGAAATGTATAGATGATATTTGTTAAAAAATTGTGATGCTCTGTTTTTTTCGGTTGTAGTTTTTATCTGCAAAAGAAATATGTCTTCAATGGTTAATTATTCTTATAAAATGTATACAAAAGTAAGGAAAATAATGATTTCTCAATGATTTTCCAAAGAAAATAATACTCATAATTTTTTTTTTTTTATTCTCCCCCTGAATATAATTCTAATGCTACTCTTAAAAGAACCATTATAGTATTTAAATATATATTTTTAAATTTATTATAATAATGTTTAATTTAGTGATCATGAAATCAAATCACATATTAATATGTTGTACAAAATGTAAATTTTTAATTGGTTTCTTATCTTGTGATGAAAATATTCAGTGTTTGAAAAACAACAATAGGTCATTATTATTTACTATTTATTGTCAAAAAAAAATTCATAAGTGATTTTAAGTATTTTATAGTAAAAGTTTTGCATATTTTTGAAAATATTATATATGTATGTATATTATATTATATACGTAGGTGCGTTTATTTATAATATATATGTATAAACGCACAAAGATTAACATAATATTGCTTAAAATCATTCAAATAGTTTTGGTACATACGTTTGATATCTCGGATCCTCACTATTTGGTATAGTATTATATGTTTATATAGTATTTATTTATTATTATTATTCATTTTGAATTCTGAGTGAAGCGAAGGATCTATTGGTTTTACAACGATGTTTATTTTTTCTTTCTTTTTTTTCCCGGAAACACTTTTTGGTATACATAAAAGTTCAAAAGTTTCATTCAGTAATTCTATAAATCTAATATCTCATGTAGATGGTACTTTGAGGATTTATTTTGCTCTTCTCTTAATATTTTTCCCAGACGTGAGGAAAAATGGTAAATTTTGCCATAAACGACATTTTCACATAATCAATTTCAGTTATTCTTATTAAATTGATTTGTCATATTTTCAAAAGTAATGTTGCAAAAAACTTGAAGTTTTCATCATACATTAATGACATATTGTTACATACTTAAGAAAATTTTAAAAAATTTACAATTTTAGAGCTAAAAATAGAATTTTGAAAATACTTAATTTTTTTAAGTTCATCTTTAATGACATTTTGAATATCTGATGAAATGTACTGAAGATGTAATATGATCATTTTCATATACATACTTCACTAACGATATTGATCAATTTTAAAAAATCGTGAATCAAAATTTTTTTTTGATTAACGTTCAAGTAAATTATTATATGATTTTATAGTGTATATTGTTTCTAAATTAATGTTCAACTTAATATGTTTAAGAAAAAAAAATGGTTCATCCAATTATAATGAAACGTTGTTTATAGATAAAACATCATGTTTTAAATCTTTTGGTTAAAAAAATGTTTCATTTTTTAAACAAGAAAACTTTAAAAATTGTTTAATGAAACTTATCGACAATTCAACTAAACATGGTAAATTATGTAACCGGTATATATTTTATTGAAGCTTTGCTCAGAATTGCTTTATTAAAGAAATAATTCATCATTTCTTTAAAATTCAATACACCATTCCCCATTATTTTCTCTGAGGAAGGAGTGAAGAATACCCATGGTGCGAAGTTTGTCCGGCTTTTTTATTTACATTATTTACATTGTTATATTATTTAAATTATATACAACTTATTAAATGTTGAGAAAAATCAGAAGTTTAAAGATCTTATTATTTATGATTTTCATGAAACATTAGAAAAATGTTATGAATAGTACCCAATATTTCTCTAATGCTTACTTATAGTCCTTTATTTGAAAAATTGTTGTTTTGTATCTACATTTTTTTTAAAATCTAGTTTCGTATATTTAAGTTTACGAAATGGCCTTATTGATCGCTGCATTGCGTGCGTTTAATCAAGGGAATTTAACAACAACCATTTATAATACAGTTTAGCTTAGTAATTTACAGCTGGATCATATACTTTATTAAAATCATTCAAATAGTAAACAGTAAAATTATCAATGATCTAAAATTTAACAATGACTTTAGTACTAGTAATGGATTTACATAAACGTAATGAAACTGTTAGTGTCACGGGAGAGGTGTTACTAATTACTATACCTTATAAATTACATTCATGAGGTATGCTACACTTATATTATCCTAAAATAAAGTGACAACACATTTATCTTTTAAAATCGTTTGCATTGTGATAGCCATTTTGTTAACGAACAATTTAAAAATACTTGTGGTGTAATATAAAGTATTATAGCGATAAGCGTGAGCTAGTAATGTATCTCATTCAAAATTCTTTTTAGTTATAATAATAGAAATACAATATTAAAAATTATACTTATATATACATATATACTTATAAATTCTTTATTGCATAAAACAGTTTGTTGGTATTTATCATAAGAAATGGCCAAGACAGTGTTGCTCTTTATTTAGCTTGAGTTATATCGTATTACAGTCTTTATTTAGGTTAAAATTTAAAGACAATTTAAACTTAATCACTAATTTGAAAAAATGTTATGGTTATTATAAAACTATATATTATTGATTTTTTTTTTTACAAAAAATCGTATAGACCTGCTTTAATTTGATTATAATAAAAATAATCTATTAAAAGTTTAGTTAATTTTTTAATCTTAATGAGATAAACAATTAAAATTAAAAACTTTTAAACTCCCCACATTTGATTTTGTCATATATTTTTATGTATCGAGATTTACTCATATATGTAAGTTATATCATTTGTATGTGGGTGATATTGAAAATAATAATTTCATACTTTTGCCACTAATTTTATTTATATTTATTGACCATGGTTGTATGGATGAAGTAATAGGTGATCGATTAAAATTCTTTGAATTATATTTTAATAGATTTTAATGGAAGCTCAGATTTTCACAGTTACTGTAATTATGTCACCTTTGTTATGGTATTATATGTCGAGCTTTTATTTACGATGTTTTATGTATACTTTTCATTAGTATAATAAGTGGTTGGGTTTAATCTTCAATTAACGCTTTTTGGTCACATTGCGTAATGCGAACATATTTCGTATTATTATTAAATACGTTTAATGGTTGGTGGTTGTGTTTACTTTGTGTCTTCAAAATTATTTCATTATAATTCAATATAACAATTATATATAAGAAATTATTACACTATGTACTCCAATGTAAGAATGAGACCTTTTTTGTATATTGAGCACAAAATCTCAGTAATTAATCAAGAGTTTGTCAAGAACGACAGAAACCACTGATAGACCGGTGCAATTGAATTGGCTCCCCAATACAAGTAGTCAATATTTTACCCTAAATAAGTACCTTTGAATTGGCTCCCAAAAATTTACTATTGAATTGGCTCCTTATCGTTTTTTTTCAAAAATGTATTGGTTACCAAAATGTTAATAATTTAAAGTACGTAATTCATGATTTGTACATTTTACATCGTTACAAAAAATTAAATAAAAAAAAAAACAGACAATATTTTACTAAAGTGTGTCATTATAAAATGTATGTATAAAAATTAATAATAATAAAAATAATAAAAAATAATAAAAATATTATATTACTAGACTATTTTTCGGGGTCTATACTTATTGGCCATTATTTTTATGTATTGAAACCTCGAACTTACACCAGTATCATATTTACTAATTTCATTTTCTAAAAATTTTATTTTCTCTCTAATTTCTTTCCTGTGTGGTTTTGTTGTATTGGAACTTCTTATAATAATTCTTGTATCAGATTGAATACTTAATAATATATTTAGGAAGTTGAATATATTTGGATGTGGAGAATAAAATTGTGAATTAAATTTAGAATGATACGATTCGCAAGAGTTAGTTGTTCGGTGAATACTATTGCTTTTTTCTGCCCAAATTTCTGGTGGAAATGTTGAATCATTCGCAATATAATTTTCTACTAAATAGTCATTGAATTTTGTGAGTTTTTCATTCATAGGTAGTATTTCAGCTAATTCATCAGAAAAGCAATCTCCAACTGACTGTGGATCTAGGAATGGCAATCCAAATATATACGTTAAATATTGTCCTATTTCTGTATTTTGTACGTATTCCGATGAAAGACCAAACTTTTGAATTGCTCTGTACCAAGATTGTCCAAGATGAAATCGACAACCACGAACTTTAGTCAATGGCCAAACATCATTTATTGCATTATGTATAGCTATTTCAAAATCAACATAAATGCTTTCTAAATTAAACACATTATTGTAAGTTAAACAATAATTATCAATAATTCGAAAAATATCGACATATGATTCTTGTTTTTTGTCTTTCAGTAAAGTGAAAACTAAAGGTACATAATGATTGTTTTTTAATACATGAATTGTGAAAAATTGGTAAAAAAATTGTGCACAGTACGAAAATGTTCCATCAACGTAAAATGTAGTTGATTGACTTAGAAATTTTAAATTTTCATCCGTACTAAATAATAAAATCCCTTTTTCCGCATTATTAACTTGTAAAAATGTATTACCTTCATACGTTTTTACGTCCATGTCTTTCAAAATATCATGCACCTCTTGACTACTACGAGGCAAATTTGGTCGTAAAGATGCTCGAGCTTGAAATATATTGTGTTTTATATATGTCACATCTTTAGTTGTAATTGCATTCGTATTATTCTCCCTTAAATATGAATGTAATAATTTCGAAGGGCGTTCACACATATTTTCAGTGGCCTTACGTTTCAAGTTATTGCTTATTATTTGACGTTCAATTTTATTTTCTTCGTCCGCATCGTGGTTATGTTCTAAATTCCATGATGTCCACACGATATCGTGATTTTCCAATACTTTTAAATTGGCAGTACATCCTCTTTTAGTACATTTATACCGATGTTGGCCATTTTGGAGGAGTTTATGAAAACTAAACTTGAATTTATTAACTATAAAAATTAATTTTCCTTTTTCACTTAACATTTTCTCAGCAGAATTCATTTTTACACACTCGCGTGAACACAGCGTATCTACTATTAAAGTTTAATATATTGCTGTCGTGGTCATCAAATATTAACGATAAAATAAAAGTAGTCAATGATAATCGATTATTATAGTAGATTACGACGATTAAGACGATAAGATTAAATTCAATAAACTTGTAGTATAAATAGTATAGGTATATCCAGCGGTAGATTATATTATTTGAGTGCAAACTAACAGGCTATATTAGGTTGACGTCGTAAAAGTAAACGCCTATAATATGAGAACCCCTGGTTAAAAAATAATATTTAACAATTTAAGGAGCCAATTCAATTATACATTTTTCAGGAGCCAATTCAAGGATCGAATTTATGTTTACCCAAATTTGGGAGCCAATTCAATGGTAGCCTGATAGACAAACCTTACATAATAATAATCATAATGTTTAGAACTAATACCACAGTAGAAAAGAAAATATTTTAAACATAGGAAAATTTTGAATAATGACGTTGCTTTGTAGTAAGTATAAAATATACAACAGTTATTTGCAAATGTAAAACTAATGGTTGGTTTTGCTATTCGAATTTCTAAGTGTTAACCAAGTTTAACATGTTACAAAAAAAAAAAAAAAAAAAAAAAATGAATAATAAATCGTTTGTATTTGCATAATTAAATAAACCATAGTAATTTATAAAAACAATAATGAGTTAAATTTTAATTACTTCTAAAAATTTTTAATATTTTTGATTAATTTTGACACACATTTGATCTGTACTGCATCGGTTAAATGATTTAATTTCTCTGATAATTATCGCATTAATAATTCACGGATTTCGGTCATATCACATAACAATCTCGTGTAATTTTTACACACGTCGTGTGTGTGTGTGTGTACAGGCCCGATCACCTGGAAAGAAGATGGTACCAGAATCAGCAGCAGAGACAACCCGGTAGCAGTGGCGGGAGGTTGATCAGGGGGCTTGGCGGTGCCAAGCACATGTCCGACGTGTACGACGACGACGAGCTGTTAAGGCTGCAGCAAGACGACCCCTCGATGGCCGCACTGTTGCTGGACGACGTTGTCCTGGGAGGCGGCGGATACAGCGGTAGGAACACGGTAAGTCCATTGGTCTGCATGAGTCGAGACCGAAAAGCTGATCCCCGTGCTCGTCTGTCGACAGGACTTCCTACCGACTAGGCCGCGGTCCCGGTCCTACGGCGGCGGCGAAGACCCATCGTCCACCACGTCTTGGCGACATTGGCCCGACACCGGCGGCGGGTCTGGTTATTTGGGCGGCGCGTTGCGCGAGACGGCCATTGGTTCGTCCGCGGCGATTTTCGATCACAACGGCCATCGGCGCGCGACGGCCGGTACGATGAGTTCTACGTCAGCTGACCACAAGAGGTAAAATCAGCTCATGTTTTTCTCAGTCTCATAGACAGCCGTCGTGAAAATGAACGATATTTCACTAGTATTGTAATCTTTGTGGCACTTCAATGTAAGCTGTTCATTGAACAGTGTTCAAATCGTTTTCTATTCCAAGTCGCCAAGTGCAGCGAAAAATAAAATGTTTTAGATATTTTTAAATCCATTGTTTTCCCTTGATTTACAAGTGTCTGTTTAAGAGACTTGTTTTATCGGTCAACCTATTCATCTGACGGTATTCTAATATTGCACAGTGGCCTATCTAAGGGAGGGGGTAATGGTGTAAATACCCCCCATTGAGCTATTTTTTTGTATAGTTAGTAATGTACTATTATATTGAATACGATTTGATTTAGTACTGGACAGATTTTAATTCCCTCCACTTTTTGGATAACTTCTGAATTCACTATTTATATTACAGGGGGTACATACCAGGAGAAATATGATAAAAAAAAAAAAACAATTAATATTGTAGTGAAGTAATTTCCTTATACACGAACCATACAATTTAATTATTTCTGTCGGTTGGGTTTTGAATTGAAAACGAAACACGTCGATTTCTGGGAACAAAACAAAAAAAAATAGAAAAATATTTGTTTGTCCACGTGCTCGTGTGCACTGTGTGAGAAGAGCGAATTTTCCAATGTTTTCCCCGACATCACTCGTGAGGCCAGAACGACATCGTTTCCTCGCCGCCGGCTAACACTCGTCGATTTCGCAGATGGGACGTGCGGCGACAACAACGCCGGCAGCGACGGTACAGCGACGGCGGCGACCCGGACCCCCGCCGGTCATACGACTATCACCCGCAAATGTCGGCCATGATGAAATACGGGACGGGCGGCGGCGGCCGGCGATCGCGCTCGTGGGACCCGTCCCCGTCGCCCACACCGACCGCGTACCTGAGCGGCGACGACGGCTACGGCGGCTACGGCGGCTACGGCGACTACATGGACGACTACGGCGGCGGCGATTACGAGTCGCTGGCGGCGCTTGCGGCCGAGGAGGAGCACGACGAGGAGCTGCAGCGTGAGGAGAAAAAAGCGCGGATCAAGGCGGAGATCGCACGGCGCCGCCGGCAGATCGAGGACAACGTCCGGCTGCACGAGGAGCTGTTGCGCCTGGCCCGGATCCGCGAGAACGCCGAGCACGAGTACTCATCGTCCATGCTGCCGTCGCTATCAGCCGCAGGTACATATCACGCGTGCGGGTGAACCGCGCACGATATCACGATAATCATTACGATCCATACCTATACGATATTATATTATTGCCGTCGACGAATTTGTGTGTTCGAACACGTCGCGAAACGCAGCGCGTCGCACTGGGCGGGGCCGTGCGCGACGTCTGTGGTCATGTGTGTCGGGTGTAGGTACGGAGGTATATAAGGTATACACCGCGTCGTGTTTACCATAACCCCGTTTCATGGCGATCTGGGTGACAAGTATGTACGTACATAACGAATCGTCGTCGCTATACGGATGATTACGCTTAACGCGTCGACTAAAAGCATTTCGCAATAGTCGTCCACCTCCACCCCACCTCTTATAATAATATAATGATACCGCCGTCACGCTCGATCTGTGTGATGTTATTGACGGGTGATGGATACAGGATACCCGAGTACATATTACGATGACCATGGTGGTTGGTAATTGGTATATCTCTTCGTGATGGCATCTGTGTTGTTGATTTTGCACTAAACAGTGAGGGTGAAATTTCTGTGAGACCAGTTGTTTTGAAACTTCGAAACGTCAAAAAATAACGCTGAATACCCTGTGTAATATTTTTGGTAATAATACCGAAGTGCACAATGATCTACGTGTATAAAAGTATATCAAATTCGATGTCTAATTGTATAATATGTTGAATAACGTTACACATGTTGTAGTACATTTGATGTGAGCTGTACAATAAGTTATGATTTCCACAAATGGGACAATTTTCAAATGTTTAAAATATTAACTCACTACGATCAAAATTTATAATTTTTTTTCTTATTGTAATTTTCTCGTTATTTGCTATGCTCAAGACACATTTTAAAGCCATTTATATGATTCAGCAGAACTTTTTGGCTCCTCATATAATATTTGCGCTAAGGGAGAAACCCCATCCTTCTTCTTACACTTTTGATCTGATTTCTTACTGAAAAAATATCTTACAACTATTAATTAATTGAATTTCCAAAAATTTAGATTTAAATCACTCATTTAAAATTTAAAATTAACCCATTTTAAATATTGTTTATTTTTCAAAAACATTTAAAAGCTTCCCTCGTGCACGTAATAATTGAGTAGAAAATCATACCTCTGAAATATTTTTATTTATTGATATCAATTCCGGCTGATGAGCAGAAAAGCTATAATTCCAACAAACTTAAATTTATAAAACTTTAATAATAGAAGTAATTTTAGATTTTGTCGATGATGAAACTTTTTTTTTGGAATTTTCTTGTGATAAATAACATTGCTTCGATAATTGTACTGCCAAATTAAACATTTCTGGTTGGTAATTAAAATGATTGACAATAATATTGGAATCTAAAAAATATAACAAGAAAATTGATTTTGGAAAATCGTGTTAGTTAAAATATTTATTATTAAGTTCTGTTTAAACAATTTACCATTATTGGTATTTGCAAAGGTCACTAAAATATAAAAATCGTATTTTTTATTTTATTTTTTTTGTAGTAAGTAGAAATGTATGTTAGTGGCAAACAAAATTGGCGATAAACGGGAAAAATCAATCTCCATAGGAAACGACAACGCCCATTAAATAAACGTTCATGTTATTGATATTTTTTACGGACATTTTCATTTTCTGGTATCCGTAAAATTTTAACACTAGATGAGGGTATTTACAAAAGATTATTTATTTAATATACGTACACCAGGCGTTAATACAAAACCCACATATGCATATTGGTGTATTTAAAACAGGAAATCAGGGAATTTTTCACTACCTCTTTAAAGTTTTATTTTATTTTTAAAGTGGAAGGCAGAGCTTTTAGCTTACAATGATGAGCTTATATGTTTATAAGAATTATTTATAGTATATATGGAAGATGTTTTAAAAAAAAAAAAAAAAAAAAAAAAAAATAAAAATACTTACTCGCTATTTATTACTTTAATTTGATGAATACGTTTTTACTGTATTATATTTAAAGAAAAATTACTTTAAAATTTTGCTATAATATTTAACTAATAAATAATAATTTTTTTAAATTAAAAATTAATCAATTAGAAAAAAAAAAAAAAATAAGTGTCATTAATTATTTATTTTAGACAAAAATTAAAATTTTTATACTTAATTTCAAATCAATTGTGGCTCCAATAAACATTTTAAAATGTTTTACTTTAAAGTAAATTTATTATTTTAGTTTTGAATTCTTGAACAATTATCAGTATGAAATGAGATATTATAATTACCAAATTCGTGTTATAGTTGTAACTATAAATATTTACTGACAAGGTGATCTTAATGATAGAGAACTAACTGTGACTTGATATGTCTTAAAATGTTTATAAAAACTAATATTAAGTTTGATAAAACTTAGTAATTTCTCAACTTAATGCCAATAGTTTGAGGGAAGAAAAAAAATAAACAGATTAGTAGGTATTATAAAAAACAAATTTTTAATGAATACAAAGTTTTTATTACTATATGTTAAGTACATTTTAAATAAATATTATAATATTATAATATAATTAGTGGTCTTCATTTACATTTTCCTATGTTATGTTAAACGTTTTTCATAAGGTAAATAGCAAGTAGTAGTTCTTTAAATATAACTAAGATCAAGTAAGATGAACATTTTGCATATTTGATTTTTGAGTTGACGATCTCTAAAATTATCCATTTTTATTATTTATACTATATTAGAGTATTAAGTTAAATTTTGAAATCTTTACAAAACTAACAAATATATGAATTACATAGATGTAAATAAACCTTTAATAAATAACAGAAAATTAATTCGTGTTTCTATAAATAAAAATCTTTATTGTATGTATAAATGTATGTAAATTTGTCATTTATTTATCATCAAATGTAGTGCCCTGAGAATAAAATATAATAATAATTTATAAACACAATTTATAACTTCAATACACAAATGAAAAGACTATTAAATTACATTTAATCTGTAACCGTATGTCAATAAATAATTTTTCAATGTAAGTGTTAAAGGTAGAAAATGCCTCGTGAGTTTTTAAAGTCCTTATAACTTAGGAGACTCCTCTCAAGATGTTTGTTATTGTAATATTGGACAGTTGTTATCATAATACGAGAATATGTTTCATTTCAACAGTTCTGTGTTTTTTGATTTTGATTTTCTTCTGCAGTCAATATTACTATTGTTAATCTGACTCAGACTATCGTAATAAATATTAATTTATGTAAAATAATGGTGATATTACTAGTTACATAGCGATTTTTCAGTACTTCTACGTTGTGACTGTTTTAATCGTAAAAATTATAAAAATTTACTCGTCGAAATAACTTAACGTTATGCTATCATACATAACGAATATTTAAAACTATGTTTGGGATTTTATTATTGCATTTGAGTATTAGAAAACGTTAATCGCGATCATGTAATGTAGAGTCGGGTTCAAGCCTTGTGCACGTGCGGTGTACCGAGATCGCACGACGAACGTACCGGTAGAATTAGACGGGTGAGGTGGAGATGGTCGTCGTGTGTATGCACGTCGATAGTGTTTTGAATACCTATCGTAACGCATTCAAATGCATGGTATCTTATATTAGGATAGCTTTATCGTATAGATGAGGAAATTTTTTTTTTCAATTTTTGATCGGGTTTCCTCCAAAAGTCGTTCAAAACTGTATAAAAATTACTTGTGTCAAGTTTTGTGATAATTGTCACAACTCTAATACGTATCTCAAAGGGGTTGAAGTTCTGAAAAATAGGTTTTTTAATTTTTCGTGATTGCGACTTACAATGTTTATAACACACATAACTAAAAAAAAAAAAAAGGTATTTTATTATATTTATTTTATATCATATTTAAGTATTTGTTTTTATAATATATGTATGTATTGTACGTCACATGCTACATACACATATATATTTATACACTTGTACGTCTATGTAACCAATACGGGAAAGCGTGACGGCGGCGTGTGTACATATTATCATACAGGTGGCTGCTACACAGGACGGCGGCCGATGACCGAGGACGAATGTCAGGTGTTCGCGCGCGCGGCCGAGAAGATAGCCGAGGAACGGTCCATGGAGCGGATCGCGTCCACGTTTCGGACCGCGGCCGCGGCGGCCGCCGAGGACTACTACATGCGGCGTGGGGTCATCTACGATGAGTACGGCCCGACGAGCGTCGCGCACGCGGTCGGCGACTACACGCCCCCGCACGCCATGCCGCTGTTGCCGGACATGCCGACCAGGAGCCGGAGGATGCTGGAGAACCTGGGCAGCTCGCCGATCACGGACTCCGTGCTCTTGGAAGGCGAGCAAAAGGCCATGCAGAAAAAAGTCAACTTTCTCAACGTCCTGTAACGAGCCCCCTGTTGTCCAAAACCCCCTTATCGCGCCCGTGCGCGATGCGCGTGAAATGTAATCGTATTGATGCGCGCGTGTGATATAGTGATCCAATACCAAATCACCAATCACGTTATCAGTTCGTTTTGTTGTTGTTGTGTACACCCTCTTACTATGACTATAACCACGGTTATAGTTATATAGGTTATAACTGTCACTACTGTTACTTACTACGCTCGCCGTTGACCGCGTATATATACGCACTTTTTCATTTCACTCGTTTTATGCGTGATATAATATTATATAGGCACTGTGCGACCGACGGTGACAAGATGACGGGACACGGATCGAATTTGCTCCTTCGTTTGTCGTTTACCACGGAGCTTCCCTCCCTTCACGAGGCTTTAGTCGTGTGAGCGTTATAAGTGTGTCCCCGGAATTGTTTTTGTTCCGATGGTTTTCAACGAAAATGTTTCACTAATGTCCTATTACATCAGATATTTTAAAATAAAGACCGTCGCGCGTCACTCGAGGTATTGTTACGCTACAATCAATACCTAGTTTATACACGGTCTCCGTTTAGTTACTTGTAAAGTATTATTTATTTATTTAAAGTTTTTTATTTATTTATATTAAAGAATTGTTTGGTCCTCACAGCTAATTTCTAAAATCACTCAAATATTCACGTGTTACAACGTTCCATCAATTTCTTCAATCGTTTACAATATGGTATTACATCACGAACTAGGCCCTTACATGTCGTCAACGTGTGTTCAACGATCGTCACTTTGCAATTGTTTCGTAATATGAATTAAATTTAAATCGGATGCGACGTGAACGTATTTTATTTTCAATATAAGCAATATAAATGTTAAATTTAAACGCTAAGTAAACTTTTTTTTAAATGTTTGATGACAAAATATGCATTTAAAGCAATTTGAACGGCAAAATAAACTCTTGCAAGTGCTCCGGTTTGTCTTTTCATTTTGAAATTTCATTATAATAATTATGTTGACCATTATACATCACACATTGTCGTATACTTATTGCTCTGTCAACGTATTAATATCAAATGACTATAGTTAATTAAATACATATTTTGTGCTATCTGTTATTGATCTGCGATACTATGACAATTTGAACCTGATACCTACTTGCTCTTAAAGTTTATCAATTTTAAGAGTTCATTGTTGACGGCATTTAACAACGTTATTTTCGCAGTAATGACAATGATACCATAAAATATGGGTATTATTCTAAGGGCTTCCCTGTGGTTTTAAATGATCTCAAATAAAATAATAATGACTCAAAACAATACTGTAAGCACGTTTGTATCACCAAAATCTAGTGTTCTTAATGTATGCGATCCGTCGATTTGCAATAATTTTTTAACATTTCGATATCGTTAATACAAAAACAATTAAACTATATTTTTTATTTATTTATAAATTTTTTACGCCTTGAGAGGCTATAGTACAAATAATGTACATATTAAATACATGGCACTAGTTAGAAACTACACACAAGTATATCTATTCATTTATCCTAAAATTAACCTCTGTTAAACGCACAGGTACACGATTTGTACTAAAATGCTTTACTTTTTAAATTAAACGATAGTTTTTGGTATCGTTAAATGTGTTATAATCTGAAGAGTCATTATAATATTATAAACGAGTACGAATCAATGATTTTATATTTACTTTTAAAATCCTCGCACAATTTCCTATATAAGTATTATTATTAGCTCAATCGTACGAATAACCGATAATATAATTTATTAATAAATTATAATAGCATAATTTCGCTTTAAATTCAATAAAGAATTAAAATATTTAATAGAATTATTCGACTGAAAAACGTTACAGATCACAATTGTTAATACCTAATTATATATATTTTTACGTAATTATGCCATTGGCTATCATTATCTAAGTATATTATTCATAATTTATTTTTGTTTACCTGTTGCTGACTTCCATAAAGGTACTTTGTATAGATTGAAATTAAGTAGATCGGTGGTTATATCCACATATTATCGAATTAAAAAGAGTAAAATATTTCCACGTAGGTTTCCATAGGATTTTAATTGTTAATATGAGTGCATGTTTAAATATTATATAACTCCATAATATGTGGCTGATATTGTATAGGAATTTTGTGCCATATTGATCAAATACTCTAAACAACGTATATGGTACGTTACTCAATACTTTTGATGACTTTAAACTAACAATGAAAGCTTATTAGTATATTATATTCAATTCTATGAATTATTTTCAACAAAAAGTAAACGTTTATGCATACAATATACTCTCATGACTGCACATAAAGGGTGAACAGGGAAATCATCTGACAATAGCTATATGCGCATACTGTGCTCAAAAACCGTAGTACCTGTCGTGTAGTATTTATTATGGAGTGATCAACGTACAAAACAAATAATTGAATAGCTAGATATTGGTAAAGTTTTAATTACGAGTATTTACAGAAAAAAGCAATAAGTCTTAATGAAATTGCTATTTATATACATTTAATAATATACTATTAATTCATAATATTGTATAAATATCGCGTTGAAAAGTGTCGAATTAAATACAGTGTTCGATTTGAATAGATTAAAAGTAAACAATAGATAAGATGTCTGAATAGATGCATCGTTTTAATATACTTTGTTTAAATATTTTAAGAATATATTTTTTGTTACTTTAGGGACTTCTTGATGTATTGATTTATATAAACTATACAATATGTTAAATATGTTGTGTTGAATATATTTAATTTAAGGAAAATCCGATTGATTAAAATTGGATTTTAATTTCCCGAAAACTTGAGTAATTTAAAAAGACTTTGTTAAATTAAGACCATGCTGTATAATTACTTAAATATCATACGAGTTGTTAATTAGTTATATGTATGTGTGTGTTTGTGTGTGTATGTGTGTGTGCATGTGTGTGTGTGTGTGTGTGTGTGTGTGTGTGTGTGTGTGTGTGTGTGTGTGTGTGTGTGCGTGCGTGTTTTTTAATTATATAAAACTATAAAAGTAGGTTGTAAATATGATTAATACACTGCAATTTACATAACGTATGTTTCACGATCTGTAAATTATCGATTTTTGACAAGGTAAATGAATCAAGTTGTACATAATTTCATATAAGCAAACAGAGTATGATTTGTATTTTAATGGGGTGCAATCTATTTTGATCTACGACTTCCAAATTTATTTTGTATTGTTTAATCTGTTTTACTTGTTATAAAAAAGTGTAAAAATAGAGAACATAGACTCGATTTTGTTCCTCCAGACATGTGTGTTCATTTACTTTATACAGATAATTAATGCATTCTTAATTATCTGTTATAAGTATTCGAAAGGAACTTAATGAATGATATTTCTGTACAATTGTTTAATTCATTTTACCATTTATTCGGTAAAATTAATCAATTCCTAAAAAACTTCTTTATATATGTGTAGGTATTTACATTATCTACATTAATAATAGATTATCAGTAGTTTGTAGTTTACTTATTTAGTATAAAATTAAATAGCTTTCTAAATAAAATGATAAGTGCATATGAATAACTTCTACTTAATATATTACATATTTTAAAATAATTTATCATCATTTGTTAAGTTGCAAATGAGCTTTTTGTCATAGGTATTCAATAAATAGTTATTTATTTACACACACGCACACATGCATATAATTTAATATTTGGTGGTATTTAATAACTTTTTTTATCGTTTCGATATAATTGTTATACCTATTATACATATTTATAAGTATAAAATAAAATAATAATTTACATATCCATCCAATTCCTTATTAATTCTATGGAATTTTTTTTATATATATTTACGGTTATTGTTACCATTGTTATTGTGTATTCGATTAAATATCTTGACAAATTTAATTGGAGTCAGATTTATTATAAATATTCCACATTTCGTGACACTGTTGTAAATGTTGTTGTATGTTATGTGAATTGTTGGATAATACCACATGATTTTGACTACATGTTTATAATAAATATATTATAATGCATAAATGTATGTATAAAATTATATGTTTATGCTCGATAGAAGTGAAATATGTAACGAGTTGTATCAATTAGGAACACTTGAGACACACAAATTGTAGCATGTATACTAATTGTTGATAATTTGATTTTGTTACTTGGTGGAAATATTATATTAATGGAAATTAAAACATTAAGTACAATAAAATCAAAACACGATTGAAAAACAACAAAAATTTTGCTTTCAGGAAGATAGAAGAATAACATAACGAATTTGGACCACAAATGTCGACGTGATCAATGTACTACCAGAGAATTCTAGGAAAAATCCGGTTTGGGAGCTTATCGTAATAGGATTTTGTTGAGGTCAAAAGACTGAGATTTATTACGCGTTTAAATTGTCAGTTGTCGATGGGCACAATTTTTGGTATTAAAATTAAACTTCTAAGTATTTTTATGAGTTTTATTTCATATCCTATTGTGCTTGTAGGTTTTAGAAGTAGAGTTTTTATTGGCTACTACAATGTTTCCTTCAATATTAATTTATTCAATAAATATTTTTTAAATTTCACCGCTTGTATAATTTTTATAATTTTCATTTGTTATTATCTTCCATAACTTTAATTTATTTTTTCTACGATGTAAGCAATATTAGAAGTATTGTGTATTACCTACGGATGGGAAAATTATCTATGGTAAATATAGAATATCCTATTTGTTTTTTCGCACTGTTATCTTCCATTGAAGTATGTATTAGAACAAGTTATTATTAATAAAACCAAAAAGTGTGCGATTAATTCTTTTTCATAAATTAAGTATTTAAATATTCATATTGTTACTACTTGGTTCGTAAATTGTCGCGAGGTTCATACTTACTTATAGACTATAGTGATCACAGATAAAATGCTATCCTACTCACCAAAATTGTTCGTGCACTTTTTGGGTATTTATTTTTTAGCTTATATTCAGTTTAATTATTAATGTGTATAATACAAACATTTTTGAATTCTGTTATACGATAATTCTTTTATGTTTTTTTATGGTTCTATACTGGTTCATTTCGAATTATAAATACACAATACACATACCTAAATATAACACATATGATCTGTTTAAACTTAATATTATTACTTTTCATCTGTTGTGGATTACTGAAATACTGAATCACATGCCATGTTTTTATTAAGATTAAATTAAAAATGTACAT
Organism: Therioaphis trifolii; assembly: GCA_027580255.1. Classification (NCBI taxonomy): domain Eukaryota; kingdom Metazoa; phylum Arthropoda; class Insecta; order Hemiptera; family Aphididae; genus Therioaphis; species Therioaphis trifolii. Next base: position 22,542,373 of record CM050405.1, on the reverse strand, counting down.
GAGCATGAAATGGACTAAACTAATAGAAATTATAATAATGAAATGTTCATAAGGTCTTCTTTTTTGTATAATAGTATATTTACTACCAAGAAAAAAAATATTTAATAAAAGAATAAATTCTTAGGCGTAGATAATTAACCTACACAATTATATAAATTTATTAGAATTCACTTAAAAAAAAAAAAATCAAATATCTAGCATATTATTTTACATTTTTTTTCGGATGAGTAAATATTTTATTAATAATATTCCACCAAGTAATAATATTTAACTATCTCAAAATATACATTTTTATTGATTGTATTTGATTAAAAAATAATTGTAGTTACTTCTGTTGAATATTATTATTATTATTATTATATCGATTATAAGTATTATCACTATGAATTATTTACTATTATACTAGTTGTGTAATTTACGACGTGTATGAAATATTAAACTTTTTTTTATCTTGTTATTCCCTAATTGTTATTAACTGTTTAAAATTCGTCCGATTTACATAAATCTAATCAATTTTCTTTTACATAACGTAGGTAAATGTAATATTGATTGTTTATTATTATTTTTATTAAAATATACTCGTTGTTAGTAAATAAAGAAAATAAAATAAAAGAAAAAGAATGTTCAATTAAATTAAACATCATTTTACTGAGTGTATGTATGTATGTTTATTATTATTACTATTATAATTATTATATAATAATTGTATCATTATTATTATAATTATAAACCGTATGTATGTAACCATATGCATTCTTATGTACCTATACCTCTGTATTTGTATCTATCGAAACAATTAATTTATACAACTGAACTATAAAACCCGTTTTTATCTTTTATATAAAAAAGATTTAACTATTTCGTATACAAAATTAACAACTATGTTATTCAAAGAATAAATAAATATTGAAATGTTGTGAAAATAAAAGCAAGATATTATCTTTGAATGTATAATAATTGTTATGTGTTATGTTATTGTTATTTTATTAAAATGCCTTGTTTTTTTTTTAAGAGTTAACACATATATATATATATATATATATATATATATATATATATATATATATATATATATATATATATATAACAACTGATACATTAGAAATTTATAGTTAATTAACTTGTTGTATACAAAATTGCTAACTAAATATATAAATATAAACCAATTTATGTTTTAAAAAATATTAATTATTTTAACTAAAACTTAAGTTCAGATAAAATGTGTACCTGCAAATGAAAAATGAGTAATATGAAAATGGAAAAAGTAATTTGCATCTACTATAGATGAAAATTATAAAAATCATAAAGATAATTATTGTTTCAGTTATAGTTCTATATTTAGTTTTACTTCTTACCATTATATCACTAGGAAACTTCTTCAGATTGAAATAAAAAAATGGACTTAAGTGTAAAAGTTTGATGAATAATTTGACTTGGAGTTCACAAATATTAAATGGACATCAAATTGTGTTTTCCAGAGATTTATTCAAAATTATTGTTGGTTTTTGATCTCAATATTTGAATACTACAAATATTCAAACTATCATTCATTCATACATATTATAATATCAGTATTATTACCAGAGAACGAAAATAATTTGAAGTTATTTCTCACTTTTTATAATATTAATTAGGAATAAAAAATTAACGTAAATTAATCTAGATACCATGGTCTGTAAATATTATAATCGTATGATTTGGACTTAATAATAAACAAGATAAGATACCGGTTGATATTCATTTTTTAAAGTTATGTCGTGTGAATTTTCAATTTCAGTTATTGATATCGAAAATATATAACACAAATTATACATAACATAAATCACAATTAGAATATTTTATGGACAAAGTAAAATTTTCAGATCAAGAGTAATCTCTCAGAACCTAAAAGTTAGGATATACCTAACGTTATTAAGGTCAATTGCTCTTTACGGAGCAGAATTATGGTCACTGAGAAAAGCTGAGGAATATAGGATGGCAGTGTTTGAAAGAAAAGTACGCAGGAAAATCTATGGGGCACACTTTAATGTCCAGACAAAAAAATGAAGGAAACTACACAACGATGGCTGCAATCCATTTTTCAACGGCCAAATATTGTAAAAGAAATTAAAAAAAGGATACTGGTTTGGGCTGGACATGTCTGGAGAAAGCATGGGTCTCTGATAAAAAAAAGTAATAGAGGAAAACCCAATAGGGAGGCAACCTCTTGGAAGACCACGTTTAAGATGGGAGGATTGCGTCAAAAAAGATACAGAAAAAGTGGAACCGAATAGGCATTGGCTGGATATAGCAGAAGATATAGAGTTAGGTTGCAGTATCTTTATTCAGAGGTATAGAATATTTTATGATTTTATTTGAATGATCTTAACTACATATTTTTTACAATATAATAAAAATGAAACTAATATTTTAAAATTGGTCAAATCAATCAATCAGTGAATATTCTTTTTATTGATTTCTGTTTTCAGACTTTCGTTGGCGTTCGTTATTTGCTGAAGCGTTTCTTTACAATTTTTTATTTGTGACTTGATACTCAAAAGTTTTGAATGATTCTTAATAATCTCAATTTCTTTATTTAATTCATCGAGTTCTTTATTATACAAATTCTGAAAATCGAACATTTTAAAAAAAAAGTTATATGGTAATTACAAGGTTTAACGTAACTGAGGATGTAAACTGGATTAATAAAATATACCAATTAAATACAAAAATATGAATAAAATAAAAATCAACTTACAGTATGATGTTGGAATTCTGTTTCTTCTTCTTCTAATTGTTTTAAAGTTTTACCATAGTTAATAAATATCAAATCATGATATACTTTTAATAAACCTAAAAACAAAGAATTATACAGACTACTATATTTAAGTTGCAATCTAAAATCGTATACTTTAAATAAAAAAAAAGTTAAATGAGTTATTGAATTTTACTAACCGTTAATATGTATAAAATATAATATATGAAAATATGAAATATATATTTAACGTCATGTAGACTAAAATGTTATAATATATAACAAATGAAACAAATAAAAATCAAATAAATGTAAACACGTGAGTTCTTATTGAAAACGTTTCTCTACAATAATTTAATTATTATTTTTAAGTAGCCTTACTTCAACTAATAAACTATTTCAATTTTGAAGTATTTTACTTATTATTAATTACATTAATCGTAATTTTAGATTTGTTATAAGATTCTTTACCATTATTATAATATTCCGTGTATTCATTTAAGTATTTTAACTGTATTGTTAACTGCTTATATGTGTTTTGTTTATTTTTGTAAGACATCAGTATATTGCATTTCTCAACGGAATTCTCGGATTTTTTTCGTATTAGTGTTTCCATATCTAATATTTTCGCATTATTCTGATCTAGAGTTATTTTTGTTCGCTCTCGAATTAATTCATTATGTCCATTCTTTAACTCACTTAATTTTTCGATGAAAATTGTACTCTAACATTTTCAATAGTACAGATTGTAAATAGACAATATATAATTAATTTTTTAAATATAGGGACACAGGTATAATCAAACATGACCATCGAAGAGATCATTGGTGATGTGATGTGCTTATAAGTTATAAAGGTTATATAAATTACTAATGATATCAGTGGATGCAGGTTAGTTTTAATAGAATAATTGATTGTGTAATAAATGAAGTATAACTTTGATTAATATGAATTTATTTTATAATGAATAAAGTATTCATTTTGACTTTCTAAAATGAATATATTTTTTTGAAGAAAACGTTCATTTTTTCTTAAATAATAGTGATATATTTTTCCTAGAATATCTGGTGATTACAATAAATTTCAACACGTGTATAACACTTTAAAAACTTTTATTGAATACCCCTATTATTCCTATTTTAAAATATCATAAACGTATATTTAAAATTATCAAAATGATTGAATTTATTTAGACTTAAAACACAGACTATAGGAATATAAAATAAAATATTACCTGATTTTAATCTACCATTTAATATGGGTGTAATTTTTATCAATAATGAAGTTTATGAACAGGGACGTAACTTTTTTCACATAAATAAGACATATTAGACGAAGAGACTTATATAATGTCACTGTCAATTGTCATGAATATGCATCATTTTGTATAGTCAATATTTCATCAGTATGGTAGCATTTTATAATTCATGAATACGAGTATACGTTATAAATTTTAATACTAAAACAGAAAGTTCTCAAAATTAAATTAAACTTTAAGTTTTTTTTTTTTAATATTGAAATTAAATTAAATTAAAAACTACTGAACCTCTGTAGGCTCCCAAAACTTGTTGGCCCGGTGTGACCTCGCCCTCTGATCCCTTTTAGTTATGCCGCTGATACAGAGTTGGGTGTCAGAAGGTCGTGTATTAGAACACCAAGTTTTAGAAAATCAATGATTTAGTACAAACAAACATTTAGAATTTTTTTAGAAAAACAAAGGTTTATCATTCAAACGTTTTAGAATATTGACTTAAAAAAAATATTATAATTGTTATTTCCAGTCTTGCCGATCATTCATACAAACTGATCACATACCTGTATTAAACTTAATTGTAATTGCACGAGTAAAATGAAATAAAATGAATTCATCCACGATTACAGTCTATAGCAGAGATGGCCAACCCACGGCCCGCCTCGGAAAGTTTTGCGGCCCGCGACATCTATCAAATATTTACAAAAAAAAATTATTTTTGTGCCGATAGAATATTCTGGAATGTCCGCGCAACGCGATATCTGTATTATTAACAACGTAATCGCAACAAAAGTTACCTAACCGATGAAAACTTGCAACATCAATTACGGTGTGCAAATACAAGCATTTCTATTGATTTAAAAAAACTTAGTGAACGAGTTGAGAAACAAATATCTCACTAAATAGTAATGTTTACTCCATTTTTTTGTATTAAATACTTTTACATATTTTAATTTTTTTTTAAATACGTTTATAATTTTATACGTGGCCTAATTTTGAATGAAAAAATATAAATATATGTCATTATATTAATATTTTGGCTGATAACCTTTTTTTTTTTTTTTTTTTTTTTGGCAATCCTATATGTGGCCCGTAGGATTGTTATGTATTTACAAAGTGGCCCGCAAGATCATTTGGGTTGGCCATCCCTGGTCTATAGAGTAACATGATATCAAATTTAAAAATACGTATTTAAGAAACGAGTTTTACACTAAATATTTTTAGTAAACACGTTTATTAGTTTTTAAAACATGGCTTTTCAAACATTAATGTGACATATTTTTAAAACTTAACATTTCTATAACACGCACTTAAATAATTTTTACCTTATTCAATTTTTTGTCATCATGAAGTAATTTTTGACATGCACCATTCACTAAAAATATATACTTTTGAAAATTCGATTTGAAGAACAAATCTAAACGTTGAATATCATAATGTAACTTTTTATTATTTTGAATTGTTGCTGACAATCGAGTGTTTAACTTGTGCATTCTGTTTTCTAAATCACTTTAAAAGTTTATGATAAAATTAAAATGTATGTTTTGTATTTAAATAAAATGATGAAATATTTAAAAAAATCGTTCAATATATTTTTGATTAAATTTTAGTGATAATAATGCATTTTATAAGTTTATAATTATCAATATCCGAGATTAAAGTATTGCAATTCTGTATTACAGAGATACGAATCATCTCGAGTACTAAAATATTTTTTTTTTTTTTACATTTTTAATGGACGAATCAAGAAGAAAGAATACCTTATACTTTTAGTACGTTGAATTTCCAAATCGTTATATTTGCTATAAGTGATCGCCACAGAATTATAATTTTGTTTTAATTTATCTAAATCCTCATTTATTTTTTTCAAAGTTGTTATGTTTGTATTACTTTTAATTTGAACATCGTCGATAATGAATAAAATATCTTTTACACCTGAAAATTATTTTATAAAATACAATTTAAAAATAGATATTAAAAGTATTCAATAATAAAACAACTGTACATATTTTTAAGAAATGGTAACTAATTAAGAATGATAAACGTTTATTTATTTCGAACACTCATAATAACTTCACTCGATGAAGGCTTTATTAATATAGCATGAGATTTAAATTAAATACGAAGAACAGTGTCGTAGTAATATTTATTAGGTACTCGTATAGTTAATAATGATTGTTATATCATTTTATTTTTTATGCAATCTTAAGGATTTGTAAAATGTTTAATAAAAAATTTTTAAAAAAAGAACACAGTAGTTTGGGAAAAATAAAATCCCCGTTTTTCTATCACATATTTATTTTTTCTCAAAAATGCAACAATAATAGAATTAATAGAAGAAAATATCTATTTCTCAAATGGATTCAACTCAGTCTTAAGTATTAACATATGAGTTAAAAATAATGTGTTAGTCATTATGAGTAGTAATTTTATAATCTATATATATATATATATATATATATATATATATATATATATATATATATATATATATATATATATATTATCTCACTGAAATGCATGTTTTATTACATATATAATATTACGCTGAGAAATTTTTTGATAAATGCTTCAAATCATTAGTTTTACTGTGAAACGTAAAAGAAGCTACTGTTGTACATATAAAAGTACTACTAATGCCATCACAACTTAGTTTACGCTTTACAATTTTCAGCGCGTTATAGTTTCTATTCTACTACAAAATGTTATCCGAGAGAGTTTTAGACGGTTGGTGATTACAACGAATGTCGTAAAGACGTTGACATGACTACTACAAATAATTACTTAATTTAACTTAAATGAATTTTTGAAATTCTTACTTGAGTTAAATGTTTGTTCTACATCATTTAATTTGTCCAATAAAGTTTTTACGGTGGTGACTGTATTGTACTTCTAAAGTAAAAAAGAATGAATGTATCAAAATGATTTTATTAAAAGTTTAAATATTTTCATGTAATTGTTGTTATGTGTTGGAATAACTTCACAGAAAATTCGAGTGTCTTTAAATTTAATTTTGAAAACATGATTACATCTACTTAAAAACTTTTTATGAAATGTGATGATTAGATTTTATGGTCAGTTGAAGGTCTTACACGACAATACTATTTTTTATGATAAATATATTCAGTAAAATTAATTTTATGAAATACAAATAAGCTCTTGCAGAAATATTTTTATAATAAATAATTTAAAAATCGCCTTCGCTATAAAGTGGTTTTTACTGTATTATAAAATATTCGAATATGTCGACAAATGGACATACTTCGCACCAGTGCCGTAACTACCCTACGTGGCGCCTTTCGCTAATTTTATTTTGGCGCTTATTTTTGTTTTTATTTCATAGGTATTTATCATTTTTATACAAATATAATAATATTACATTCTTACGTGTTCATCAAAAAACTGCCATATTTTTTAAATAATGGAGTCTTTATATAGTGAATGAGTTATACCAAATTATTAATAATTATGTAAGTCTTAATTTAAAAAAAAAAAAATAAAAAATAAAAATAAACCAAAAAGCACAACGTTTCTTATTATACGTAAATAAATTTAATATTATATTATAATATACAAATAGGACAGCTGGTATTACAATAAACTGTTGTTATTTATATTACAATTTTATCTTTTTAGCCTTTTTTGCTGCGTAATAGTTTATAATATCGTCAAAGCTAATTGAATTGCTCGTTACAAATTCATTTGATAATATTCCCAAATTTGTAAGACGTTTCTGTCCTAATGTTTAGCGTAGATAGTTTTTTATAATTATAAGTTTACTTAAACTCCAATCACCAGAAGCCACGGTCACTGGAAGAGAAAGAAAAATTCTTAGGGCTATTTCTATGTTCGGCTATATATCTTTTAAAGAATTAGAATTAATCACGTTAATCAGGTACAATGGAGATGCTGTATTTAAATCGGAAAACGTTGACAATGCTTGCTGTTTGAAACATATTAATTCTAAAATTAACTCTGTTCCATCTAAATCTTTTGAGTATTTCATCGCTAAACAAGATGCATATTTTTTTTTATTATATCGTCTGATTGATGATATAAGAAATGGTCGCTTAAAAAGCCGATAAGATAATGGTGGTGGAAGTTCGTCCTTCGTCGCTTCGCTCCTCGGACAAGATAATGGTGAGGAGTGTATAGCACTTTCTATCATGGGATCACCTAACCTAACCTCGGACAAGATATTGGTGATGAATGTATTAAGTTTTAAAGAAATGATGACTCATTTCTTTAGTATAAAACGATTCTGAGCAAAGCTTCAGTGTAATATAATATATTATTTATATACTGTTTACGTATTTTTCGGTTATTTGTCTGATTTTTGGTGAGTTTTTTCGTTATTAAACCCTCATAAAATATTCAATTTTTAACTCGTTAGAAATTTTCTGTTACCAAAAGATTCGAAACATGTTTTTATATCTATATTCCAAGTTTCATTGTGATCGGACACACCAAAAAAGATTTATACAGATTTTAAGTTGAAAATTAACGTAAAAACAGTCGTTATTCATATACGAATTTATGAAAACGTGTATAAAAAAAAATCCTGACTAACGATTTTTGAACTTTTGTTAGGATAATTAGGTAGGTATATGAGTAAGGTCATATTAAATTTTCAGAACTTTTTGTCAAATATTTGAAATTATATTACATAAAAACTTTCAAAAAATTTGGTAAATTAAAAGTTCTATATTTAAGTCAAAAGTGCTATAATTGTTCTGAAAATGTTGTCCAATATAAAAAAGTATGTATTTGATATTGGATAAAATTTTCAAGTTTCTAGCTTCAATACTTTTCGATTTATGACTAAATACTTAAAATCTGAACAGTGAAAATCTCGTTTACGGCGGATTGTTACCGATTTTACCGTTTTTACTCAGTTTTTCGATCGTTATTCTTGATTACTGGAAAAACTATGGAGATTTTGGAAAAATGACCTCTCTAAAGTACCATCTCAGTTCGATTTCGGATCTAAAGAGTTGCTGGACGAAACTTTTGGACAAGGATTTCTATACGAAAAAGTGTTTACAGAAAAAAAAAAAAAAAAAAGAAAAAAAAAAAAAAAAATAAACATCATTGTAAAACCATTAGATCCTTCGCTTCACTCAGAATCTAAAATACTTTACTGCGCCCTTGGCAAGCGCCAATGTCACCAACCTCTAGTTACAGCAATGCTTCGCACCATAGAGTATTCTTCGCTTATGGTACAAGATAATGAGATAAATTTTTAAGTTAATTGATTCTCAAAGATTAAAAAAAATAAAAATATACTATTCATACATTATAGCGTTTTTAGTCTGTTTTTTTTTTTTTTTATCAAAACCGTTAAAATATTTTCTTCTGAACCAGAATAAATTGTTGTTTTACCATATGATTTAAGAAACGTTATTCTATCTGTGTTAAAATGTTCATGGATAGTGCAATGATTTTTATAAACATATTTAAGTTGAACATCGGTAAAAACAAACTATTTTGTTCAAACTTTAAAATAATTTAGTCGAACACTTATGCAAAAAAAAAATACCTTGCTTCACAATTTTTCTTTTTTTCAGTACCATTTCTTAAGTCTATGATTGTTATTATATTAAACTTTCAGAATTTTTTGTCAAATTTAAAAAATTGTTATTCAAGATAAACTTTTACAAATCAAGGTATTTTCAAAATTCTATTTTTAGCCGAAAAATTGTTCGATTTTTTTTTTTGAGACTTTCGTTTAGTATTTAGCAATATATCATCGATATAAAGTGAACATTTCAAGCTTCTAGCTATATTACTTTCTACGTTATAATTAAATAACTGAAATCGATTTAGTGAAAAGGTCGTTTGATTGCAAATTTTACCATTTTTACTGGGTTTTTTGACAGTTTTTTCTCACATCTGGAGAAATAATTGAAAAGAGAGAAAAATGAACCCACAGAGTACCGTTTACATGTGATTTCCAATCTATAGAGATGCTGAATTAAACTTAAGGATAAAGTTCAGTGTACTAAAAAGTGTCTCCAGAAAAAACAATAACCATCATTTTAAAACCAATTCCTTTCACTTAGTATCTAAAAATTTGATGTGAAAAAGAAATTTAAAATTCTCTGTTTTACTATAATTTATTTTATATTCTATACCTAGGTATCTGTTCTACAAATGTATTTATTGTACATATAGCGTAAATTATTACCTGTTGTACATCGAGAGCGAAATTTTCATTCGCAAAATTATAAGTCATAAGAAAATCAGTCCAATTAATGTTGTATACATTTCTGAAATTAAAAAACATAGTGTTAATATATTTGAATTCTAAGTCTCAAAAATATTAATATCATTTTATAGTTGGTAAATATTAATTTTAATGAACCAATGTTGGAAATAATGTAAACTATCCCATTTCGAAAAAAATCATATACTATTTCATCCAATCATCTTTCACTAGAACCACTTGAACACTTATCAAGATTTATTGAAGACACAAAACTCATTAATAAATTATAACTCATAAATCATTTCAAATACAGAATAATACAATGTAAATAATTTTTATTCTAACATTCATGTGATATACTAAATAATTATTTCATTATATTAACATATTAAAGTTATATTTTATGTAGTCTTAGTTTAATGATCATGGCTTTTAAAGAGTTTCATATTTTAAAATAAAACTTTTCAATACGATATTCTATAATACGATTGTTAAAAACATCTAAATGTTTTAATATTTCTTTTTTCTACACATTAAAATTATACTATAAATTAAAATCACAATATTGTTAATTTTTGAAATTTTTTTCTTAATAGTTTGAGCTGAAAGCTTATATTTATATGAAAAAAAAGATAAAAATCAAATCAAATCAAATAGACTCAGTACTATTTTTTGTATTAATAATAATTTTCAACTTAAGTATTTTGGGAAAAATATTATAACATTTCAAAAAGCTTACTCTCTTTGTGATAATATTTCTGAGGGTTTCAATTCATCAGTTTTATTAAGATAGTCATTAATAATGTCCGTTTGTTCAGTATACGAATTTAATAAATTACACTTCGTATCCAATAAAATATTATTTTGTTCTCGTACTTTATATTCTCTAAGTCAAAAAATAAAACATGTTTACTTGTCATGATCTTATAAACCGATCTACAGTATGAGTTTGTACTTTTTTTTAGAATTTAATGGATCATTCGTAATCATTTCCTTCGATATTTTTGTAATACTCTCATTTAATTTCATAACGTTTAATTTAAAATCGATTACTCGATTTTCGAGATGGATTTCCACTGATTTCATTTGTGATATCAACTTATTCTTCTGATATTAAATATTCAATTTTAATTTACACAATCATTTAGGAAAAAAGATAGATACCGAAAAGCATAAAAGGGAAATAATAAATTAGAATATACTCTATTATTTTCGCTCTTACAAGTTCTTATAATAATTATGGTTTATATATTATATTTATGTTTGTTAAATAAGAATGTACGAAATAAATTTAAATTAAAAGTGAAATAAACTGTGAACTTATATTTATAAAATATTTTTTTAAATTTCATCACTTAAATTTTTTTTAAATATTAAGTAAATATTGCAAATTGTTTCGTTGAAATATTACAAAATATAATGTTTAAAGTATGAATGTAGTACATTCTTCAATTTAGCCCGGCAATGCATACATTTATCCTGAGGAAAGTCTGATTATTGTTATTGTATATTTTATGTATTTAAATTTAAATTAAAATATTAATGAATTTTATACTTTTAGTGACAATCAAATTTAAATAATTTACTATAATTATTTTATGTTTTAATGTTTAATTCAGTGTTGTTTGGTTTGAGACATTTTTCTGTATTGTTCTTTGAATATTAAGTATGTAATATGTATACTTAAAAAAGCTGGTAAGTGAGATGATGGTGGTACAAGTTCGTCCTTCGTCACTTCGGTCCTCGGACAAGATATTGGTGATGAATGTATTAAGTTTTAAAGAAATGATGACTCATTTCTTTAGTATAAAACGATTCTGAGCAAAGCTTCAGTGTAATATAATATATTATTATTTAAATACTGTTTACGTATTTTACGGTTATTTGTATAATTTTTGGTGAGTTTTTTGTAATTAAACCCTCATAAAATATTCAATTAGATATAACTCATTTAAACTTCAATTGTTATAACAATTATAACTCATTAGAAATAAACGTAAAAGAAATCAGACAATATCAAAAAAAATCGTATAATAATTTATTAAAGTGTGTATAAAAAAAAATCCTGACTAACGATTTTTGAACTTTTGTTAGGATAATTAGGTAGGTATATGAGTAAGGTCATATTAAATTTTCAGAACTTTTTGTCAAATATTTAAAATTATATTACATAAAAACTTTCAAACAATTTGGTAAATTAAAAGTTCTATATTTAAGTCAAAAGTGCTATAATTGTTCTGAAAATGTTGTCCAATATAAAAAATTATGTATTTGATATTGGATAAAATTTTCAAGTTTCTAGCTTCAATACTTTTTGATTTATGACTAAATACCTAAAATCTGAACAGTGAAAATCTCGTTTACGGCGAATTTTTACCGATTTTACCGTTTTTACTCAGTTTTTCGATCGTTATTCTTGATTACTGGAAAAACTATGGAGATTTTGGAAAAATGACTTCTTTAAAGTACCATCTCAGTTCAATTTCAAATCTAAAAAGTTGCTGGATGAAACTTTTGGACAAGGATTTCTATACGAAAAAGTGTTTACAGAAAAAAAAATAATAAAAAAAATAAACATCATTGTAAAACCATAAGATCCTTCGCTTCACTCAGAATCTAAAATCATGTCAATATAAGTGTTAAAGGTATTGAGTAGTTGAGTAATTTAATTGAATATTGAAGATTGGCATGATAATGTAATATAAGTACATTCTCCATGTTATGTATCGGTTATCAATCGGTACATTTTAGGATTAATTATCAAAGAATGATTTGATAAAAAATTAATTATATAAACAAATTTCGATCATAATTTTAATATAATTTATCAGTAGATTGATTGATATAGAAAAATCATAATATCGCTGCACAAAACTATAAAATAATTTTTCGTTCGAATAATATATAATACGTATTAATGATAATAGTTACTTTTGTATTATTTGTGATATTTTTTGTACGTATTTGGTTATACACATTTGTCAACGAATGCAATGCATTGCGAATTTCGACTAATTTTGCTTGAGCTTGTTTAATTTCCTCTTTAGATTTTCTCTGTAAAAGTCTAAAAATGCATTTTAATATCATTCCATAAATTGTATTAATTTGAGTATTTTTCTTAACGTATCGTGCTTATTTGCGTGACACGATTTATGAATTTAAATGTGACTAACTAAATAGGATATTAATCCTAGATATATAGGTATACTTTTGATTTAATTCTATTATGGTCAATACATTTAATAATTTATTTTTTGACTCAATCATAGCTTCCTTATTTTGAATTTTCAACTTCATAGACTCCGTTTGTTTTAATACTAACGGTTCTTTATAGTATAATAAAATGTCTGAATAGAAAAAAAATTTCTATGTTATAAATAAACACGCACTGTTAAAATTTTCAAAGCTTATTTTGTTCATTTTACTGTCGGTTTTTTTTTTATCATCCGCAAAATATTTTTCAGTCATTTCAGTTTCAAACATCCATTTTTGAATAGCCAACATTTGATTATGGTTCTTTTCCAAAGATTTAAGGTCATTTATAAGCTTAACGTACATACTTTTTTTGACATCATAATCTAATGGGTTTTCTGTTCACGAACAAAAAAATTATATAAGATACAAATGTTCCGAATCTAAACAACTAGTATACTTACTTGCTAGTATCATTGCAATGTAATTAAAAAGTGATTTCACTTGAGTCATGATATGCCTATATTTTATCGATGTATTATATTAATAGATGTTTATTTCAAATATAATAATACATTACATGGTGCATAGTAACATACATCAATTTATTAATAAAATAAGAAAATTACCATATAAAAAGCATACGATGGCGCATACCATTTCTTCCATGGATTTATAAACTATTTTACACACAATTGCTTAACATACAACAATGCGCGTTACTTTTTGGTGACTGCTGTAAACCTCACAACGTTGGCATCATAAAGAATTCGTTCTAATGAGATCGGCATTTCTTATACACGTATACGCAAAGAGCTCACATTTCCCAAAAAATTAGCAAAATATAGACACGGTGTACGTGTAGACGTTCTTCTATGTAAGTGAATATACCAATAACTTATTAATCTAATTATTCTTTTATTTATCATCTCTCGTTATTATTATTGATTATTTTTCAATATTTTATTATTTAAGGTGAACATGTACAAGAAAAAAAACAAATCAAAAAATAATTTATCTTTTATTCATTTCTTAAATTTTAAATAATTAGTATTTAGCATAGAGTTAAATAGATTAAATGTTTAAAGTAAGAATTAAAATAGCTGAGTAGTCAAATTGGAGATTAGAACTACTCACTTTAAATGTGAGCAACAAATAAAAATTTTACTTTAGGGAAGTAAACACTATTTTCGTTATTTTAATGAAAAATTTAGGTTAGTACTAAAAAGATACTATTCTAAAATTTAATTTCGATCTAAAAAATATAGATTTCAAAATTGTTTTCTACACTGTTCATCTCACAAAATATCAAATAAGATGATTGTATTGATAATGTTTATAATTATTAAGATAATTCTGATCTGTTTTAATTCTAAATTATGTTACAGTTTTTCCAATTAATATCTAAATTAAAAGTAGTAATAATAATTTTCGACCAAAAATTCGTTTATCTTATTCAAAATTCTGTCAATATTTCTGAAAATTGATTATTTTTTATCGTATTACAATATAATAATATTAATATTAGTAATTATTAATCATAGTTATAAAAATATTTAGTTTATAGATGCTTATTTAAATCCAGTAAAAATTTTAAAAAAATTCACGTTTCTCGTAAAATAACAGTTACAATATTTTCCTTAATTTATCAAAAAGCGCAATTAGACTAACTGTCACAACATATATGTTTTAATGTCAGAACAAATTTTCAAAGTATGTTTCTGTATTAATCTGTAAGATGGTAATTTTTCTAAATCACGTCTGCATAGGATATTCCTATATTTTAAATTTTGCAGAACGAGACAATATTGGAAACAATCGTTTGGGGGACGATGATTGGACGTAAATATGTAAAAAAAAAACCTTTAATTTTTAAAATTTTTAATAATGTGTTATTTAAAAAATATTTATTGTATACGTTGATGCGTAAGTTTTCTAAAACGCATCAACATTTACTGCAACTACACACCTCGTCTTCTCTATTGTTATTTTAGCTAAAAATACGTATTACTTACTATAAGAACGTCAAATAATTCGAATCATGTTTAAAACACGTAGGGCTCAAAGCTGTTTTTCAAATCGGACGCAATAATGCGCACGCTCTTATTATGCTTGTTCCGACGTCCAAACGTTATGGATTGCAAAAACTCCAAAACGACACAGCGTCACTCGCGACTTTCGCTTTTAGGTCGTCCCGTTAAAACGATATCGTAATCGGCTCGATGGCAGCAAACAACCGCTACGGTTGTCGCGACAACTCCCGCCGACAAACACGACGGTGAGACCTGCCGGAGCGGGCTCATTCTTTCGTCTTCTACAGAAAAGCTCGTGCACGGCGACACGGAAAAAATCCGACACATCGCCGCGACCGAGAAAACTTGAACGTCGTATTACAAAACGTAGTTCATCCCGAGGGACGGAAAACATAAACAGAAAAAAAACCAATAAAAATTATGTGGTGCGAACGTTTCGTGTCGGCTTACCGTGGAACGCCGGCGGACCGGTTGTCCGTGCACTACGGGCGCGCGTCCATGCTGTTGGAGACGGCCGGCGACGATCGGTGGACGGAGCCGGTGAGCGGCGCGCGCGACATCGCGGCGCGGCTGGCTGAGCTCGGGCCTGCGGTCAACGGGTGGCCGGTGGTGGCGTGCCAGCGGACGCGGTCTGACGGGCTGATCGTCGCGATGGCGCGCGCCGCCGACGGCCGCGACCGACAGATACTGGTCGTGCACCGGTCCGCGGCCGCGGTCAGCGGTGCGGTCGTGTGCAACCACTTCTTCTACACGCCGGGCGGCCACGTGACGGACGCTGCGCGACAGCCGTTCCGCGCATGCTTTGAGCGGTGGGCCGGGTCGCTGGACCGCACGGCGCTGCGCCGGCACCGGGCCGCGCTGCATGCCGGCCTGTCCGTGGCGCGCGAGTATTACGCGTCCACGGACAGCCGGTCGCGCTGGCGCCAGTATGACCCGGAGGCGCGGTTCTCGTGTACGCGGCAAGGTGCGGGCGGCGCAGACGTGCACGTAGGGCCACGGGCCATCCGCAAGCGTTACGCGCAGCTGGCGCTGGACTACGGGCGCATGAGCTCGCGGGCCGTCGAGACGTGCTGGTCGGTGGCGCCGGCCGCCGTGGCCGCGATGGTCGTGGCCACCGTGCCAGAAGCGATGGGCGTGGACGCGCGGGTCCGCCGCGAGATCGTGCAGTTCTTCGTGATCGACGCACGCACCGGCAAGATCCTCAACGACCTGTTGTTCATCGAAGACGCCTGTTGCGCTGGCGGCGGCGGCGGCCACGCGGCGTCGCGCAAGTCGCCGTGGTGGTCGTCTCCGGCCGTCACGACAAACGGACACCCATCGTCGCCGCAGTCCACGGCGTGTGGACACGCCCGTCGCACGTGGCCGCGGCGGTCCATTTCGTCTTCCTCGTCGTCGTCTTCTTTGACGACCACCGACGGTGGGTCACCCAGCACGTCGGCCGTGGACGCGGGGTGTTCCACTTCGGACTACGACAGCGGGGACGACCACTGCAGCAACGACGAACCTGGCCCCGGGGAGTTGGCCGAGCTGCGCACGCGACTCACGGCCAACGGGCTGAAAATCCGACGACGCAGCGGCAGTGACGCTTACGTGCAGCCATCCCAACCGAGTGGTGGTCTCAACCCCCGGCAGCTCTTCATCGGCTGCGTGCCGCTGCACGTCAAGTACGGACAGCTCAAGCTGCTGTTCGAGCAGTTCGGCGAGGTCACGTACGTCAAGGTGTACGAGAGCTATAGCAAGCAGACCGGTGCCAAAATGATGCACAACTATGCGTTCCTGTTCTTCAAGAACGAAGTGTCCGTAGATCGGGCCATTGCTGCGTCACCGGTCCCGCTGGACGCCAACTGGAAACTCAACGTGTCCCGGCCGCTTCGCCACACCACCCCGACCGCTGGTGAACGGTGATATTTACTACCAGTCCATTTTTTTTGTTTGTCATTTGATTTTGTTTTTGGAAACTATTCCAATATTTTTTGTCATTTTTTATCATTTTGCAGAGCCATGTGGTTTCACAACAAGTTGTTATCTGTATATATCATAATTGTTATTATAATTTCTTTTGGTTTGAATTTTGTTATCATTTTTTAAAACTCATAGATACTTGTTGCTACCAACCTGTATGATTCTATTATCATCAGGTGGTTTTGATAGAAAATAATTAACCTGTAATAATCTCTACCGCCCTCTCAAATAAGTATCAAGTAAGAGACGCATGTATAAAACGTGATGATTGAAATATGCCAAGTACCTACTGTTATTTTAAAGCATGGTTTTATATATTGTAATATGATATGAAGTAAGTGTTAGGTATATCAATTCGTACTAAGGGTACAAATTTTATTTATAAATGACGAGATCCCTAATATATATTATTACAAAGACTGTTAATACTATTGATATTCTAAAAATTAAAATATCTTGAGACACGATTTTTAATTTATATGTATCGTTATTTAAGTATATGAGTATGGTCATATTACTATTTCAGAACTTTTTGTCAAATAATAAAAATATTATTAGAGATAAACTTTAAAAAAAACAAAATATTTTCAAAGTTATATTTTTAGCCCGAAAATTGGCAATTTTTTAAAAATTTCGTAAAGTATGTAGTAATATTCCATTATTATATGGTAAAAATTTCAATTTTGTTGCAAAATTATTTTCCAAAATGACTAAATTGATCCAATAAAATAGTCATTTATGGCAAATTTTATTGTTTTTACTCTTTTTTACATTTTTCCTCACTCCTGGAAAAACTATTAAGAAGAAAGTAAAATGTACCCCTATAGTATCATTTATAATGTACAATTTAGAAAAAATGTCCGATGTATAAAGATGTTAAGATATATTCAAAAATGAATAAAAATATCTTTTATCTTATATATGTAGTGCCTATATGCCTATAATTTATTATTATAATTATTGTTTAAATATGTATTCGTTCAATAAATATTAATATTTAAGATGCCTGCAGAAACTGTATTTACGATGACTTTAATTTAGTATATTCTGAATACAAGTTTATACTTGCCTTGGCATAGTAATTTTTAAGCAGAATTTTGGAATTTGAAATAAATTACGATTTTTTGTTATATATATTTTGCTTAATCAGAAAATATAGCTTCATTAATATGGTTTATTACTTTTTAAATACCAACAGACTCATAAACTAGTATAAAACCATTAGAAAAATCGTTAGTTGACCAAATTGACAGATGAATAAAAATAAGTTGTTTGTTTTAGGTACCCCATAGTATGAAAAATTAAAAAAACTTTTTGACATAAGTGCCACAACTTCCATCCACCTTTGTCCTTTTCGCCGACTGACGGTTGTCAGTAACTCTATATCCATACATATAGTGACGTTTATATGTTATTCTTTATCATTTTGACAGAGCGAAAAAGAAAAATAACTAATTATAAAATGGTCTTGTCACACAATGTACACATATTTGCAATTTCATAACCGTGTACTACTGTAATCATCATCTCTGTTGTCGGATACTATACATTATCAGACGCACTGGAGCACAGCTCTGTACGTACCTATACACACACACACATACACACACACACACACACACACACACACACACACACACACACACACACACACACACACACACACACACACACACACACACACAAACACACACACACAAACACACACACACACACACACACACACACACACACACACATCACACACACACACACACACACACACACACACACACACACACACACACACACACACACACACACACACACACACACCGGTTGCATGTACACTAATTTGAATTTGACGTGAAAATATACACAACACAATAACATGACATTTGTACAATGGTAAGATATCAAAATATCAAATCGAATGAAAACGAATGATTAAAGCTGCTTCGCAACGCATGTATATACGTAATCGTATGACGTACATATAGTTCGTGGTGAAGTCTCAGTTTAGTTAGACGTCGGCAGCAAGTGTTAATTTTGTGTTTTCTCTTATTTTTCCGACCGATCGAAAAAATCGAATGTACCTCCTTCCCATGTCTGGAGTGCTGCTCTGTAATGTCACGAATGATAACGACCACCGGTCGCGGATACTGTTTCTCGTTTGTCTGTTCGCCGTACTAACGCGGTGCTGGTCGACGAATACGTGTTCACAATATTCACGTTCGCCAAAACCCGGCTACCACCTGACCAAAGAATGCGCCGTGTCCAAAATGCGGACGGTTGCCTCGTCGAACGCCACAGAGCTGGACTCGTGTGTTCAATTGGCCACGGTGAAGGGCGGTTTCGCTTTCACGTACGCGAACGTGACCGAAGGTCTGACGGTATTGTCGTACATTCTCGTGATATACGATTATGATATTGCGCGGTCGACGGACGGTCGTCTGCGGCGCCGCGCCGCACGGTGGTGAATTGTCTAACGTTATTATCGTGCTGATCGTTATAGACTTGAACATCACTATTGGTTCTACTTGCAACGTTTACGAGTGTCCGGAGTTCCATCAGTTTCTGTTGACCAACAGCGTGTCGGTGTACGACTACTATAGTATGTTTTCAAAACCATTACGTGAGTATTGTATTGTGTACACCTACTCAGATATGTATCCATTGGATAATTATGTGTTTTATGTTAAACTTGTTATTTACCAACACGATTACTGAATCGAAGTAAAATTTAGTACCAAATAGATTTATATTGATTTTATTTCGATAAGTTTTCAAAAAAGTAACCCATGTATCAGATTGTTACCTGTGTCATGTGTGCATTCAATTTTCTTTTAGGTGCATTTATCCTAAATTTGAAATAGGTACCTAACTGATCCCATAATTTTCGAAAGGAGTTTAAACCCTCTCTGCGTCTGCATCTGACTTCATCTGAATTTAATGGCTGACTGTTATAAATGGAGAGTTAAAATTAATAAGCTTAATCAATTCACATTACCTTCATATTGGGGTATAGTGTATACGTACTATCTGCATGTTATTATAAATAATATTAAAATTTCAACCTCCGAAACGCTTAGATATTTATGACATCATTATTATAAAAAAAACTCACCATAAATAAATGTATAAACTCAAAATTCTTATATCTAACTATCTAAGAACAATATTATTTACTTAAAAACAAAAATAATAATCTACAATATTTTCTTTATCTCATATAGACTTGGGGTCCACTACTATAGAATGCAGCCGGAAAAATCTATAGTAACAAAATTCAAACTTATTAAAATATCACCCTCCTTAAAATGACTACCTAATGCTCTTCCTTTTGTCTCAAATTATATTCTCTTTAAAGATGCCCATATCAAAAAAAATTAGCCAAGAAGTCAGAACATACATAATATATTACAATCAGAGGAGACGAACTTATACTTTTGTAATGACTTATGTCATAGATGAAATAGGTGGGTGGTGTCCAAGGTACGAGTTTAATGATTTCAGCAATTAACTTTTTTAACACTTAATATGTAGTTAGTATAATTAGTTGAATATTAAAATTAATTAAACTTCAAAATCAAAGGTATACTGATTTGCAAATTTCAGGTTTAAAATAGTTATTTTATGTAGGCGGTATTGTTTTGATTTACGAAATATGATAAGTACAGTTACATGATATAAAACTTGAAAAATAAATATTCTTTATTTGTATATGTGTAAAATTTAACTATGTAAGAATTTTTTTTTTTTTATGAATAGGTATTACAAATAAATATTTTTTTTTTTAAATTTAAAATTATCCTAGTTGCATAATAACTTGTAAATATATTATATCTTGAATTATATAAATACTGAAATGCTAATAATATTAATAAACAACAATAAAGTTAATAGAACACAACTACCCAAATCATTTGGTAAATCGCCCATAGCAACAGTACCTACCAAATTATAAATCATAATTATAAATTAATTCAAGAAAAAAGTAGGTAAAATGAAAAGAAAGTTTGAAATTGAGTGTGTGGTATATTAGCGAATCGCAATGTCATAAATGAATTTTTAGACGTCGTCGCCTCTGATTACAATACATTTTATTCTCAATTTGCATAGTACTACTAATCCACTTATTAGAAAATTTATTCATCCCAACTATTACGGAAAATCCTGATCATTTATCAAAGAGGACACGGTATTGCAATCTCCTTTGATACTTGTAGAGATATAGGTTTATACAATAAATAGTCAATATTTATTTTCAATATCTGAAGTGTCACTAATGATAGGCTTCTTCTTTCAGGACCTTTATTAGGTATATATATATATATATATATATATATATATATATATATATATATATATATATATACTTTTAATAAAAACATTATATTTTTAATTAATAGATGCAAAATTATTTATTTAAGTTTAAGTTACTTTATTTGGGGTTTGATGACTATTATGGACAATGTTTAGGTATTTTATTTTATTTTATCAGTAGGTGCATGATATGACGAAATTTGGCATAGCACTGTCTGTGTAGGCGGTGATCTTATAATATCAATATATGTTTGAAACGTGTAGCCGGTGAGAATTATACATGTGCACCAGGCGTCGGTGTGTTTGAAATAGTTGTGGATCCGATGAACTATTCAAATGCTATGGTTGCGTGTGAAGACGCCGGCGGTCATCTCGCTCATATTGGATCCGATTCGAGGACGTCGTTTCTGGCTGGATTAGTGCAATCGTGGCCCACAACCAACCAAACAGAGACCAAAGTCCGAAAAGCATTTGTTGGTTTGTTTTTCGAAGACGATTTTGTCACCATCACAGGTGGGTGCAAATGAGCAATACACTTGTGAACATATCCACGTACTTTGTGTACGAAAGTCTTCTTTACTTGCATGATATTTTGTTTTCACAGTGTTTGTAATTAACTTCATAAATATGTTTCAAACACTTATATAAATATTTGAATACAATACGTTTTGAGTTCTTTTAAAAGTATCTAAAATCATATCTAGACGTGTTTAAAATACATACAGGATATTTTTAAATTACGTGTTTCATTAGTCATAAACTCATAAATCATAATATATACAAGGCTAGGTCAGTTAAATTATTATAGATTCTGAGTAAAGCGAAGGATTTTATGGTTTTACAATGATGTTTATTTTTTTTTATGCTCAACTTAACTTTGTCCAAAAGTTTTATCCAGTAACTCTACAGATCGGAAATTTGATGTAGACGGTACTTTGAGGGTTAATTAAGCTCTCATCTCAATAGTTTTTCTAGGCGAGAGGAAATTTTTATATAAATTTCTTCATACTCTTCATATATTTATATATATATAGGTATATATATATGAACTGTTTTTACGTCAATTTTCAACTTTCAATATTTATTTAAAAAAGTTATTATCCGTCTAAACGGTATATTTGAATTCTGAAGCTTTGCTAAGAATTGTTTAACAAAAGAAATTATCTATCATTTCTTTGAAATTCAATAACACCCTTCACCCCTTGAACTCGTCCGAGTAGCGAAGATTACTCCATGGGGCTAAGTACGTACTTTTTTTAAAACTTAATTAAATTAAAAATTAACGCAGAAAAAAATAGCTTAACTTAATTATAAGTAATAATTATCTTACTGGAAAAAAATTCGAAACACGTTCTTCTTACCAAAATACTTCAACTTAAGTTTTTATACTGATATTAATGTTATTTACAAACAGAAAATACAGTTATTTAAGCAAGTTATATATTTTGATCAATCAATTAATTGATGTTAAATTGCGTGCATGATTTATAAACACATACGTTATAGGTACGTCGTACCTACGTGCCATACTTATTATAAGTACCTACATCAATATCTAAAAGTAAAATAAAAACGTCATTCAGAAAATTTACTATTAGTTCTTCAGATGAAATTGATCTAATTTAGATAATACTGTTACTTAGTTAAGTAAGTTAAAAAGCTTATTAAGTAAAAAGTTGTTTTGAAAAAAATTGTGTTCAAAACATGTATTCTATCTATATTGTCAGTTTTATGATCAGAAAAGCCTTTTTTGTTTAGTTTTTAGTACACATTTAGTATATGAATTTGATAGTTACACAGCTGATCGGTAAACAATTTTTAAAATACAATAGGAGTTCCATTAAGTTGTTTGCCATTTAGAGCATGGGCACCAGGACATCCTAAGGCCAGAAGACTAAAAAAAGACTGTGTAGTTGTTACAAGCAATAGGTATTGGGAAACAGAAGATTGTTCAAAGAAAATGCCATTTATTTGTGAACTCATACCTGATGGTCCTCTGAGCCCAGTGGAACGGTACTGCGCACCAATTAGCAATACAAGTAAGTAAACTGCAATGGTTTACAAAATAAATAAAACATAGCACTCATATGTGTTATGAAATGCTTTGATAGTCAAACTAAATTATCTTTAAAAATGTCTATACTTTTCATTAATTTTATAAGCCTGAGATGTAATATACTGCCGACATGAGCTATTTGATAATTGGTTTGGTGTGGCATATTTTATACTTTAAAAAAGATTTGAGAAAATAACCAAAATAATTAAGTAAATTTAATTTAATAATTTGATTTAATTTTAATTTAATAATGAAATAATCTACAACATACCGACAATATAATATAATTGCTTTATTGTGATAGAATAAAAGGATTGCAGAATACAAATCAAGGTTTTATTGTATCTAAATGAACCGTATAAATCACAACACAAATGTATTTTAAGATATTAATTGTTTTTATTATAAAATCTTTATTAACAACTTCATAAAAGGCATAATTGATTTAAATTTTAAATTTATTGAATCATGATTTAAATGATGTTAACGCAGAAAAATAAAATATACTTTCTTCTCTATTGGTAAAATAAAAAATAGTTAAATTATTATTGATTTATACCATGAAATGTTGTTCAATTTATAGATAAAGATAATTAAATACAGAAAAAAAATTGTAAATGAAGAAGGTACTCATTATATTTTAAATAGCAAACGCAAATCGCTGTTGTTCAAAAGGCAACAAAAACCAATTTTTTTGAAAACAAATTAACTAGAGATTAGCGGCTACTAATTTAGTACATTGTAAAATATATAAAAATATTTCACTAATTATTTTATGACTTATTTTTAGAACGTAGAAAAAACTGTATTATACGAAATCACAAACAATTTGAACAAAGTATGGAACAAACAAAACAACAATGTATTGATAGTATTAACATGAACAAAACTGAAGTCATAAATGACGACAATTAAGTACCAATAGAAAATATTACATTATATATAAATATATATGTGTAAACAAGGAGTAAATTACAAATCAAAATTAAATTTGCAAAAATGGATAACAATGTTTATTTATGTATATATCTACACTAATTTATTGTATCAAATAAAATAATTGCTTTTGGTAAAATAAATATACTCTAATAGTAATATAAAAAAATTAGTGATTTTGGTCTTATTTAGTATATAACAAATTTCATCAAGATTCATACAATTTATCAATTTGAGTTTTATATTTGTCATAAACTTCTCTTCGTTTTAATTTGAAAGCTGCTGTAACTAGATTGTTATCCGGTGTCCATACATCAGAACATAAAATAATTGCTGTAGGTATTTCAAATCTTTCAAGTTTATCTAAAAAAAAGTAAGACCCACATATTATTATACAATAATAATTACACTAGGAAAAAGGTATTATTTGAAACACATACTTTTTTTGCCGTGGGCAGCCAATTCATCTGTAACTGCTTTTTCTAAACTTTTATTTGTAAATAATTCTTCAGTACTTATTTCATTATAATTTTCAATATTTAATTTTTTAGCCATATCTAATAGGTGGTGTCGGTTGGGTACAACCAAAGCAATCGTGTACATATGAAATGAATTTCCATAAATACATATGTTATCCACTACAGGACAGGTTTTAAGTTGTGATTCAACTTTACCCAACGACACATATTCACCTCCTTGCAGCTTGACCAAATCTTTTTTACGATCTGCAATAATACAGATTACATAAGCTGTATTGAAATCTTAGTATTATTTAGATTTTACTTACCTATAATTTTAATTGCACCATCGTCTTCTAGTTGGCCAATATCACCAGTTTTAAACCACCATTTTCCATCTTTTTCAAAAAATTCTTCTTTCGTTTTTTCCGGATTTTTATAATATCCAGGTGATATATTGTCTCCACCTAAAATAAAAAAATAAATATAACATTAATAATATTTAAAGGATATAATAAACGTTAAGACCTATACCTATAATAATTTCGCCTCTTGGGTACGGTTTATCCGTTATCCTGTAGCTACCTTCTTCCCAGCTAACCAACATGAAATCATTAACGGTTAATGGAGCACCAACTCGACCAGTAGACATGTCATCTCCTATTAATGTTATTTTGAAATGGAAATTGTTAAAGTTTTATTTTAAATATCTAATGATTTTAATAATCTATTTATAGTTAAACATTTAAAGTTACTAACCGCTCATAGCAGATCCACACGAACTAGTCTCAGTTAACCCATAACCTTGTTGAACAACTTCACAAAGACAAATTTTGATAAGAGTGTGAGTTTCAGGTGAGAGAGGTGCTCCTCCACATAGTATAAAACGTATACGACCACCTAATAATGCACTTGTTTTTTTAAATACAAGCCTGTAATACAAATGGTTAAATAAAGTATAATTATTAGTAAAATAAAAATTATCTTCATGACATACATATTCATTAAAGGTGTTTGAAATCCACGTTCAATCCATTTTTTTTTATAGTCAAATGCAAATTTAAATAATGTTTTTTGTAATGTTGTTCCACCAGTGACTTTTTCATTAATACCTTTGTATATTCGATCTAGAATAAGCTGTTAAAAAAAAAAAAAAAAAAATATATATATATATATATATATAATTTAAAATACTTTCAAATACATATGAGAGGTATATATACTAGAAATTTGAGTTAAATTATCAATAATAGAAAACATACAGGAACTGCGGTCATGACGGTAGGCTTTAAAATTGACGCATCACCTTTGGTACCACGTTTGATTTTACTTGATGTATCAATCATTGTTAAAGGTGTGGAGTATCCAATTCGAATTCCACATAATAAACAAGCAAGTTCTATGAAATATTAGAAACGAGTTAATTTTCCAGGCTATAACAAGGTTCTTTTAATTCAAAATAGGTAGTATGTAATTTATTGCATTTATTAAAATCAAATGATATTTATTTTTATACTGTCTTATATAAAATATTGTTTTTTAAGAAATATTTATCGTTAAGGAGAAGAACATAAACAAAATTAGCGTTTTAGCTTATTTGACATTATTATATATATTTAGATAATTTAACTTAGTAACAGTAAATTACTAGTAAGTAAAATGGGATTAGCTAATGACATTTTTGTGCACTTTATATTTTGGTAAATAAAACATAAATTATGTTAAAAATTTTTTTACCTATACAATGTTAATTAAAGAATTAACAGTTTAACTTTTTGAACTATCTTAAATTGTGATTCATAACCATTATAACTGTATTTATGAATTTCAATAATTTTTAATTTTAATAATATACTTATAATGTTTTCAAGCCCTTCAGAATTATAACTTTAAAATATTTAAATATCTACGAAATAAAACAAGGTAATATATATTATTTTAATTATATTTCTAGGTCTGTAAGATAATGGTGGAGAGTGTGAAATACTTTAAATAGATCATTTTTATGATTAGATTTATTGGTTCTATAAATATTATTTATTTAGTTCAATAAATTAATTAAAATTATAAACCAAAATAATTTATTTTAATGGGATTTAGAATTTAAAGGTGACTATTATGAATAATATAGTAAAATATACATTATGAAGTACCTAATTTTCTGTAAACTAAAAATTAAAATTATATCTGTAATAGTTAGGTACAATTAGTATATAATTTGTTTATTATTTATTACCTCCAAGAAGTTCAAAAACATGGGCTAGGGGCAAATATCCCATAAAAACATCTTTTCTATAATCTATTTCAATAGCATCAGTAAAAGCTTTGAGCGTTGATATAAGATTGGTATGTGATAAATTAACACCTTTAGGAACGCCAGTTGATCCACTAGTGTACATAATTATTGCAACATCACTTGATATTGGTAAATTTTTTTCTAAAACAAGTTATAATTCAAAATTATTTTGTTTCTTAAATAAAATGTTTCAAAATTTACCAGTATATGTGATTTCAGATCCTTTTTTTAGGATAGACTTAAATGATATAATTTCAACATCACTTTTATAGCCACTGGTGTCAGTTTTAGTGAGTTGATCTTCCATGTAGATTAATTTTTTAACCCGAGGAGTAAGTTCCAATATTTTTTTAAACTTTGGTAACAAATCATGAGAAGTAATAACAATAGTTACTTCAGTTTCATTTATTCCATGAGCAATTGCTTCTTCACCGAGAGTTGCATATAATGTTACAACTATAAAAATATAAATAAATAATAATATAAAATATAATAATATACAAATTTTGTGAGTATATACAGAACAATGTGTATTTTTTGATCATGTGATATAGATCTTAATTTTTATTTTGGTATACTTTGTTCGAAGGAGAAACAAATTTAAATATAGATTTCTTAGCCCATATAAATTATTTGAAAAAAAGTGTATCGAATAGTGCAAACAACTCAAATTTTTTTCTTTATTTTAAAAAGTATTTTCAGAATAAATAAGCAATAATAATTCATATATTTTTCTCATACACCAAATTCGCAACATAAATATTCTTAGAGTTGTAAATAGCTTTTTGAACTCACCAGGTATGTTTTGTTTAAAACAACCTTGAACAGATATCATCCATTCAGCTCTTGTTTCTGCAAATATTGCTATATTCTCTTTATGCTTTTGTCCAATGGAAATCAAAGCATTACCAAAATAATCCGAAGCTTGATCTACTTCTTTAAACGTCATCCATTTATAATCACCCATAACATACTAAAAACAAGAAAAATAAAAACATTTTTACAGAATATATTAAGCAGTTCTAGTGGTATTTTAAAACTAACATTAAATTTAGTACTTAAAAAAACTAAATGCATTATTATACTATTATATTTTGATATTTAGATTAATTTCACTGTTAAATAATTTTAATAATTTTTAATAATGTAATTTTTTTTACGATCTTAAATCAAATAATTTTAATAAAATATACTTAGATAATAATTATAGATGGTCAATTAAATATAATCAATATGTAATTCACTTACTTTTTTGAAAACTCGCCCATTTCGTTGAACCTCATCTTCTTCAGCTAGTATTTCTCTAGTGCCAAGACAATTAGAGTCAGCATATTTTTGTACAGCATACTGAAATACTTTTTGCAATGTATCTATCTTATCTTTGACTAGAGTAATATGATTATGAGTCGGTTTACTTAAGGTTTTAATGAGAATTGTATTATCATCTAATTTGATTACATCAGACTGAAAATACAAAAATAAAATGGTTAAAATACATTTTTGAAAAATTATCTTGGAAATCTCAATGAGGAGTAGGATAAAAAAAAGGATAGCAAACATTGATATGTATATGTGACATTTCAAATATTTTAACGATCAAATTCTATGATCGGTAAGAATTGAAAAATCTATCTTACTTTTAACTGTCTAGATTTATGCTTCTTATTCCATGGCTGTTGTAATATTAAATACACTGGATATGTTATCACATCACATATAAAAGATATAGTTTTGAAAGCGGACAATAAATACACATTTTCCATACTGAAAATAAAAACAAACACTTACATTAACGTAAAAGTAAATAAAATACTTAAAATTATATTCTGTCATAAACTAATTAGCAATTAGAAGATAAATTACCTATTAACATTAACATGAAAACAAATCATATAAAACAGTTTAATAACCACATTAGATGTTCAATTAAATAATCACGTTAATTTGATACATTATTTTTGTTTTTGTTGTCAAGAAGGTAAATAATGCTTTAAAAATATTTAGAAGTAAAATCAATTTAAATGATTAAATTATTATACAAATACAAATTATAAGTAGGTAGGTACATGAATATATAATTAAAATTAAAATAAAACATAATTTGAATATTAACCTCAAAAATGGTTCAAAAAGTATAATTTACAAATTTTATTATATGTATTTAATATACAATTAAGTGCATTATAATAGATGATATACAAAGTTTACAAAAAACATTTGATCTATTTTAGATTATTATTAAAATAAAATCAGGTGCTCATGAATGATTATACTTTGGACTTAATTACTTTATTTTGATAAAATGTACAAAGTAAATTTAGTGATAAATAAATATAAATAATTATAAAATACAGAAAACTATAAAATTATAAATTGAAAACGCAATTTATTTTAAGTTCAACCTATAAAATAATAAATAATATTTTATAGTCTTCTTAATTCTCAAGTTATTAATTAAATTAATATTTTGTTAATAATGTTAAGACAACTATAAACTTTAATCAGAATTGAATGGCCATAGGATAATATTTTATGTTATTGTTAAATATTAATAGCAATAAATTAAGTTAATACATACATTTAGGATTAGTGATACCTACACAATATGTTTTAATATCTAACAACATTCAAACATTTGTTGGGTATAAAATAATTGGTACCTGTCTACTTATTTCGTTTTATTTTTTGCTCAGATTAAAATCAAATTATAAATTAATTTTGACCTAGGAATAAAATTACAATAATATTTATTTCATTAAGTTTCAAATAACTAAAACAATATAGGTAATTTACAAAGATATTAGATAATTGGAGTAAAAATTTAAAAGTAAAATGATGTCATATAGGACAGAATACCTAATAAAGTTTAAATTTAGATTCTGAAAATGGTCATAAACTAATAAAGTATAGGTTGTCTTATAGGTAATTACTATTTCATTGTACTGACATTGAATGCCAGGTAATAATATGTCTAATTATTAGAAAAAACATGATCATAATATACCATTATTCTTATATCACATAACATGTGATGCAATCAGAATTTGTTCAAGAGGGGTGTCTACCAGTGCCATGTTAAGTGTTTCACCTATTTTTTCTTTTTAAACCAATGGTTTTAGAATTTAGAATGACTATTATTAAATATATATTATATTATCTTATTCAAACCTACACAATATTTAATTAAAAATATGTACACCACTGGTATCTGGCATTCAATAGACTGAAAGCATATAGGTACCACATAATATATATAGATACAAATCATATATTTATATTTTTTTTAGTTTTCAAATATTAATGTATTTTACAAAATTACAATGCCTATTACAATATAACAATTAACTAATCATCTTTTCTTTGAATTGACCCTTTTATAAGTATAATAAATAATGTTATCAACGGCAACTGTAATTTTACGGTGAGTATTCAACATTGCTAATCCATTTAGTCTATACGCTAATAATGAGTTCCTGAAGAATATTTTAGTCTAGTCAAAATTGAAAATGACCTCTCTTTAGACTCTGAACTAACCTGATCTGTTCTTGTTTAATTGGGTATGCTCAATAATATAATAGTGTACACCTACATGACTATAATAATATCTATAACCGATATAAATATCAAAATTTGTCAGTACACAAAGGAAAAAAGACATCACAACACATCAGGCATATTATTTTATTAAATGATTATATGTCTTGGAAAAAGAAGGTATACCTAAGTCACACTTATTCAACATTGGCCGTATGCCATATCAATTACAATGTCAAAAATGTAATTTTGTTCTTAAGAGCCAAAAGTTAAATAGTGATAAAAATACTTTTAATAAGGCAGACTTGGAAAATATTGATCCGTATAACTTTTAAATAGTAAAAAAATAATTCAATATCATATATAAATGAAATAAGTTGCGCATATAGCACTTAAATACTGAAAACAATGTAGGTATTTTCATTTACTTTACTTAATTAGTTGCTCTGAAGTACTTTATTTTAATTTGTAGCAACAATTTTAAGGTGAAAAAAAATAAACCAAAATAAATATAAATTTAGCAAGTAGGTAGAAGGTATTAAAGTTTTTTTTAATAACACAATGAAAAAATTAGTAATACAATATATATTATAACTGATAAATAATGAGACATTAAATAGATGGAATGAAATATTATTAGACAAAGCGGACTTTTGTAGAGTGTACAACCTCTGGATTAAACGTGTTGGCAAATAACTTTTCGGATTGGCAATAGGCTCGAAAACGATATCACGTTAAAAAGTGTAGTACTCACTTGAAGTTAGCACGTTTGACGATTGACGAATAACAACGGCAACTAATAAGCTAACAAGACATGACAGTTTTTTTTCTGTCGGGAAACGGACGGAAACAATGTGCGCTGAATACGAAAACACGGGCGAAATAAAATTACACGTCAAGCCATTAAACAAGTTACAGGTACAAGTTCCTGATGGTCTGCCGGCGATAATGTTTTATGTCAATAAAATAACACGATTATTAATTATAACACATCAGACAGCATAATAATCATAAAACAGCGATCACAGATCACTGATCACTAGTACGCCAGTGATAATGATTTTAGTAGACTTATTATCAATATTAAACGCACACGCATGCGCAGATGGATACTTTTCACTCGCCACACACATAACACGCCACACGTAAACCCACCCATACGGCAATGCGAGTGCGCGCATACCTTACCGCGTCACGTCATTCACAATTCTCATCACATCGTGCTGCGACTACGTTATATGATTTTACTATTAAATATTATTGTGTTTAGAATAATATTTGAATACGTCGAGCCCTATACCTAATGCAAAACGATCGTTCTCACACTGGGGACATCAGTAGCGTGTTCGACTCTGTCACGCGGTTCACGAAACTTTATTGGTCGTCAGCGTGGTGACGAAAAATTTTGATGTCGTATTATCAATATTCCATTAACCTAGCTTTATGGCTATTGCGATACTATTGATGCCCATCTCGCCAAACAGAAAAGGTCTACGACACGACCGGCTTTATCGCCGATGCCTTTAGTAGGTACTAGGTAGTAATAATTTATAATAATAATAACTTACTACTATTAATCATAGATAAAAAGATTTAATAATTATTACTAGAGATTGGATATCAATGACTTTTGAATTATTACCTTTAATCCAATAGAATGCTATAATATTATGCTATCTTAATTAAAAACGTCATGGATACTTATGATTTCTCTCTTCCTTGAATCAGAATGTATATATTTCATCACAGGTGCGATTAGAAATTTGAATAAGTGAGTGTTCGAGCTCCAGATTATTTTGTTACTGTCTGTGGACTTTCCCCAACCCCTTTTTTGCATTACCTACACCGGTATGTCATAATCGTGACGAGATTGTCTATCTACCTATAGAGTAAAATCAAACCACGTTATTGATGAATTAACAATATAATATAGGTACAAGTAAATTAATAATGTATTAATATAACAATAAAATATAATAATTCGGGACGGAATTAGACTTTTGGGACCCCGGATAAATTTAACTTGAAAATCCACATTTTATCATCAGAAAAGTCATACTTAAACAAAATCTTAATTTAAATAAGTATAGATACACCTGTTTTTAAGAGTAGGTACCTATCTTAGCCATCTTTTAACTCAAAATCGTCATCAAATCATAATAATTTATGTTTCAATTATATACATTGTTGATATAAATTGAAATTAAAAATTTTAAATACCTACCTACTACCATTACGGTTTTAAAAATCCCGAGCATTATTTTGTTTGACGCAATGCTTTAACTATATGCCTTATTTATAAAAAAATATTAAAACATGAGAATAAAATTGTTATTTTAAATCAGAGGTGGATTGGTAAGACATTTCTGCTCAGAAAAAGAAATATTTATCAACATTTATTTTTTATAATCTAAATGATTAATGAACAAATGTTTTTATAAATTTAAAATTATATAATAAAAAATATTTTTCACACAAGCTATTTACACCCGTTTTTTCTGTCAATTTCGGAGTTTTTTAGATACTTCAAAAAATATATATATTTATATATTTTTGACAAAAATGTTACATTCTTTTTATCAGCGTGACTTCTAAAAATTCACAGTTATGAAAACATAATAACTATTTAAACTATTAGCAATATTGTATTATAAAATATAATATATTTTATTTTATAATGTAGGTATTGAAATTTTTACTTTTGAACTAATATTTTAGTAAATATTATTTTTTAAAGTTTAGAGTAACGGAAAGAAGAAGCAAAAGTACTCGGAAAAATGTGTTGTTACTACTTTACTATACTCTTGATTTAAAATGTCGCTTAGGTTAGGTTAGGTTAGGTTAGGTTAAGTTGTCGCTTTAACTGTAGGTTCAATTATTTTAATCAATATAAATATTACTAATTATTATTAATTTAACATAAAGGAGTAAATAGTTTTCATGAAAATTAATATAGAATTATAATAATAATAAATTTATAACCATAATCTCGTCAATGAAATTTTAATGTCATTAAACCAAAAAGTGTGAAGTATATTTGGGTACTATATGATTAATTTTGAAATGTATTCTTTTTTAGGTTTTGAATGAAACGAAAAATGTATTGGTTTAAAATTAATGATTGATGTGTTCTTTTTTATACCTACAACCATATTTTCGGTTAGTTTATTGTAAAAGTGATAATCAAGCTTATAAATACTGAAATAATTAATCAAAATCGTTATTAATTTCTGAATCATAATGCAACAAATATACCTATTACTATGTTTATTTTTGTAAAAGTTTATTGACTAAATTCCAATGCGAATAATTCTTTACTTACATTCCAATTATAAAAAGGTAAGTATTTAATAATCGATCCATTACAACTAATTATCAAATATTAATCATTATCTATATTACTGTATCATCAAAATACTGAATTTTTAGTATTTAAAATTGATTATGTTTCATAGTGTGTATCTATTGTATACCCTACACATAAACATCAAGATTAATAACCCATGTAATACATGTATATTATGACTGTACAATTATGAGTTTTTTGGCTGAAGAACTAAGCTACATTTTTGGGTTTTAAAACAGGGTCTAAACGATTAATTCAGCTTTATTAGTCGATTAGAAATTTCTTCTACTTGATACTTGAAAAATGTATTTTTTCGAAATAAGTTTACATATATCTATTCAATAGTTTTTTATAAGTGTACCTGGTGTGAAAGTCAATATTAAATCTACAGATATAACAATAAAGAAATGTGTTATGTGTAATGCTAATATATAATACTAACAATACTAATGTGATACATATTTTTGAAGGTGACTGATTTATTGTAACTGATTTATTTTTCATTAAATTTTAAAGATTTAATTTCTAATTCTGTAATTGAAAACCATACAAACTTTGTTACTGTGTTGAGTTAATATAATTTAACTTTATTTGTATACGTTTAGTTTTGATTTTGCCAGCTTTTATCATGTGTATGCACACATAGCATAATTTTTCAAAACGTGTTTTTAATAACTCTAATATCTATGGACATTTTTAGATCATTTTTGATATTTTTTTATATCATCACATGTCGCGCGTCTAGTTACTACTTTAATATCATCACGTTCCGTCGTGGAGAACGGTGACGGACGGGGAAAAATGTTTGAACGCGAAGAGTAAATTCGATAAAAATTATATATAAAAAAAAAATAAATAAATAAATAAAATACAAATTCGTTTCGAAGTGACGTGGACTCGTCGCGGGTCTTACCTCCACATGACTGCGCAAAACGTGCGGCACGGCGGCTACGACTTTGTGTTTTTACCGCGGAGCAGTCGGACGGTGCGACGACGACGCAGATATTATTAATTTCTCTTCGCCTGGTTTCCGTGTAGGTGTAACGGGTATTCGGTCCGCGTGTCTCTGCGGCTGTCGTCGGACGCACGACGGTGGCGGCGGCGGCGACAGCAGCAACGGCAGCAGCAGCAGCAACGGCAGCGACGGTAACTCAACGGCCGACGGTGTGACGACGGGGAATTAACGAGGCTCATTCGATTTTTATTATTATTATTTTTTTTTATGTTCCAACTCCCTTCGGAGGGCGACTAGCAGGTCGCCGTCACCACCGCCGCCGCCGGTTCCGTTGTACTTCCGTGGCCGCGCTCTGCACGCGTGGATATAATAATATACGTCCTACTTAATACCGAGCTTATACACACACACACACACACACCCACACACACACACACACACACGTATACGTATATACTTGCGTATAATCACCGGGCAGGTACGTCGCCGTATAACGTATATATTATATGTATAATATGTGTATATGTATAATATGTATAAATTTGCGCGTGTGTGTATGCGTGCGTGTCGTACGACGCGTAAATAATATAATATCGCCGGACAAGGCCGAGGACACGTCGTCGACTACGCCGGGCCGCCGGGGTGCCGTCGAGCCGCTTAGTCGATAATACCGCGATAATGACGCCGCACACTGATAGCGGCGCGCCGTTGACCGTCTCCGCTTGTCGCCGGGGCCGATCGATAGACCCTCCTCGACGACGACCCGCGGCGGGGACGAGCGCGGCTGGTTCGCGGCACCGGTCACAGAGCGCGTTCGGCGTCACGCGACCCGGTCTAAACGCACGCAGGTGAAAAAAGCACACGCGGCTTCGTGGCCGCGTCGTCGCCAAGTCACGCGCCCGACCGCCGGGTACGCACCCGCTGGTGATACTGGCGACGACGACGGCCTGCGATATTGTATTTAACAGAGGTGGCCATCAAGAGAAGACTTCCGAGCCGTGCAATAAAATGAAAAATTTAAAAGAGCCAAGACAAGACAAAAAGGTTCTTGGTATCGAAAATGCAGTATTGGCTATGCCTGTAGTTGTCTGTATTATTTGGTTTCATAACAAATATTGAAATTTTATAGATTAGCTGATAGGTATCAAATGTAATGAAACGTGTAAAATGTTAACGCAAGACCGTTGAAAAAAGAGACGCTCATCTCACTGAATTGCTAAGAACTGCTCTTACTACATGTACTTTGAACTTCAAAAGCCTAAAAAAATAAAATTCAATAACCCGAAATTACGTTCAAATTAAATCGATTATTCAAGTATTAAGTTAATATTATTATTATTTTTAGTATATTATTATTTTTAGTTAACTTTAGTTAATTAATTATTTATTGAAAAATATTGTATTTTTATTAATTTTATACATTCAAATGTTTATTTAATTACGACCATATTTTTAAACACACATTTTTATAGAAGCATTTAGCATTTTTAATTTATTCTTGCAAAAATGACTTTTGTCATACAGAATAAGTCGTGAGTCACGATTAGGCCACCCGTTGTATTGTAACAATAACATCGTGTCGGCAGCCAGTCGCTGTCGCGTAGCGCGTGCGGCTTCCCGTCCCCGCGGCCGCATAACGTGTCGTACCCCCGTGGCCTGCTCGAAAACGTTCCGCGTTTCCGGGTCCATTAATTTTGGACGCATTCGTCCGCCGAAACAATGATCGTTTTCAGAGTGACTTGACTCCTTAACCGCCCTCGTATGCGTGTAGCCTCGAAGATTGTAGAGATACGCTGATATTATGGGTATTTTATGAGCTCGTCAAGAACCGTGAAGATTGTAAGAAGCTTAGAAGCTTCCCCTCCATTCGTGTGTAGGTGTAGAAATAATTTTTCTCACTGTATACCATTTCCCCCTGAAATTTGACCTCACACTCTTTCTATAGTATTTATTATCACGCACTTTAAGTGGGGAAGAATATCTATTGAAGTTAAAATTAATGTCAAGAAAATTATCATGCATAATAATCAAAAATCATGAAAAAAGTAAAAAATAAAAATTAAGTATAGGTTGTTAGATAATTACCATTTCAAACTGACATTGAACACCAGTAAATAATATAATTACAACCATAACAGAAGTTATATAACCTTACTGCTCAAAGTATTGATTGAGTCTAAATTTTATATGATCCACCACATGTTTATATTATACTTAAGCCATTTAGGTGTTTTCCGTGTCGTTAATTGGAATAAAATTGACCCATTTTTCGTTTTTTTTTCAAACATTAGGCTATTTATCAAGTAAACTTTTAGATGCTGAGTGAAGCGAAGGATCTATTGGTTTTTACAATGATGTTTATTTTTCTTTATTTATTCTGTAGACACTTTTTGGTACATTTAACTTTATCCAAATGTTTCATTCAGCAATTCAATAGATCGTAAATTGTACGAGTACACATTGTTACATATTTGAAAAGAATTAAAAAAAAAAAAATCGAAAACTTTTGGGCTAAAAATAGAACTTTGAAAAGGCTTCGTTTTTCAAGTTTATCTTGACCTTGCAGAGAAAGAATTCAGCTATTTTTTTATACTGATATAAACTAGACGGGAATACAGAAGAACTGAACGTGTTATAAATTAGGAATGAAAAATAATTGGATTGTACGGCATTCGCACATATCATTTGCATTTTTCCAAAAGTTTTTTAGCATATTCAAAATGTTGAAGGCAGTGAAGTATGCAAATTAACATTTTGTCGACTCGACTCGATAATGAAGGATATTTAATACTTCCGTGGGAATAATAATTATGTTTCATATTTTATGTTTTCACCGATATATCCCCTCTCTACCCTCTCTAATATTTGCATACTTACCTACAATTATACAAAGAATTACGGTACTTAATTTAGAAAAATGTATGGAAAAATTAAAAAACCTATGCAGAAAAGTGTTTTTAATTTTTTATGAAAGTGTATTGAAACAGTTTTATATTATTCATACATATTGGCCAAGTTAATTTTGTTTTATTCTAGGGTATTTATAAACTTACTTAATAGATGATACATAAAGTATTCATCACATAAATGTATCGAATGCATAATGCATTTTCAGTATTATTTTAGAAAACCTAAAACGGTTCTTTGTACACATTTAATGTTAATCTACTTTAAAGTCTTAATTTTAATTTGATAAATTATTGTTTTTATATTCATTTTAGTAATTATACATTTGGAAAAATAAATTAACTATAAGTTAATTAAATGCATTAATTGGTCGACAGTAATAATACTAAGACTAGGCATATCTATTATAATTTAAGACTTTATTCTTAACATATAAGTATGCATTTAATAATTTTTAACTTAATTAAAGTTATTCATAGTTTACTTATTATAACATAATATAATATTAATTATAATATATCTATCAATAGAATATTTTCCATACAACTTATAGACAAAAATATTTTGATAAATTATTTGATATTTATCTGTAGAAGAGCATTCTATATACATTTTTTTTAAAAACCATTAATAATTTCAATACATTTCGGAGATCGAAGGGTATCTTTATTACTAATTGCATAATACTGCCAGCGTCATAGTCAGGTTCACTGCCGCTTCTACCTAAATAATAAATGTTTTTGTCTTTATAGATGTTATCTCTTCACTCTAAAAAAAGTTCTTTTGAGTGCATTACCTATATGCCTTTTAAAATATTCACGTAAGCGCATAAATAGGACTTAAAGTGTTAAAACGTATAATGGAATAATTTATATTATATAATATATAATATATAATGTGATAATGGAAAAAAAATACATTGAATTTGAAAAAAATTAAAATTAGTATTAATATAATATTAATTCATGTGACACTATATTACAAACCTCTTTATCAACGGGTCTAGGGAACAACGGTTAGGAATTAATGGTAGGTAAAGTTCATTTTGTTTTAAGAGTTATGATAAATGATTATTACAGAAATATTAAGTTATAAACGTTAATTTCATAAAAAAAATGCCTAAAGATTTTTTACATAGTTCAATTTTTCCGATAAAAGTATAAAATAGCACTATAAACACAAAAAAAGTAAAGTAACAGCAAAACTTCAAAATATGCAAGAATATGAAATAAAAATTTCGTATTTGACTTGTGGGTTATCTGAAGCAAATGTATGACTTACTTAGGTGTAGATATCTAGGACTTCTCAATAATACATATATAAACGCTACAAGTTAGGCGCCTTGGACTTGTAATATGATATTAAGAGTTGCCACATTTACTGTGGTCCTTGTGCTATGATATGTTCTACTCATCTTCAACTATTAAACATAGTCCATAAGTTTAAAATAAAAAATAAATTAAAATGAATAATACCTGCAATTACAGAATAATGCTCCTGTAGTACTATTCATTTTACTTGATTTGGTATAAAATGTTTTAAATTTAAATTTTGATCGATAAATAATTAACAAACTTACAAATTGTATAAATAATTTATTGTTGCAAAATATACAACCATATAAAATATATTTTACATTATTTTATATTTAAACTTATATCGTTATAACAATACTATCTGATATATGTACAAATTGAATTTTGGTTTTTGTGCCTTTTTCTCCATTGCATTTCTGGCCTGGGTCAATTTCACCAAGTGTTATGGCTCTGTTTATTGGACGCTGAAGAGTAATTAAATATACAATCTATTATCCGATCAATGGTGAGTTGCGTCCTTTTTGTGTACCTTTTTGATGTAAATTGCGTCCCGGGTATTTTTGTATTAAAATGTATATTACCAATTTACAACCAGTATTTTCCTTCCCATTTTATCAGACTTAGGACTGTCAACATTACAGTTATAATGTTTGTGGTTAAATATATTTATTATCGTATTTATTTATTATTATTTAAAATTGCTTATTTTTACCGGTACTAAGCTGTTGCATTTTTCTATCTCAACTTTGTCAGTTATTAACTTATTCAGTATAACTTATAAGTCTATATAAAAGTAGGTAAAAATTTGAATGACAATTGCCTCACAAATTCAATTTGAGTAATTTTTTTAGTTTCTTATTCTTCCATTTTTTAAAAATATATCCTTCTTTTTCAATTGTTATTCTATTTCTTGAGCCTTCACTTTGTAACGCTATATGAGTATCAATTTGTATATTTTTTAAAACATCTATAAAATTAAAAATATTAGGGTGAGAGGAATTAAATGAACTATTTAATTTTCTATGGAAAGATTTTCAATTGTTAGTTGTGCGTGATGTCGATGATAAATATTCTGACCATATTTCTGGTGGAAAGTCAGCGTAATTTTTTTTTTATGAATCTAATTATGAATCTAATATATATAGGTATATAATATTAAGTTTTAACTAGCTAGGTCTAGTGCAACACCAAATTTATCAATCAACATCGGAATTAGGAATAAATTCTAGATACTTATATAATATATATGTTTTATTTATAATGTAGTATAAATGTGTAGTTAAATTAACTTTTTTCAGATTTTCGTAGGTGTGGCATTTAACTTTCAGAGTATTTTAATTGTGATTTATTCGTGAATGAGTTCTGTTAACCTGTAAACAAATATGGGATTTAAATTTATAATCAATAGGTGATTATTGACACTTCTTCTTCAATACAAATTTCACGTGATAGTAAAAACAATGTATCTTACTAAAGATAAATTAAAAATAATAACATGATTGATAAACTCGCAAGTCATTAACATGTACATCATGGTTTACTAATAATTTTATAATTTAACTCTAAATAATAGCGTGATTTTAAAAATAAATTCATCATTTTGAATAAATGATTGGTTAATATTTCTATCCGTGGGAAGAATGAAATTGTAATACGCATTCTGTTAATATTTTGGTTGATATTTTTTTCCTATAGGTCTTTATAGCATTAACTGATGATTTGTATACAATATACGAGTAGGTATATCAATAGTATATAGTTTTTGAATTAGTGTCTATTTTTTTTTTTTTATTATTAGAATAAGCCTCGGTTTCTTGACCATTGGCTGACGTTACATTTTTTTATAAATATTTATAATTATAATTTAATATTAGTTTTTTTTTAAGATACATGTCAGATATTTGATTACAATAGGTTGTATATACTGATTTCTTCAATTAATTTCAGTATTTGCTTGATGTTGGTTTTGTTTTGTCCTAATTCTTTATGTAGGTGTTTTGGGATGTTATATTTTACTCTTATTTCTTTTGTTTATCTACATTCGGTTAGAACATGTTTGACTGTAAGTTGAACTCCACATGTTGTGCATTTGGTAGGTTCTTCTTTGCTCATAAGATAGCCATGTGTGTATCTTGTGTGTCCTATTCTTAGTCGCGTTAAAATTACTTTTTTTTATAAGTGTCTACTTTATTACAGCATAAAAGTGAAAATCATTTATGTTTTTTTTTTTTTGTACTTAAATATAAACCGTAGATTTATAATCGTAATCAAATACACTAGGTACCTAAAGTTTATGTTGAAGGAGACTTACATTAGCCGAAGGACATCACAATATATTATCATAATATTTTGCAAGTAAAATATAATTTAACGTGATTTATAAAGATAATGATAATAATAGTTTCAAATTTCTCACTTAATAATCTTTGTTTAATTTCAAGAAATTAATTCAAAGGAAAAACTTATTAACTATGAAACTCAAGATATCA
The DNA here is from genome assembly GCA_027580255.1 of Therioaphis trifolii. Taxonomy (NCBI): domain Eukaryota; kingdom Metazoa; phylum Arthropoda; class Insecta; order Hemiptera; family Aphididae; genus Therioaphis; species Therioaphis trifolii. The sequence goes on along the minus strand of CM050405.1, from coordinate 22,500,394 downwards.
TTTCCTAAAAAATAATTGAGTTTCTGAATGTTAACATCTATAATGCAATATTTTATTGAATAGAAGTTATCATAATTCATAAGTTATAATAGAGAATATTCATTATGAATTCAGTATGTTTAAACTTTAACGTTAAAATTGCACAAATTCATATATTATGTTTTATAATTTTCAAATTATAATTGTCCATATTACACTGTTTTTGAAAAAAAAAGAATTTAAAATATAAAATGTGTACAGCCAATGCAGGATCTCACATAGAGATTTACGCATTTGCAATATCTCCTGTCTGAGAAATATTTCTTGTATTAACGAAAGTAATTAAATGCGGGTTTTTTTATAGAAATTCGGCTAAAGACTAAAATTTTTTTTTTTTATTGTAGGTACATAAAATGATAATTTTTCTTTCATAATTTTAAAATAACCATTTTATTAAGCTTTGTTTTAAAAATTTTACTAAAAAACTAAAAAAGAAAAAAAATTGAATAAATGAAAATGTATCACGTAAAAAAAATTAAAATTTGAAATTTTTTATGAATAGAAACTCTGTAAAGTGGCCACCTTTAAATATTTCGAAAATTTTAAATACAACGTTATTTTCAAAATTGTTTACTAAAACATAAATATTTATTAAAATATGAATTTTTGTTAATATAGTCTCTGTATATAATTTCAAAAATATTAAATTTGATGATTTTCAATATCTCAAGGGATGTATCACCTTGGGTTCCACCTCTCCGAATCAATTTATAAAATTACTAACCTTGAATCTTGTTCAAATTATCATGTGTATTTTAGCATTCAGTCTAAAACTCAGGAGTACTAATCTGAGATAACATCCCTCCTTGCCACTCCTATTAGGCGCCTAAACGCAATTATTTGTAAAATCAAACAGTACAATCTTTTGAATTTTTGAGAAAATTTGATTTAAATTCTATCGTTCTAAATATTGAGATTAATTTTCCCGTCAAGGATCTTTTATATTTAAATATATAAGTAACGCAAGTTACCTTAAAAATGTAATATCAACTAATTAAAATACTTTTATTGCATTTTTTTTTTTGCCTGAAAATGTATTAACATAACATTATAAATTGTTATATAATATTTATTTCATACAAATTATAAACACTACAATAGATGCACAATATGTAAATAATAACATGTTATACTGTGTATCATCTGTATATAATTTAATCATCAACATATTTGCAGTACATTTATTAATAATAATAAATTATAATTACATAATTTCGTGTAATCTTTTTCCATATGCTATATCTAAATAAAAATAATTTATAATACATTAAAAAAATTATTATGATATTTACTCTGAACTTAAAATAAATAAAAAGTACTCATTTGTAATTAGAGTGCTTATGTGCGCCAATGGTCCGTACATGATTTTTAAATACTTATGAAGATGTTTGAATTTGAAATAAAAATTCTACTGAAATAAAATCGTAGTATATACCGTATAATAATATTATTTATTAATTAATATTATTTATAATAAAAAAAAAAAAAAAATATTGCATATGAGTATTATACATGTTATATAATATGTATGTATATATATATATATATATATATATATATATATTTGTATCTATATGTACGTATGTACAAATAAATAAACAATATTATATTCCTGTGTAGACTATAAATAAAATTAGCACGTAGCCACATTATGAAAGGAACAACACTATCCAGTATCCACTTATCTAATTAATTATTAGAAAGAGAGGTCCATAACCTTGAGTTGTTTTTATATATTATAATAGATTAAATATCATGAATTAGTCACGTAGTAGGTATAGGAGTTGATTAATGATCACATTTAGTGTACCTACCTAATAGGTACAGACATTTAATACTGACCTATTAAGACTGTTATTATTATACTAAGATTTAATAAAAAAAAATTGAATCTACATTTTTCTTAAACGACATTTCGTTTACACTTAATACGTTTCATTCAAATAGTGAAATAGTTGAAGATGGAATCGTGTAGTACCAAAGATTCGGTTAAAACTGTTTTCCGGCTACAAATTTATTACATTTTTTTACAGATATCACCTGTCACAAAAGTCACCTGTGTGACCTCAAATGAGGTTCTATATTCTTTGTCTTTAAATAGTAGTTCGATTTTCACTATGATATACACAATATCGTTTGCCACTAAATCCGTTTTATCTGACGATCACGAGACGTCGATCACGAAACATCGCCCTAACGACAACACTGACGACCACGGTGTGTCTTAATGGATCCACGTTGATGCCGTCGTCGAATTTGATGCTGTGGTATCAGGGTATTAGTAGTCGGTAATCGAATGATTTGGATTTACGGAGGCAATACCTACTTCTCGTGCACAAATCACGGCGGCGGCGGCGCCGGCGGCAGCGGCTCAACGAAAGCAGTTACAATATACGTTCCTGGTATTGGTTTCTGATTATTACGTAAAACGTACTCGTTTGGTAACATGGATATTACATTTTTTTCTGCGTGACGTAAAAAGGTTCAACAATAATAAAATTTAAATTTTACTTTAACTAGATTATTAATTAAAAGAGAATCGTTGGAATGCTAAATCATATTATTACCAAAATTTAATACCAAAACTATATCTGCTGGTATTTGAATAGAACAAAAGTTGAAAGTTGAACGTTTTATTTTAATAGAATTCATAGAATACTCCTAAAAAATTTAAAACAAAATTTAAATAAAAATGAAATTTATATTTACAGAGATTACTTTGGTGAAATAGTCCAAATAAAATACAAATAACAATTAGGTTTGATTAGCATCTCACTAATTTATATGGTGTGGTAATTCCATTTGAGTATTATTACCTATTAACTCGGAGGTATTGTCCATATTTGGTTTTAATATGAACATTGAAAATTGTATACTATTTGAATTAAAAGTAATATTGAAATAAGTAAATAAATGTTTTTAAAAAGGACTTTGGTACGGTTTGTAGTTTTTTTAAAGCTTACAAGCATTAAATATATAAACGTTATACTTACATTGTTATTTTTTTGTTCACTAACTAAGTGTAATTTTATATTTATACCAGTATACCACTAGATTTTGAATTATCGTTGTGAGGCATTCGTCCCACAAATTGATGATGTCATCCGGTTTTATTAATACATAGATAATATAATAATTGGTTAGATATAAGTCACTTCTTATTTTTCCCTTGTGATATCAGTTCAATTTTAATAGAAATTAAACTTTATTGCATTTATCATTTAAATTTATACTATTTATTTTGTTTTAAAATCAAGCTTTGTATAGCGTATAAAACAGAGAATGATTTTATTATGGCGACAAGTGCTTTTAAAATGTATTAAAAACGTATATTAAAATTTATTTTATGATATTTATCTAGAGTTCTTAATTTGAAATATTTCAATGAAATTATGAAATATAAATTTTTTTTAAATACATGACATGATGTTGGTAAATAATAATAATATAATATGTAGGGCAGAGGACTTGTAGCTCTAAAAAATCACCAAATATGCACTTAAATATACAAAATATGCATTAAAAATATGCTTTTTTAAATTAATATTTTTGATTAAAAAATTAGAATTTTTGTGTAGGTACTTATTATTTTAATGAATAAATTTTATTTTCAACTTTATTTAACAATTAATTATTTAAATTATTTGGACTCTTTGAATTATTATTTTAACTGGATACTTCTTCAAAATTTTCAACATCTTCGACTACTAAAAAACAATTATCAAAATAATTTAGTTTCAAATATTTAAGATTAACACAAATTTTTACCTTGGAAGTTGCATTGGACAATAAGGTGTTTTTTCAAATTGTCAAACGTAAAACTATAAATTATTTAAAATATGCATCTAAAAACCAAAAAAACGCAAAATATGAATTTATATGCACAATAAAATTTCAAAACTAGCTTTGTAAAAGCATGAAACGTATTTGTTTCGCGCTCTGCTATTTTTGTGACTGTGCAAAAAAAATATGCAAATGTTACAAGTCCTCTATCCTAATGATATGTATTAGTGAAATGTTATCATTTATCAATCAGATTCTAACCCCCGCGCAACCACGCGTTTCGAATTGTCGCGTATATTATTTTTGTATTCTCAATAATTGTCATTGTCGTGTAATTATTATTTTATGTTTCTTTTGTACCTAAATTGTCGGCCCGCGATAAAAGGCTACGACGCCGATCGCGACCGGGCCGACGCTTTCTCTCTTCTCGACTTCGGTACGCACCAGTCGCCTACGATTTAGTCGCCCTCGTTTTTGTAAATGTACTTTGTCTTTTTGTGTTAATAAACGTTTCGCGTAATTCTACTCTTGTCGAGTACCTTCTTTCACGTGAGACCTTACTAGTTACCTCAACTCGTCCGTGCTCGCGGAGTCATTTGGTGTGGCCTTTCGCAACATTTGCCTAACGCCCCGTACCAAACATTCCTTGATTATAGACTTATAGTTTGACCATAATATAAACTAATAATTATTTTGTTACCTACGCACTGAATTTATAAAAATCTATGCGACACGGCGTATTGTGAAGGCTCCATGTTTTATACCAGATACCAAATAATAAAACATATTGAGTTTCATAAATTTTAGGTTGTAACCACGGTCTTACAAGATATCTTCTAAGACCGTGGTTGTAACTATTAATGATTTTTGGAGCTAGAAGAATTTTATTTACTTGATAATAGTTCGTTATTTCGTAATGATTATTTATTTATTTTTCTTGTCTTGTGTTGTAAATTGTAATTTGCAAAAGAAATCTTAAGTGTCTAGTTACAAATTAGATACCTGTCTAATATTATAGTTTTTGTACTTATTTAGGTATCATTTCATAAATAATTTTGAGAAAAAAAAATGTAAAATCTATAATAGATAAATAATATTATTTTGTAAAAAATAAATGTATAGATAACATTCACAAATGCAAGGGTTAAAACATAAAAATGAATAGTAAGTATGTTTTACGTATAAGTATAACTGTATAAGTGTATATAATTTGGTTCAGGCTATATTTAGGTATCACCTTTTTTTTATACATTATAAATTTAGTAAACAATTAAACACTATAGAACTAAAAGTAACATAAAAAAAACATTGGGCACTTAGTGCTTAAAAATTATTTATGTTTTCAATGTTTTCATACTACCTAATTAAAACGTGTTTTCTTATCTTTCTCATAATATAGCTGAATAGCTCTAATATGTATTAATTGGAAAACAACCTTTTTTTTATTTATTTTGGGGAAATTTTGATTTTTCGTGTAAATGAAATATTTCATGAAATTTTCACGAAATATTTTAAGAAAATAAATCTCATGAAATTTTAGAACCCTATATTTATCCATTATTGTACAGATTATACATTTCTTTGAAACGTAATAAAACATATATATATATATTCACTATGAACGTCAGTGCTTTTATATTTTATTCAAAAAAGTTGATACAATTCAAAACGATAAAGGTGTATAAATTAAAAAGGCTTTGATACTTAAAATTCCTAATACGATTCAGTATACCTGTACGTTATATTTTGTTGCTGCACTTTAATGTAAAAATACTTCAATGCTTTTACATAGTATATAATTATAATTTATAATATTGTATTCTATATTTTGTGAAGTGGGCCCAGAACCCCTGGCTTATTGGTCGTGTATAAGTTTATTTTATTTTTTGGATATAAAAACTGTTTCAGTTTATCTGATTTAATCAATTGTTATAAATGTTCAAGTATTGATTAATATTCCATAACATTTTTTTTGGGTTTTGAAGAAACCACGAATAAATTGGTATTACAATAAAGTATTATTTTTTTCGTGTATGCTCTCACGTTTTTGAATAGTAATAGTGATCCAAAAATTACGTTTTGCAACTAAATAGACAATAAATTATTTCCTAGTTGGACTTTTTGAGAAAAAATTTTCTGTATTATCAATAATTTTTCAGAACGCAAGGAAAAACGGCAAAAAAATTTAATAAAAACGATAATATTTATTGTAAACGAGATTTTAATTAAGTCTATTTTAAATATTTACTTGTAAATCTAAAAATAATAATTTAAAAAAAAATAGAAATTTTAAATTTTAAAACATTAAAAATATTCTTATAGATAGGTGTTAAATAAAGTATGAAAAAATTGATCATTTTTGACTAAATGCAGAACTTAAAAAATAAAGGAAATTTTTTGATTTTGAACGAAACCTTTGTAATGAAATCTTTAATTCTTAATTAAAAGTCTTGAAAATGAAATATTATTATTCTTACATACTTAACTTATAGCACTGAAAAAATCTCATATTAATAATATATTAATACAATATGTTACTCAGGATTTTTTTTTATTGTTAAAATTATAATTTTTACAAAATTCATAATTTTCACGCAAAATAAACATTAATTCTAATCAAAACGTCATAAAATATTTCAAGTTCGATAAAAATATTATTTCATAAAAAAAAATTATCACATTTTTTTTTATATATGATTTAATTTTCATAAAGATCTAAATAAAATAAAATAAACCATATAAATAATTTTTACTCGCGTTTTAATTTGATAAAATTCGTAATATTCGAATTTTAAAATCTGAAATTTTTATAAAAGTTTTTTATATGTCTCAGAAAGTCTTACGTAGGTATTCATAATTATATGTTTCGACTGTTATTTTACTTTTATGTGTTTTATGGGTCTCAAAACGACGAAATGGACTATTTTTATGTGATATATGATTAACATGAACTATTATATTATCATTGGGAAACCATTTTTGTTTTAAATTAGGACATTTTACCAACAATTTATCAATCGTTTTAAATTTAAAATAATATCGTGCTCTAAATGAATAATTTGTAATAACTGTTTATCCATGATACTTATCATACACCACCGTAATGTTTTCCGAGGATAGAAGTGGCTAAGGAAAAACTTCCACTACCATTATATTATCGGCTTTCGTATTTATTTATTTATAACATACCTACCTAAATAATTGATTCAAAAATAAGTTTTTACGTAAATTATAATTTTAATGAAAACTTCTTAATTGCTTTAAACGATGTACCTATACTTTATTTATATACTTTTTAAATATTTCGTATGCTTCATTTGTATTAAAATGTTGTTATAAATATTTTTAAACTAATATGTAGATTCCTAGTTTACACTCAAATGTGTAACTACATCGCATGCATTATAGGCGTGTAACTTTAAATTTTAAAAGTATGCCTCATACCTATATAATACAATGATGGTACTTAAATATTTACTGAAGAGTTATACAACGCTAGTGCTCTTTAATTAAAATTATGTATTTGCTCTTTACATTGCATGGATTAGTCATATTTTTTACACATTTGTTATACGATTATTATTTCTATGTAACTACAAAATGTTGATGAGAAAATAATTTAGTAATTTTGTGGGTGTGCACTATAGTGTGAGCCAAATAGTTGATTGAGATTAATGTTTTTAAGTAAATACAAATCATACAATATTCCTAGTAAACTTAACAAATAATTACTATGCTGTTTATTGGTATAAAATAATTGTAAAACATGATAATCGATTAAAATAATATGTAATGCATAGTTTTAAATGTTATACTTTAATCATTGTACAACACATTAAGTAAAAGAATCTAAAACTCAAAGTTCTAAAATAATTCGTTATAAATTTAATGAATGTTCCTATTTAATTGTGACTCAACATATAATTTCGTATAATGGTTGTGGTGAATCATATATTGACGATCCATCTGAAAAAAAATTATAATTAAGAATTATAAATTAGTGTGTTAACAATACAACTAAGTATACCAAAACTGTGTCAAAATATATTATGTATTTGATAGCATAAATAATATTGCTACAGGTATAAATTTAGATTATTGAAGTGGTTAACTGTTTTATACCTTTTATGTTATGATAAAACAACGTAACAATACACGCACAGAGCTACTTGCGTAAAGTATAATATTCAAAACTAACATTAGTTGCCAGACATCGAATGGCGTAAATGATGCATAACTAATTGATTATATTAAATCGATTAATGTATTAGATAAGTGATAATTATGATATTTAAACATGTATAACAATACAAGTAACAGAACAATTAATATGCAGCATTATAATTCATAATTTAGTACCTTTGAAACATGATTTAAGTACATTATAATTTAAATATTTTAATTAAGATATCTGCTTTGAATAATGGAGGTTCGTTTGAAAATTTCAACAGCGTATAACTGCATCTATTAGAGATTCTGAGTAAAGTGAGAGATCTATTGGTTTTACAAAAGTATTTTTTTTTAATTTTTTTTTCTTTTAACAATTTTTGGGTACCTAGTAATAATGCTTCAAAAGTTTCATCCAGCAACTTTATAGATCAAAAATCGCATATGAACATGGCATTTTTATAATAAATTAACGGCATGTTGTAACACACTTTACAAACGTTTTAAAAATGGACTACTTTTGGAATAAAAATAGAACTTTGAAGAAATCTTATTTATCTCTCTAATACGTTTTTTAATAATTGACAAAAAGTTTTGAAAATTTTATATGATTATGCTCATATATTAAACTAATGATGTTGAAAAAATGTTAAAAATCGTGACTAAGAAATTTTTTTTCATAAGCGTTTAGGTAAATACCTACAATTTTTATGGAAATGACTATTTTTGTTAATTTTAAACTTTAAATGTTTATTTAAAAAAAATTGGTCCACCTAATCATTATGAAACTTTGGATACTGATATAAAAACATTTTTTGAACCTTTTGGTAAAAAAATAATTTTAAATAAAAATTAGTAACAAATTTAATGAAAAAAATATATAACCATAATCAAACAAAAAACAGTTAAATGCACAAATGGTTTTTTTATACTAACAATTTGATCATTATCGTTTAACTAAAGAAATGATCTATTATTTCTTTAAATTTTAATACACTCATCCCCATTATCTTTCCCTAGATAAGACATAACTATTGCCGAGTGAAGAACGAATAAACGTATCATATATATATATTTATTTTAATCCAAATAATAATTTATTGACTTAATTCAAAATAACATTTTTTCGTAAAAAGAAAAAAATCACATAGATAAATGCATGAACAAAAAATGTCAGAATTAGATTTAGATTTGGTTGATGAAATACTATAAAAATAGCGATTTTATAAAAAAAAAGAAACTAAGACATGATAAACACTTTTAATTAACAACTAATGGATCCGAATATTCGATAAACTCGAAATTCTAGCTAAGAATGCATGCAATAGATATAAATAAATATTCGAAATACGAATAAAGAATACTCGAAATCATAAACATCATAGACTGGGTACTTGAGTATTGGCGAAACAGAATATTTTTGGTCAAATTAAATATTAAATGTACCTTGCAACTGTGTCACGTCTTATTGGAAAAAATATTTTATGGCTTTTTTTATTATTAAATATTTTGAATCTTTTTCTTTCTAAAATATTTATTCGTACATTGATACTTGTTGCCATCTTCTTAATAAACTTTTTCTAAATATAAATTAATTAAAATGTTTTACTTTTTATTATTAACTATACAAATTAGTAATGTGTATTTAAAATTTTAAAATCATTTATGGAATAAATAATTCTTGATTTCATTGATTTTCGATTAATGTAAGAACTAAAAATTGGAAAATTATTAATATTAATAAAATGTAATTAATATCACTATTAATAAAAATAGTAACTCATAAATTAAAAAAGTTGTTTTTTTTTTAATCAAAATATTTTATTCCGTAGAATTAAAAAAATAAGTTAAACCATAGGCGTGTCTACGGTGGTAGCCTAGGGTGCCTAGTCTGCCCCTGCAATTTTCCAAAGGTGCCGGTCAGCCGAGTTTTAAGTCAGATGGGTTCTAAATTTTATTTTAAATCCATTATCTTTATTTGCTAATAAGTAATAAGTAATAATAATAACATACTATAGTATTACGATGTTCATACATGATCCTTATTGGAAAAAAAAAATATTATGTACGTGGGTAACTCTCAACTCAACTGTCTCTGCTGGCATAATTTGTTCTTTGTGTAGGTACTATTTTTAAAAATATTGATAGCATTAATTTATTATTCTGTAGTAAGGTCCATCATAGACATGGCACGGAGTGGTGGCAACAACCTACCAATACGAATACAATAAAAATTAATGGAAAATTTTTTTTTTTTTTTTGTTTTTAATTTGTTTAATTATACAATCTGTAAATATATTTTTACAATGAGCATAAGTGTTGATAAGAGAATACAAATAAGAAAAAAAAATAAATAAATAAATAAAAAAAAAATAAATAAAAAAATAAATAAAATAAAAGGGACTGATGACTTGAGCGAAGAATCCATCCAGCGATGGAACTTCTTGAGATTGTGAATGGGTTTTATTCAGTCAGGAGATCCCGACACCATTTGCGTTTTAAACGTCTTGCAGGGTCACCTGGGATTCTGAGAGTGGATAAGTTTGAGATAAGAGGATTGCGGTGGTTGAAGAGATTTGAATGGAATCGTTTATATAGAGTTTTGGCTACATGTTGTACTGTTGGAATAGAGAGGTCATTATGAAGTGTATCGTTTGAGACATAGAAGGGTGCTTTGGTAATTTGTCGAAGGCATTTGGATTGAAATGTTTGAATTTTCTTTATATTTGACGGTTTGGCCGAACCCCAAAGTTGTATACCATATGACCATATGGGTTTTAGTAGTAGTTTATATAGAAGTATTTTATTGCTCAGATTGATGTGTTTAGATGTTAGAAGGAGACGTAGTTGACGGGATCGGTTATTCAGTGCAATACGTTTGGTGTGGATGTGGTGGGCCCAGGTTAGTCGACGGTCTAAGTGGAGGCCAAGATATCGGACATTTTGTGTGGGTGGGATGGGTAGGTTGTTAAGGGTTATAGTAGGGCAGTTCCTTTCCTTGGTCTTAAAGTGAAAGTGCAGTGGGTGGATTTTGACTCGTTTATAAACGAGTCTATAAACCAATCTTTATACCAGGTTTGGAGTAGATTTAAGTGGATTTGAACGAGGTTGGACGCTATTTCTGGTTCTGAGTGAAACGCCATAATGGCCTTATCATCGGCAAAGTCACCTGTGATCGTATGGTTAGTTGTGGGTTGATCGGAAATGTATAGATTAAATAAAAGTGGGGCTGCTACGGCACCTTGGGGGACTCCAGCATGGATGGGATTTATTTCAGATAAGGCTGAACCAGAGTGCACAACAAAGTGTCTGTCTTCAAGGTATGACTTGAATAATAGGAAGTAGTAAGGTGGGAAGATAGATTTCAGTTTGAAAAGGAGGCCTTGGTGCCACACTTTATCAAAGGCCTGAGCCATGTCCAGAAATAACTCGAAAAAAATTAGTCTTCACAGTTCATAATAAATTGATTTCATTACTTTTATTATTGTTAAGATAAATTGATATAAATTGTACCATTAACTTTTTCTACATGATTTATTATGATATTTGTATGTAGTATGGTATAAACTATAAAATTAATTTGGGCTATAAGGAAACAATAAATAAAGATATGCAAATTATATAACTATACATGTGTTATGGATGCTATATCAAAAATGAAATTTTTTTAACTTCATGTCAGTGACGAATATAACTGAGTGTTTGTATTTGTTTTACTGAAATATTTTACGATGTGAATGGCCATCCTTATTGGTTTTTTACGGTCGAAAGATGGGTAGGTACCTATTGTTTAAACATACGTGTTATAACTGGTAATAGCACTTTTATTTTCACGCACGTGTGTTATATTGTGTACCTCTAATATAATGAATGTATATTAATGAATCATTATTCACTGTATGTTAGTTATTGTTAGATACTTTTTAAATATCAGTTAAACTTAAATGGATTTATTTTTGACTATAGAGTATAATACTTTGAGCTAAAATTGTGTATAGCATATAATAGTACAATCATGGAAATGCTTGGGATTTTAAGTTATTCAAGTTTTCATACGATTTTCCTTAGATTAACTTGGTAAATTATTCATTAACTTTGAAATGTATTTAAAGCATTCAATTAATATTGCTACATGTTTCATTCTTTATGATCCACGTCAAACATATATAATTTGCGTAACTCACATCGGTAATAAAATCGATAGTTACTGTTAGTCACGAAGTTACATTGAAACATACTAAACGGAGATTAAAAAAATAATTTATATCATTTCCATTGCAATATATTCCATTGTAAATGAATGATTTCAATTACAATATTTAAAAAAAAAAAAAGTGTCTAGTGTTTTTATTTTCATATCGATATTTTGATAATCAAATTTAAGTTACAGTTCCCCTAATTTGTTTTTTATTATTTATCTAAAATATTGTGTAACATTTTAGTATATTTTTTTTATCTAAAGAGAAATCGAGAATCGAAAGAGTGCAATATACATTTCTTTCTTATGTTTATATAAAATACAATATATTTTAATCATCAACTTATTTTTTCTAAATAAATTTTTCAATATACTAGTAATTTTTTTCTGTAAAATTATTACAGACGTGATTTCTTAAAAACTTCTGACCTTCTATAATGTAAGTAATTATTTCCACACTTCTTCTTACTGTACTAGAAGCATAGAATATCTGATATTTTTAAAATTTTTACCCTTAATTAATTATGTATTAGTATAATATTATAATAATATTCATAGTAGTTTTATCATGTAAAAACTGAAAATAAAGTTTTATATCAGTATCCTTTATTATTTTTTAAATTATTTAATTATTATTATTTTACAATTTCATTAATTTTACTTTATATATATAGACAGTGTCTATTAGACACATTTATTTACTTTTTGTTGTTTAAATTGTTACCTATTTAAGAAAACAATTAATAAGATATTGAAATACGAGTGAAAAACAAATGAAGTTTTTTTATAAAAGTTTTCACTGTAAAAATAAAAAATTAAAAAAGAATTAAAGCAATCTATTATTCTACTGATGACTAATAAATTTTTTTTATAAAGAAACAGACTAAAATATAATACTTGTAATCAAATCATGAACATTAAATATTAAATTCAATGTATAGATCGATACAACAATAAGTTTTTAGTTATAATATATCACAATTTTTCCCTGCATAACAGGCGTGCATTCATGGGTAAGGGGAATTGATCTCCTAACAATGGATTTTAAAATGATTACTAAAAAGCTGTACATACTTCGTACCATAAGAATTCTTCACTTCTAATTCGAGATAGTTGTGATGGATGAACTTTAGATTAGCTACTTTTACGATTAGTGAACGAGGCATGCAGTATTATTTTATTTTAAATTTAGAATCAATGATTAATAGAAAACGATTTTGAGTGATTCCTAAGTAATAATTTATTTTAGTATTTATTTAGTTTTTGAAGTTTTTGAAAAAATGAATACCCTAATAATAAATAATTGATGCAATTTATAATAACTAGAAAAATCCATGTCAAGTTAGTAATATTCGTAATAATGCTCCATTTTATTGGGCACAGACATTTCTAGCTGATATAAAAATAAAATTAACGTGTCCAATGACTATACATATTCTAATATAGCTTAAGTGGCATATAAAGAAGCTTGTATAAAAATTTCAAATGAAAACAAAAATTAGAAATTTTATGGTATAAAAATAAAAATAAAACTGACATTTTACGAGAAAAAAAAGTATTTCAGTTTTAATACTTACTTTAAGGTTACTAAAAAAAAATATTGAGTATATCTTTATGAAACTTGAAACCCTAAATTGGATTATATGTGGAAAATCTATTGATTAAAGAGGATTTTTACAGGATTGACAATTCTAAATTGTATAATGGTATTCTTGAAAAGTATCGCTAATTTACATGCAATTCATGATTTTTATCAAAACTCAAAATTTAAATGAGTATAAAAAAATCTTGATGAACAATTATTGAAATTTGTTCGGTATTGTCAGTTGAATATATTAATAAGGTATTGTTAATTTTTTAGGGTTTTACACCAAACATTTAAAATTGTATTTAATAAAAACTTCCTAAAAATTAAATATTTTTAATAATTTAAAAGTTCTTTGTACAGTCCGAAAATGGCAAAATATTTTTGATACTATTTTTGAGTCTATAAAAAAGTAATATTGCTATTTGGTGAAAATTTCAATTATTTAACATCATCTTTTTGAATTTATGACTAAATATCAAAAATAGATTAGATTTTATAAAACTCTCGTCTACATCAAATTTTACCATTTTTATTCAAATGTTAGGTAGTTTTTTTGTATGCTTGGAGGCACTATCGAGAATAGAGAAAAATGGTTAACTTTAAGTACCAACTAGATGACATGTCTGATCTATTAAGTTGATGGATGAAAATTTTAGATCATTATTACTAACAAAAAAGTAATTATATACATGGAAAAAAAACCACATCATTGTGAAACAAATTCATTTAAAATACTTAAGAACATTAAAATCTAATTTTTAAACGACTATTTTATCATTTCAAGATAAAATTAAAATAAATGAGTTGTATGATAAATTTGAAATTGATTAATAAAAATTATGAAAGGTGTAAAAAAAAAAAAAAAAAAAAAACAAAAATGTATGTGTATTTGATCTATTGTGTCGATTCCTCCATTATTAAAGTCCTGGATCCACACCTGATATACGTAACATTTAAATAGGTATGTATTAAAGTTTCCTATAAAAAAATTATATATTTTAGATTCTGAACGGAGTGAAGAATGTATTGATTTTACAATGATGTGTGTTTTTTTTTTTTTTTTTTTTTTTTTTTTTTTATTTTTGTGTCTGTCGACACGATTTGGGGCAGTAAAAATGCTTCGATTGCCTTATATAGCAACTTTTCTGAAAGGAAATTGAATCTAGTTGGTACTTTGGGGGGTCAAAAGTTAAAAATTTTCAATATTTTTTTAACGCGCCGGGAAAAACCCTTAAAAAATGAGGGAAAAACGGTATATTTTACGCAAAACCAGTTTTCGACAAAATCAAATTTTTTATTTTGCTATAACTCAAAAACTAATCGATGTAAATACTTGAAATTTTCACCAAATGTTTAGATTAGCGTTCTCTATACACCGTTAAATTTTCAAAGTATTTTGACTTTTATTGCGCTAATTATAGACAATTGAAATTTTCAATTTTTTTAAGTATTTTTTTTTAAAATAACGATAAAATTTTTTTTTTTTGCCAGAAAATCTTGAAAATTTAATACAAGGTTTCTTATAAGTTGTTCCATAACTGATAAAAAAAAATCCAAAATCGTAAGACACAATTTTTTTTTATAAGTGCTCAAAGTTCCAGTTTATACGAAATATGTAAAAATTGCGAAAATTTGCAAATAATTTTGTTGTTGAAAAATCGTAAAATTTTTTTCTTTTATAACTAAGTTTTGAAAATTTGGTACAAGGTTTTTCATTAGTTTTTCTTCAATTATCTGCAAAAAAAACTCTACCGGATTCAGACAAAAAAATTTTATGAGTGTTTGAAATTTAAATTTTTACAAAAACACGTTAAACAACGGTTTAGCCTCAAACGATTTTTGCTATTTGTTTTTTTTTCAAAAAGTATAAGTTGTAGAAACTTGAAAATTTTATCAGTTGTTTATATTGGCATTTTCTTTATATTATTTTATTTTCAAAAGATTTCACTCATTTTCAATCAATTTATAGGCATTTGAAATATTCGATTTTTTTTATATTTTTTTTTATAAATGTTGATAAAAAAAATGTAGCTCGGACGAAATACTTGAAAATTTAATAGAAGGGTCCACATAAGTTGTTCTAACTCCCATTCAAAAATTATAAAAATACATAGGCACAAAATTTTTTTATAAGCGTTTATAAGTGCTAATATTGACAAAATTCGTCAAAATCATGTATATTTGCTATGTATTTTGTAGGTAAAATTCATAAAATTTTAAGTATTCAAAACTAAGAATTGTAAATTCGGTACAAAGTTTGACATACGTTTTCCTTCAATTATCTGTAAAAAAATTTGCACTGGAATAAAATCAAAAATTTTTATGAGTGTTTGAAATTACAATTTTTTCACATAATCGCGTAAAATAACAATTAAGGCATCATTGATTTTTGATATTTGTTCTTATTCAAAAAGTATAGGTCGTAGAAACTTAAAACTTTTACAAAATGTTTAAATAGGCATTTTCTTTACATAGTTGTATTTTCAAAATATTTCGTTTATTTTTTAGCTATTTATAGGCATTTGAATAATTCGATTTTTCTTAGATTTTTTTTTATAAAAGTCGATAACAATTTTTTGGCCCTACCAAATCGCTTGAAAATTTAATAGAAGGTTTTGAATAAGTTAATAAGTTGATCTAAGAGTGATTCAAAAATTATTCAAATACATAGGCACAATTTTTTTTTATAAGCAGTTGAAGTTCAAAAATCGACAAAATTTGTCAAAATCACGAATATTTGCAAATTATTTTGTAGTTGAAAATGTATAAAAATTTTTGTATTCAAAGATAAGAAATGAAAATATTATGTAATATCACAGCTGATAAAGATAATTAAATAGATTAAGTTTATTATAATATAATCAGTAGCTGACAGCTGTTCTATACAAAATATTGGTAGATTGTAAACACAAGGTGTATAACGTACCTTTACATGGTTGAATAGAACGTTACTAACTTCCAATTTCCAGTTATTTTAATGTGTGTATCAGTTCCATAAACATGCGGATTTTATATATCATTATTAATTATTAATATTTAAATAGACGTAGCCACGGAGCATTCAGCATATATATGGACGGCGGGGTCGGGTGGTACCGTCACGATAGTGCATTTAGGCAAATAATATGGTATTTACCTACGCCCTATCTATGCACATCCTGGTTTGTCCAATGCTCACGAGCAGAAGTCACATGAATAGACAAATGTAAATTTAACCCAATCTAGGATATTAAAATAAAATATATATTACAATTTAAGGCTGACATCTTCATCTTCGTTCAGAATCGTTTTTTTTTTTATAATATAAAATAATTCCAAAATCTATCCAATAATGCCTAATCTAGCAATGCATCTCGTGTATCCCACCCAACTACTGTATCCTGTACTTAACTTACAATGATTTATCATTGCATTCAAATGTAAAGTACCATACAACTAAACTATCGTAAACCAGGTGATCCCATGATAGAAAGTGCTATACACTCCTCACCATTATCTTGTCCGAGGAGCGAAGCGACGAAGGACGAACTTCCACCACCATTTTCTTATCGGCTTTTTTATTATTGTTATTCAACACGAGTGATTTTTATAAAGATAAAATGTTAAATTACTCAATAGTCTTTAATATATGACTAAACGTAAAATAATTTTAAGTATTGATTTATAATATTCTTCGATAAAAATTTGACACAAATATCCTGTGGTCGTCACTGTACAATTTTAAAAGGTTTTGTAGAAACGATTTTAACAACATATTAAAGAAAATGAACGTTGAAAAATTCAAAGATAGACTTAAAAAAAAAAAGTTGCAATACACCATATCAGTATCACTTTTAATGTTGAGTAATAATGATATTCATTAATAAATAACAATGTACATGTGAATATTCTTTAGTACTTGAATCAATTATTACAATTTATACTTACGCTTCAATGTATCAAAAATGCCATAATTATTTCATTAAATTATGTGGGGAAATATTTATTTTGAATAAACATTAAACATATTATGCATATAAATTCACTTTGCTTTAAAAATATTTTTGTCAATCTTTCAGTAAAATTGGAAATATGTTAATATGTATATTGTTTAACCAAATTAATATGAACATACCACATTTTTCTAAACGGCATTTAGTTGAAATAATTGTTTCACCATTTTAAAGAATTTCATTACTTAAGTACAATAATACTGTTTTTTTTTTCATTAACAAAAGCCGCTAGTATAAACTATGATAGCTTGGCAAATACATTTAAGAATAAAACATTATAAAATTAATATTAACAGATAATTAAGTATTTATATATACTATATAAAGGCAATTATTGTTTTGATAGCTGTTTCGGTATTGGAGTTTAGGATTGAATAAAGATTGATGGGAATATTAAGAGATATAAGAGTGTTTAGAAGAATTAGTCTTTTAGGTCGGAGAGCAGGGCAGTTAAATAAAATATGAGGGAGGTCACATATATACTCATTAGGAGGAAATGTGCAAAGTGTACATAGTGGCGAATCGTTAGTCCAAGTTTAAATGAGTGACTAGGTAATAATGAATGTCCTATCCGTAAACGATTATACTGAGCTATATGAGACCTTTGTAAATTTAAGTTATTAAACCAGGTTTTAATAATACTGTGGTTTTTATGTTAATTAATTGTTCAAATATTATACATTAAGATTTTGTTTTTGTGACATGTTTTTGATATTGCGATATCTTAAGTGAGCGATTATGTAAAATAATTAGATAATTTTGATGGTCGTATAAACTAAAAAAATTGTGTACTATATGCGTTTATTAAATTAAATTATTATAAAGCATTTTTAATGAACAACTATGGTAGGTAGAATCTAGGGAAATTACAACATTTACTAATAAGTTGATTTATTTATTTTATTGTGGAACTAACTACTAACTCGTATTCAAATATTAGCGTTAAATGAAAAAGTAGTATAAATTCATTAACTAATCCAAAATCGATATTGGGAATAAAAGTAGTTGGCCAATTATATTGGCATGACGCTGCTTTAACCACTACGCTTAATAATATAGTTCTTTTATTGAATATTATATAAATATTCATAAAAAACGTATTTTTAGAAAAATATCGAAAATATTAAGTTCTGAAAAAATGATTTGTTATTTAAATCATATTATAATTACTTTAATACTTAGATTTATATTTCAAAAGTGTGCTGTAAATTTGTTATTTTAAAAATCAAGAAGATAAGCATTATATGTTCAATATATAATATTATTACCTGTATAGTGAGGAGCCGAGAAAACTGGACAAAAAATATCTGGGTGAATTGGGAAGCCGTCATTGGTAGCTAAAAATTAATAAAATTAATATTTACTAAATTATTAATATATTATCTTGCTGTACTAAATTCAAAATTTGTGTATTATATTTTGTTTACATAATCTGATTCTTTATCACAAATGCATATATTAGAGGTATTATAATATGAAATTAAGTTCTGTATTCTTAACTGTAGCAAGCAAGTCATATGTTTTATAATGTGATAAAATGTTCACAGTGATCAAGTGCTTTAAGATTTTGCATATCCTTTATTGATTTTAAATTAAGACTCGATAGAATAATTAGATTAAATTAAATGTAATTTGCACGGATTTATATATTAAAATTATTAAAAGAGTTTTAGCAACCGATACAATTATTATTAAAACTTAGAGCAAACTTGACTCACATTTTTAAATGAATAACAATGAGAAACTGAGTATTATTTACTCTAATCTGATAAGTTCTATTAGATATAATATAACTTTATGATATAAACCTGTATGGTTATAATATAAACATGGAAGTTGAAAGGTATTATTAGTTTCAGTTGTATAGTGAATGTATACTTTTACAAAATAGTTTGTTCGAATAACAAATTCTCAACTATCATTTCTTTAGTTTAACTTCATTTGATTCTGAGTAAAACTTTAGGATTATACTTTTATTTATATTTTCATATATTTTACCGTTTTCACTAATTTTTTCGTCAATCTTTCTCAAATATTTGAAAACATTTCGAGAAAAATGATCTTTTGAAAATATCAACTTGATAACACGTTTGATTTATGAAGAGGCTCGATGCTTATTTTAAACAAGTCTACTTAATAGATTTTCTCTAAACCAAAGGAGAAATTGGAATAAATATCATTGTGGCATCAATACACTTTTCGCTTCACTCAGAATCTAAAACATGTGTTGTAATGTATATCAAAAGTGTTTTTAAATTACTGTTATAATAACTATAACTTTTTATTCATAAATTTAAAATTTTTTTACTTTATAGTTAGGTTTGAAAGTTTTATAAACAGAAAAAAATTCTTAATGAAGAAAATTTCAATATCATAGAGGGAGATAAACATTTTGAAAGTATCTAATTTAAATTGTTGACTACATTATTTTATAATATGTATTTCATATTTAAGTATTTGCTGAAAATATCTAATGGAATAAAAGTTATTTGTGTAACTAGTTTCAATATTGTTAATTTTATATTAGTATTAGTTCAAAAATAAATACATAGTAAATTTAGGTAATTTATTGTTTTCATGTCTTCAATATTTTTTAATGCGTAAAAACTGTATCATAAAGGTTATTTGCATCAATCTGATGAAACAAATGTGTTTCTATATTAATAGTATTTCTTATGAATAATATAAATTAAGGTAAATAATCATGATATTTTAGGATTTTGTCAAAAAATGATTTTGGAAATAGTTTTAGTGAGATATGTATTCATATATAGTGGCGCATTTACAGGTGGGGGTCCCGCGTCTCGAACCCCCCAGAAGAAAATAAAATAAAATTTACGTCTAAAATGAAATGTACTATATAATAATATAATAATTATATTTACAAGATTCCAGACTCAAATACAAAATATATTATGAAATTGCAATTAGAAGTCATAAATGACTTATTACGTAAGAATAGAGGAAGAGAATATTCATTTACTACTTCTATTATTATGTATATATATATATATATATATATATATATATATATATATTGATATTATACTATGTTATAATTTGTAATTCAGCGATAATGGTGAAGAGGGTTTCTCAAAATATAAAAAATATTTTTTGGACCCACCCAGTATAATGTAAATATTGAACACATAATATAGCCAGTGGCGTATTTACGGGGATGGATCATTGGGTTTTATCCCCTCCCCCAAGATTTGAGATGAATACTTTTTTTTATTTAAATCTAAATTTATTTTAGCTATATTCCTCTATGACACTGGTAAATAGTAATTGGTGAAATATTTTGATTTTTTGACTATTAAGTTGTGGACGAATTATCTAAAAAATCTAGGAAACTAAATTTTGTTACATAAAATAAAAATAAAATATAATTTAGAATAAAATACATTGTTGCTTTTAATATCTGTTAACTGTTTATTATAAATTACATTAAGTTTTTCAAAACATGTCTACTGTAGTTTTATATTTTATTATTTAAATGCAAAATAAGAGAAGAAAAAATCAAAATTTTAGGTGTTTATTTGTAATTTATCTCATTTAAATATGTGATCTCATACTTCCATGCAGGGGCGGACTCAGGGGGTGTTTAGGAGGTCAGCTGACCCACAGTTATTTTCTCAATTGACCGGGTGGCCCCTCAAAATTACAAACTACAGAACATTTTTTTTAAATATGTGTTATACTAAAATAATTAATAAAAAATAATTGTTGTTAAATAATAATTATTTATAAACTATACTAAGGTCCAAACATATTTTTATGAAAACACAAGTTAAATTGAATTTTTATATCAAATGTGATTTGAATTAAGTAAATCGTGGGCACAGCGAGCGACTTTGTAATACATAGTTGGTCGAAGCTTCTACACAGTGGCCTCTCATAAATGAGGCAGATCCACAGATCTAAAATCCTCGGTACGCCACTGCTTCCATGTGTTTTGTAACTCTTGTGTAACTTTGTTTTTATGCCATGCAGCTAAGTCCTCAAATTTATACTAACTCTGTACATATTGGTATATAAATCATACATTTATCCAATAGTCATTAAAGCTTAATACTAATTAAGGAGTCCTTATTCAATTATTTATTTTGATTCCCCCCCCCCTTGGAAAAATCCTAAATACGCCACAAAATACAGCTTTTTTGAAGATTTGGAGCTGTTAATTATTATTTAATAAATATTTAAAACTAGGTCAATATATTTTGAAAATATGTATATTGTTTAATAGGTATTATGTTTTAAGAAATATTATGTAGCAGTATTAAATTTAATAGAATGATATACAATAATAAATAATAGCTTACATGTACAAAGTGCTGGTGCCTTTGTGTATCTATCTGGTGGTACATGTCCTAGATTTT
Organism: Therioaphis trifolii; assembly: GCA_027580255.1. Classification (NCBI taxonomy): domain Eukaryota; kingdom Metazoa; phylum Arthropoda; class Insecta; order Hemiptera; family Aphididae; genus Therioaphis; species Therioaphis trifolii. The sequence continues at coordinate 22,478,248 of CM050405.1, read as the reverse complement.
GAGTAGATATACATGTCTCTGGAAATAAAAATAACTGTTACACGATCTAAAATGTATTATTTGGTTTTATGAAAGTTAAAACAATAAGAAATAGGATAATTTACAAACATTGGATACTTAAAATAAAATACGAATAAAGAACAAACTAACAAGACACCGAGTATGAATGAGTATTGACAAAGGGTAATATGGAGGAAAAATTGTATGTTCTGAAATTATATAGTATTATCAATATTGAAGAAAATGACTATTTGACACTCTATAGAAAAGCCAGGCACTATTAAATGAATTTAGTACAGAAGTAATTTTACGTAGTGCGGAGAAACAACAAAAGAAGAATATCGAGAAGACATGAAAGGTTGCGCAATGGAGAGTGCTTCCAAAAGGATGTGATTAATGACATTGGAAATAATGCAAAAGTAGAACTGTATTTATACAGTGCGTCTATAAGAAGAGCAGAAACAACAGAAAATGTTTGATTTAAGTGAGATATTAATATATTTAGTCTCGTTAGTTTTTACTATTATCACTGACTTAAGATCGAATCCTTCAAAGTGAAATAAATTTATGAAGTACTAGAACTGCTTTTCATTAATAATGTGCCCATAATATATACATGTATTTATATCATATTAATAAAATCAACATTATCACTACAAACACCACTTTATTTCTAGTTGATGCAAATACATGAGTGTATGCATTAATTCAAAAACATCGCAATATAATTTAAATAACCCTAGAATTATGTTTTTCCACTTTTTATCTAAATAAATTGTATACACGCCAATATCCCCAGCCCTTATTCACTGTGAAATTTGGTTCATAAAACAATAAACTAAAAAAAAAATCTTTTAAACACATCAATTTACCATTGAATTTGTTTACAGTTGCTGAGATGGACTGTTGGTTTTTAATTCGATCGTTCACTTTTGACATTCCATAACATTTTAAGAACAACACGAACATGATTATAAATACTATAGCTATTCCTATTACCGTCATTGCAGATATCCATATAAGTTTTTTCACCAATTCATCGTACTTGTATACCATCACTTCCACTTTAGTTACCGTGCCGACGAAACCGTCTTTCTGTAGTCTTTTTGGAAGTGGCGACGGCGATGACGACGATGACAGTGTGGTCTCTTCTACTACAATATCCTCAGTAATCGATTGGTATTTGGAAACTAGTGTGACCGGATTCTGTGTCTCCACAAAGCTTTTGTTTGAATTTGGTTGTATTTTCATTTTGGCATCTGTCGGTTCGAGTACCATCGGCTCATGTGTTACATTTTGTGCAATTTGCTTTTGAGACCGTGTAGTATAATAATTTTCGACGTGCTCTTTATGTTCAGTACCATTTATAGGGATTAAAATCGGAGTAGTGATCTCACTAGTGGTGCACAATGTCAATTCCGCTTCGACCACACGGTTGTCACTGATCGGCGTCTTACAGCATCCGGTACGGTGATCGCAGTCAGCACATGCTTTGTTACATGTATTTTTACAATTCATACCCCAGAATCCAATGTAGCACTCTGAAATTTGTGAATTTTAATTTTAAGGGTGTCAAAAATATAGGTACCTTTAGATGCTCTTTTTATTATCTATACTACCAGTTGGATAAGTATTGATCTAATTTAGTTAAAAGTATCTCAGTTTATGATATTTTTTGCCTGGTTCGTTACGTTTTAGCCCAGTGATGCCCAACCTTTTTCTTCAGCGAGCCACTCTGGTAAACAATTATCTTCGAGCGGGCCACCAAATTTAAAAGCACATCAATCTTTATCAAAAAATATAATTTTGTTATAGGTACATATTATTGGTGTGGTATACTACATACATGTAGGTATATATTGGACTTGTTTTCTTATCTTTTATTAGTAAAAGAAACACAAGTACAAATTTCACATTAAAAATGAGTGTAAAACATTTTTATACATATTTTTCAGTCTTATTATTATTATTATGATCATCAAATAAATAAATAAAATAAGTTAGTATTTGAAAGAAATCTTCTTTTGTCTGTATTATTAAAAAATGTTACTTACTTGAATATATCACTGGCACATTTTAGTACCTATAATATTCTCTTAAAAAATAATTCTAAGAACATAATACATTCTTTGCGAAAAAATAGAATGTTAGCGTGTTCAACTACTATTTATTTATGGATATTTATAATAGATTAGTACGAAATTTAATATTTAAAAAAGAAAAATTTAATAAAATAAAATAATAATTATCTATGATGAAATAATATTAAATAAAATACATTTTTGATTTTGTAAAAATAATAGTATTGTTTGATTGTCAAATTATATTATTTTATATTATACTAACATTCAATTGATAGTATTATTCAAGTTTTGTTTTTTTATTTTATATAATTGAAATAGTTGTATTTACATAAAATATTCACCAAAAATGAAAAAAATTCATATAGTCAAAGAACACAAGAATAATTAAGCAATTAAACGTATTGATGTTCTATGGTCAAATGTTAATAAGAGTAACAATAAATTATTTTCCATTATCTTCAATGAAGTATGTCGAATATTGAAACCAACATGAAAAATTGTAAAAACAACAAATGAAAGACTATTTGTCAAAAATGTGAAAATTATAAGACTTTAATGAACTATAATGAGTAATTATGATGTACTAAAATAATACTAAACATAGACTATCTTCTTAAATCAAATAAAGAATGTATTAGTAATTGAATTAGTCATTTATAAATATTTTTTGTGATTATAAAGGCTTAAAACAATCAAAAGCTTAATAAGCTTTTAAGATTATATGTGTGAAAGTAATTATGTATATAATATGATCAATATAAATTTCCGCGATTTTACACTTCTAAACCAACTTCAAGTAAATCCAACATCAAATTTAAATTGTATTTTCATTTACCTAACAAAAATCCCTTTTGATGAAAGTTAACTTAATTAGAATCGGTTAATAATACATGTAAATCTATCGTAATTTACATGAACTTGTATATACTACTGAATATATATATATATAGGTATGATTTCAATGAATAATAAATAAGTAGTAAACTACACATATTTTGATGTAGTTCTTAACGTTACGAATTTTCGAAAAATTTGATTGGTTTAAGCCATTACAGTAGAGCCTCGATAGTTCGGACCCCCGATAATCCGGTGAACGCGGTAATCCGGACGGCCCATAAATCTATTTAAACATAGGCAGTTTGTTCGGAATTCCCGGAATCCAATATTAATCGATGAAATATTTTTTCGACAATAACAATTTCATCAATTTTAGTACCTATTGTCCCTATGAATGACTAGCAATTATAAATCGGTCGTCAGTTCGTTTTCTTCTTTCTTGTCGAGTGAGAGGTCTTATCAATTTTATTACGTATTACTGTTACAATGGCTCCTCGTAAACACGTAACTTTAAATTTGGAACAAAAAGTTGAAATAATTTTTTTTTATAATTTATTATATATAAGAATGTATGCATGTACCAATTTATGTATATAGAATTTAAAATATTTGTAATTTTCAATTAATAAAGTCGGAGGAAAGAAAAATGTCTTAGTCAATTGAGTAGGAAAAACCTCCGGTAATCCGGACGAATCGCTAATCCGGACGAGGCTTGGTCTGAATTCATCCGGACTATCAAGGCTCTACTGTATATATATATATAACTTTGAGAATATTCAAAATTTGTAATTATTGTCTTTTATTGTTTAAATTCTTCTTATTAAGATCTAAAAATTGAATAATAGATTCGTCTTCACTTTTTTTCATTGGCTATACATTTTGTAGACAAGGAAGGTATATTATTATTATTGTTTATTAAACGCTAAAACGGCAATTTTACAAAGTATGACAAAATATGGTAAATAGGCGTGTATGATAAAACTGTATAGTGGTAAGTGTATATAGGTATAATAGGTAGTGACATAGTAATCATTAGACAGAATAGTTAGAATTGTAAAGGTACATTAGAAAAAAATTCATATATAGTTATCTAGTGTTTACATAAAAGTAGTATACCCCGATTAAAGAGTTTAATTCGATAAGATATTATACTATTGTATTATTTACTGATATGAAAATGTAGAATGTTCGACATTATTACGGGGGAAAAAAAAAAAAAAAAAATTATAAAATGAACATATTTCAAGAAGTTTATGATAAAAAAATCAATCCATAAATACATATTTTAGCCACGTTTTATTTTTAATTGATTATTAATTTGTAAATGCCAGTAATACATTTTCTGAAAACCTGATATAATGATGAAATATCACAGACACCTTTGTACTTAATATTTAATTCATAATAAAGATTTTAAAAATATTTCAAATAATTATTTTTGGAAGTATTTTAAAGTTTGAAAGAAAAGTCTCTTATCGTTTTAATAAGTAACAATTGTTTTCAGATAGGTCCGTATTATTATTCATATTTACTAATTATGTATAATTGATCTATTATATAAGTTATTATTACCCCCATACCAAACCCATTTTTTTTTGCTTTTGGTCATACCTCGATAAAAAAAATATTAAATAATTAGATGTGATTATATAGTAAAATTTAAAATAATGGAAATAAATAAGATCCAAAAATTATAAAGTTAACCAAACTTAGGGAAGTATTCTGGTGAAGTTGAGCCTATACAAAAGTGTTTTATCAGTCAATTTAAATAATTATTGTATATACTTACTTTGGTTACATAATTGACCTGTAAATCCAGGTTTGCATTTACATTTGTTTGTGTCTGGTGCACATTGTATATTTGGACACTGATTTTCATTACATTTTGAAATACAATTATCATATAACTGAATTTGATCTTTGCAGCATCTCTTCACTATGCGTATTTTAGGTATAGTCTAAAAAAAAAAAAACTACAAAACATGATCGAAAGATGCAATATTTTATTCTTCTATTGGAGTCAATTACGAACTATATTCTTGTGTACGATGCGGTATTCTAGTTGGTAATCTGAACATCTTGGTGGTATAGCCAAACACCATTTATTCTTTGTAACGTACACTGGTTCTTTCTCACTGACTGTGACAACTGTATCATAACTTTACACAACGCATTTTATTAGTCTGTTTATTCGAATGTTTTTATGTTTAAAAATGTACTCACCTTTCAGTGAAATTGCAATCAGCGTTGCTGTCACACTGACATAGATTTAATGAAGACGTCCATATTAACAGAAACAACACGGAATTTAACAATGATGCAATTTCCTGCATACTTCACTCGTGTACAGTGTAATGAATAGCTTGCAAAACTGAAGTCAACGTTCGCTGAACGTCGAGACGTAAATAAATAATTCAATAATAAAAAGTATCATATTAAGTTAAACACAGATTCGTAAATCGATTGAGCACCAGGAGAGCACCGGTAGTCGCTAATATAACACACAACGACTAACGATATGGATAGTAGAGTGGCTTCAGTGTGCTCTAAAAGGGTCAATTAAGCGATTTCGTCTGAAGAAGGGGGACATTAAATATGTATAATGTTCCATATACGGTATAATCTATGAGGTATAAGCATAACAAGACTTATAAAATGAAACCATCTTTTCTAATAAATCCTGCACTAGACGGAATAACCATTATACAGGGTGTCTCAAGAGGATTTCTTCGTAAGGACCCGGGATGAGCAAAATACATCATTTAGTGTAGGTATTTGAAATAAAAAATAAAGAATACATTCTAAGTGCGTAACTAAAATACATTATACAAAATACGTACTTAAAAACTACACCAAAATGTAAGATACCCAACTTAAGTTTGATAAGAATGATTTTGTGAATCTAAAATACTATAGACAATAAGTAATTTGATTGATAATGTAAGATTGAAAAGTGTAAATAAAATTAAAATTTACGTGAAAAAAAAATAAAAATAATTACAATAAAAATAAAAAAAATGTTGATAAATTATTCACTAGTGTACTTACATATGAGAATAAAATATTACAGTAACAAAACATATTTTTATTTACATTAATCACGCATTTCTTAAACATGATTCCCTTCAAAAATATAATTTTTTAAAACTGAATTGTTTAATCTTCTTTAAAATAGGTATTAGATCATTCCTGCATGTAAAAATATCTTCTCTACAAAATATGATGCACAAATATTTTAATCATATTTTATACATATCTAGTGAATTTTGGGGCAATTTTCTTGACGAACAAAAGTTTTATCATTTATATATATATATATATATATATATATATATATATGTATCTATTCCATTTTAAAGATAAGACACTATGCGTTGGAAAGTTTATATACATATATATTTATATATTTATATATATTAAGATGAAAGATGAAAATTAGTGAATTCTCCGGTCAATGACGTCATTTTCCAAAATTATTCGATTATGTAGGTAAATGATGTAAAAACACACATTTTAAACTCAAATGTACATTTTTCACCGGCAATTGACGTCATTTACCAAAACTGGTGGTAAAAGATGATAAATCTTAAATAATACACAGTTTATAATAGGTTTAATTAATTTTTCTTTTCCACCAATATTGTCACAACATCATATTTATGTATAAGTCTATTATTTGTCACTGTTTTTTTTTGCGTTCCAATTTTCAATTCTTTTACTTTTTGAATTTTCTCGTTGTATTCTTCAGAACTAAAATAAAATATATTATCATCTCTCTTTTTTTTACGATAATTTTGTCGATTGCTGATTAAAATTTATTTTGGTTTTCCATACCTACTTTAATATTTATTAATTTTTTTTTTTTTTGCATTTGACATCGGCTATAATATACAAAAACACTATAAAGCAACGAAAATAAAATAATAAGTATAAAGTATAAAAATGGGTTTTTAATAGATATATATATATATATATATATATGAATGAATAAATAAATAGGTAACAGGTATAAATATAAATATAAAAGTGATAAAGTATAAGTATGTTAACAGCACATAAATAAGTAACAAAATAAAACAACAACGTAACATAACATAACGCAACAAGGTAAATACAGTTATAAATAGTGTTTAAAGGGATGACAAATTCCAAATGAAATATTTCTTAGGTTATTATATTATATAGTCGTCTTCACAAACGTATCTCCAGGTTATTTATCCATGTTACTGCATCCTCTTCAGCTTTGTGTAGTCTTGATATACTCCCGTTGAACTTAGTGTTAGGGAACTCTTCAATGATATGTTGAATAGTTTGTTCTTCTCCACACGCACAAAAGGGGGAGGAGATGCTGTACCTTCCCGAGGTCTCCCTTGTGAGTAGTGCTCATGTAGTCAATTGATCGAAGGTGAAACTTAGATTAAATGAAAAAAGCACGAAACAAAACAGCATCAATCCGACAGTCAGACGTCCTTAGACCTCCTAATTATATCGGCGAAAAAAGCCCTTTTAAGGGCTATTCTTCCAATAACAAATGCAGAATACATCCAGACTTGTCCAAAAAATACTTTAATATTATCTTTATATATAAAACTTAAATTAAATACAACTAAAACGAGTAGCACAAATTATTACAAATAATATTATAACACGAGCTATTATATTAACTCGCTAGAAAATACGCGTAGATACTAACTAATAAAATAATATACCATTTAATGTAATGACTCGTACTTGGGTTATCGGCGTTATTGCTAATCGGGTTTCCGTTTATCCATTTACTTCCATCATGATGTTTTTAACTAAAGAACCTTATTAACGTACCTACACACTTATCAATGACCGTTCACTCTGATATACATGTATTGAACATCATTCTACGACCCGGGAAATGTCTACATTTACAACATTTATCAATTTTTAGGTAAATGATATCATTGACCGGAGAAAGACGACATTTACCACGTTTACATCATTAACCGTTACACACACACACACACACACACACACACACACACACACACACACACACACACACACACACACACACACACACACACACACACACACACACACACACACACACAAACATATATATACTGTTTTAGGAGTAGTTATTAATTAATTATTTATTACTTAATACTATTTAATTATTGATTTTTAATATACCCTGAATTCTGTAAAATGTATTTGAAATACATTTAACTGAAATACTGTCCATCCTAATTACAATTTAGCTCTGTATAATGTGTGTATTTTGATTTATTTCCATGAACAGTTTAATTAAATATTAAATTAAACTATATTTTGTGCAATAATTTTTTTTTATGGATTTTTTAAGTTATTTTGTTTTTTTATTTGGCGATCTCTTGTTATAACATTATGTTATGATTTTTAAAAAAAATTTGATTGTTTAATTTTTTCAGAGTATAAATAGTTTAACATACATTTAAGCATACCGAATTTTAAGTTAAAAGTAGCCGAGTATAAAGTATGGGTACCCTGAAAAAATTTATTGTAAATAGTCCATTTCTCTTTAAATTCTTGTATATCTTACAATGGTTGTCCAATAATAAAAATCTAAAAATCGGGATTTTCGAGAACGTATTCTCCTTTACGGTATTTTGTTATGAATATAATCCGTCGGAGATGATTGACCGCTTTGCCAAGGTCGAAAGAAAAATATCTTTAAAATTATAATCTTATAAATTTTAATCATTAATACTAAATAAAATGTGTGTATTGTTATTATGTTACTCAGTAAATTCTATGTAGTTGATTAATAAATGTTTGTTCTTGATATTGTGTAAGCAAGTGATACATTTTTTAACCTACATACACAAAAATATACTAGTAGTTCTAAAAGTCTTCGTACCCCCCCCCCCGAAATTTCCGTCTTAATTGCGCCACTGTACATTATACACGAAAAATAGAATGCATTGGATAAAATCGTAATAAGGGAATTTCCATTGAACTCTTTGTTTGCATTTATCTTTAATAATAAGATTCAAAACATAGATTTATTTTGAATTTTTAGAACATGATTCATAATGAAATTAAATAAACTAATATAGTCATTAAGTAGATATCTATGATATGTCATTATATACTGTTGGTCACAGATAAAAGCTTAGCACTAATTATTGTAATTATTATTATTTATATAGTGTCATTATTCAATTATTATAATTTTTCATAATCTGCCGATCATACGTCAAAATTAATTCCAATAACTTTTTTATAATCGTACTTCGTCTAAACTAATGAACAATGATTATTAAATAAATTACACTATATGGCATGAAAATTCTCCCGACAATGGTGAGCGTGCATTTGTTATTATTCAGTTACCATTTATACGTGAAATCAGTAAGTGTTAATAGTATTACAGATATATCCAAACATATATTCCAATCCAAACATAAATTGTGATAAATTATGTATACAACTTTTTTATTATCACGATTAACAAGATCCTAATCCAATCAAACAACACCAAAGCTTGGGTAAATATTACATTTATAATGTAATAATAATTACATTCATTGTAACCATACAATTTCTAAAATGCTTTTACCGTTGCCGCACTTATTATTACTAAACTATGATGACATTGTTTTATTCTCATTAGAAGGCAGTCAAATAGTGTTTATATGCCAAATCACTCATAAGATTTTCATGTCTACACATTTTTCGGATGGGTTAACGTGTCAGAATGAATTTGTGACTTTTTGATTTTGTGTGTATAAAGAAATGCAGTAGTAAGTATTTGTATATACATAATATGTTGAGCGTAAATATTATGGCTTATAAGTTGTTTCATTCAATTTATTTTTTCAAATACATGTCTAGCTTATAGAAGCTGAATAATATTTAATCATTAGGTTTTATAACCATATATACATATTATTATTATTATTATTATTATTATTTCAGTCTTTCAACTAACTTATTTTCGAAACTGCTAGAAGCAGTGAAATAAAGTACAAAGAATTATATTTCAATGATGGTTTGTAAAAGTGGAGTCTAAATTAACGGCTAGTGACATGAGAATATTCTCGATAGGTTTAAAAAAAAAAAAGCCGATAAGATAATGGTGGTGGAAGTTCGTCCTTCGTCGCTCCGCTCCTCGGACAAGATTATGGTGATGAGTAGAGATACAGGAGTTGGGTGGGATACACGAGATGTATTGATAGATTAGGCATTATAGGATAGATTAGGACATTATTTTATATTATAAAAAAAAAAAAACGATTCTGAACGAAGATGAATTGTCAGTGAATAATATGTTTATAGTAAATCGTAATTTAACGCCTGAAATTGAAATTTTAATACAATTTAATTAATTAATAACAATGAATTACCCTCGTATTTTTTACAATTATGGTAAGCCGAACTTATGGCCAACCTTGTATTAAAATTTCAATTGTTAGCTTCTAATAAAAAATTTTTTATGAATTTTTACCTACAAAATACATAGCAAATATACATGATTTTGACGAATTTTGTCAATATTAGCACTTATAAACGCTTATAAAAAAATTTTGTGCCTATGTATTTTTATAATTTTTGAATGGGAGTTAGAACAACTTATGTGGACCCTTCTATTAAATTTTCAAGTATTTCGTCCGAGCTACATTTTTTTTATCAACATTTATAAAAAAAAAAAATAAAAAAAATCGAATATTTCAAATGCCTATAAATTGATTAAAAATGAGTGAAATCTTTTGAAAATAAAATTATATAAAGAAAATGCCAATATAAACAACTGATAAAATTTTCAAGTTTCTACAACTTATACTTTTTGAAAAAAAAACAAATAGCAAAAATCGTTTGAGGCTAAACCGTTGTTTAACGTGTTTTTATAAAAATTTAAATTTCAAACACTCATAAAATTTTTTTGTCTGAATCCGGTAGAGTTTTTTTTGCAGATAATTGAAGAAAAACTAATGAAAAACCTTGTACCAAATTTTCAAAACTTAGTTATAAAAGAAAAAAATTTTACGATTTTTCAACAACAAAATTATTTGCAAATTTTCGCAATTTTTACATATTTCGTATAAATTGGAACTTTGAGCACTTATAAAAAAAAATTGTGACTTACGATTTTGGATTTTTTTTTATCAGTTATGGAACAACTTATAAGAAACCTTGTATTAAATTTTCAAGATTTTCTGGCAAAAAAAAAAAATTTTATCGTTATTTTAAAAAAAAATACTTAAAAAAATTGAAAATTTCAATTGTCTATAATTAGCTCAATAAAAGTCAAAATACTTTGAAAATTTAACGGTGTATAGAGAACGCTAATCTAAACATTTGGTGAAAATTTCAAGTATTTACATCGATTAGTTTTTGAGTTATAGCAAAATAAAAAATTTGATTTTGTCGAAAACTGGTTTTGCGTAAAATATACCGTTTTTCCCTCATTTTTTAAGGGTTTGTCCCGGCGCGTTAAAAAAATATTGAAAATTTTTAACTTTTGACCGGCCAAAGTACCAACTAGATGCACTTTCCTTTCAGAGAAGTTTCTATATAAGTGTTTTAATATTCAAATAAGAATATATTGTTAACTTAAATACTTAAAACGTTTTTAGAAAACTTCTATTATTGAAAATGATTATTAACTGTAATTAACACGAAAAACTTATACATGTGTACAATCGTTAAATTAATAATTGAAAAAATCCTGTAAGATAATAGAGTTGGAACTTCATTTTTCGTTGTTTCACTTCTTCGAAAGATATTGGTGGTGGCTGGTGGGTTTACTGAATTTAAAGAACCGATAAATTCATTCAATAAACTATTCTGAGATGAATTTAAACAGTGTAGTGTTAAATTCAATAAATTAAAATTCAAACTTTAAACACGGATAAAAAAAATCAATATTAACAATTTTTGAGATTTTTTTAAGTATAATAAGTTAAGTATATGAGTAACTAGTAAGGTCATGATAGAATTTTAGGATTTAATTTAAAGAATTGAAAATTTAATGAGACAAAAAAAATGTTTTCAAAGTTAAACATAAACATATCCATATAATATACCATGTAATAGTACAAATTATACGTTATAAGTGTTACATTATTTAATATTTTTATCAAGTCTGTATTTATATAATTATTATATTTATAGTACTGGACATCGATTTCTAGTTTTTAGCATTATATTTTAAGCATAATTGATTAATTTTTCTATTTTTATTAAATCATTGGTAGTTTTTTTCCAAATATTAAAATACATTTGATGGTAAAAAAATAATGATTTTCGTAATGTACATAAAAAGTAAAAATGTAGCTTTTGGATGAAGTTAATTATATAAAATTGGTCACAGATATTAGAAAATAAATAAATATCACTATAAACTAATAGATCTTTCATTTCATTTAAAATCTCAAACCTCATTGTATGGTAATTTGATAATTTTGAATTTTATGCAAATAAATGTTTACGTGCATAACCAATGGATTCTTTAATTTTATCATGTTATAAAACAAAATAACTTTTAATATTATTCATGAAACTGGTTAATTCTATTCCAATTTAAATTATAAAAGAATTCAATAAGATTTATAGTTAATATTTAAAACAAAATGTTTGTCGGTGTCTTTACAGTTTATTTAACTTTATATTAAGATATTAAGATCCAGATTTTACAATATAATTGGCGTTAAAAATCATATAGACATAGGTACTATTTAATTCACTATATCGTAATTTATTCTGAAGTACATATCATTTTAAATATATGTTTTATAGTGATATTGATTGATGTCCAATTGTTCTATAATCTACACATTTTGTGAAAAAATCCGGCCACGCTTATGAACAGTATACCTATCACATTTTATTATACAGGCTACAAAGTAAACAGCTTATAATAAATTAGGATTTATCATTGATGGGACATTCAAGGATATGTATGAGGGCATTTTAATGACAAAGAGAATAAAAAATGAGGTCCTGAGCCAAACGGCTTCCTTGTATTTGCGTTTACTAATACTTTTATAATGACAATATATTAAAGACTTGGGTTTGGAATTTTTAGCTTCATTTTTATTATTTTCAAAAGAAAAATAATTTACAGATATAGCTGTTCCCAATTTCTATACAGCAAAGGATTGACAAAAAATGAATAGTTATTACAATTTCATAGTAATTCTGACTTTAAAATAAACCTAAATAACTTTATTTTATTTATTCACTGAATATGAATAATTTTTAATAGAGTGAATTATTATTAAAAATAAAATTACATTTTATTGTGTTTACAAGTGCGCACAAGTACTAAACTATGTGTTTTATCAGTAAAAATGTGTAAAACGTCAGAAAATTAAAAATGAATAATTCTTGTCATCGATTTTTTCGATTATTGTAGTTATCTTTTAAAACATTTTAATTTTAAAACGGAAATATGGCAATAATATTGTACTCCACACAAGTAAAAGTCAAATGTCATTGAATGTAAAATATTATAAAAGAGTTCAAAAGATGAAATTGTAATAAGAATATCAAAATTTTTAATTGATTGTTTTTGATTATTTGTTAGAAAATTTCAACTTTATTGATCACTGTCATCAGTGGTAAAAATCAAATCGAACGTGTAAAGTGCATCTTACTTAATAATGCAACATTTATTTTAAATATTTACCATCCCACAAATGATTATTTTCCAGTAATGACCCCTTACTTATTTTTATTTATAAATGCAACATCAATTAATTAGTAAACAAGCCAATAAATAAGATTATGCATAATATGACAAATAATGATTAGTCATATTTTTACAATAGGTATTTGTTATTTATGTATTGTATAAATTATTAAATTTCGTATTTAGGATATACTTCTATGTAATTAGTTAATAACAACGCATGTATTTTGATAATTTGAAATTTAAATCAAATATTAAATTTCATAAAACCATAGTAATTATTCTGAAATAAATCTTTGAACTATTCATATACATATATAAATATACATAAATATATATATAAACTTACTTGATTTCTGAAAGAAGGAAATGATATATTTAAGACTTAGTATAAAATAAAATATAAATAAGATTAGTATTAAAGAATTGGTTATAACTTATAATAATTTGAACCATAAATACATTTTTTTTTTGTTTTGAAATATATATAAAATTACATTAAAAGGAACTCAAAAGGCAGTCATTAATGATATCAAAAACTGTTAATGATAACAATAATTTAACTTTTCATTATTATATTTTAAAAGATAACTATGATTCAATAACATTGCCTTCGTCAGTTAAGTCAAAAACAACTTTTAAAAATCATCAATGATTCATCAATAAATTTAAATTTAATTTAGAATATATTAGCTTAAACAAAATGAAGTCATCGTACATAGTTATCAGAAATTAAAATCAGAAGAAAAATTCGAATAAATGTGTGCGATAAAAAAAAAGTTATTGTATGAAATTAAATTTATACATTAAATATTAAGTAATAGTTCATGTGTTATGAATTATTCTTGAGCTCATATCAGTTGTTTGTTATAATTTTATAAATATCACAATAATAATGTTTTGTAAAGAGATAATAATAACTAATTTTGATTAAATAATAATAATAATAAAAAAAAAAAAAAAAAAAAAAAATTGAAAATTTTAAGATTTTTAAAATATATTCATGGCTAGGTCCAAAACAGTAGTCAGTTTTATTTTTGATTATTAAAAAATGTATTACAAAACATGTAATATGTATTTCACCGATTGTAGTTCACATATTAGACACAGAATGGCAAATATTTTAAAACGAAGATAAATTTATCGTTGTCGGGTTAGAAGTTTTTATTTGTTTTATATTCTGTTATGTTTTTATTTTGTTATGCTACGTATGTATGGATTATGATCAGGCTAGACTAGTGTTAATAAAATAATTTATATGTGTCAATATATATAGACACATATAATATGGGTAATAATTTCAAATTATACGGGTGTAAGAATAGGGTGTCAATACTAAAAAGTAAATGTACATTAGTATGTGCAGTGTCATTGCTGTAAATGCTTGTGTTTACAAATAAATTTGTTTGAATTGAAAAACAAAATTAAATCAACACTTAAACATGATAGATTTAAATTTATAAAACATTCTTGAATAATTCGTATAATAATCTGTATAATATATATATATATATATATATATATATATAACCATGACCGAGCCAAAATGGCAAAAAAAAAAAAATTTGCCTTTTGAATTTTCCATTGATGTTTAAAAATAAGATATTATTTACATTAATATAACAATCGATTTTGACATTAGTTTTATATGAACTTAAAATATCTGAATATTAAATCGACATGAATTATTTATGTGATTATTCCGGAAATGTTTTATTTGAAATTATAAAATTTTCACCATCTTCTACTATAGAATTTTTCAATTATTCAAAAATTAAACCAGTGGATAATTTAAGTATTATTCGTTTGAATTTCGCTCAGAATCGTTTTCTAAAAACTATGGTTTATTATTGGTTTCAAATTAAAAATAATTTAACTCTAAAAAATGGATTATCACTTAGGTTTTTTTCACCCATCGCTATAGTCTTACTAGAAGACTAAAGGGACGAAGGATGAATTTACATTATCTTTATCTTACCAGATTTATTTGTTATTTTTGTTTTTTAAGTTTTAAATCAATATTCATACTGATCATACAGGACAGACAGTAGATTAATTTGTGCCCTAAGCAAATAAACAAGTATGTATCTCTTCCCTATACATACAAATATTAGCTGTTTTATTTCAGATTTAATATAATCTACATTATTATTATTATTACTTAATTGATTAATTATTTAAATTACTTTCATTACATAGCCGCAAAGAGCATTACTTTTATAAGTTTTAATTACTTGATGCTACACATAATTTTAACATTGAAACAGGTTATAAATGATAATGAATTTATAATGAATTTTCTCGCCTAAAATATTGTAAATTGTTTAATTTCTAAGAAATCTATTGTTTGAACTATCTCATTTTCAATTAGATAATTCGCTATAGATGTAAGATCCTTCTTCTAAAATTAAACGCAGTTATGTTTTTATTAATTTTAATTTAGAAAAACTTGTCTCACCACTGGAAATAGTAACAGGAATAATTAATAAAACTCCCAAGAAAATCTAGATGTTTGTAATAAAATCGTAATTGAAATTAAAGCAAAAAAAGAAATTCAATTAGAAGAAGAAATTTATAGTAAAACTAATGCGAGTACAATGCAGTTTTAGTTTCTAAAATAAAAGTATTATACATGCTGGACTTATTATTGAATATTGATGCAATTGTATTGGAAAAAATGTATTGGATCAGATAATAATTAACTGATTTATTTTAATCTATTTATGAAAATAGTACTTTGGTATATTTAAAATAAGATTTTAATATAATGAGGAAAACTAAATTAAATAAACTCTCAAGTACTTAGGTACCTACCTTTTAAATGTGAATCGAAGAGACGAAAATTAAACGTATAAAACAATAAAATAAAATAAATACAACAATATTAATAATAAAAAAGACTTCAATAGTAATAAAAATAACGTGTGCCTTGAGTATTTGACACGTACAAAACTCATCAGAAAACCATGTATTTCATTATAGAAATCAAAAATATTATAACGATTATCGCAATGATGCATTTCTCTGAAGATATGTGTTAGAATGTTATTTATACGTAACATTATACTGAATAAATAGCAATAATATTTATTTGTCTATAATTATTATCTGTTGGTTAAAATTTTGTATATTGTAATCCAAAGATTGGATTAATAATATAAAAATTAAATTATTTCCATAAAAATTGTTTAGTTTGTTTTATAAAGGCGCCTTATTAAAGCAAACGTAACCCCATTTTGCCTACCCTAAACTTTAAAAAACATCTGATGATAAAACAAGACCATAGTTATTAATTTTACCATAAATACAAATTTATTTACCACCAAACCAATTATAGTAACAGGAATAGGTAATAATTTGATTGATGGTCGATGAGAAATAATAATATCATTATTAATTCTATTTCAATTGTTTCTACATCAATGCTCATGCAATTTGAAGTTATTATTATAGTTTGGATCAAATATCATTCAAATGGCTGTGGTTATTAAATAAAATGAAATCAGAAAAACATAAAAATAATTTATTTGATAAAAAATAAATGCTATTCCATCTTTCATCTTTTCAATAGGTACTTACCAAATTCAGTCCATTGTTTCATCCATATCTCTAACAACGCACAATGTATAAGTCATTTCCTTTAAATAAAAATAAAAAAAGTTTATCAATAATTTTAAAATAAGTGTTAATCGTTGAAATACAGAACATGTTTTGAAAGTTTGATGCAGCTATTGTTTTAACTTCGTAGTATTTAGTATATTAAATAATTCATTAAAATATCAAAATTCAATAAAATAATATTTCAAAAGCTATTTTAATTAAATTATACATATCTGATATGTAACGTCATATTTCTTTAAGGGAAATATTTGAAAACAGTACTTTAATTTATTAAAAAAATTGATCAGTAAAAATACTTAAAACGTGTATAAAGAAAAAAAATTACATGTTAAACTATGGAACTTGTAAAAATAATAAAAATATTGAAATATAATGTGCCTAAAATAAAAACAATAATTTTCTACTACATTTTTAACATTGAATCAATAACTTAAATAAAATGAAAGGCATTTGTAACTATCAAGATAATGTTTACTGAAAACTATTTTTACTAAATTTTAATGGAAAATTAAGCTTTTTATTTTTACAAGTCCAATGCACATTATTATTTTTTGTGATAAAACTGTGAATAACTAAAACTAATTTTATTAATATCTTGTTTACTTTGCTCATAAATTTTACAATTGTTATTCATTTTTTTTTTTTTTATTGTAATTCTCAAATATTGTACTTAGAAAGTATTGAAAAATGATTTTGAGATAACCTCTTTAAAGTAGTTGTAAAAAATATGAAATTTCTGATTTATAAAGGGGATGAACATAGCTATTGTATCTCTATTCACGTCATACATAAAAACAAAAGAAAGATTTCTTAATTATTCAACTAGTACATTTTTTTGCTTCATTTAGAATTTAAAATATGTATTATTAAGTAAACAGTAAATGGAAATAACATAGGACCTATAACTGTACATTATTTTATTATTTAAATAATTCAGCCATCTTCTTATTTACTCGTATTTTTTTATGATATCTCTAATAATAATCAAATTAATAATTTATCTTACAGATTTTTATATTCCAAAAATTTCATAATGAGTGTGAATTATAGAAATTGAAATAATTGTTTCAGTAAACGACTTTTATTTAAATTTTTTTTTATACTTAATTTGCTTTATATTTTCATAGTTATAGCATAGCAAGACAATTGTAAAATAAATTTCAAAAGAATTACAAATTTATTTTTGTAATTATTGTTTTATAAACCGTATAAATTCTTGCACTAATGCAAATTCACCCAAAAATTCCTTTGAACTAACATTTATAAATGTTTGTACTCGTCCCAAGAATGTTTTTCGAATGCAATGATTTTTCAATTCTTTCAAATTTGAAATAATACTGTCCAAATTTTCGTACGTCAGATAACCCTATTGTACAAATAGTTATTGTTCATCACCATTATCTAACTGGGTTATTGCCTTATTTTAATTCTCCATTTCGATACATTTTTCAATCAAAATTTTTGTGACCATTCTGAATTAACCCGTTTAAAACTATTTAGTATTAATAATATAATACTGTTTTATATTATATGTATCAATCAAAAAATGGAACCATTTTACCATATTAACCGTATTGATTCCATTGAGTTATATAAAGTATTATGATGTAACACTTATTGTAATTTTAAATCTATTGCAGACTGCAGTAAATTAATGAATGTAGTTATTTGGATTGTTGGACATTCTTTTTGTTAATTAATTTTGTAACCATTGTATGTTTAAAACGTTATTAAGGAAAATTCTTAAAGTTAATTTAACTTTTTTGTGAAAAAAGTAGTTTTGTAACCTTAAAATACCTTGTTATCTTTGCGTTCCGAAACTTAAAACTTTTTATCTTAAAAATTGAATATTTTTTAAATGTTTGATACTTCATACATCAATTGTTGAAGGTTTTAAATGTCATTTTAAAAGTATTGTTAAAAAACTAAAGTTTTTTAGTTAGTTTTTCAATGAATCTAAAGTGAAAGAATTTCCATTTTGTTCGATATTCATTTGATTCAGAATGTTTATTTTTTTCATGAAATATTGTTAGCATAACGCATGGTCTTATAATGGCCATGGTCATTATACCTATTATATTACTGTTTTATGGTAAATATATTATACAAATATACTATAAAAAAATATATTTATGAATGGCTAATTTTTTTTTTTAATAAGTTACACAACTTATACTGAAAATTGTAAGTATAGTTAAGAAGGAAGAGTTTTTTACATTAAATATTTCCTTTTTAAATTTTGAGTTCATTGAGTTTTTTATAATCAATAAAATTGAAATATAATTAAAACTTTAACTATTGTTTTTTTCCAAGAGAAATACAGAAATACTGTTGTGACATTAGTTATTTTGGATGCGCTTTATAACTATAAATTTCATAGAAATAAACCTTGATAATTTTCTTTTCAATTTAAATTCAACTTTATGTTAAGTGTGACGACTTTCTAAAAGACTAAATATTTTATGTTTGTTAGATGAAAAATTTTACAAAAATCATCACTCATAACACGTTTTGAATTTGTTTTTTTGTTTCATTTTCCTGGAGTTTTCAGAGTATTTATTTATGTTATGTATTTCCCTGTTCATTACCTAATGCTATTTTTTAATGACATCGATAGACACGAATAGCATAGTTTTTAAAATAAAATAAACCACGCTAGTAGTTTTCAATAATGAACTCATTCATTAAAATTAGTATTAATTAACAATGGTATAGTCATAGCCACATCTAAAGCCGCATATTAGTCGGGATAGTACCCAAAACCCAACTGATTACTGACTACATACTATATTTAACATTACAGCATGATCTCCAGTCAATTGCGATAGTAATCTCATCATTTATATATCTCGATTCCACAATATCCTAATAATTATTCTAGTTCACAATTATTACATGACTGCGATATCATACCCGTAGGCGCAAATAGAGGGAAATTCGGAGACTTATACAGTTAAGCTACTCAAAAATATATTTTTATCATATGTTTTAACTTTTATAATATTGCGAACTTTCAATAAGAGTATGGTCATTTTTCACTTGAAGTTATTCAAACTCCGAAACTCAATCACTAAACAAAACTTACATTTTATTATTTGTATAAGTCATCAATTTACTGGTAAAATTAAATATGTTAACAACTTAACAAAAGCTGTTAGGTTTTGTTCAGTTTTTCTAGGTACATCAAAAACAAAAAGCAACAAATCAGTGTTCAGTCGTAACGTTTTGTGTGTGTGTGTGTGTGTGTGTGTGTGTGTGTGTGTGTGTGTGTGTGTGTGTGTGTGTGTGTGTGCGTGCGTGCGCGGGCGCGCGCGTTTATGTTTTAATTTGTTATTAATTATTAAAGACTCAACTTTAAATCAACGCGTTAAAAAAAATAATTTTATGCCATTAACGTATTGGTACAATGAATGTATACTTTTTTAGGTAGTTTAAATTCACTGGTGCAAAATATGTGCACATTTTAGCCTTTAGGTAGCGTTAAATTTTCAACGCGATTGTCAAACATGTAGAATAAGTGATTTTATATAGACTATAGAGTAATTATTATGAACAAATCTATAAAAAAAAATATGAAAAAAATACTCGAAGATTAATTCATATGCCATATAGTAAAGGAAGAAATGGCATTCATAAGTAATAATAATTTTATTATTTTCATAAATTTTATCACTCAACCATCATCGATTTACATCACCTATGGGGTGTATGATATTCAGCTAAAGCCTACCCCGTCAGTTTCTCATACGATACATCGGTAAAAATATATTCGTCTGACATTCAATAGTTATACTATCACAGAAAGAATTAAACTGTTTCTCGTTGAAAAATAGATGAATGCTATCACATCTCTATTTGTTTTTCATTTGAAATATTTTTCTAAGTAAAGAAAAACCATTGCATTATTTAGTTTTTCCTCCTCAAAACATACGAAAATAATTGTTTAAATATGTACCAGTTTTATCATTTGTATGGCATGTTGGTGGGCTCAAATTTATTTTATCGATACTATTACTATATATTTATATTAAAGTAATAATAAACTATGTCTATATTTTATTATATTGTAAATGGTTTATGAGCTTAATGTTTTCTGTATCATGTTTGTGTCATATAACATGCTGAGGTTAATTTCAAGGTACGTTCGCTAATAATTGCGTTAGGTGCATTATTTTTTACGATAATCATTATTATCATGAGAGGGATTATTTTTAATCGTCATGCTTCGCAACTCAATAATAATAACAATAATAATGATAAAAATATTTTAAAAATTATAATATTACAACGGAATGTTGGAATAGGTTTGAATATTTATGTATAATACGTTCATGTATGTATTTTTAATTTACAGATTTATATCAATTTCCTGTTTGATATATCGTTCAAATTTATATTTTGAAATGACATTTAGATCAGTTGACGTCTGTACGTTCCATATTAGCGTATGTAATACGTACTGGTTGACTTGATGTTTTGTTAAAAATACTTACTTACCCTGTACTAAATTTTTGAAAATGTCAAAAAGCCCTATTAATTCATCCGAATGGAAAACTAACGTGCAAAGAGAAATAAATGAACCACCCGATACACAATCAGCAATTGAAGAATTACGCACATTAGTTGAAAGTATGTAAAAAATATAGTAGTTGTAATTTATTATAGGCACATTAAAATTATTAAAACACGTTATCCAAAGTAACAGAGTGCTCATTGAAGTATTTATGGTGCGTTATTATTGATATTCAACTAAAATAATTTAAATTATAAACTTTAAAACTGACAGGATTTGTTGTTTTGTGGTATAGTGTATATTGTATTATATATAGTTTTAATGTAATTTTTTGTATTTACACGTAGTATCTATGCAAAAGTTAAATAAAAATATTAACGCCTATACAAATTATGTGTAATTTAAAAACAAAAAATTTCACTGTTTACCAAAAAACTTTTACCTACTATGGGGTAAAAAAAAATAATGATGTGATGTGACGAGGAGTTTTATTTAACTACTCTAACTTGGTATTTATTTCTGACTTAATATCCTCGCTAACGGTTATAGTTAAAAATTAGCTCTACATGCTCAAAACATATTGGAATTTACTGATAGAAAATTTATGAAACTTATAATTTTGATAAGCTTTCATAAACATTTTTTCTAATGAATATTCACTATATCACAATATAATATGTTCATATATTTACCTACTTATTCTTGGTAAAATTTCAATATAGGAATTGAAAAACAGTAAATAACGAAGGGTAAAATATATAAAGGTCAAAGTAGGTGAGTGATGTGTATATGTCGTAGGCATATAGTCAAATCAGGCATTTTACTAAATGCCTAGGCATAAAGTCAAAGAATTATATTTTATGCAATTTTACTATCTGCCTAGACATTTAGTCAAATGCCTAGTCATTTGATAAAATAACTAGGCATTTAACTAAATGCATATTTCAAGCCAGGCAAATTAATAAACTATATTTTATATTATTTTGTATTATTTTATTACAGCGGAACCTGTATACAACGGACAGTAAAAATGCGAAAGTATATTATGAAATGTGTTTAATTTCGTGTCGTTCGGTTAGATATACACATTTTTTGATTTTTAATTATTACTTGTTACATGTTATTGTTTTGTGGCATTTGCTGGAACATTTAACATTTTTTTTTAAACATAAACATCGACTGGTTTGACATTGCCGTTTTCCTGATTGACAGTTACATTTAACAAAACCTTGACTGTTGAAAATTGATAAGTTTGCTACGGCTTCACGTATGGACACAAATTTGTCTTTTTGTACTTCATTGTCTTCTAGACCATTATTTTAAACTAGTTGAAGTTCTTCTCTGGAACACCAATGTTTTATTATACCAACTGCTGTGCCAACTTGGTAAATGCCGTTCCGAATGTCTATTACTAATCCATTTATATTTTGCGTATCGAGAGGTCCTCGGTCTTCTTTTGGAACACTGAATACTATTTGATCATCAACCTTTAGTTCTTTAAATAGTTTTTCACTATTTTCTGCCATTTTTTTCGCTACGATTGTTTGTCGTTCATGAGATTCAATGCGGTTAACTTTTATCTGTTTTTCATTTAAACATAGCAGACAAATATTTTCAATATCATTACTATTAGTTATAGAATAACTGCAACTATCAGAATGAATATTTCTTTTACACATGGTAAATTGGAGTTCACTGCCTGATTTTTCACAAACACTGCAGATATTATTTACATTAGATTTTTTTTTTCTTTGAAGGCATAATGTCAACATTATTATGTTTGAATTTTCTTGTAAAATATTTTCAAGGTATTCTTCATTTGATAATTTTTGAACGATTTCGGCAGGTAAGTTAGTAGAACTAAGACCTACTTTTGCTTCAGTGCCAAATAAGGCTTGATATGGCAAACGACCTAAAATTCGATGATGTGAAATGTTGTTTTGCCATTGTACAAAATAAACTCCGATTTACCACTTGGTACTTTTATTGTTTACGACCCAAGCTCGTAACATGTTTTCAACATCTTGATTTGACATTTCTACAGATCCCTGACTCTGAGGGTGCCGTGGCCGCCCATGTACTATTTTAAATTCGGGCCACAATTCTGCCAATTCTTCAATTATTTTCGTTGTACATTCTCTCTCATTATCAGACTGAAGTATTTTAGATGCACCTTGTTTCAAAAATTTTTTTTAAAGTTCGTGTGCAACTTCTGTGGCTCGTTTTGAAGTAAGTGGTCGAAGATATAAAAATTTGGTTGCGTGGTCCTGATAGTTCAAGACCCATTTAAAATTCACATCTGGTGTTGATTGGAAATAAATAAGGTCAATTTGCCCTCTTGAATTAAAATCTGCTGATTTTATTTGTTTTAGAACGACGCCTTTACAAGCCTTTACGCCTTTTCCTTTAGGTTTTGATTTTTTTAAGTTACAAGTTATACACAGATTAATACATATTTGCTGTTCGAGGAATATTGTACTTATTTTTTATATTATTTTTTAGGTAAATATGTATACCTAACCGAAGGACACGAAATTAAACACATTTCATATACTTACGCGTTTTTACTGTCCGTATATACAGGTTCCACTGTAATAAAATAATACAAAATAATAGAAAATATAGTTTATTATTTTCCTGGCTTGAAATAGGCATTTAGTTAAATGCCTAGTCATTTAATCAAATGACTAGGCATTTGATTAAATGTCTAGGCAGATAGTGAAATTGCATAAAATGTAATTCTTTGACTATATGCCTAGGCCTTTAGTAAAATGCCTGATTTGACTATATGTCTACGACATATACACTACGCGATGTTTAATATAACATTTCACAGTGACAAAATATTATTAGGGTAAATTTTCGTGATTACTTTTATCGAAATGCATTATTGAATTAGGTAAATGAAAACACCTAATAAGTAATACTTAATTATATTTATTACTGAGTGTAACAAAATTACAAATTTATTAGATAAAATGCGCATACATAAAATAAATAAATATATATTCATATTTTAGTATAATTGCTAAAATCATAAAATTGCAACACATATGTCTACAAATTGTAGTCAAATGAATTTTTTTAATTAATGGAATAAAAAACTTATCTGCCATATTTTTACAGGTGACATATTTTTGAGATCACGAATGGATGACATATTCATACTTAAATTTTTGAGAGCAAGAAAATATAATGTGAATAAAGCGTTTAAATTGGTAAGCAACAGAACACCATTAAAATTAAAAATACGATTTAAAAAAATGAAATTGACAATAAATTCAAATTTTCGGATTCAAAAATAAAAATTATTTTCAATTATACCTATTTAAATTTAAAGAATGAATTACATTTTTCCGAAACGTCATACTCTTTAAGAAAAATCAGTTGATATTTGAACGATTTCATCTAGATTTCTGATAGTAATTTATGTAGATTTTCTTAATTATCATTTTAAGGGAAAATATTAGATAGGTAGTAAAATGGATTATATTATAATTAAAAATGTATTTTATAATATTTATCTATTTCAAAATGATACTTTATTTTAAGACACTGTACTTGCTATACTTTAAGTTATAATATAAATATATAAAGATAGTACTTGAACAGATTTTAAAAATATTGAATTAAAGTTTGTTATAATAATGATTGCATGACGTACGTTTTAATTATTATTGTGTGCTGTCGGGAAAACAAATACCGCATTAAATGAAATGTTTAATTTAAAAATGTTTATAAATATTTTAAGAATATAAATATATCATAAATTATATTTGTTTGAAAGCAAATTCGGTAAATTTTTAATTTGTGTTATAAAGTTGCAAAATTATTACGAGGCAAGAGAAAAAAATCCAACTCTTTTCAATTTACCTGGGCCAACCAAGAACAAATTTTTTTTAGAAACCGGATCAGTTTTTATGTTACCAAATAGAGATCAATATGGACGTGAAATATATGTTTTTAGAATTGGTAAGGTTATTTATATATTTTTAATTAGTGTTCTATAATGTTACTGTACCTACTAATTAATTCGTATTATTACAATTTATATACTTGGGTAAATATTAAACGTAAAATATGGAATTAATTATAAAATCAATAACAATATTATGAAATATGGTGCAATATAAATTTGAATGTACAATGTATAATATACAATTAATTTTCATAAAAATATATACAACTTGTCAGTTGTTATTTATGATAGGTTTAACAGGTAAATTTAAAGTTCACAAATGTAAATTATTCTGCAGGAACACAAAGTTAAATATTCATTGTTTTATTTCTTTTCGATATGAATACTTTTTTTTTATTAATTCTTGGTTTTCCATAAAAATAAATGTTGTTAACTTAGTATTATTAAGCATTATTATACGTAGGTATACCTAGAGAAGTGCTAGAAATAATTAGTGTTCGCATACTAAAAATAGCAAACCCAGATTTTTATAATATTTTAACATAAATTTACTGAATATTTACAGATGGGTTTTTTACGGATATAACATTTTTTAAGATAAGATAAAGTTTATAAATTATAAAATATTTACTTAATGTATCGTATATTAACAGTGTAATTGAATATGTAGACATTTTTCATTTTAACACATTTGAATGATAATGAATTTAAATAACTATTATTTGACACTATGTGACATTACAAAATTGATATTACGTATAAAAATAGAACGTGCTTCGCTCCATGTGGTATGGAGTATTCTTCGCCATTCGCACAAGATAGCGGGGATAAGTGTATTGACTTTTAAAGTAATGATACATCATTTATTTAGTTGAATGATTTTGAACAAAACTTCTGCATAAATATACCAATATACATTTTGTCATTTTTTATCTTATTGTCGATATGTTTATTTTATCATACCTGTTATATGTTTTTCATTTGACTAATAAGATATTCTTGTTTACCAAAAGATTCAAAATAAGGCGTTCTATGTGTATACAAAAATGTATAATATTTGAATGGACTAATTTTATTAAATAAACATTTATAGTTTAAAATTGACATAAAATTCAGTTAATTCCTTAAAAATCGTATAATAATTTACTTGAACGTTTATAAATAAAAATCCTGTCACGAATTTTAAAATTTTTTGAAATATAAAAGTATATTTATATTAAATTTTAAAAACTTTTTGTCTTATATGACAAATGTTATAAGAGATAAACTTTATCAGAACAAGGTATTTTTTTAAGTTTGATTTTTAGCCCAAAAGTTGTCAAATTTGTTTAAAATTTTCGTAAAATATATATCAATAGACCATTAATATATGGTACAAGTTTAAAGTTTCTTGCAAACATTGCATTTATAGTTATGACTGAATTAATAAAATCGTTTAAGTGAAAGTGTCATTTACGATAAATTTTACCGATTTACTCAGTTTTTCGACAATATTTCCTAAACATTTAAATTATTTGATTAAAGTACCAAAAACTAAACCTATAACATGGAATTTTAGATCTTTAAGGTTGCTGGATGAAATTTATGATAGATTACTGCTTGAAAAAGTGTTCACAGCAAAAAATGAATAAAAATTAAAACATCACTTTAAAACTAATAGATCGTTCACTTTTCTCAGAATCTAAAAATCAATTTTTATTCACATCTATAGTTTTATATTTAATTCTATTTTTTAATAAGGTATAGGCACCAATAGCTTTTTCTTTTTTTTTTGTTTAAAATTATTATTGTTATTTTTATATTATTCAAAGATTTTAATATAATTAAAATAATTTATGTATTTTAAATTTAATAAATATAGAAAGTCATAACATTGTATTATACCTAATTGTATGGCTTAGATAAGGTTGTACCTGGTATCAGCATTGAGGACATATTCAAAATTAATTTGATGATACTTGAAGTTATATCAGAAGACCCGGAAACTCAACTTGCCGGTTTAGTTATAGTTGCTGATTTCACAGGATTTGAGTGGATGAAACATTATCAATATTTATCACCTTACTATGCTAAAAAGTCCGCTGAAGTTGTGCAAGTAAATATATTTTTGAGAACTAAACTATTCTTTAATTAACTCAAATTTCAACAAAAACTAAGTGAAAAAATTTATGGTGCAAAATAAATACTGATATTTACTGACATTCATAATAAGCAAAAGTTTTTACTGTTAAATACAAGTTTTAAATTAATATTGGGTTTCACTTTATCAAAATTTGAAAATATATTAGTAATTAATTTGTAAAATTAACAAAAATACCATTACCTTTTATTGTGAACTATATTTTTCTAAGGAATTAAAATAAAATTTAGAATAATATTTTTCAATTTTTATTAATAGTTACCAGTTTTTAGTGTAGTTATAACTTGTTTCATTACTAAAGTAGGTACAGGTTTTTGAAATATACACATTTAAAATGAAAAAAATGTCCATTAAGAATTAAAAGTGAAAAATGGCAATATACAAAAGGCCAATCAGAATTATTTGTCAAAAAAAGGGTCTAGCTGATAATATTAATCTTTTAAGAGGTAATCAATACGTAATTTTTGGATACTATATTAATGAAAAAAAAAGTATAGAACTATGAAAAGAACTATAAAATCTACTTTTTTTTTATTTATGTAGTTTTATGTTTACATAATTATTATAGCAAGCTGATCATTATTAGAATCTACTATTGTACACATCTTAAATCGCTGAGATTGATAAAATTAAATTTTTTTTTATTTTTACTTAATAATTACAAGAAAATCTATTAGTTTTAAAATCGAATTTGATTTTGAAAAGGTTAGTACACTATAAATTTAACAGTGAAATTCAATCAAAATGAAATTTAATAATCCTGATAACATTAAATATTTCGGGATGTTTATAACTACGTATAAATATATAAAATAGATTTCAAAAAAGCTTTTCTTTTTTTAAGCGTTCATAAGTCTTAAGTTAATTTTGTTTATCAGTAGTAACATGTTGAACACCATTTTTACCAGAATTAATTAATTTATACAATATCTTTAAATTATTAAGTAAAAACGGACTATTAATTTCAGAGTATTTTACTTTATATAAAACAGTAGTAACTAGTGAAATTATAATTAATGACATTAATTTTTTTATCTGAAATTTAAATTTAAAAAATCAAATGATTATTTTGATGCTTAATATAACACATTCATACGAAACCATAAATAAATATAAGAAAATATACTGTCATAAAAAAATGTATATGACTTTTTCGTATAATATGTTGATATATTTTTTTTTTTTTTAGTATTTGATATTTTATAACGGTGAAATTTGTTTTTCAGGAGAATTTCCCATTAAGATTTCAAGGATTTCATTTTATCAATGAACCATTCTACTTATATACGGTGTATTCAATCATTAAACCATTTTTAAAAGAAAAAATACGATGCCGAGTTAGTTTTTTTTCTTCATTATTTTATTCATTATTATTTTCATAATAAAAAAAAAAGTGTTTTTTCTAGATACATTTTCATGGAAATAATTTCAAATCTTTGCATAAACATCTAAGCCCAAATATTTTACCAAAACATTTAGATGGTACTTTGGAATTTGATCCGATTACTTGGGTACAAAAGTTTTTGAATAAAGAACAGTATTTTGAAGGTAAAATGTTTTATTATTATTATTGATATTTATTTAACATTATTTTTTGGAGATTATAATCTACTGGTTTTTTTTATTCTTCTTATCTCTTCATTACAGCGTTCAAGATATTAGGATAGTGATAATGTTTTTTGTTTTTGATTTTATATTTTATTTTCATTCTTTCCATTCAATTTAAAAAATCAAATAAAATAATAAATAAAATGCATTATTTGTGAATATTTACCAACCATCACTCATCAAATATACTTTAAGGAGAGCTATTATATATATATAAATAATCTCATAATGTATATTCATTCATATGTACTATATTGTAAAAGCCATATAGTGTTTAAAATAATAAATAAAATAAAATAAAAAAATATGTATATTTCAAATATAAAATTCTCTTCGGAATATAATATACAGTTTAAAGTTACTTTCACGTGAAGTTTTTATATAATTAAAATTATTATCATACGTATACATATTGTAGGTAGATTATTTTAACAAAACTGATATATTGTATTGATAAATGTAGGAATATATTGTATTTATGTATTAATTAAATAGACTGATTTGGAAAACGGTAAATAATTTAAAATACATATTTATAATTTCATACGAAATTTTCAAAGATAGTTAATGATTATAAGAATGTTAGAATATTTTACTAAAGTTTTTAACGTCATGTACACTAATGTGTGTACATATATTTTAAACATTAAATAATTAATTGTTTTTGTTTTTAGATATGAGGCAATATGGATACAACAGGTATTGAACTAAATTTAAAAAAATACTTTAAGAGCTACTTATTTTTTTTTTATAAATAAATGTATATTGTTTAAGAATATCTAAAATAAATGACTGTAAATTTAATCAAACACTAGTGTAAGTATCTTTTATAATTTATGAATTTTTATGTTGGATATAATAACACATAGTATAATAATATAATATAATATAAGTGATTTGACTTAAATTAATTCAAGACTTATGAGCTGAAATTAATTTTAAATAATATTGGCATATTTTAAAGACATATTTTTATTACAATCTTTCATTTAAATGTAATTCTTATTGTTAAAAATTACTAACTGAATATTGTTTACTTACTGATTATCTTCTCTCATGATAATGCTTAACAAATAAATTTATTTTAATTCATACAAATTCTTAGAATCAATCAAATATTTTTAATATGTTTGTTCATTGAACGTATAAAATGCGGTGTAACATAAATCTGTTTAAATGTTTTGCTTTTATATTTAAAATGTTTCACGTAGGTATTCTATTTTATTGTTATATAAAGAACGAAAAATACCATATGTTATTTCACAAAAACATGTAAACTGAAAAAATCTCAACTTTTTCATTTTTCGCTACATTTTCCTGAAGGAAGACATTTTTTTTTTATTTATATAATTATTATTATATTAATTAATATATTTATATATTTTTATAATTATTTCTTAAATAATTTAAAATATAATGTAATCCATCTCAAAAATAAATACAATGTTTACAAGTTACAACAAACATACACGTACAATAATGCTATCATACCATCATATGAAAATAAAAAAAAGTTAACATGCCAATTGAAACTATTAAAATAAAGTAGGTAATATATTTAAGCATGACGGCTCTTTAATCATTTTTTCCACGTGCAGTCTATTGCCTATATAAACTATGCTTACAATATATTTTATTTTATTTTATATTCTGAGTGAATCGAAGGACCTATTAGTTTTATAATGATATTTATTAACTTGTGTTATCGTTATTAAATACGTATCACTGTTTTGGGTAGTATATTTCGCCCTGAAGTTACGTTCAACAGTTCTACAGAAGAGGAACCTTGATAAGATTGAAGAAATAATTTTCCTTTATTTTGAAATTTTTATTCAAGCATTTCGAAAAACTACTAAAATTGTAAAATGTGATATAAATGACCTAGGTATTCACTGAAATAATTTTAATTGGTGTGGTATAACTCCAAAAGTATTGATCTTAAAAACAAGACATTATTACAAATTATCAATAGTACGGCAATGAAGAAATGTCGAAAATATTTGAACACTTTTTTTTAGTAATTTAATGTAACCTACTTTTAAACTTTTCTAATAATACTAAACGATCGCAAAAATATTTATCCAAGAATGTTTTTTTTATAATTTTTTAGTTTGAGTTTAGACGGATTGACTATTTTAATATCTATCTTAAATGTGTATACACAATGATTGGTTACTCTAATCTTTATGAAATTTGAGATGCCGGAAGAAAAATATTTTTTGAATATTAAGGTACAAGAAAATTTCTAAGGGATTTTGGAAATTCAGAAGGTTTATTACAAACAAATCACCTAATAATAAGAATAAAAACGATATTAAGTGTAAATGGTATATTATAGGTACGTAGATTGTACTGAACCTTTCCTCAGAATCGTTTTACTGCAAAAATGATTAATCGTTTCATTAAAATTAAATACATTTACCTGAATACCAAAAGGGATGATGGACGAATTTTTCATCGATTTTATCAGTTTTTTTTATATTAGTTAATAATTTTCAAAAAGCTTTACCATAATGTCGTCTAATATAATCATACAATTGTTTTAAAATAATTTTGACGTAGGTATTAATGACATATTGTAAATATTTTTTGCAGTTATTTCACGTTTTTTTTTTCATAGTATATTTAATAATATTATATGTTTGTTATTGATATATTTAATAAATATTTAAATTTATATACGTATGACACTGAATGACTACAACAAACAGTAACGAGGTAAACTTTAAAAACGTATTTATTTGATTTATGTGTCAACATTTAATCATTTAAATCAAAATGTTCGTTTAGTTTATAATTTAATATGAAAAAAACAGTTCAGTCGAACTAAAATATTCGTTCTCGAAAAAATAATTATGGTCACTATTATTATAAATGTGTTAAATATTTTACAATTTTCATGGCTGTCTTAAAATATATCTCAAACTATACGTAAAATACAATTATGTGTTGAAATCGGCGCTTTTTTTCCAATCAATACATTTCATGTAATTAAACGCTACATATCTTTGTCTAGGATTTATTTAGTATTAATTTCTTGAAAATATTTTAAGAAAAAAATATAATTCCAAAGTCCATAAGGACTATAACTTGACCTTTTCATTGTTTTTGCCGTAATACAAAATAAATAATTAAATTATTATTTCAATGTTAAAATGTATTTTAGCGTTATTTAACTAAGATTTTTCCTGTAAGTATTCATTAATTTTTATATAAATATATACAATTTATTTTAAATATTTAGTATTGTCATAAAAATAATGACTTAAAATTTACAAAAAAAAAAAATAAAAAAAATACCTTCATATTTGTTCGTGTAATTTTCAATCGTATTTTAAAATACAGTTTTTAATCTATGAAATAGTAACTTGCTTTTTAAATTTACACTCAACTAAAAAGTCAATTTAGAAATAATTCAACGTTTCTTACTGAACCTAATTAATTTTTTTAAATGAAATATGTTAAGCTTTGTTTGTCATGAATGTATATATTCATAAAATTATTAATATTCTTAAAAAAAAAAAAAAAAAAAAAAAAAAAAATATATATATATATATATATATAAATAAAATCATTTGAAATAATTATATATGATTTCAGAAAAAAAATTATCTAAATCATTTCTACTCAATAAATAGGTTTACTCATATATCTTTTTCCTTTTTTCAGACTGCGTATTAAATTATTTAAAACGTATATGAATATTCTTATTTGCGTGAATACAGTACTAAAGTATGATATTTTAATACTCTTCTGCTGAGTGTCCCTTATGTTAAACAGAGAAATGCGTATCATAAATATAATCAAATCAGGGTTTAAAAGAGAGTAATATTTTCTTTACAGAATATTTAGATTCAAATTCAGTCATTGAAATAACTATTTTAATTATTCTCAGAATGCATTATCGTGTTATTACTAAATTAAGCTTTTAAAAAGTTATTGGTACATTAATGAAAACGATTAATGTTGTTGTGACCGTGATTGAAAATGATGCAATGATGTATATTATACTATATTTAAAATGTACCTTATAGTATGTCATAATGAATTACATTCTAATTAAAAGTCCTGCAAATAATGAAACTATATAATAATCCAAAATTATTATCTACATAATACGCACATGAGTGTTATGATCGTGAACTGTATAGATTTAATCCAGTAAATATTCAATGTATTTTCTAAAAATTCGGTTAAAAAAAAAAAAAACCATTCATAACCATATGAATTAAAATTACTCGACCGTTTCATCCGTATTCACTATTGTGAAAATGCAGTTTTTAAGCACCTGTATAAATCTGATGACATTGAGATTCCAAAGTTGCTCGCACTCGTTGGAACCGAGTTAAAAAGTAAATTATTTTAGTTAACTTGATAGTGTATATTTTAAAAGAAAAAAAGCCGGGCGTACTTCAAACTATGGTTCTTCTTCGCTCTTTAGATAAGATAATGGAGATGGTTGTATTGAATTTTAAAGAAACGATAAATCATTTCTTTAGTTGAACGATTTTGAGCAAACCTTTAGTGTAAAATATACCGTTGATATATTTAACCACTTTCAATTTAATTATGGATAGGTTTTTTTTTTAATCAAAACCATTTAAAAAAATGTTTCTGAACAAAGGACAAATTACTTTCAATGAAATTATTGTTTTACATATTGTTTTATCTAAATTCAAATGTTTATAATGATTGGATTTTCTAATAATTTTGTATACAAAACTTTGAAAATTTAAGTAAAAACAGCTGATTCTAGAAAAATTATTAAAAAATTTGCATATACGCTAATAAAAAAAAAAATCCTTAAAAATTTTAAAGTATCGGAATAAAATGAATATCAAGTATGGAAGTCAAGTACCTATTGTCTCTATTTCATACCCTTCACAATACGATGGATATGTGATCCTTGTAAATGAAAGTTTTCTTATGTGTCTTTGTTATTTATAATGTCACCGAAATACGTTACCTATTCTCTAGGTCATATAATATATTACTTTTCTATTGACTTAGAGATAGAAATGCCACACATAAGATAAAAGTTTTCACCATTCATTCGAAATTTTTGCGAGAGAAATATTATACAATATATTCATAATATTTACTATTACAGCAGATAAGTCGATTCAATTAATTTCACAGTAGACATTTTCGTCATGCTTTAGAAGAGTATTTTTTACATCGCAGTACAACTAACTATAAATATTTATTATGTTAAACATTGGTAATTATATTTCTAGGTTATCCCTCTTATTTACATTATAATTTGTCGTCAGCAAATATATCAATGGTATGTATACGATTTTTCAAGAGGATAAGATTTAATTAACAAGTAACAGGGATTTGTAATATTTGATTTTTATTATTGCTAAAATGTTAAATACGTAAATAATATTCCATAGTATATTAATTTAAGTTCAGAGTAAAAGGGCTCTTAAAGTTTTGGTTTGAGAAAATTGTTAGAGAAATCAATAATCAAATATTAATTTTTAAAAGGTCTACTTGGAGAATTCAAAATACTTAGGACTCACAGCGATCCTCCTTTATCAACTGTATATTGTTTATAAAATAACTTCAAATGTTAAGAACACAAAGCGAAAAAATCGATTAATAAAATGTTTTCTGAGATTAGACGTTAAGCATAAATATACATATTCCTAGACACAATAAATAAGTACTCTTGTTCTAAAGATGAAATAATAAAAACAAAATTAGATAATTACATATTTGTTATTGATAATGTTTCGATGATTGATTTTTTATGAAACTTTTAAATGCTTTTAAATATAATAAAATCGAACATTTGACTAAAGATTTTTTATCTTTTTAATTAGCTAAATAAATCTAGCTTCTTGGAATAACCGTTTGACTACAATACTACTTTAGTTGAACTTCAAAAACATAATTTCATATAGTCGATATACCTGTTAAAGATTGTTAACATTGCCTGTAAATTTTCATACAGAGTAAATAACGAACATTGATGCTAAGTGAGTGGAGTATTCACGGCGTCAAATCAAAATTGTATTTAGCTCGAAAAATTAAAAGTTAACGTTAATATTTTGTTTAGTGATGTAACTTAAACTACACAAGAGCTTAAGACGTATAAATGTATAAGTTATAACAATATTGTACAGATACATATTACATTATAGTAAACATATTTCATTCTCGATTTTTATTCTTTTGCATAAAAGGTAAACAATATCTGTATAAAGTGAATAAAGCATAATGTAAATTAAGTTTTTGGTTATTTCTGCACGAAGAAAGAAGTAATTTAAGTCCCAAAGATACAAACGATTAATTTTATGCTTTAAAAAATAACAGCCACCATAATTGTTGTGTTTAAAAAAGAATGACATAATTACGAAGAAATAAAATTCTAATAAGTACGGATTGTAATACTTGAATATTGTCCTGGAAATGTCATAAAAAAAATTGATTATTTATGAGTGTATAACCTTAAAACTTCAAAGTGGTCTTGAATATTTTAAAATGCATACTTACATTTTTAACATTTCAGATTGAAATAAATATTAAAAATCGCATTAACGTTACAATTGATTCTGCTGAGTCTTGTTAAAACTGTTTTAATTTTGAGCTTAAAAACGAGCTTAAATCATACAAAAATAAAAATGTTTTTATAGTTTATATTTGGTATATATGTATTTACTATATAGTAAGTAAAATTAAATTAAATTAATTTTCGCTTTATGCAAAAGCTATAAAAATAAAAGAATAAAAGAAAATATATCTAATATTTCTCTGACTGCACAAAATAATATATAAATTAACTTGTTATTATATAAAATTACAAAAAAACAAATCAAAACTATTAAAATGAAATTAACATTCAGATCTGTGGTTTGTGTATTATATAAATTTATTTGTAGCTCAGGAAGCATCGTCAAAAGATTAAAAAGAAAAAAATATGCAAATGTTATCAACTTTTTCATAAAAATGTAATAGTAAAAACCTCACAAATGTCAAATGAATTGTGCTCCTCAAGCTTCTTTTTTCCACTTTACGATTTTATGTCAAAATTTAACTGAATATAATGCATAAAAAGCTGGTAAGTGAGATGATGGTGGTACAAGTTCGTCCATCGTCCCTTAAGTCCTCGGACAAGATATTGGTGATGAATGTATTAAGTTTTAAAGAAATGATGACTCATTTTTTTAGTATAAAACGATTCTGAGTAAAGCTTCAGTGTAATATAATATATTATTATTTAAATACTGTTTACGTATTTTACGGTTATTTGTATAATTTTTGGTGAGTTTTTTTGTAATTAAACCCTCATAAAATATTCAATTAGATATAACTCATTTAAACTTCAATTTTTATAACAATTATAACTCATTAGAAATAAACTTAAAAGAAATCAGACAATATCGAAAAAAATCGTATAATAATTTATTAAAGTGTGTATAAAAAAAAATTCTGACTAACGATTTTTGAACTTTTGTTAGGATGATTAGGTAGGTATATGAGTAAGGTCATATTACATTTTCAGAACTTTTTGTCAAATATTTAAAATTATATTACATTAAAACTTTCAAACAATTTGGTAAATTAAAAGTTCTATATTTAAGTCAAAAGTGCTTTAATTGTTCTGAAAATTTTGTCCAATATAAAAAAGTATATATTTGATATTGGATAACATTTTCAAGTTTCTAGCTTCAATATTTTTCGATTTATGACTAAATACCTAAAATCTGAACAGTGAAAATCTCGTTTACGGCGGATTTTTACCGTTTTTCCTCAGTTTTTCGATCGTTATTCTTGATTACTGGAATAACTATGGAGATTTTGGAAAAATGACCTCTCTAAAATACCATCTCAGTTCAATTTAGAATCGAAAGAGTTGCTGGACGAAACTTTTGGACAAGGATTTCTATACGAAAAAGTGTTTACAGAAAAAAAAAAAAAAATTAAAAAAAAATAAAAAAAAAAAATAAACATCATTGTAAAACCATAAGATCCTTCGCTTCACTCAGAATCTAAAATATAAAGGTAATGTTTTGTGTAATCTTAGGAATATATTTGGTATTTGGGATTACATATGCTTACAAAAAAGCAAATGGTACCTACTCAATTTACTTACCTCGTTATGGGCTAGTGTCCGTCGACTAAAAAATAGTGTGTTATTATTTTCCAAGCCTTTTCTGAGATGAATTCGGGTTATACCACTAGAGTTAGAATTCACTATGTATAAAAGTTATGAGAATCGGGTAAAAATATACTACGGTAAATAAAGTTTTGACTTAAACGTAAAAAAACGTAAATTAAATATGCATTATGTCTTAATATTGGTTCAAGTGAAGCAGTAAACATTATTAGGTATTATAAACATTCTTTAAAGTTACGAATTGAAATTTTTTTCATTTTACAATGAAGCTTTTTTTATCCATCAAGTTAAATAATAATTTATATTTATATAACATGAATTTATAGTATTTATTTATTTTATATTTGTACATATATATCGGCAAAATGTTGAATTCAGTATTGTATGGAAATACTAAAAATTATATTCATTGCCTAGGCATTATTTAAAATAAAATAACATTGAAATTTAATCTATTGCCAAATCGTACAAAGAGTTCTATAAAATGACTATATTTAACATATAGCCGGTAATAATATATATATAATATAAATGAAAATCGTAGTTTAAACTAACTTAGATTATCAATGAAAGATAACTTGTGTCGTATTATAATGTATAAGTTATTATAATATTTATTATACTTAGATAACATCAACTCTTAACTACAACTTATTAGACTGATTTTTTTAAATATAGATACTCGTTACTATGGTAATAAATACATTATTATGTAGTACTAAATTTGATTTTAATTATGAATTTTGAATTTTGATCAAAATGAGACTGCAAAACCACATCATCATATAAATACATATATATATATATATATATATATATATATATATATATATATATATATATATATATATATATATATATATATATACACACACACTATATTTGATTACCTTTTAGTTTTATTACATTATATGTCAAATTTATGCGGTTAATTCTGATCAGCCATTTGATATTATTAAAAGTCATCTCAAAACTCTGAGTCATTGAGTGACTGATGAAAGTAAATATCACATATTTTATTTACGACAACACGAGCTTAATCAGAACCTAAACAAGGTTTATTCTATTATCCATCTTGAAAAGTAGTAAGATAGTGCA
The DNA here is from genome assembly GCA_027580255.1 of Therioaphis trifolii. Lineage (NCBI taxonomy): Eukaryota > Metazoa > Arthropoda > Insecta > Hemiptera > Aphididae > Therioaphis > Therioaphis trifolii. The sequence goes on along the minus strand of CM050405.1, from coordinate 22,439,652 downwards.
TTAAAAAAGCATACTTAAAAGTTAAATTATAACTATTTATAACTATTATACTAATAATTATTATAAATAACTTTATAATTTTTAAATTTTTTATAATTCTTATTTATTTAACAAAAATGAATCTCCAAATACATAATTTAATAAATAATATGGTGTGCTTTTTGATTTCTTTAATCCGATGTTTAAGGTCAGAATTATGACTATTCAACGACTCATAACTAAATACTTATATATAATTATATCTATATGTGTAATTACATTTATTTTATTGTGTTTTCATAATTTAAATTAAGTTTTTCTTAATTAAATACGAGTATAACCATTTAACATCTTTTAGAAAAAATACAAAATGAATTGATTCTAATTTTATTATTATCTAGTCATCTTTAAGTTTCTTAATCAAAAGCTGTATAGAAACAAAATGTGACACTGGGGAAATTAATAACTTTCATGAAACTAACTACACAAAACTTAAAAAATAGTAAGATAATATTAATCAAAAGTTTTTGTTTCATATAAACTATTTGGTATGGTATTTTTAATAATCACTAAATTAAAGTTCACCGAAAGTGTATTTGAAGTTTTTGAATGGAATTTAAAATATTGTTTACAGTTTTAACTGTGTTTTATAGTATTGCACTATAATTCTATCATTCTAGTTGAAACTCATAAACTTACTGGGTATGATCTGGAATAATATTTGTTGGGAAAAGAGGTATGTGTATATTCATGATTGGTTAGTAAAAAATATGGTAATTTTCGTAAAATACCGGAGATTTAATCTCCGACTACTTGTCTTCATTGTCTAGTAATCGTTCCAGTGCTTATACGAGTATATCATAATTTTATTCAATTTTAGAGTGTGATGAGATTTTGTTGATTTGTTCTGTTGGAGGTGTCTGATAATATATTTATTGAAAATCAATTTTTTTTAAATGGTATTTTACTTTGAAATGTGTCTTATTTGGGATGTTTGTCTTGTTTTTACAGAAAAACCAACGTGTAGTTATAATTATTGATATTAAATTTCTTCTGTTCATAACAGCAAGTTTGAGGTTTAAAATTGACTGATGGTTAATATTTCATTATTGATTGATTAATTGATTCATTTAAATCATGCATTTCGTTTTTACTGTTAACAATCTTTCAGGTGTTATGTTGTTTCGTACGGCTTTGTCACTTAGAGTGATTTATAAGACCCACTTATTGTTAAGTAATGAATTACATTGTAGTTTACAATTTGTTATTTTGAAAATGAATTAATAATCAATAGAAATGATGTCAATAATCAACATTTGCCGTATAACATGGATAATTCTAATTGTTTAGTTAGCATAGTTAACACTGGAAGCTAATAAAAAAATAAAAATGGATAATTCTGGTATGGTTTTATTCGCTGTGTTCAGATATTTAACCTTCAAACATTGCCCAAATAATTAAATTAATTTGATAACCAGATTACTATTATTTCATATATTTATAAATATGAAAATCCCTTATATAACATTTTTTAAATATTTTCAATATTCTAAAATCTATGTTGTTAAGTATTAAGTATCTAGGTATAAATATGATATTCAATCAAATACTGATAAAATAATTATTTGTATTGAAATATATTCAAATTTATTCTTTCTAATAAAAAAAATACTAAACATGTTATTGTTGAATATCTAATGAAATATACATATTTTTTTTTGAATATACTAGAATATAAATAAAAATATATTTCAATAGCAAAGAATTTACAAATATTTGGAAAATGAAAATTATTGTGCATATTTAATTTACAAAATAATTAATAAACATTCCTTTCACACAGATATTTAGATATTTTGGATTAAATCTGTAATAAACCAAAACCGTAATGTAGGTATTTTGAAATAAATTTAAAAAATAATATACTGGAGCAATAATATTTTAATTTGTACCATTTAGTAAAAATTAATTAGAAAGATACAAAATGTTGTTTAAACAGTTTCAGTGATATGAAGTTTCATTGTACTTATAATGTTCAAATTAATAAGTTCTTGTCAATAACTTGTGTAAAAGCTTTATTATCTTAAATATCATCATTTTTCAGTAAATCAGTGTTCGTAAATCTGAGTATTTTTAGATATTATTTAATTTATTCAGTAAACTAATTATAAATGACATCGTATTGACAAATTGACAATTAAAAAAGGAATCAAAATTATTAAGTCTTACAAGATTATAAAGAAATTAAGAGTACAAACCGTTCCAACAGACACTAAAAACCTTAAAAAGAGCTTTTATAATTGTATGGAGAAAGTACTCTGTTTAAAGACTTCTTAATAAATCAAAGAAAAGCATTTGCGCAACAGTTTGTGAAAAAATGATGTGACATTTTTTTGACTCGATAATTTAATTTTCGACTCGTTTTGTATCAATTATATTGTATCAATATTACATATTTTAATGTATTTACGTACACACGCTTACCATTGTATTTAATACGTTTGCTTATACAAATAATATGTAATAAGCACCTAATAATGCAGACAGATTATTTGTATACCAAAATCATAGAAGTAAACATATTAAATTACGTTTTATTTTATTTCAAAAGTTCTGTGAAAATATTGAGCATTTTTATAAACCATATTAAGTAGTCTACACGTGTAATTTTGTACTTATAGACAATATTTTAATCTCAAAAATAATTTATATGCTAATTACTATTGTTGTTCCATTATTAAATTTCTATCGCTCCCTGTTATCAAGTGAGTGTGAATTAATGTCCTAATATTAAAACGAATACAACATTCAAAATTCGTAAATAAAACGTTGTTAAATGTTATACAGTTGAAACCATAGACTATAATATTAAGTTTTCATATAAAATTGGGTTAAAAAGAAAACAATTTTAAAACAATAAGAGCTACAAATATAAATACAAAATATCTTTTGATATTTTAACAAAAGTTATTTTTTTTTTTAATAAGGATTTTATTATTATTATTTTTTTTTTCGAGTAATTGATTAAAGTCATTTGTATTTTGTATTTCTAAACTCAAATGGTATCTATGTACTTCATACAAATATTTCAATTATCGAACCTAACAGTACGTTTCATATAAATAGTTATGTATAAAAAAATTAAGATTAAAACAATAAATTAAATTATAAATTACTTTTGTAGTTATCACAAAAATTAATATTATGAACAGAAAATATTATGATGGATCCGCTTTTAATAAATGTAATATTCATATTGTGTATCTTTAATTTGAAATTAGTTTAGAGTGATACCAGGTCAATTACAATTTCCTGTAATCGTGTTTCATATCCTATACAACAATACCGGTCGTCGGAATAAAGACCGATAAAATTTATGATGACCCAAAAATAGTGTTTTAGTCTAGTTAAATATTTTAATATGTTAAACATGCGTAAAATTTTTTTAAAATTAAATTTGAATGTACGTACTAAATGGTCATGATATGTGACGAATAGTGTACACTTGTAATATTTTTAAATACATACTCTAACAATTTCACTCCTTAATAAATAGAAAAATATAAGTACACAAAAATATACGGATATAACTTTCAGATTTGGAGATTTATCGATTCCGCCGAAACTTCCGGTTTCGAAAAAAAACCATCTATCGATTCCACCGGCTATTGATGATTCTATCTAGTATGTACTATCCTTTAAATTTTTGTATTTATGAATTATGATCGATTCTAAAAAAAATAATATTCTATTAAAAATATACATGTGAATGATGATTATCCATAAAATGTGAATTGATATAAATGGTAATACAAACATAGGATTTTCGATTTTATAAAATGCTGTAAATATTTTTTTTCTCTATCGGTGGAATCGATGGAGTTTTTATGAACAATAAGGGCTGGAATCAATATCAAATTGGCGGAATCGATATTCACCTTAATTTTAATTAGATTTTATACTAAATGTATAATAATGTATTTTATAGTGGTAAATGAAGCGAAAAAATCTATAGTTTTACAATGTATTAAATTTTTTCTTGAAACTTTATAGTACATGTAAACTTTTAATAAATCGAGAAATTTTATCATTTCATGTATTTTAACAAGGTTATTTTTAGACATTTCCAAAAGTTATACAAAAAACTGTACAAAATGCACACTATAAGTGTATTGTTTTAATTTTGCATCAAAATTTATCTCTATTTTGAATTCAACTAACATATTTTAGACTGAAGTTTGAAAATTTTAGTAATGATTAGTCCCTTTTGTCAATTTGACATTACTAATTACATTTTAATTTCAATATTTATACAAGGTTAATAATTACTATTTTTGTCATGGTTCTTGGATCATGCAACTAGGGTTTAATTTACACTTTAAAGTTAAATCTTTTTATTTTTTTTATTTTTACAAGATATTAACAATCTGTTCAGAGAACAATAAGCAAATTTGATAAGAGTAATAAAAAAACATGAGAAGTATGACAGAAGAAGCCACCCATTGATGACACTACCTATTTTGTTTAAAGTTTAGGGAGATTTAGTCTAGGATTCATGCATCTAGCAGGTCACGACACCAGTTTCGTTGAAGACGTCTAACGGGATTACCCGGAATCGAAGGGACTGCTAGGTTTTTTATAAGAGGGTCAGGATGATTGGGTAACCTACTGTGGAAACGCTTATAGTAGAGTTTTGGTTCATCTTTAACGGAATTCATCCTGAGATCTTGCTGTATAGATTGGTTGGAGACATAAGGTGGAGCATCAAGTTGTTTCTTTAGCGCAATATTTTGAAAAGATTGAATTTTATTTTGTTTGACATGTATGATTTAATGGTTAGGTAAAAAACAATGTGCAATATTTTTTTTAAATTTAAAAAGAAGACCATCATGCCATACCTTGTTAAAAGTATGTGAAACATCTAAAAAGGCACAAGTACAATACTGTTTTTTTTCGAGTGAGAACGAGAAGGCATCGAATATTCTGTGTACCTGATGAATAGTAGAGTGGGCAGAACGGAAGCCAAATTGGGTATCAGGTAGGACCGAGTTTGATATACTAGATAAGATGCGCTTAAGGATCAATTTTTCCAGAATTTTTGCGAAAAAAGGCAGAAGACTAATAGGGCGAAAGAAAGATACGGTATCTGGAGGTTTCTTAGGCTTGGGAATCATAATTATAGCTGAAAATTGCCATAATATTGGAAATTAAGAAAGTCTCAATATACAATTAAAAATGTGAGTGAGGTGTATTACAGCTTTTTTAGGTAAACATCTGGCAACTTCGCCTGTGATGAGATGAAAACCTGGATATTTTTTCTGCGGGTAATTATCAATAACGAATTTGACTTCACTTGGTGAAAAGTGATTCACAGGACGATATACAAGAAGAAGAGAATTTAGAGACTCGGCAACAACAATATTGTTTTCAAGAGAGAAGATTTCAGTATGTGGTTGGAATGTCTCATGAAGAAAATCTTTAAATAAATCAGCTTTTTCCAAGTCAGTGCAGACAAAGGATCCATCTGATTTTTTAATTGGTATGTTAGGTGAATTGAGTTTACATGTTCTTTTAGTGGCTCTCCAAAGACTGCCGTTATTTGGAGACAGATTTGTCAAGAATTTTTCAAGTAAAGAGTCTTTATATTTGGTCAAAATTTTTTAAGGAGATTAGAGAGTTTATTATAGTTATGTTTAAGAGAGGGAAGGCAAGTACGTTGAAAAAGGGCTCTAGCCCTCCTTTTATTTGAAATTAATATACAAATGTCAGAAGGAACTGAAATCTGATTTAGAGGATGATGTGTGTGTGTGTGTGTGTGTGTGTGTGTGTGTGTGTGTGTGTGTGTGTGTGTGTGTGTGTGTGTGTGTGTGTGTGTGTGTGTGTGTGTGTGTGTGTGTGTGTGTGGATTGGATGACCAGGCCGCTGACTGGATCAAATTTGTAAAATTATTAACAGCTAAATCAATTTCATTGGTAGATTTTAGTTTAACATTTAGTTTAATGCCCTGATTTACATGCAAGGTTGTGAAATTGTAAACGGTCGGTAGAGGGATTAAATAGTTTAGGTGGCTCAGAGTGAGTTAGCGGGTAGGTATTAAGAGTGCATAGGACTGACGAGTGGTCAGAGTTAAGATCCAGGAGGTTAATAGCAGAAAGGTGTAGACTACAGGGAATTTTCATGACAAAAATATTGTGTGTGTCAGGATTTTTACGAAGAGAAGACGGACAATAGGTACGGTCAGGAAGGGCAAGTACATTTGTACTTGCGTAGGTATGAAGAACACAGACACGAGAATTATTTGAGCGACAACCCCAACTTTGATGCTTGGCATTATAGTCACCTCCCACAATAAAATTATTGCCAAAGGTACTAAAGTAATTATGGAAATCAACATTTGAAACTTTGTGTTTGGAGGGGAAAGTTAAATCAAAGTTTAAAGAATGTTATGTATTATGGAAATAATAAGAAATTAAATTCAAAAATTTTTTCCATTAAATTTTTAATGTTCGTCCAATATAGCTTATTACAATATAATTATAATTCTTCAATAATCCAAATATGTATCTTATAATATTATACACATGTTATACATGTTTAATAAATATCTCCGATGAGTTATAAAATTTGATACAATACGAATATTATTCTAAAATATATTATGGAAGTAGAGGGACCTATATCATGTAATGTCTTAACGTATACGATACCCACAATCGAAAATCAAGATAATATAATTAGAGTTAGAATGTTGAACTATATCATATGTGATGCCCAAGGATCAGACCTATAAGCATTTTTATTGAAAATAACATAATATCAATATAAAAAAAAAAGGTAGAAAAAGAAAGAAAGAGATATTGTGTTATTGATTTTAATAAAATATGAAAACGTTGGTTCAAGAGTTCATCATAATGGATATCGATTATACGTAGATGCGAGAAATGAAGACCAGTGCTATTTCAAAATGTTTAGGATATAACCTATAATATAGTTCGTTGCTTCTTTGACGTTCAAGACTGGAATGCTTACATTCGATTGGTTTTCAACCAATAATAGTATGCTTATTTTTCAATATAAATTTACGCTATATTTTACATAAAATGATAACATGAGATTTTCACTCAAAATATTTCTATCTGGAATTCAATAAAAGTTTATTCAAAGGAGAAAAAATGAGAGTACTTAAAAAAATATTTTTATATAAAAGTGTTTCAGAAATAAAATAACACGATAAAATATTATACTTTAGCATATTTACCCATCACAACTTATAAATTCCTTGAAGAACATTTTTTCCCCCCATTAATTAGATTGTATAGTATTTATTTCGTTGTCTTAGGTTTTAAAAATTAGAAATTAGATTTAAATAATTGAACTTGTAAAATCTGACTGGCAATTAATGTTCGTACGCAAAGTAAATTAAATACCAATAATTTTAAAGCTTATAATTCTTAAAAGATGGCATCTGATTTTTATTATTGATACGTGCTTTAAACTGTCTGACCATGATTTGATTTAATTAAATTTTTTCCATTTTAAAAATGTATCATACTCCAGTACTTGTCTTTGTCTTGGTTTTCGTGACAACGAATTTCGAGATATTGTATTTACCGTTTCAATAATAGATGATGGTGTTGCTGTCTCACTGATTAAAGAGACTTTCATTTATACTTATTTTCTGTTTTAAATTTAATTTAATTATAAGCAAAATCTATTAAAAACAAATAAAATAATGTGCAAACGCAAGAACGTTGAAAATGAAAAATGTTTTGATACGTATTAAGTCATGGATGCGTATTGCAAAAAGGCTATTTGACGTGAAAAATGGCTTATGTGCTGTTAAAACCATGACTATATATATTGTCTATGCCCGACTCTAGTCTATGAATTGTTCTTGCCACTGTCGGCGTTTAGATATACCAAATAATTTCATAGAACCCCACGGTGGAAACCTATACATACTATTTTTTTTATAGTTTCTGAAACATTATTAGATAAAACGCACCATCATGTGCATACTATATTCATCCAATTTAGATAATTATTTTTGCGTTCGGCATGGCAGACGACACACTAGTTTTGGCCCGCACGATGTAAAAATGTCTCTTAACTCTTTCCGTTGTATACTTAATCACATTGGCTGTCAAACCCGCGTAACAAACAATTATTTTAAATTTTTTTTTTAACGATTTTTGCAATATTGTGATTCGAATGTCTACCGTATACGTCATTTAAGCCATGATTTAAGCCAATTACTGTATCAGTAGAGTTTCCGTATTAATATTTTAAAACCTGTTTGACAATGAGTATATTTATATAGTGTATTCTGTTCATAGCACGTAGATTTGGGACGGAAACTATAATCCGCGTCTGTACTGAAAAAAACGTATTTTAAATAAAATATTTCATCGTCGAAAATCTTATTTTATTACTATTTATTGAGTACAAAACACAACCATTTATTCGTTTGATGAAATATATCAGGTATTTTAAATAATAAATAGATAAATAAATAAATAAATAAAATCAATTAAATTGAATTAAAAGAAATTCAATTTATTCATTATTGTTTCATATTTTTCATTTAATTCAAATTACAATTACATAAAATACATTATTTAGTATTAACATTGAATAAATATATGGATGAATATGAAATATGTCATTAGTTATTATTCTGCTCAAATTTCAATGTAATTAAACAACTAAAATGTGTATTTATAAAAGCGAAGTATGTATATTTTATCCTACATAAAAATGTAATTAAAAAGTTATTCAATTGTAAAGAGTTATTTATAGTCAACTTTTCAAGTATTGATCTAATTTTTGAAATGTTTGGAACAATTTTATTTATTATTTTCTATGAGAAGCCTTTGATAGTACTTGATAGATAAATATAACCGTATTTTAACAATATTACTTAAATATATAGGTATATGAAAAAAAAAACTTTACCAACTTATGATCATACATGTATCATTGGTCATAAAAGTGTATCATTCGATAATGATAATATGCATTTATATAAAAATAAAAATAAAAAACTTGTTTCAATCATTACATTTTCAAATTCTTATCGCTTAGTTGTATACATATCACTTAGATCGTCTACATAGATATCAATATTGAAAATTTCGTATTTACATTAAAAATATACTTTATTCATAAATATTGTTTAGTTCTCTATATTTGATAATGTATTGAATAAAATAGCATTTATATAATATGTACATACAACATACCTACTCATTTTTTGTTTTAAAAAAAAAGTTAATTTTTACTTGATTACATGAGAATTCATATTTATAACCTTACCTTAAAATTCATTAAATTACATAGGGTTCCATAAATGTCTTCACCACGTTCAAAAATACATCGGACTAGCTCTGGGTATGTGTTGACTATTTTAATATTAATTTTAATAAATTCAAGTTAAAATTAAATAAATGTTTAATGTTTGTGTATGACAAAGTAGAGTATTATTATTCAATTTGATGAATTTTTATATTTTTCTGAATATTTTAAAAATAATAATACGATCACCTACATTATGTATTCAGTAAGCTGATTGCCATTGGTATAAAATAATGTTTATATTATTTTTAATAGATGAATAATAATATGATTATTTTAATTGCCTCTGAAAAGTAATCAGCTTTGTATTTGAACCATTTCAGTATTTGATAATATAATATTTTTAAAGGATATGGTGTTCCCTTATAAATGAATAAATCTCGTGTAATATTTTGTTTGAATTTTATTCAACAGTGATAGAATTCCAAATTCCATGTTTGATAACTTTCTATTCTGACTAAACCAAACATTTCAAACGATTATTAAGGCCGGTAATATGAACAATAATCAGATCGTAAAAAACTTACTATTTTATTCTAGCTTAATAATATACGTCTTAGTATTACTAATTCATCGTGCTTAACTTACAATGGGGTATAAGTCCCAGTAAATTGTTTCTCCTTTTATGTATGCAATTTAATTTTGTTCGTTCTTATTCCTTGTTTTTTTGTTTTTTGAAAGCATTCAGTTCACTTAAAAAACAAAGCAATTGAAAGTTCAACTAGAACAATATACATAATCTATACTTGCAATTAGTGTATATAAAGAATATAATTCATTTGACTCGTTATATTTTGTTATACTGAAATCCATAAAAAAAAATATTGTTTTCGATTTCTTCTATTTACTGTATTTCTTAGCACGTTGTTGTGAGCTTATTTGATTTTGAGTGGAGTGAAGTTTCTATTGATTTTACAATCATGGTGTTTATTCTTTTTTTCGGAAACACTTTTTGAATTAGTAAAATTGTTTCAAAAGTGTTATTTAGCCATATACAGAAGGTCAAAATTGATTAGAAATTAAATAGACTATTCTTTAACCCAGTGTTTCTTAAATTTTTCGATTGCAGAGTTCCTTAGAAAATGCAATAAAATACAAAACCTAGTATAATATCAAAAAAAGATAATCTTAAAAATTGTATTTTTGTTTCAGTTAACGAAATAAACATACAAATTATCTAGAGCAAAGTATTTTTCCATTGAATGATTTTCATAAATATATATTTTGTATAATTTAGTAGAATTGGTGAGCTCTAGAGCTTTTTATATACACATTAACCAACAATACATATGAAAATGGACGTGTTAGTTTATTGATAGATCTTTGGATATTTGGTCAAAAATAAAATTATTATTTAAACGATTAATGATAATGTATGTGTACCAAATAAATTCGGTTTTCAATCATTTGTAGATACTTTAAAATAGTGTTTAATAGAGGTGTATTTAATTAATGTAATAATGTATGTGTACCAAATAAATTCGGTTTTCAATCATTTGTAGATACTTTAAAATAGTGTTTAATAGAGGTGTATTTAAATAATAACTTAAAATATTTAAATCACCATTTTCTGACGAAGTGTATTAAAATAAACTAGAAAATATAATATCAAACAAATTTAACTTTTATATTATTAAATAACATTAAGATACATATGTTGTAGAACATGAATAATGGCATTGATGAAAACAAAAATGAGCCATAAGTTATTTTGTATAGTAACTGAATTTTTTGTTTTCATTTTACAGCTCATTTACAGTATTCAATAACACACTTTATTTCAGTAGAAGCTTTTAGTGGAGTTTCTAGGAAGTTTTCTCGTAGCCTTAGGAGTTTTGTAGCACAGTCATCTTTGTAGCTATAATATTGAAATTCTCCAATATTTTTTGGGGAAAATTGTAGAAAAATGTATAAGCAGGCATATATTTTCAACAAAACTTTGTCCATTATTACCCTGTTATTTTAATTAAAGTCAGTTTTAGAATTTTATAAGTTATAAAACTGAAGTTTAAGTATACAAAATGTAATATACGTATTATGATTTAAATACCTGTGTTTTAGTTAGATTAATTTAATTGTAAATACATAATGATGATAAATCATCATTTTTAATATGAAATTTGTAATTTACATTTTTTTTAAATATATGCTTCTGTTATTATAATTATACGTTACTAATACGAGTTAAAACTATTGTTAGGTCCCTTTAAATATAATATATTATGAAGACCAGAGTTTTCATGTACCAAAGATGTTAAAATGCGTGAAATATGCTCGTGAATAAAGTACACAATCTTATTGAAATAGGCATGAATCAGCAAAGCGGAATTTCATTTCGCCGATTATTTACTCATTTATTATAACTGAAAATTATATGAACCAGAAAACCTAACAAAAACATATAAACAGAAAGAAAATATATAAATATTTGTTCGAGCAGACGGAAATTTCCGAGTATACAAATGAATGATACATGGTTATTCACTCGTTAAAACTTGAGCCTTGTGATAATCATCATTAAAAACAAACGGATATAAAATATTTTATACAACACGAGTAGACAGTTACGTTGATTTATACTTATTGAAAATTTGAACGGACGAATACATTTTAAATTTAAGGTTTCAACAGAAACCTGTATTATTTATAAAGATTTATTTAGGTATACAGGTGTGTAGTATGAACATATTTTTTGCCTTTAGAATTCCGCTCACGCACGCACGACCGACTATAAAAATGTAGGTACTCAATCAAAAAGGTTTTCTGTTCCCGATAAAACATACTTTTTGTCACAGTAAAAGCAAGTGGTTACATGAGCGTAAAAACGCCGGTTTTATATCAAATAAATGGAAATAGAAATGTATTTTGACCAACGTACATCTCAACGTAATTACCGATGAAAAATGTGTAGTGTTGTGTTCGATGCATACGTATAATAAAACATTTATTTTATTTGTTAATTTTTTTTTTTATTATTACAAGAAATATACAATCTAATATCTGTATATATAAAACAGTAAGCTGATTGACTGCTATCAACGCACAGCTTAAACCATTGGACGGATTGGACTGAAATTTGGCATACAGATAGCTATTATGGCGTAGGCATCCGCTAAGAAAGGGTTTTTCAAAATTCAACCCCTAAGGGGGTTAAAAAGGGTAAAACGTTTTTTTTTTTGTCTGATTTCTTGAAAATTAAGTATATATACTCAATAAAACATATAAGCATTGTCTATAAACTTTTTTTTTTAATTCAACCCCTAAGGGTGTTAAAAAGGTTGAAGATAAAAATAGAAAATTCCGCCAAGCCGGAACCGTTGAAGCTATGAGTATGAAATTTGGTCAGTAGATTCTTTTCATGCTGTAGACATTCGTTCAGATAATATTTTTCAAAATTTAACCCCTAGGAGGGTTAAATGGGTTAAGAAAGTATAAATATGGAAAAAATCCCCATGCCGAAACCTTAGTATTAGAACACAACCTAAATGTGCGCATTCCACAGGTCACTCTTGCGAGTTGTTAGTAATAATTTTGGTACTGTGAAAAACTATTTTCTCACAAGTCTATTTGATTTTATTGTTCTAATAATGAGTAATAATCATATATACTATGAATTATAATAATACGCAAAACGATTCAAAAACATACTATAAGACATAAGTAATAAAGGATATATTTTATTTCAAGATATCTATCTTAATCAATTTGAATTTCATCGAAAATAGAAGTACTCGTGATATTGCCTTAGCTGTGGCATCTTGTGGAATCGCAGCTACACTGCTCGTGGGTGGTCGAAAGGCCCATGCTACCTTTAAATTACCACTCAATCGTCTCAATCTAACAACTGCGGTCACTTTCTTTTGTAATATATTAAAACAAAGTAATTTAGCCAAAGTTTAAAAAAATACAAAAATAATAGTGTGGGATGAAATAACAATGGCACATAAGGGTGGTGTTGAGGCTTTAAATAGATCTCTAAAGGGTATGAGGGGAAATAAAAGGTTAATGGGTGGTGAAACGGTTTCGCTGACTGAAGACTTTAGGCAGACTCTACCAGTAGTACCAAAAGGGACCAGAACTGATTAAGTTATGTCTTAAAAGATCTACTTTATGGCTTCAGATTAATATACTCAAACTGTCGAAAAATATGAGGGTCAGAGGGTATACTTTGGAGGGGAAAAGTTGGCTGGTAGATTTGCAGATCTTTTACTTGAAATTGGCAATGGTGATTATCCGTCATTCGATGAAATGATAAATATCCCGAAAAATGTGTGTACAGTTGTAACTACAGTTCAGGATTTAATATAAAAAATGTATCCAGATATTGCTCATATTCATGATAAGCCTGTGGAAAGGTTGTGTGTACGAGCTATATTCACTCCAAAAAATGACCAAGCAATAAGCCATATCATAAGCTTATTCTGCGTGTGGGCACACCTATTATGTTTTGCGAAATTTGAAACCACCTAAACTGTGCAGTAGGACCAGGCTCAAAGTCAAAGCATTACATCGCAATATAGTGGAAGCCACAATATTAACTGTATGTGCGAAATGGGAAACTGTGTTTGTACAACGAATCCCTTTAATTCCGAACGATCTTCCGTTCGAATTTAATCGATTACAGTTTCCCCTCAAAGTATGCTTTGCAATGACTATAAACAAGTCTCAAGGCCAGACTCTCAAATTTGAGGAATAGACTTGCGAGAAAACTGTTTTTCACATGGGCAGTTTTACGTAATTTGCTTACGCGTAAGCTCACCCAATAGCTTGGTGATTTTGCCGCCTACTAATAGATCAGCATTGAACATTTTACAAAGAAGTATTGTAGATAAAATTTTGAAAAAACCATTAGTCAAACATTTATTTAAAACCTTCACTGCTAAAACTTATCGTGAACATAGGCCACCAAAAGCTATAACTTATAGAATAGGTTATGTTAATAATTATTACCTTAAAAACTAAAAAATATGTATAAAATATGATTTCAAAAATTTAAATTTCAATAGATTAAACAAAATGTAATTTTGCCAGGTCACATACATTTTTATACTTAAACTCGGCAACAACGGGTAATTCAGCTAGTATTATAGAAAATATAACAATTATAACAATACAAATATGTATTTGTTAATTATTAAAAGATACAACAGTTCATAGTTAATTCAATATTGTATTTCACATTTTTAATCACAAATTTATCGACCACAGCCATACCCATTCTTATTTCTCAAAATTCGATTTGAGCTTACATTATTGGATCTTTGTTATTATTAAGTAATTTAAAACTTTACTTTTCATAAAACTCATCGCATGGTGTAGAAATGTTCCAGAGTTATTATATCCTTAGTACTTTAATTTTTTTTTCATTTGAAATTCGGTATGAAATTATGTTGCTGCAGATTTGTTGTCTATTGCAAATTAAAATAGGTATAGAATTTTTTTTTTTCAGAGAAAATGCTCGTTCAATTTTTGATATTTTTACTATTTGACCAATAATAAATAATAAATAATGAATAATGCGATTTAAATTTTTATTTTATTTCAATACGATTAACATAATGGGTACTTTTTTTATTTATATGACTATAGAAGAGGTTCAAAGGGTAAATTAAGTGGAGGGTAAGATCAATATGTTGAAGAATCACCGCGGGGATGGCAAATAATTGTGTACCAATTGGGCAACCGAACCCTATGCTCATGAATTGGTAATTGTTTATTTGTTTTCGTTTTTAACTTTGATTTGGATAAATGCGCTGCATTGTAACTAATGCGAAAACCGATGAGTCCATATAGGGTTAGTCCTCTTGTACTATACGCGCACATATAATTTCATGCGAGTGCTGTCGAAAACCAAAACGGAATCTACTTGAAACGATACGTAATCCCGCGATGGCGTTACGTCACACAGTGGATATTATACACTCGCGGTAAACATCGATAGCTCTCCCTTTCCCGGCTTCTCTTCCCGGTGGTGTAGTATTTTAATAATTTACAAACGAATTGGACCAAGTAATTATATGATTATATTGTACCTACGCGAACACACGCGAACGTCCCACGTATATTGTGGTATATAATATTGTTGTAATAACCATATTACATCGATAGGGGACACGCGTCTACCTCGTAATATTAGTGTTATATATTATGCACGTAATTCTCGCACTCGGATGATTTTATACGAGTGTCACGTAGTATTTGTTAGTGTGGCTGTAAACGAACTATGTTTAACAGTCTCACACACACACACACACACACACACACACACAAACTAAAATCCATTCTTAGAGTGAAGAACTATTGGAGTTAAATAGTTCTCTCTGAAAAATATAAAGGAACTATATTAGTTACAATTTTTCAAATATATTAATTTTTAAGTTCATAATAAATAAGAACATTTAATTCAATTTATCCGCCAAAACCGATTTAAAAGTATTTTACTCAACTTAAAATAATTTAAAACCAGTTACAAGAATTTACAAAAAAGTTTTATTATTTCATAGAAACGTATATAAATAGTTATTAAAAAGTAAATACGATTTTGTGTAAGAAAAAATAGTTGAACGAAAAAAACTCTATCGCGAAAAATCCATTTTATTCATTGTCAAAAGTTTCAGAAGTCTTTTTCTGAATATTAGAATTTTATTAAAAATACTTTTATACTTCCAGTTATTAAACCATCAATAAAAATAAACAAATGAAGTTTAAAAATGATTAAAGATTTTTTACGAAACGTCATTAGATAATCTTGACTAAATGTTTTAGTTCTTTTATGAATATCGATAGAAGTATACAATATATTTTTGATAATAACATAATAAATAATATCTTTGCCTCCAAAAAACACATATTATTTATAATATTTATTTAGATGATTTAAAGTATATACATAGAGCACAATAAGTTAATGTTTTAATAAACAATAAAATAATAAGATGGCTTGGTAGCTTTAAGGAGGAAATCATTCAGCAACATGACCTCATATTAATTTGATGGATTTTTAGAGGAAAGGAAACCGATTTTTTTTTTTTTTTTTTTTTTGAAACGTAGTTTCTTATTAAAGGTTAAATTGTCTCTGGGTCATTTTCTTTTTAATCTTCTTGGTAGATTTTTAGGAATGGTGATTGATGATACGCGAGAATTGTTAGACTTATATGAGTATATGAGCGTGCACAGTGCACACTTACCTCCTAATCAGATAATTGCATAGCTCATTTCATTTAGCGAGTAGCCAATCGGAAAAATGAAACATCGATGAAGATAAAACAAATGTACTTAAAATGTTTCTCCAAAAAAGTTGCAAATATTAAGAAATTATTGTTAGATACGTTGTAGATTCTGAGTGAAGCGAAAGCTTTATTGGTTTTACAATAATGTTTAGTTTTTTTTGAAGACACTTTTTCGTACATTCAACTTTGTCCAAAAGTTTGATCCAGCTACTCTATAAATCGGAAATTACATATAGATGGTACTTTGAAGGTTCATTTTCTCTCCTGTTAATAGTATTTCCAGGCGTGAGGAAAACGGTAAAATTTTCCGAAAACGACACTTTTGCTAAATCGATTTTAATTATTTAAATTACATAACTGGGAACAAGAAAACTTAAATCAGGTTTGATGAAAAAAAAACTTACCGAAAATTAGACTCAAAATGATAAAATATATAAACGTTAACATAACGTTATGTTTTTATACTGAAGCGTTGTTCAGAATCGTTAAACTAAAGAAAATTTCTTTAAACACTATAAATACAATAATTAAAATAAACAATAAATTATTGTTGTATTTCAAAATACAAAAATGAGTTACTTCCTTTATCTCGGGGAATGTTGATTTAAAAATACGTCTTTCTTCGCCGGAAACTTTATCACGAGGGATTATAAATATATTTTAATATTATGATTTCTAACCTCTTTGGAGTAGTAAAGTTACTGCCCATGGTGGATATATAGATCTTGTTATATATATATATATATATCCCCCTTGTTACTGCCGTTTTCGCGGGAGGTACAGAACATATCCTTTATCACATTTCAACAAAAAGTGAAAAATGATAAAATTCGAGTTACCTCCCTTTTCTTTGGAAGAGTCGAAATGATCTCTCTTTTTTCAAAAATCAATACTACCATCACCAATGACTTGTCCGAAGAACGAAGATTATCCTATGGTGTGAGTATGTTCTTTAAAAATATATATATATTGCGTAAAATGTATGAACTGTAAACAATGGCTAGAGTTTGTTACTACTAAAGGTACCAACATTCAACTAAATTCTTCCGGTTCATACATTTTTCTCCAGATTTGCAATGTTTATATTGACCATACTCGAATTCGATTAATAGCAAATATTTATGTTTATTAGTCCCATTTACAAGATTGACAAAACTTCAAGGATGTTTGGCGATTAAACAGTAATAGACAATATCCTTTAGACTGGAATATGATTTTTGTTCGTCAGATACTCTAGTTGAGCTCAGCGAAAATTCTAATTGGATAATAATTGGACTTTATGTTACAATCGTTACTTTATGTGCATTAATAATAACAAATCGTTTTACACGTATCATATACAAACATTACAAACTTACGGTAGATCACGGTGGGCCCAGTAGGCCATGTCACACGCCAAGCGATTGTCAATTCTGCAAATATCCCCAACACGTTAATAAAAAAAAAAAAACCAAAAAAAAACTATTGCTATTTTAATAGCCCCTTCCCCAATCCCCTGACGATAGTTCTTTTTACGACTTTGCATACACACACACACACACACACACACACACACACACACACACACACACACACACACACACACACACACATACTATATTTTAGATACCCACAATGTTACTGTGATATTTCTGAGCAGCGGAGTGTAAAGGTGTTAATAGTGTAGCAGGTATACGTGAAATCGACCCGGCAGCCTGCACGCGATGCTGACGATGTCGGGCGACCGGACAGCCGGCGCCGCGCCGGTCGATCGTGCGAAATTCAACGAAATCCCAACGGACGCGACGGGGTAAGAAAATAATAAAAATAAAATGAATGCCAATCATCGCGTTCGTATCGTGTTGAAACGACACGACCGCGTAGAGCCACGCGACTGCACTCAGAGCAGGCATTAGGACTCGATCGTCTATTGTACATGCGGACTGCCACCGCGGCCACGTCATACGGTATATAAGACCATGCGGAGGAGGAGTGCGAAAATCGGATTTCGCTACGCGACGTGTCGAACGCTAATGAAGAGAATCGAGAGCCACGTGCACATTATAATTCACTATCGGTCCATCGGTGACGTATGCGTTGCAATCAGTGCTCGAATCGAGGAGGGGTGACGTGGGAGGACTGAGTACTCCGACTAATTTTTCTAAAAATTTATCGTACCTCTATTATTACTATTTTTTTTTTTTTTTGTATAACGCGTGGGATGGTAGTACCTACGATGAAATATTAAAATCTTATTTTACGATACATTTTTTTAATGTTAAGAGTGTATACAATAATAAGTCAGTAGAAATATATACGTAATTGATAGTAAATGCAGTTCATTTTACGGAGTTAAATGGCATAATTTATAAATATTATATAACATTGTATTGTAATAATGTTATGGTTTTTATTACTTTAAAAAAAAATAAAGGTTAATGATATTCATTTTCATTTTAAATATTGATTAATATAAGTAATAAGGATGAAACGTTTTAAATGCCATTTTGTATTAAAAATAATTCATTGATATTTTTCCATATTGAAATAGGTATAAAGGGGGTGTGGGGGCATAGTCCCTCATTTTCAAATAATCTTTAAAAAATTCCGGGGACGCTACTTTTTTATAAGTTAACAGAGTCCCCCTACTTTTATTTTTCCACTTCGGACACTAGCTGCAACACAGTACAGTGCAGAACTGCGTGCTGTATATAGTGTACGATATACAATATTGTTATTCTTTGGTAATTGTGATTGTGTCGACTTTCGAAATCGACAGATTGGAATTTTTCCAACACTCAGAAGATAATTGGACTCGAGCATATCGGGTTAAATACCACTTGGGGTATTTATTATTTCGTTTGGGATCCGTTTATTTCGACGTTTTAATAATTTTGTTCAAATCACATGGAATCATTGCCGGAAGAATTTCAGTGATATTCAATGAGTTTCTAGTTCTCAATTCGTGAAATAAACATAATTTTATTATTATTATTATTATTATTATATGAATATCTTGCCAAAATATTCATACTGCTACTGAATTTAAATTTGGCATTTTTAAATCCCATACGTGGAACAATGATACTTTGGCGACGAAAATACAGCATAATATTGTGTTCGCTTTTGTTTAGCAATAAAGACTTGGTTTACTCATGCGTACTTTGCCAAAATGTCTGCAGTTTGTGTTGTTTTGATATTTAATTTTTTCGCCCTCACTATAAACGTTTAAATATACAACAGAATCTTAACGTCAAAAAGTTGTACCACAGTAAGTTTAGGGATGTGGTTAAACGTTCTATAGACAATATAATAAAGCAATGTTACACAGATTGAAGAATCAGCCTTAGACGTTTTGTGTCAAATTTGGTAATTGTGACTATATATATTATTCATGCTTTCTTGAAATTACTTTAATTTCTACGGCTGTAGATAAATAAATGTGTCGAGCCACGGGTTTTGCCATTTTTTGTTTTTATTTTGTTTTGTTTTGTTTTTTACAGTAATTGAGCGAGCTTTATGTTTATATTTATCACATAATAAGCTTTTTGACATTCAAATTTCACATCTCATATTTATTATAAACTGGGAAGAGGCCCGTCACTAGTTATTTTTCGGGTCATTTTCACCGCGGAAGGATGGTTGTCCATTTTCCTACACCCGACCACCTGGTGAATAACGTTATCACAGATCTACCGAGGTCACAGATAATATGTGACACGCGTCACCGTGATCGGCGATGAGTGTGTCTCGCTCGTGTTACCGTAATACATTTCATCGTCAGTACGTCAGGGGTAGATTTAACGTATTGGCTCGCAAACAACGGCAATAATAACGATGACAATAATACAATTCAGACGTGTGTGTGTGCGTGCGTGCGTGCATGCGTGCGCGCGCTTGTGTATATTTGTATGTGTATGTGTGTTTGTGTGTGTGTGCGTGCGTGCATGCGCGCACTTGTGTACGTTTGTATGTGTATGCGTGTGTATGGGCGTGCGTGCATGTATGTGCGAGCACGTGTGTGTGTGTAGAAGTGCAACACGCAGACAGCCAGGCGCGGGGTCAGGGTCACCGGGCTCGCATTTGAGAACAGACGAGTGTCACGCGCGGCGTCTTTCCTAAAGGTGACGGGGGGAGGGCAGGCACGGAGAGCGGCGGCCGGCACCGTAGTGGACGTTTTTGTATCGCGAAATCACATTGACGGCGGCGGCGGCCCGTGCACGACGTAACGATATAACGGCAACGTCAAATCGCCCCGTGTATCTCGATCCCATGCCGCGCGTCGAACACACCACGTGACGATAATTTACGTGTTATGCGTGGCGGCGGCATCGACGGTAGCCACATCGGCGGCGACGGCCTGACGTGTAACAACACCCGTTCCGCGTGTGTCGTCCGCGTCGTGACGGCCGACGGGCAGACGAGCAGCGACCCGGCGCGCGGACGGTACTCGCGGTGTTCCGCTGCTGGGGGGATTGGGGAGGGTCGACGGGCTCTGGTCCGCGACGGTGGCGGTGGTGGCGGCGGGCGTGGGTTGTCGCGGACGAGGGCCCGCGGGCGCGATGCGCGCGCGTATTTAATGTACGTGCAGAAAGCACGTGACTGAGACAAGACGTGACCGACGCCGCCGTAGCTTTAGGCCCCGAGCTCGCCGGCGTAACAATCTCGGCCCGAAGCCTCCTGCCCCCGTCACCCTTTCCGCTCCACGGTACGGTTCGCCGCGCGCGTCACGGTCGACGTCGGCTTCGCGGGTGCGTTAAAACCGCACGGGCCGTTGTTTATTTGTTTTCGTTCTTTTCCCTTTCGTTGTTTCGCTCTTCCGGGCGCGGCGTTTTTGCGAGTCGGATACGACCGCCAACCAGCTCCCCCCTCCCCCCTCCGTCACCCGGGTTTCAATAGACACGTCGAGCACGGTTAAACCTCTCTCGGCCGGAAACGCTTCTCGGCCACCGCGGCCGCGGGAAATTCGCTTAGGTCACGTCTCGCGTGCCAAAACTGAGCGCCGTCGATATTCCTTCCGATTCGCCCGTCGGATGTCTCGTGTCGACAAATGCACGATATACACACTAGTACGATATAGTCGGTCGGGGTTTGTGACGTTTACTTTTTTCTCTTTGTCCGTCGTCTCTTATAACAAAAACGAATGAACAAACAATTAATCGATTCAATATCGTCATTTTAAATGGAAAAAAAAATGGTATTTTATAAATTTCATATTCGACGATGATATTTTTCGCACGACCGGCAACGTTCGCTTTCCCGAAGAATTCGATAAAATCGTCACGTGTCGTCGCGACGTTTGACTATTGTGTGCCGTCGCCCCGGGGCAGGCGTGCGCCGTCACCGTCACCGCCTAAGGTGAAGGTAGGTCGGGCTCGGCCGTAGACCGCGGCTGTAAAACCGCGACGGCACGGGGCCGGGACGCGTGCGGCGGTGGTGGCGGCGACGACGGAGCGTCGGGCGCACACGGGGACGGCCCGCGCGCGAAAACGATTAGAGCCGCGTGACAAAACGTCCGGCGGCACATTGATTCGTACGCATCCTCCGCGTTTCTTTGGGCCCCGACGGTAAGGTGTGGGCGCGGGTGTGCACGTCGGTTGCTAGACGTTTAGATTTTTTAATTTTGATTACGATTTCATATTTCCCTTCGGGGGCACAAACGCTATTGCCGCCGGACGTCGTACGCGACGGCGGGCGGCGCGGGGACTATTTCGCGTGCGCGCGTGCGCGCGCGCCGCTACAACCGACACTACTAAACCACTACAATTACTGGCCACGATACTACGGAATTTACACTGGCGCGCACGTATACGACACGCGGATTTGCGTGCGTGTGTGTGTGTGTGTGTAAGTGTGCAAGCGTGTTGGCATGTGTATGTATGTGTGTGTGTGTGCGCGCGCGTTTGTTGGCGCGCGCGTTCATATCGATTGTGGTCTAGAGGCGGCGGCGGCGGGGACGCTCGTTAATAGTAGTGGTAGCGAGCTGCGGCGGCAGGAGTAGCGAGCGGCGAGCGACAGCAGAAAGCGACGCTATACCACCGGCCCCTGCCCCCATCCCAACTACACGCGCAGGAGCGAAGCCAACGCTAACGGCGGCGGCGGCCGAAAACGACGGACTCGAGCTGCGCGGCGGCGGCGACTACCGCCGCGATTCTACGGACGACAACGACTACGACGATCACGACGATCACCACAACGGCGGCAGCGGCGGCGGCACCGTCAGTGGCACCGGGCGCAACGAGTGTGTCGGTCGTCTGTCGGTCCGGTCCCCAGCATCGGTCGAACACACGCGTTCGTGCACCGTCCGGGGGGAGGGGGCTCACGCGCGCCGAAACGGTCGTAGCAGCGATATCCCCGTGCGGCCGTTATCATCGTCTCCGTTCTCGTACACCAAGTGTATCACTTAAGAATATTATGTATTATTATTATAATCAACGTGTCGGTCGCAGTCGTAATTGCACGCGTGTATCGCTACCGACGTTACTGGCCGTTACGTGCGTCGCAACGCGAAATGACGACGGGCCGTCCGTGCGACAATAATCGCGACAATTATTAGTGTCTAGCAGCCGCGCTCCGTCGCCGTTACTCCCGGGTTCGTCTTATACTGCAGCTGCTACCACTGGTTCCGCGGTCACAGACTCTTTGACGCTGCCAGCCACTGTACCGCCGTCACCGGCCGTGGCACGCCGCATGGAGTCCGCGACGAGCGCGAAGCCCGCGGCGCCGGGATGCTCCTCGTCGCCGAACGCCGGCCGGTTCGCGGACCGCGCCATCGAGAACCTGTACCAGAGCTACAACGCGAAGCAGAAGCGCGCGGCGTTCGCGTGCTACGTGTCCGCGTCCGTGCTGTTCGACGTGTACTGCCTGTCCGTGTACGATGCATGGTCCCCGTGGACGTGGTGCCTGCTCGCGGCCAACGTGGCCACGCTGCTGTGGTGCCGGCTGGCCGGCGGCCGGCGCCAGTACTGGACCGCGGTGGCCCACCTGGCGTGGCTCACGGCCGACGTGCAGGTCGTTTTCCACATGGTGGCCAACGCGGCCGAGGGCGCCGACCTGTTGGGCTGGATACTGCTCTACGATTACCTGGCGTATGTGTCGCTGCCGCTCACGCTCACCCTGTGCATAGCGCTCAGCGCCACCACGTGCTTCACGTACGTCGTCACCATGGCCGTGCTGGGCCATCACCACGTGTACCTCTTCCGACAGGTAACCGACACTTGGCACCCGTTGCGTTATTGTTATTATTATTATTATTTTTTTTTTCGTACACGTCGCCGTCGTCACGCGCACACACGTGTGCACACACACACACACACACACACACACACACACACACACACACACACACACACACACACACACACACACACACACACACACACACACACACACACACACATACACACTCACTCACATACGCGATTTGCGCTCGTTTATATATTCCGACGGCGTGTAAACACGTTGTAATATTGTTTATTCGCGCTTATTGTTTCCCGTAGCACGCCGCGAGCGCGGCTTTGCTGTGCGTGAATGTGTGTGCGTGCAGAGTAAGTATGAGTGAGTATGTGTGTGTTTGTGTGTGTGTTTTTGCGCGCCTTGACTAATATTCACGCCGGATCGTCGTTGGCCAGTTATGTGTGTGTGTGTGTGTGTGTGTGTGTGTATGTATGTATCAACGTCACCGTGGCTTTGAGGAACGTCACCGTCCACCGCAGCGTCGCGACGTCCTTTGGACTTGGTCTCAGAATTTCTCTAGCACGTATTTAAATTGTGTGCGATGTGCATGTGCCTGAGGAAATTCAGTGGAAATCGTCGGATGAAACACGTTCTGTCTTGTGTGTGTGTGTGTGTGTGTGTGTGTGTGTGTGTGTGTGTGTGTGTGTGTGTGTGTGTGTGTGGGCGCGCGCATCACCATAACGCATCTCTATATAATATATATCATATTCACTCTACCTCAGCCTGTCGATTGCTTACCTGAAAATGAGCCGTATAACGTACGTGAAAGAACTTCTGAGACGACATCTGACGTTTAATTGGTTCATAATAAGTACACAGAATCGTGTTTCGATTGATATTCATGCGATTCCGGTGACATAGATGCGTGGCGTAGAGACATTACGTGCAGCACCCGGGTGCGGTACGTCATGATGGGTATATTATAAAACACGAAAATGAACACTCGCGGGTTACGGTTAATTCGAACCGATGTGGTAATAAATTGTGTTCTATCCACCGCCTACTTGTTGGTATACATGTCAATGAGAATTATAATAACAATAGTACGGAGCGACCAGAAGCCAAAACATAACGCAGAAACGTCAAGGATACCACAAAAATAAAAATAAAAATTAAATATCCCAAATATACGAGTAATTTCATGTCTGACTGAAAATAATTTTTTTTGAAACAACTCTACGTAGTAGACATTAGCTTGAGTTTCACTTTGACTGTGATCTAAAAAAAGTGACATCAACATTTATTTTCCTAGGTTACCGTTAACTAAAAAAAAAAAAAAAAAAAAAAAAAAAAATAGAGATAGAAATGTCGTGGCCGTGGTGTTCGAAATGATGTCAGAATTTTTTTTTACATATGAATATATTTTTACGCGATTCCGCCAAAAAAAAAAAAAAAAAAAAAACAACTACAATAATATATTGTGTTTATTCCGATGTGAAATATTCGTTGACCTAACGTACGAATCCTGATGTGTTTTAATTACGAGCCTTAATGTTTTAATTCTTAAACATTCAACAAAGTTTAAAAAAAAAACAAACTATATAATAAATAATTACAATGTTAAATTACAATAATTAAAAATATTTTAAACGTTTTTAGTATTTTTTGTTCAAGTTTTTTAATAGTTATATATTTATGGGAGATATTAACTGAATTATTGTTCAGTATGACATCAGACGTCTATTTAACTATATTATTGTTAACATGAAACACACAAAAAAAAAATTATGTTAATTTGGTTTGAATAATGTAATAATATTTAATTTTGCATAAGCACATGCGCGATCTTTCACACATAAACATAAAACAAATTAAACGCCAGGCATAATTAAAAAACAATACTTCAAGTCAGTATAAACTAGGTAGGTACCCACAATCTACATATTGTACAATAAGTTTGTAAAGTTTTCCGTTTTTATAAACTGTGTTTTAATTATACTTGGTCATTGTACCGTTAAGTAAGTATACCTGTTCTGACAGTGTTAAAAATTAATTGTTATCTAATTACCAATAGAATGTTCAGTAGTATCACATCATTTGGGATCATACACCCATTTTTATTGCATAAAAACATTTTTTGTCATGGTCAAATGTCATTGAGTTTTTTATGCGGAAATCGGAAACCCTCTTCAATCAATCTCTGTACGTTGGGTTTTGCAAGTATTTTAGGATTACAATCAAATCAAACTTCCACATATACCCTTTTCATATTTTAAATTTTCCTAACACATGACATTCTGATGAATACGCGTAAGTGTATGTATTGTATACACTTCACCGATGTATGCATTACACGTCGTAACATGTTGTATACATAATAGTAGTTTCATAATTTTTTTTTTTCAATAATAATTACTGTCACTTAAATAGTAGATTGCACCGTGTAATAATAGATTATGTTTAATGTAGTTTGTAAATTCACGAATATAATGTATTGTAATACAATGCTATAGTGTCAATATCGTTTTCTAATCGTCTCGTAAGTCAAAAATATTTTCATACAAATTAAAGTTTTAAATCCTGACTGTCCATGATCAAAATTGCATTTAAAGAAATCTATTTAAAAATATCATATTCCTGTGAGCAAGACAATTAAAAAATCTTTATGGATACTTAATGTTAAGTCGGCTTCTTTTCTTGCGTGTCAACTATGAGTTACTGAAGATACTGAAATTCAAAACGTGTGAATCATGTTTTGATACCAAATAAATACGTATGTCTATTTGTTTTCTTTTTGAGTTGCCAAAGTTTCCGCTCGTTTTACGTTCTCTAGAAGTAAAACAATACGTTATTATTAAACACTTCTTTTGAACAGTTCAAATTGTGCTATACGTATGCTGCGTGTTTTAAAAGAATACCTGTGGGTGTTCTACATAAGAAAGTTCAAAAAAAATGTTTGGATAAAAGGAAAAACTTTATGTCCTCTTGTCATTATTTTGCAAAATAAATATTTCAAAACGCCGAGTCGTAGAGCCGTGTACTTACATAGTGCAGTTGCCGTTGTCCCACCTGTTAAAATATTAATCACGATACCTACTAATATACTATCCTCAGACCTATTGTGAGTGTGTAGTTTTATTGAATTCAGAAAATTGGTTTAAAAAATATTAGTACAGGTGCATACATATGATCAAACGACGAATACTGAATACTTAAATGTTTTGAGTTAACTGTAATCGAGATGACAATGTATAAAAAAGAAACTACAAAATGTAAAATTTGGGTCATCAAATAAAATAAAAATTCCCTGTTTTTCCATCTTGAAATAATGTTGAAAAATCGATATATTATTTACTATTTCAAACTATTAAAAATTATTCAAACTAAATACGCGTTTCAATGTATTATGTATATGAAAATTATTTTTAGTCATGGTCTAAATTAATTATTTATTTTCAAAGTTTTGTGGTTCAACATAGTTAATACACTAAAGGATTCACTATCAGATATTTGTATATACATATATATATATACAATATATGAATAATATGTATTCACATGTACTGAATTGATTAAGGAATATTAATATTAATATTTTTAATATTATAAATATTAAAAATTACCAGTAGATATATTTAGGCTATAGAAATATTCAAATTTTTGAAATAATTTGTAGATCCTTCACCTTCACTTTAAACTATTGAATTAACCATTTAGGATTATTGTATACAGAATAATAACTAAAAAGTATAATATTTAGAAATCAGAATCTAATTATTCTGATAAAACTTGTAATACTAATATTGAAAATTCTCATATTTTAAAGTTTTTAAAGAGGATAAATTTATATATTTTATTATTATTTTATAGCTTTTTATTTGATTTTGAATCAAATTTTAATTTTTTATTTATTTCTAAACATATAAAGCACAATATCGTTTTGCTAAAATTATTTTGTAAATATATAATGATAATTTTCATTCGCTAACCATTCATTTCTGGCTATAACAAAACTTAATTTTTAATAAATTATACTTATGCTTAACGTATGTTAATTGTTCTTTATCATTAACTACACTAAAGAACATTTCATATATTCTAATTAAATATTAAAAAGATTTTTAATAACTTTTTCAAGAAAAATATCTTTCTAAAAAATTCTCAAAGAATATAATAAATAATAATTTACTAAATTTATATTGATACTCGATATTTTTTGTTAAAAGGTACAATTTGTGATTTGAATCATTCAGTATTAATTATGTTAACTAATGCCAACTATTTTTACTTTATTTTTATGCAATACTACAATATAAATAATAAAATAATTAAATTTCATTTTTCGGATAATGAATCATATAGCTAATTAAATAACTTTCAAATGAAAATTCCATTTTTAAATTGTACGTTTTAATTTTTGATTTTTATACTTAAATATTTCAGTGTTAAACCCCTGAAATTTGATATGTTTGGCTTCAATGTAGTTTGATACAAACTACGTACATTGTAGTTCAGTAAAATTTCAAATTCTTTATTTGGTTCTGGTAGACAAGTCTTCCCTGCAATATTCACGTGGCATTGAATTCCATGGTCAGTTCATTAACATACTATTATAAAATACAACAGGGGAATTTAATAAATAGTGAAGCTGTAGTTTTACTGAAATTCTCTATTCTACAACAGTTAAGCTCATTCGTAAATGTTCAACAATAAAATATGTTGTATAATATACGTATTATAAAGAAATGTTTAAATTTTGATTAATTATAATTTATTCAATATCTTACTTGAAGATTATTTTAAACTTTTTCTAAATACTGAAGAAAGAAATTTGAACTAAAAATTAGTATAAATATGTTACTATGAATATTTTTTGTTATTTAAGAATATTGAATTTATTTTACAAGGAGCAAAAAAAAAAAAAGTATATTGAATATTATTTAAATTTAAGTGATCAAGAGTAAAAATATTATGTCAATGGAAGAATAAATAATTATTTACACTATTCAGTGACAGTACTATAGATTGATTTTAACGTAATTAAATTCATGTACAATTTAAGATTACAACTCTGAAGATGACAATTAATCATTTTCTTATACTAATCATGAATTTTAAGTGGCATGTATTATGTTTTAATGTTTTTAAAATTACAAATTAAGAAATTAATTAAAATATTTCATCAAATAATTTAATTTCAACAATTCGAATGATTGAAAACGCCGTAGTAAGTTAGAATATATAAATTAAATTCACACAAAGTACACAAAATAATGATGAAAAATAAATTATAATCGTGTAGTGTTTGTTATTTTATTAAAATCAATTATTCATATAATTTTCCAATTATAAATACGAATTCAAGTATGAAATAAAAATATTTAAAATCATAAATTAAAATCATACTTTAAATTTATATTGATATCATTACGTGACAATTTTTTACGAATTATTTATTATTTTAATAGTTTATAAAGAAGCATATAAAATTGAAAAAATCATTTACCTATTGGAACCCGAAAAGGGATAATTTAAATAAATATTTTTTAAAGTTTTCAATCGAAATTGTCATAGCTTACATTGAGTCCTGTTTTGTTGTTTATCAAAAATACTATAATTTTAACATTTCAGTGATCATCTACACAGAAATATTTTCAAAAATTAATGTTAAATATAATTTATAACATTTAAAAGGCCATAAACAAAATGTGCTAACTGCGAGATGTTGATCCCATTAATGAATTGTGATACTTTTGTAATGTGTTCGAGATAGCTAATATAGATAGCAAACCTTTTTAATGAAACGTGACATAGGTGTATGAAATAGCAAATGTGTTATAAAGTACGAATGAAAAAAACAGTATTAATGTCACCGTTGTAATTTTTTATTTGTAGTGAAATTTAAAGTACATCGAGTTAATATTAATGTCTGGTTATTAAAATTAGACGATAATTTTAAATTCTATTAAGTACTTTCAAAAGTTTATTTAAAATATTCAAAATCTTAAATAAAGCGAAAACTAAATGTTTAGTAGGATCAAATGGCTATTATAAAATTAAAATTAAAAAGTATACACCAAACTTCATATTAAGTTTGATTTATAATAAATAATTGGATATAATTCTAAACCTATAATTTTTATAATTTTTCAATTCCAGGAATTTAATGAAACATTTTTAAACTGAAAAGCTATTTAAATTCACAACTATAGAATAAAAATAGAAATGTTAGGATCGAAACTTACAGAAAATGCATAAATATAAAATAAAAAGTATGTTGGTTGGGACTGAAATTCAAAAATTAATGATAAATAGATTTAAATGACAAACAATTAATCACTTCGAGTACTGCTAAGAAATGCAAAAAAATAAAAAAATCGAAACAAAATTGTTTATTATAGAAATACACGTCAATCATAAACATTAAAACATGGACAGTTATCATTATTTTATACATGAACGAAATGATTAAAGCATTAGCACTAATAAGTGTATCAGGGAACAAGAGGCAATATTTTTTTAAGCCCTCCTCTCTACATTAATGCAGCTGATCAGCATTCTGTCAAACACCACAATTGTTTTTATTTTATCCGATTATTAATGATTAAATACATTTGTAAAGTGATATTATGGTAGAATGTTGAAAATTCAATGTTCACTTCAACATCTTAACACTGATTCGTAATTGAAGGTTGGTTAGGAATATAAAATAATGATTATTTTTTAGTATAATGCTGTGTCTTCAGTCTTGTAAAATTTACCTAAACGATTATGTTTACTTAGTTATGATTCGTGATTAATTACGGAATCGGTTAAACTCGCCCATGAGCGGATAATAATCTTGATATAAGATTATCTTAAGTCGTGGTAGTGTTTTATAATAGAATTATGAAATAGAAAACGGTTACCATAGTTAAAAGTTAAATTTAAATTTGACTTAATGCTATTTAAGGTACAAATTAATACAGTTGTATAATATATCTACTATATATAAAATATATGCATGTATATACATACAAATAATTTTTATTAAAATGGTTAATTTGCTAATTTGCATATAAAATTTGATAATCTAACATCTTGAATTTCATCCACTTAGTTACTATAAAAGAATATTCTTTGTAAAATGTTAACGACACAAGTTTAATAATTTTCTAACAAATACCTATGTAATTAATTTAAACTATTTAATTGAATATAATGATCATTATAATTTACGTATACCTACTCAATTTATAGTTTATACTTTCGAACGTATAAACTCAACTCAGTGGTTTAAGCAATTTAAATTTAAGTTCCCAAAATTGTAATTATTAACAATAGAGTAACTTGACTTAATTTAATGGTAAATTCTGTATAGACACAGTAGATTCCCGTGTATGAAAATTGGTTATGAGCAGTTCTCGTACTAACAAAGTAAACCCTACCCTCGTCAAATAATGAATAATAAGTACGATATTTTATAATTGGTAAATTAATCTATAACTCGTTAGACTATTGTCAATTGTATAATTTTATGTAATTTTTTTTTTTTACATCGTGCGCTACTAAGATCTTTAAATTTTATTTCCGTTGGTTTTCAGTGGAGTAGAATTTTACTGGTTTGTATTTTACACCACCACTTGAAAGAAAGTATCTGTTTGTACACGTGCCACATTTACGTGAGCTATGTTTCATCACTGAATAATACAATGAGAATTAATTTTATCAATGATTATCGTCATTATAAATTGTGTTTTACTTGTTCCAAAGATATAGCATTTCAGTAAAAATGTGAATGGAATAAAAAAATGTTTTCGATTAATCATGAAATTGTTATCATTTGTTTTGTAGATGTGTTTTTTGAATAAGAACATTTACGTGGTGCTGGCTTTTGTGGTAAAAGTATATTGTAAAAGTTTAAAATTTGAAAAATAAAAATAAAAACTTTCTTCCTTAGGGTATATCATTGACAAAAGTATGACAAAAAAAAACCTGATATTTACTGTAATAAATTTGTAGAAACGTCTGATGAAGTGTTTATCAAACAGTGTATAAGTATTAAATACGTCCGCATTTTTATGTGTGTCACGCGGGAGTTTGAAGTTTGTTTTGTTTCAAAAATGACAAAAATCTATTCACGTTTAAAAATGTGCACTGACTCAAAGTTATCCCTTGAGAGTGAATTGGCTCTTTAGTCGTGCACGTATATTTTGAAACGATAGCAAAACCAACATATTATAATTCTTAAAGCAGGTTTATAAATGTTGACTATTATGACTTTACGTCGTAAGTTAAATATTTGTATAGCTTATAAATTATTGATGTTATAAATGGCTAGAGTAATATTTTTTTCTTCTTGAACCCTTCATGAAATTATCACGGTTGAAAAATTTTGGGATGACTCTTGGACTAATCTGGTCCACCCCTGTCATCGTCATTTATATTTCAGCGTACTATAAATAGTGAGTTCATTCATTTATGATTTTCTATCGAAGAAAAAAAGAAACTTATAAATAAAAACTTGTGTGCGTCACTGAATAATATAATGTATATAAATGGTCCAGTGGCTGCAACGATTTATTCATGCACAACTTATTGTATGAGAAAATATACAAATAAATAGCGTTACTACCTACATCTCATACTATTGTTTTAACTAATACAATTATAATTGCATAGGCATACTCTTATGTTATGGTACTAAATTAATTAGTAAATATTTATTTAATGTATTTAACGAGGTCATTAATAATTTTAAATACATAATACAAAAGTTGTGAAAAATAATTTAAAATAAATTCACTCATTTGATGTAGGTACTTGCACAATTATATGTTGTGTCTATGTATGAAATTGTAATCAAACATATTATAATATTCGATCTTAACGTATAAGAATTAAAGTGTATAATTATAATCTCGTTATTATATTTAAAATAAATTTACAAGATACCTATTGATGATAATATAAATAATAATTGCAATAGATAATCAAGGTTTTATAATGCGATATTCATTTTGAATCACTACTTTTCTCTTTTTAGTAGAAAAATAATTTGATAATTTTTAAAATTTCAAAAACTAATAATTATTTGACTTAGTGCAATAAAATAATTTTATTTTGCAGCAGTGCCAGATTAATGTTGATAGATGATATCTGAAATTCTTAACAACATCAATCATATTTAGAATTGCTATAGCCTATAGTTTCTCTGAAAATAGAGTGTTACGTGACTGTGATTCAACAAATCTCTCATCAGGCGCATGAATATTATTTCATTCAAAAGATCATTATTATTTATATTTTTATTGAAAATCTCACTCGTCCACCAAAAAAGCTCATCAACTGGATATGTGGTTTTAGATTGTAAGTACAGTATGTTTTAAAATTATGACAGTAAATTCATCACATATGCTATGGTAGTACAAACGGTTATATTTATGTAAATTATAAATGAAAATATAACATTATTATTTACAATAATATTTTATATCATTGACCTAAAATCCATCATATTTCTCGATTAAGAATAAAAAAATAAAAATAACAGTATTTGCTTAAAATTCATCCTTTATAATTGGAAATCACCGTCGTCATACACCATGTATCTCGTAAATCTCACCAAACACTGTAATATGTATACTTCAGTAAAAATAACAAAAAAAAACTGTTCTGTTCGTACGCACTTAAAATGGGGAGTGTAATAATTAAAGTACTTTGTAGCACGCTTAAACAAACAGACGTTAACCCACACAGCTTTTGAAATGAACAGAAAAAAAAAAATCATCAATACAGGTATCATCCTGGATGTCGTTACGTGAAAAACGGTATGAGCGTTAATTATTTTGAAACCGTGATTCGGTGATTGTGCTTTCTGATGATTTCCTCAAATACGCGTTTGAAATCTCACGAAACGAGACATAGTTACGTAAATAAGTGTTCGTATACGTATCTATCGCAGATAATCCATCGACATTAACGTAGAGGATTTTTTTCTCTGGGTGATGGGCGTGTTCGAACGGGATAAAAATTTAAATTATGTTTCCGCAATTCATTCATCTGAACAATACGGTAGTTGTAAAGACCCAATATAAGACGTCCCTTATACTCATCTCAGGGTCATTCTGAAAAAAACTGCTAACCCAGAGTTGACCTTACACGGTGTTTGAAGATGGGTTTGATTTTTTTTCATTACCTGTCAGTTCGATTTAAAGATAAGATCAAGTGACACCGGCCGTGGCTGCATAAGGTTTTCGGACGAGATTACGTTCCGTGCACAATGATCGGTACACCGTGGTGTATATTAAAAATCATAAGTCACAATAATTCGCAGACGGCCATGGTATTGAGCCGAATGATTATGTCGCGTGTTTAGCGGCGAACGTTATGTCCAATTATTTTTGCGCTTTTAATCTAACGCTTGAAAATATCTACTAGCACCGACCATACCACTCGAATGTAAACACGAACGCGATGCCGGTTAATGTTAATTGGTCCATGTTATACTTAGTTTGCGAGTTATTTTGCGT
Organism: Therioaphis trifolii; assembly: GCA_027580255.1. Classification (NCBI taxonomy): domain Eukaryota; kingdom Metazoa; phylum Arthropoda; class Insecta; order Hemiptera; family Aphididae; genus Therioaphis; species Therioaphis trifolii. The sequence goes on along the minus strand of CM050405.1, from coordinate 22,405,424 downwards.
TGTTATTTTAAATTAACGCTTTTGTATGTATACATCATATTAGAGTATAATATTCTATTCACATGCACATATCTAAGTATTACATCAGCTGTCGATCCTAGATGATATGCAGAGGTCGTTATTATTATTTATTTACTCTTTTTTTTTTTTTTATAAAAATTTAAATATAAACAACTTTTGATACACATTTCACTGTAAATAAATAGTATATATATATATAATACATTCGTGGAATTTTTGTTGAAAATAACTTTTGAAAAATTAATCACACTTGTTCAGTTTACGGTGACTCAACACTCCGTCCAGTGCTTTTTTTTTTGTATGAACCCGTATAATCAATTTTGCGTGAAATGATTCACTGATAATTAAAATGTGTGAAAGTAATGTCGTTTACATTACGACAGTGTAACATCCTATCAGGGTCATCATGTTTTGCTAATATTATATTCACAACCTACTGTTATATTTGTGTTATCATCATTTTCAATTTTCACCACTTATTTGTTTTTAACTCCATTGTTCCTAATCTCAATATTATTGTGTATCCATTAATTGTAAATTATAACCCAAAAGCTGTTTGGCGTTTATTTCAGTAAAACATGTGGTATTTTTAAGGTTGACTCTTTGGATTTTAACTTTAGACTGAATGAAAGCGGAATTAATTGACTTTATAACAATGATCTTTTTTTTTTTTACTGTAAATGCTTTTTTGATAGGTAGTATAGGTACTCCAAAAGTTTAGTGTGGTCTTTTTATTGATTAAATAATGGTATGGATGATACTTTAAATGGGTCAATCCATGCAAACTCTGAGTGGTTTTTAAAATACCGGGAAAAAAATTGTGCTGGATGTATATCAGGAGCATAATAATTAGAGTATGGATAGTTGTTCTTTATAATTGTTTTGGGAAAATCAAGTGTAGAGACATAAGATAGTTTGTTCAGACTATATTTTTTTTATTTATGCCATCTATTAGGATGTATTTGAGGCATTATCAAAGGCCTATTTTGACCAGTGCACATTGCACGTCTTTTTTATATTTAAATATGATAGTATATTTTCAAATTATAGTAGGTACTGCAAGCACAATTATTTGTTTACTTTACACATTTATTGGTATTCCATTTTGAATTAATTACATTTTTCACTGGATATTTTCCACTAATCCCAACATTTTCGCAGTGTCTGATTAGTAATTATCTTGTATAATATTAAAAATATAAACATTTTTATTGGTATATAATATTTATTTTAATCACGATGATAATGTATTCGCAAACACACAATGCGGATAAACAAAGTTGAACTATTATACAAACATTTGTTTTTATTTTACGTACAGGTAGTACAGGTATGTATTTTATCCGTATATAGGATTTATTATAGAGGTTTTTCCTGTTATTTAACTCCGAAAATTTTTTTGTGCTTTTTGTACGATATATTTCACCATCCTTGTTTTTTTTTTCTGTAACATTTTTAATTCAAAAAGTTTATTAAGTTGAAATATAATTTCTAAACTTTAAATTTTAACCCATATGAGTAACATTGATCTCGATTTTCTAAATTTCTTGTTTGATAATTTGATGTTTAAATCATATTTCGCTTATCTCAAGGTTGAAGTCTCATATAATTATAACTATTTATACTGTTGAAATAACGTTGAGTAAATGTCTTATAAATGTATTATATATTATGAGCCAAATGAGGAAATCATTGATTTTATAACGATGGGTGCTTTTTATTTATTTATTTAATGTTTATGTGATCATGTTTTTGGATAAAATGTATCCTACAAAAGTTTCATATAACCAATTATTGGAAATAGGACACTTTAAAAAGGTCATTTGTAGAACTTTTCTACAGTTGTTGAAAAAATGAGAAAACTTACTGTATACTTAAAGTCTAGTTTCATAAATATATTGTGTTTTAGAAAATAAAGAGTTAATATTTCTAGTACCTTTAAATTTATATCAATTATCTAAGTAGTTTAGCATTTTATTCATAAGTAAAATAATTTTAATGTCATACATTTTCAAACTTTATTTAATGTTCAATATTTTTTTTTTCATTGAAATATTGTAGGTAAGTAGGTACCTGTAATATAATTTAAAATTATTGTTTTTAAATTATACTTAAAATTGTTATACATAAAGCTAATTAACTTATTTTGCACAACTAACTTTAATAAATTCACTGTTTTGAGACAAGCCTTCATGAAAATGTATGTGAAAAATGTATTCAAAATAGTATTCAAAATAGCTATGGATCATTTTGTATTTTGCGTTTCAATTAATATTACAAACCCTTTTTTTATTTAGCTATTTTGGTAGTTTCATTTAAAAGATCTAATATTTATGCTCAATATTAATAATATAAATATATATATATATTTATATATATATATTTTAATACCTGTGTGAAATAATTCTTCATTAAGGAGATTATATATAAGGCAAAAAGCCTTATTGAGTAAGCAACTCGTATTTTGCTCTCCTCTCTCCGGGTAGGTACTTGTTCCGTTTCAGTGATCAATTTAACCGTATCAACTATGATCATAAAGTATTTTATTGTGATTGATACGAGTGTTAATCATCTTTTTGGTGAGTAGCAAGAATGTTGTAATCAGTTCCAGGTTCACCACTTCGTTCGGAAGAGAAATAATTGTTTTACAATAATACCGTTTAGAGAATATCAAAATAGTTAATAGAAATTAATAGTCATAGATAAGATTGAAAAACAGTACTACAATTAAATAATACGACATTTTCCCTTAAAATAACTACCTAATATATATTGTTGTAATATAGGTAATTAAAATGTGTGATTCAGATGACAATTTTATATTATAGTATACAGATTTTATTCAGTTACACCATTAAATATAAACAATAATTTGTGAAATCTATTACATATTTTATATTATATTTCGGAAAACTCTTTGATTTTCTTTGGTTCTAGTTGGAATTTGAATCAATATTTATATACTATCATTTATCTCAATCATATATATATATATATATATATATATATATATATATATATATATATATATTATGAATTTAAGATAAGATTAAACACATAAAATCCGATTAAAGATAAAATATAAAAACGACTATCATAATTTAATGGTTATATTTTATTTATTATTTACATGTTTATGTACTTGCATATTATATTAATCCTAAATTAAATTACACATGTCATGTACTACGTTCAAAATTTACTATTTTTTATTTCTCACACTATATGAATTTTATTTTTCTGATACTTAAACTTTAAAAATTTTGTTAAATTTAATTATTAATTATTGTCATTATATCCATTTTCCTTATAATTTAATACATAATATAGTATATTTACTTAGCCCTATTCTATTAATATTTTATGAACGTCTTTAGAACACAATGTTTTACATAATAAGAATTTAATTTTTTTAATTGGGTCCTAGCGATAATATGTAAGTTATATTTTTCTTTCTAAATTAACATAAAAAATAACAGTTTTTACATTGCAAAAAATTCAAATCGTTTAGCTTTTGAGGCATATTTTTTATTATTCGATAAGCTATAAAAATTATTAAGCAGCCAACAGTACAATATTTCTCATGTTCATATAATTGTATACGTACAATACATTGGTATGTTTTTGTGCTGTTTATTAAAAGTTTGAACAATGCTTACGTTTTTAATTTTTCACCATAGTAATTATATAGAAATATTAAATATTTTTATATTTGTTGGTCGTTGCATTGATTTGTAGAGATTTGTGCCTTTATGTTGTTTTAAATGTTATAATCCTTATAGTCAATATTCTTCATGCTGTTTAGTTTTCATTACTATATTGGTTTATCTGTGTAATTCAGTCACACTGCGATATTTTAACTGATATATAATAATTACCCGCTGTGCGAGTAAATGTTTATCTAAAAGGGCTCAAATAAATATATCAAGGGACAATAAAAACAATTCAAGGAAGTTAAATTGTATTTTCATCTCTTCAACCTCAAACTCAATTTGTTCACAATCATAAATATTTACTATTATGATTGTGAAGCAAAAGGACGAAAAAAAGTTTACTATACGCCTTCATACGCCGTTTGGAGGGTATATAATAATAATAGGCGAGAGTATAGAAATATTATATGTGATTTCCTCATTAAAGAACCATTAGTAGTATTTATACTTCAACTGTTGTACTCCAAACTACTACTCAACTTAACGATATAAAAACATAAATTTTTCGTTATATCTACGTTGATTTTTATACGCTGGTGGTGAGTGTAATAACTAATAGATCATTTAACATTATATTTTCTTATAAGGTTTTATTACATTGGTTTGAAAAGTATGTGTTAGTAAAAACCAGGGTATACTATCCATCATTTTTTTTTGTCGTGAACCATAAGTTTCATTTTTTTTTTTTTTTTTAATAAAACTGTATTTCATGAAAAGTTCAGATATATTTTTTGTTATCGTACTTCCAACTATTACCCAAATGTGATGCATCATATACAATATAGTAAAATCATCCTATAAAAGTACACAACTTCGTTATATTATTATATAAATTATTGATCCTGATATTATGTCCATGGAATACAATATTGTGATAATCATGGTTTTTATTTGAAGTATTTAATTTTAATTCTTTTATTTTATCCAATCAAACTTTGATCATTAAATTTAACATTTTAAGTACAGCCCTTTAACATTTAATTACACCAATCAATTCGTCCAGTATCATGACAATAATCAAAACTCAGAATGTAATATTTATAACGATCACGAATATGAAATAAAGAATAAGCAGGTTATGCAAATAACAGTTTTTTTAAATTAAATAAAATAGTTTGGAGTTACGAAGTGGATTATAACACCTCATTGGCCTTATGCGTGAAAATTCTTTATTAACTACATTTATTGAATGTACGTTTAATTTATTTTAATAGTGTTGGAATTTCAAATGTTGATGACAATTATTTTATTGAAACATAAAGAGCATTAATAAATTAACACATTGACACATTTTCCTACATATATTTTACGGTCTTGAATATGCATTAAGTGCGTATACGTAGGCACTTCATAACTAGTGCAATTTCGTTATCCGTAAATATTACCTGCAACTGCTGCAACATGCATTTTATCATCAAACGTTGGGATGAAATAGCGAAGAACTTAGTGCCAAATCCGAGCCACTAGAGAGTAGAGGATGTGCTTCGGATCACCACACTCTTTTATACACCAATGCTGAGCCCGAATATGGAATATTAGCGATTTGGAATTTTAAAACATAGGTATTTGATTAATTTAAACGTTGTACAATTTAACCTACACTACCTAGGTACGCCATAACTAGTCTTATGAACATTTTTTTTTTAACTTCTTCTTTGGACTATTGCTTACATATTATTGGCATTGCAAACTTAATTTTCGTTGCCTTTTCCTTATACGTCTACTGTTTGTTCGGTACGAAAATTAATGGCACATGATGCGCGTGGGCAATAACGCGACCGTCGCATCTTCTGAACGCCACGCTAGCTCGACGCGTTACGTGGCGTAAACGCAAAATACGTATAAATTACAAAATATTTAAACGTTATGTATACGTATACGACATTCGGACGCACAGTTACATTGCGTTTTAACTCAGATAATTCCTATCGTAATGATGATTATTATTTTTACTGTTTTCAATCTGACACATTCGTACGGTTCTCGTCCAATCAATGGAGCGACCGCGACAACGATGTCCGGCCGGCCGAACGCGTACGTTCATCCCACTTGTTGTTTTCACCGCTTTTTATTTTATTTTTATTTTTGCTCAATCTCGTTGCTCCTTATTTAGCCATTCTCTTGCTCGTGCGTCCGTCCACACTGTTTATTATTATTCACACGGCATATTCCACGTTATTTGGCTGTGCATAATGCATACGCGACTATTAGGATCGAGGCACACGCACACATGTATAATGCATTATTACACACACAACACGCACACGCGGTGACGCTTCGGCGAGTATTAATATGTTAGATAGTTAGAGCATTTATCTACACTTTACGGTCATCTTCGGCGGGTGATCCCCTCGAACTAAGCGGCCAGTAGTGGCATCACTGAGCGGTGGTGACAGTGTCAAAAAGACCTCACATGTTAATGTTATATGTATATGTGTATATATTTATATATACTATAGTATATATTACATCCATTCACCATAATAAATCATCACACACACACACACACACGTGCGTGTACGAAGGTTACATTGTTGCACAGAAGTTATTTTCGCAGTGTTACATAGACGCCGTGCTATTTGTTGTTGTTATTATCATTATTGTACATTTATAACAACGGTGACAAGAAGGGACTAAGTGAATTTTTCGTGTAAAAAGAGTTTTTCCACTCCGTTGACTCTTTTTTTCGACGGCTTTCAGTCTGAGAAAGTCTGTCAAAGTAATTTTTCCAAACGTTTCAGTCAATTTTTTTCTCATCACAATAGTATGCGCGATGTACTGTACGTCATAGACGAACAAAATAATAATGATTTTTCGTAATAGGAAATGAGTAAATAACCTGTGGACGGGCAATATTCAGATCAATGAAAAATACATTTCATACATTTTATTTAATAATTTAGTGTAAATCGCATTTATAGCCCTTTATCTTTATGTATTCATACTGCACCAATAAAATAAGATAATAATATATTGTTTGCGAATAAAAAAATAATATGTATTCAGGTTCCTGCCAATAGAATGAAAAATGAATGATGTGCGTCGCCTATTATGCATTTATAATTTATTTCAAAATTAATTTCGTAGATGGTATCTATATACTAGACTGATAATTTGTGTTCAACAATAATATTATATTTGTTCCATCATTCATAATACGTCAAGAGCAGACTTTGATACAAACTATTTTATTGCCAATCAGTAATGAACTTTCTGCGTTTTGTTTTTCTGGTATCCATAGGATATCTCGTATAATCATAAATTCATAACCCATGCCATTTTGTATAGATACATATGTGGACATCAGATGTTCAAAGTTAGTTGAGTTTATTGAGGCGAGTTTGTGTTCGAATCTCTTGTTCTCCGTTATTCAAAGAGCACAATTTTTTTTTCTATTAAATTGGAAATCAAACGTTAAATAATTCGAACTTTTAGATAATTTTCAACGATTATCTATATTTTTTAAGCAATGTTTGTGTTGGAGATAGAAATTTAAGGTACTATATTAGTAAAATGTATAAAGTTATTTAACATTTACGTTTTACACGGCATTAAATTCTAATACATTTTGAAAGTTGTAAAAAATGAGTGAAGGAACAGAAATAGAATAAACAAGAATACAAATAAAATAAAATAAATAATTTGATTGATACTCAAAGTATGACACATGACGAACTAAACCAGCTGACACGTTCTACCGATTTCATTGTCACGTATAATGTCAGTTGCGGTAAAAGCACTATAGAAGATATCGGTGTGGCGATGGTGGCGTCGGGTTTCGCGGAAAAGTCACACACTACACGATATTTTTTCCGTGTGAACTGGACAATACAAAATTATTTTAATTTTTCATACTTAATTTGAATATCAAACGTTGTTTCAATGAAATTTGAGATTAAAAATGATAAAACTCAACTGCAGACGTCACTATATAGTCTGTATTATAACACTCGACACTGCTGGTGCTAATGGAACAGCCAAATGCTCAAAAGCAGGTAGCACGGGTAGTGCAGGTGATCCACCCTGTAAAGCATAGGCGATAGGCGTCCTACCTGATCTTTTTTATTTGATTATTATAAACCAATACGATTCCCGATAACGAATCACATACGAAAGCCACAATGTGGCTTTTCTTATCCATCAAACCACGATTCATGTAGAATATACTTGTATTTTTTCAACAAATTTTTTAACATATCATTTCATCAGGTTCTTCAACACTTTATAAACGTGGCTGATTAATTATAGTTAAAAAAATTTCTGATGCCACATACTGTTATTATATAGAGACAAGCCCATAAAAAAAGTTATCAATTTCAAATATATTTTCATTAGTTATATTTTCAATATAATTAATGCAACACTATTTTCATAATTGCATGTTAATTTTTATTACAATTAGATAAATAATTTAATTTTAAATAATAAATTATTTTTACCTCATTATTAGGTATAAAAACAATTTTTAATTTAAAAAGCTATGCTTAAAAATGTTCTCAGGTCACGAGTTGAAACCCCTTGATCTAAATTATACTTTGTACTATTTAACAAATCATTAATTGATATCTGTATATCTGTATCAAACATTAATATTCTACATGGATATAACCTATAGAATTATCTGATAGTTATAAGTTGTTTAAGGTAATGTGTAACTGTGAAATAAAGTTGAAGAGTATACCACATTTACTGACTATTTAACCAAATAATTGACGTAAATACCTAAAAGGCTTATATTTTTTTTATTTGACAAAAAGCTATTTATAATAAAGTAATTCAAATAAGGTTTAAAATAAAACAGTTTTTACATTGTTCCTTTTTTTTAAATCTAGGGAGGTTCAAATGCACCCCTCGCATCCCTTTAACAGCACCCATGTATGTAGGTACTTCGAGTAGGTACCGTACATCCGTATCACATGAAGTTATGACTAAAAGTATAAACATGGTTATTCGTTTTTAAATATTTGTATTTACCAAAAAAAACTAGGGTGGCCAAACCACGGCCCGTCTTGGATAATTCTAAAGCCTACAATATTCATTAAACTATTATAAAATGTATTATTTTCGTGCAAAACATTTCTTATCTTGTGAACTTATTATATATATATATATATATATATATATATATATATATATATATTATATTTGTGCTCTGTTATTTAATCAGTAGATCAATTTTAACAATATTTTAATAAAAATACATTTAAAAAAAAATGTTTACTCCAAATTCAATATGGAATTATCTAATTTCAAATGTGCTTCTTGAGGTTATAATACTTTTCCAGAGTGGCCCATAAAATCATTTGGTATGGCTACTCTTGGATAAAAAGTAATATGATATAGAAAGAATACAAACCAATGTTTAAGTTTAAAATGTTTTACTATAATATGTATCATAAAAATGAATACATTATTTGATACTATAAATTATTATTAATGTAAAATATTTATATTTCATTAAATCATTTGAGTCATTGTACCTGTACATAAGTATCAAATGTTTTTTAATTGTTTTATTGGGTAATGTTTCTTTAAACCACTATTGATGAATCGTAATGAAAATTAACGTATACATTTACCTCTCAACATGTGACGATTCTCAGAATTTTGTAAAGGAATTTTTATATTTTTTTAGGGTGTGATCTTCGCGGAAGGGTAGGTAGTCAGATTAAATTTAGCCATACCGGACTCATAAGTTACGTACTTCGAACAGCGATTTCCGATTTTTTTCTCGTGTACTCCTTAAATGAATTCCTACAAAAAAAATTTAGGTTCTCGCGCAATAGACAGAATATTTAAAACAAACGCTACACTGGAAACTTTACACGGTCCAGCTTGCCGTAAAATCCTGCGACCGACCGTGGCAACGGTCAGATGGGACCATAGATTTTTCCCGTAAACGCTTTTAATTCATAGACTGCGGTCATAAACAAAAACATTAACCAGCGGCCACGCGAAAACGTATACTGACCCGTGGTGGGACGCGAGACACGACAATAATTATTCAAAACTCGGATCCCCGGAAATCACGGGACCTAGTCTGTGTGGGCTCGTCAACGCGGTGCTGACGTTTCACCAGATTACAGCTTTTTCGGGTGGCCGGATGAGGGGAACGTTTTTGTCGGGACCCGTTGCGGTATCGTCATGTCGTTGCGGGCGAGCGCATCACTTTCCGGTACACTCGAAAGTTTACAACGCCACCGCACCGCCGCCACTGTGTCATTTCCATATGTGTGACGTGTTAATGAAACCGCGTGAAATGTCGGCCGTACGACTTAGAGATTTCCGGTTTTACCATAGCTATGATTACTATTAATACTGTTAATGCTGTTATTACTATTATTATTGTCATATTCATTTCGCGATGAGTGAGTACGGCGAACAAGCGTCACGCGAGAAGGCAACGAAGTGTACGTTTTCGCGATTTTCGTCGAATATACGCCGCTGTTTCCGCACTATCGAACAATACTTGTTATAATAATACACACAGGCGCGCGCGCGCACACACACACACACACACACACACACAGGTACACGTACATGTACACGCACACGCACGCAATTGACGTATGTATAGGTTTGCAATAATGTCGTATTTGGCTATGCGAGTCGCCAATATCGCGCAACAGTAGAATATATATATATATATATATATATATATATATATATTTGTGTGTGTGTGTTACGCTGTTCGTGCTCATACAATACTATACGTGTAGACTGTAGGTACATGCTAGCACAGGGGATATTGTGTATCGTGTTCAGGTGTATTTGATGCGGTTAATACACGTCGGCGCGGATGCTCTGACACGTCTACGACGACGCGGTTATTATTCGGCGGGCTTCGATATGCGATATTCCAACGTTATGATAAAATAATTATAACACACGCTTTACACAGAGACACACAATATATTATTATACGCACGCGTACGTGGATAAACGCGATCGGATGACTGCAGACGTTATAATAACGTCGTAGTCTTAGTCGTTGTCGTCACCCGAGTCTGTGTTCGTATATTCCGTTTGATAACTAATGTTTTACTTTTCTACTTAGAATGTGTAGTTTCGTCTGTTTTACGGCCGCTACGACGACAGTATCGCCGAGTTCGTCGCAAAAAGTCCTTCGGATTGCTTTGTCAGAGTTTGTTAAATTTCAAATCGTAAATTTTTACGTATTACGAAATCCGCCGTTTTTGATTAAATAATGTAAACCCCGATTATAATATTCATGTTTTTCTCATACCACACTTATCCGACCGATAGATTCTACGTAGTGTTTTTTTTTCCGACTAATCCGTGAAATTAATACAGCCATCTATCCTGAGCCATATAGTGCATCGATCCATTATATTTTTTTTAACTTCGTGCACGAGTGCAATACAAATTCATTTTTTAATAACAACATTTTTTCAACCCGTAAAAACTTATAATTATGTATATCTATTACATAGTATTAAAATTATAAGAAATTAAATTATAACTTATTACATTATAAACCGATGTTAATAATAAATAATTATAATTTATATAATTCATTTATAATTTAATTTATAATTAAAAAATGAGGTAGTATTGAAACTAATATTGAATGTAACTGGATTAAGCGAAAAAAAATTAAGCAATGTAAGTAAATGACTGTATAATAATATTACAATATTTTAGGTGTGCATTAAACTCACTAGGTCACAAACTCACAAATACTAATTATTTTGTCACATGTTTGCACACAAATCATCAGTTAAGTCAAATTAGTAGGTAGGGAAAAAAATCTTTTTTCAAAAAAGTAATTAGGTGTTTGTTCGTAAAATTTCTACCGTAATATTAAAAGTACTAGTGTACGGAAATCGTAATGGAACGGGATCAAAACACACTATTCTTATTCGTTAATGGAATGGTTTACTGTTGAGTAGTAAATTGATGTTCTACATGATGTATGTACTGTTTGTGTTACAAATGCGTTTCTGTCGGGGAATTAAAATGTATCCAGTGTTATAAAGGTGTGAAATAGTAATGTGTGCTTTAATAGACTTAAAACCGGAAATGTCATTAAAAATGTATTATAACATTAGAACATCTATTGAGAATTCGTAAAAATTCGTAGGTTATATAAATTAAACAATAATAATACTGACAATTGTAATGTCTACCTGTTCAATATAGGATTGAGTTATGCAGTCGCATGACTTATTCGTGTCTGATTGCGCTTCATTACATCAGTGACCTTAGCGACCTTCTTCACATAATTTTAACAAATAAAATATATGTGAATAGCATTTTAACGGAGTTAATCTTAATAGCCAAAAACTATTACATAGGTGGCATTGCAAAGGTAGTAGTTTCAAAACAAATTGTAATAGTAGTTTATTAATAATTAATTAGGATCATTTTATCGTATAAATACATATGTATATATATATATATATTGTATACAATGTATGTATTTAACATTTTGACATCCAAAAACTGATGTAAAGTTTATTATTTTTTTACTGTATTAATTTTAATTATTTAAACACTTTTTATTCATTTAGAAGTATGGCGTTAAGATACATTGTTATTTATCTATATTAAATCAAAATTATATAAAAAAAAGTTTTAGCATACACATGCAAATTTACAAGTTTCTTGTAAGATGTTTAAATCTGTTTTTATTTAAAATATTTGAAATATTGTTTTAATATGTAGGTCGACTTGAAAATAAATTGTTCATTATTGAAACACAAATATTTCAATGTGATTTTGAGAAATAAAAATATGTTTATAAATTGCAATCATGAAGATCTGGCGGTGTTATATTGTATTATATTAATAGCTTTATAAAATATATCCTTATATTTTGGTACTCCTAAATCATATTTTATGCAGAGATGATAAATTTCTATTCGTTAAAATATCATGTTATGTGCATTTGAATGTGAAGGAATATTATCCAGCGAGATTATAAAATGTTATATGATTTTTTAAAGTGAGGAAAATAAGCTATATTCTACATTTGCCTCTATTAGGTGTATTGTTGATATTTCTAAGGATTTTAAGTATCTTTTAAATCCTAAAAGAAATTCTCTTACATGACGTTGAATAAGCTGTCAGCATTACGTTGAAATGCGTACGCATATAAATGTACACGCTTGAAATATCAAAATATGTTTCATAAAGTTTAAAATATAACTTTAATTGAACAGATTTATAATAGAAATTTTGAAAGTTCATTTTAAGTTTAAACATGTTGTCATTTAACAAAATAATATGTTAAATACAAATGTAAAAAATTCCAGCTTTGGTCAATTAAAGTTATTTTAAATTAATAATCGTTGTTACTACGTTACAAGTTATATAATTAGTGAGTGAATATGACATTTAAAAGAAATAACTGGTGGTAAAATAACTTCTGAAAAAAGTAATATATTTGTGCATAAAATATTGAATGTATGAATGTATTTTTTTTACGTGAATCTTAAAAAATTAGCATCAAAAATGTATATAAACACAGTTGTTACTAGTTATTTAAACGATATCCTAAAAATTGACGTCAACGATTTTGTATAGTATTAATTTGTATAAATAAAACAAATAGTACCTTCTTGTCGCTTGGTAATTTATATATTACGTACAATTTATTTTCACCGAAATCGTACTGTTTTTCGTCAATGAAACGCACTTCAAAATGTTGTTGAATACATTTTCATTAGGTGTTCTATTATTTGAATATCAAGCGTCAATGAGCTTTATTGTGTAGGTTAACCCTTATAAATGTAACTAAATACTTAAAGTGTACCCAATCATATATCTTAAGTAATGTTTTATCTGTAATTTTTTTTTTTTGATTTTCTTCAGGCTATTTGAATTGTCAACTTAATAATGTCAATATTTTAATTTATGTGTTTGAATTATAAAAGTTATGTATTCAGTCGTATAATATTGAAACTTGTCAACAAATTAAATTTGTTCTAATTAGTGAATTATCATTTTAAAATGGATGTAAAATGTACGAAAAATTGTGTTTCAATCCGAATCCATATAAAAAGATAACTGATATATAAAACAACATTTTTATAATATATCTTTGGTTTCAATCACTGAAAAATTATATTTCATGAAATAATATAAAATGTCATGGATTAATCAATCATATTTTACACTGTTCGCATATGGATTCTAGACTTCAATTTTATTCGTTGAGTCGGCTATCTAGTTATTTTATATATCTGTGGTTACTCTACAGTTTACAGTATTTTTTTTCAATCTAATAAAAATGGACGTTATGAAAAGTGAAAGGAATAAAACGTTGAAAATAGTTGACGGTTTCAAATTTCGTTTTCATAAATTTCTAAACAATGATATTCAACGTTGGTGATGCACAGTTAAAACGTGTAAGTGTTTTTTGAAATTTGATGATAATAATATTTGTATAGATAGTTTTAAGTCTGTTATAGTTATAGTCCAAGTCTGAAAAATGGGAAGGAAAATATTGGTTTTGTGGAAAAAAGGCTTAGACGTAATTTACATATTAATAAGAAATAGTTAGATAGGCATATGTACAAAAATATACCCGGGCCGCAATTTACGTATATATAAAATATACCCAGGCCGCAATTTACGTATGTATAAAATATACCTGGGCCGCAATTTACGTAGGTATAAAATATACCCGGGCCGCAATTTACATAAAAAATTTGAAATGGGACGCAATTTACAGAGACACGTATGAACATTATATGTAAACATATATTTTAGTATTTTACTAATGATAACAAACTAATTAAAAAATAATAAATAATGAAAACCATTAGCTAAATTTAATTAATCAAATAATAAATCTAACATTTTTCATGACATTTTTTTTTCGTATAGAGTGATACTTTTTTGCATATTTAATATACATATATAAATCAAAATATTAAGCTCATCATTTCTTTTTCTTCATGAAAGATTATATCTACTAAAATCAAATAAGATTTTTTTTAAATATTCAGCCTTACTGGCTGAAAAAATAAAATATTGGGTTTTGTAAAACAAATAGGTACTCTAATTAAACTTTTTTAAACATTCCTTTTGGAAGTTATTTTAATTTATAAAACATGACTATTTGAACAAGAATGCTCTTGACTCTATTATTATATTTAAAGAAATATAATTTTTATTTGATAGCTGATTTTTATATTTTATATTTCTGCTATATTTTTTTTACATTTTTATCAATCAAAGATTATTATCGTTAGTCCATTATTGTTATCTATATTATTATAATGTTTGAAAAGATACCTTTTATCATTATTGATGTGTTTATTAAATAACTTTTGAATACGTGTTGAGCTATTCGTGGAATTTGAATTTAAATTATGTTTAAGAGCTCCTGATCTAAAAAGCTTCTACAAAAGATATGAAATGAGGATTATTTCATCTGTCGATTAAATTATTATGCTTAATGAGAATGCTTTTATGACGTTAGTTTATCAACATATATTAAATGAAGATAATTTTAATACAATTAATTAGTCAAATGCGAAACTTTAATAAGTTCTCATTGTTTCATGTTTGAAAAGTGTTTGAATACTATAGACAATAAATTAAATTTCTAAGAACCAATTTTAACTTGATTTATTTATAAATAAATACATTTATGCAACATAGTATGTATCAATAATGATAAAGTTAAACACCATTGAATTATGTATTTAAAAATTAAACTATTATACTCCTATGTGGCAGTATTAAAATAATAATTAAAAATATTTAGTAATAAATATAGCAGTGTCAAACTATCAACCAAACACTCAACATTTTAAAACTTGTTCTATGTAAACGTAACAAGTTATTTGATTAAATTTAATGCTTAAAATAAGGTATAAAAAAATAATATGAAAAATTGTATAAATAAAAAATAAAAAAAATTTAAAAAATACAGTTTGGCAATTTGACAAACGTCACATTATATATAATCGAATATACTTAAATATTTAAATAAATATAAAGATATATCAAAATGAAACGTACATTCATAATATTTATAAATCAAAAAATTAACAATTTAATATTTTACTATACTATATTTAATTCATAAAATTAAACCATACTTCTATGACTTAAATATCCAAACTTTATGTTTTATGAATCATCTATCATATTATATATTTACTATTGACCTATGAGTTCAAATTACTTAACCTAGAGTGGGTACGAAAAGTAAATCTATATGTATGACTAAAATGTTTTTATACTGATTTTTTTATCCCAGGTTTAGGATTACCTACAAACTTTCTTAACCAAAAAAATATGATTACATAGAGAGCAGAGATCAAAGATTTTAATATTTATTTTTTTCATATTATTAAAAACCTGGGTGTTGGACTATTGACGTCAATTTGACGTGCAAATTTGATGCAATTCTAATAATGGTAATTTATGACTGACCAATCCAATAGAATATATATTGAATATTATGAGAAAGTTCATAAACATCATGCAATCACGCAATAAAATAAAATAAGAAACATCTACGTATCTAGAATTGTTTAGCACTTATTGAATTTAACCTTTGAAGTTAATTTAGTTTGATAAAAATTATTGTGATTAAATTAAAATAAATTGAACGTACAAATATACTATAAATAATATCAAGAAACTTTTCAATAACATTTTTATTTGTCAAAATTGATTGAGTTTAGTCTGGATTTACTTTTTTTATCTTTTAAGTAACATTTTATTATTGTTCAGTGTTAATAACGATGTATTTAGTTGTATTCAAAGAAACAATTTATGAAACGTGTTATTGATTTTTTTTAACGCTATATTTTACTCAATTGCAAATATAGATACTAACCTTGAATTTAATGTGTACTATTATTATTACTATTGTTTTCATGAAAATTATAGGCATACGTTCTAATAATTATATTATGTGTATAAGTGTCAAGTTTTTAGGGTAAAAACTTGTCTGTTAACGATAAACATTTTTGATTTTATGATACTTTTAGTTAATTTTTTTAAATCCTTTTACCCAAGTGTTTTTACCAAAAAAAAAAAAAACCTTTAGTGGTTGTTTAATACTCGTGTTCAATAAGTATATTGGTGATATGTATACGTTTATACAATGTAGCTATAATATACATATTGGTTTATTTATTGGTGTAAAGCAAAAAGTTTCTAAAATATATTTTGTTTGAATAATCGATTTAATTTAGCACCTATAAAAAAAGAAACTCACGTACATCACCGCCCATATTTCAAAAGGAGCACCGAAACGCGTACATTTATTGATTTTCTTTTTGCTACTTTTTTCCTTCTTTTTCCACGCGTTTAAGTTTTAGAAGTGCTGAAGCCAAAGTCTCTAAGTATTCGGCTTAATTATTACAGAGTAGACCCTGTGTTGAACAGACGAGACACCACGAGCCGTTATGTCATATACCTACGTTGCGTATATCGATCTCGTTCGGGCGAGCGTGCTCGTGACAGACATCTTTTTCTCGTCATCCTCCCCCGCGACAAGAGAGCTGTCCTCGAACACGTTGTGCGAACGTTGCATTTCCGCGGGGCGCGTGCGGCGAGAACTTTGTTACTATATATCGGTCCGTCTTCGACCGGAAACTGCGCTTAAATAATTCTGACGTTATTAATCTATCCGCCCCAACACTTTGTCACCTAAATCGTAGCAGAGCACGTTATTAATATCATCATACGGCGGGAGGTACATTTTCTCGACACAGACACGATCACACCTCAAAACTGATATATTGCCCCGACCCGACTCGTTTGATTTTACATAAAAATTATATATATAATCCGTTATATACCACGTTTATGTTACCTGCTGAATGTGTATAATGGATATGATAAATGTACACTATGTGTGAAAGTACTCGTTGAAATACGGATAATTTTAAATAAAATCTATTTGGTACATAAAATATGTATTTTACAGTACCTACCTAAGTTGTGTCAATCAAATTGTTCAGTTCTTTGATAAACTTAGAATTCATTAAGAAATCTATTTTTGAAAAAAAAAAAATATTAATAAAAAAAAAAAAAATAAACATCATTGTAAAACCATAAGATCCTTCGCTTCACTCAGAATCTAAAATAGTCTATTTACTCAAATGACGTTTAAGACTGGAAATTTGTATACGTAAAATAAACTGCTATTATGATTCCTAGACATTTCACTTAGGATCACCAAATCTTATCGCTTTGATCATACACACACACACACACACACACACACACACACACACACACACACACACACACACACACACACACACATTATACACTAATATCTAATACTTCTGTGAGCTAGACAAAGTGTTATATAAATATAATAAATAAGTTTAAAGTACACTATACGTAGCATCGACAAAAAACCATTTTTTATTTAAATGCAGCAACGGAGACAACATATTAGATTTTCGGTTTAGTTATTAATTAGTTTACACGGACACGGGGCTATAAAATTATACTATTCTACAACTAGACACATTGCAGCTGTGTACAACGTACAACATAAAATATCACACCCAAATGCCTACCACAATCGTTTATCGTTTGAACGAGATAAAATTATGATAATTATCAATTAGGTACTAGAATTTCGAATCGATTAGGTTAATAATAATAATCACGGATGAACTTTGAGGTGACGACTAATGGTTTCGTATGAACTACGAAACCATTACGTGTTCGTTTTAATGTTTCAGTCTCTGTTCGTCATTCGGATGCAAAAATAAACTTCTTCGGTCGTCATTAACGACAATTGTCGTTCATCCAACGAACGCGCGCTCGCACACACACACACACACACATACACGCATGAACACACGTGCCGTGCTGTAAATGTATTATAAGTTACAACTTTTGTGTGTGTAATATTATAACACGTCACGTGTGTCCGTAAAAAATCGCAATTATTCAGAACGCGACGTGCAGATTTTTTCCACCAGCACGCCTACGCCTGTGCGCTGCCGGTACACGGTTCACACTGTGAATGCTTGTATATATTATTCTCCTATGTCGTCACGTTATCGCGACAATCGCGCAACGGTGTCTATTCTCGTACGGCAGTAGTCAGCCGACCGTCGTCGTGGTCGCACAATCACAGGGCGCGAACACAATAGTGGCGTGCATATAGGATTTAATCTCGGTGGAGATGGAGGAAGAGGAATAAGAGGTGATTACAGAATAAGAACAAATCTAATTCGTACGGCGATCCGGCTTTGTTTTAATCATGGCTGATTATAGTTTTGTTGGGACGATCAATTTCTGGGGTGGAGGGTTCGAACCCCTAACCTACCCCGAATACGCGAACGCCCGGCGTGCGAACACGTGCGGACGAGGCGACCCGACGACTGCCGCGGCGGTGACCGCGAAACGACGACTGGATCGGATTCTCGCGCGAGGGGGAAAAAAATCGCGATCCGTCCGAAAACCGCCCAAGACGGTCGTCGGGTGACGTTTTATCGGCGTCGCCGCGGGCGGGCGTCCGCGAGCGGAGACCGTCGCGTGCATCTGTTTCATTATACGACGGACACGCGGCGTCGGACGTGCGTGCGTGTAGGCGACAGCGGCGATATTAAAGTACTGTCGTTTCGGTGTTCGAGACGGATCCACCGGCTTTCGCGCGCGCCGCGGCTCGGGTCATAAATTACGACCGGATACGCGGGGATGGATTTAGAGCGAGACGAATAAATCGTAGGAGAAAAAAAAATACTATGATTTCGCGATAACGCGCCCGGAGGACTCGTGGAATTCCAATCGCTCGCATGTAAAACTCGTATATTATATTATAATGCACGTCGCGTACATAAGTATTATAATATGTACGTAAAACTCGTATCGTGACCTGACATGTGACCTGTCGGAGCCGAGTCACTTTTACTACTATTATAATTGTTATTATTATTATTATTATTATTATTATTATAAGTATCATAGTTTAATGTCATGTGGCGTGGCGGATGCTGCTGTCGCTGTTAGTCGCGTATAATAGTGTATAATTGTGAACGAGTGCTGCCGCCGTCTTGGGCAAAAATAGAAACGCGACAACGGCGTTCAAAACGAACGATTACCAGACAAATTAACGTCTAGATCGCATAGAATAGTGCCGGATGGTGTCCTTAAACGCTCTTGGCGCTATTCACTATTACTATTATTAATACACGAATATCAGACATAGATATAACTTACGTATGAGAAACGCGTACAGGTATACAACCATAATATTCTTTTACACATATTGTATAAAATAAACGCTGAAAATAAAAAAAAATACGATTTCCGCTTATTAGTCGATATAATGTGTATATGACAATATGAAAATTATTCGCATGAACATTTGTTTTTTATGACGACTCTATTATTTATAACCTAGCTGATATATTTACAGCAATGTAAATTAGTGAATTCTGGTGCAAACTTACGATTTTTCTCTTATAAGCACTTCAAAACAACGACTATATATATATTAAAATGAATGCATATCTTGTGAAATGATCTACTAGTAGGTGTAGATATTTTTTTTTAGAGTTCGAACCTCCAAACCCGCCAATCGTGTCTATTGAGACTATCTCAAAAGGCTTTCTAGCTGGACCTAGATGAGACATTAAACCAAATTTGTCATTTCCTCTTGACTTGTTTTTTATACATATCCCACAGTTTTTACAAAATTGTATTATGTTCTTTGTCAAGTTTTTCGCTGTGTATACTGTACCAATCTTCTTTTGCATTTGTTTAATACCAATATGGCATAAGTTTTCATGTATATTCTTTATGAGTTTAATGCTGAACTCCTCTGATAACATTATTTTGTTTTTTTTTTTTTTACACTTCTTAAAATATACATTTTTTTCTTTTATCAGCTTGTTTTTTTTGTTTCTTACCTCTTCATTATTTTTTTGGTCTGTTAGAATATCATCCAGTTTTATTAGATTTACTATTTTCAATTGTTCTTCTTTATTTTCATTTGTCTCCAACACTGGGTTTCTGCTTAGGCAATCTGCCTCCAAATTGTTCTTCCCTGGAGCATATTTAATTTGAAAGTCATATTGTGATAGATAGTAGGTGAAATCTCCTAGCTCTTCATCAGTCCTAGATTTAATGTTCATGTTCTCTAATGGTTTGTGATCGGAATATACTGTAAATGATTTACCTATAAGCCAGTATTGCCAGTATCTTACTGCTTCTTTGATAGCTAAACATTCCAAGTATATTGCTTTCTTTTTTTTTTTGGGCTGCATTTAGTTTTTTCGAGAAGTATGCCACCGGTTTTTCTTTTCCATTAAGCTGTGTTTGTTTGAGAATGGCTCCAACACCTTCCAAGGATGCATCCGTGTAAATCTTGATTGGTAAATCTTTATCAAAAATTTCTAAAATTGGTTGTGTGCACAGTAGTTTTTTTATATTTTCAAAAGCTTTTTGACACTCTATCGACCAGATAAATCTTTGGTTTTTTTTAAGTAAATTGTGCAATGGATTTAGGATAATTGCACTGTTTGGTATGTATTCATGATAAAAATTTATTTTTCCCAGAAGCTGTCTTATATTTTTTTGAGTTTTTGGAACAGGAAAATTATTTATTGAAACTAGATTATCTTTTACAGGCCTGATAGAGTTATTCTGTATAACATGACCAAGATATTTCACCGAGTCTGTTGCAAATGTGCATTTTGTAAATTTTAATCTGAAACCTTCAGTCTGTATTGCCTTTAATAACTGTGTTAAGTGACTAATGTGGTCATAAAAATTCTTAGAAAATATAAGAATATCATCAATATAGTTAACAGCAAATTCTGTAAGTTTATATTTCCTCAATATTGTACTTAAGACTCTCTGAAAAATTGCAGGTGATGTTTTTAAACCAAACGGCAGACAAGTCCATTGAAAATGTCCTTCCTGTGTCACGAACGCAGTCTTTTTTCTATCCTCCATTCTGAGTGGAATAGACCAAAATGCAGAATTTATATCTAATGTCGAAAAGTAATTGCAGTTCCTTGTCTTTATCACTAGGTCATCAATCAGTGGGAATGGTTGTGCTTGAGGTACTACTATTTTGTTCAAGTCTCTGAAATCTATGCATAGTCTGGTTCTTTTCTTATCCTCTTTCTTAAATGCTAATGTTACTGGTGCAGCAAATGGACTGTAAGATACTTCAATGAGTTTTTTTTCAAGTAATTTTGATATTTGTTCTTCTATCTCATTTTTGTCCTCTACGGAGCATCTATAAGGTCTTTTACTACAGTATTTGTCAACTGTTAAATCAATATGTGCCTCATATTCTCTCACTGTACCAACGTCATATTTATCATTTGCAAAAATTGACTTGTTATTTTCAATTAGTTTATTTATTTCATATTTTTGATTGTTAGTTAAATAATCTATCTTAGTTTGGAAGTTATTTTCCTTTATATTTGTAATTTTAGTATTTTTTTTGTCTTCAATTTTATTTTTTTTATTTAAATTATTGTTGTTTTGAGTTATTTTTAGATGTTCGTTCTGAATAAGTTTGAATTTTTTTATAATATCTAAGCCTATCAAGAAGTCATATTTGAAATTTTCTTCATCTATGATGTGAACATCTACTTTTTCTTCAATTTCATAAATTTTAATTTTTATGTTTGTCAAACCATTTGTTTTTTTAACACCATTAATTGTTCTTAAGTTTGCATTTTTTATATTTTTCATTTTTCTGTATTTTATTTTTAATAATTTAGAATTTATTAATGAAACATTAGACCCAGAGTCATATATCCCAAATATTTCTAATTTATTATCTAATAGCAGTTTGACTTTAATTAATGGTGTAACAATTAGTTTTTTTGATCTGTATCATTTAATTCAGCTTCAACTACTGAATTATTTACATGCTTGATGTAATTTTTTTTTTCTCTATCATTTTCTCTTGTGTTGAACCAACATACCGATTCAGGGTGGTAACGAGTGCCTTTATTAAGTTTTTCACAATTTTTACATGGTTTTTTTTCTTCATTTTTTTCTTTATTGTTCATGCTTAGAATCTTTTTTTTCTCAAAAAAACTTTTTTTTTTTATTACCATGTGTTCATAGTTGCTGATCTCACTAAACAAATCCACAGTGTCTTTTAATACCTCTCTATCAATTCTATTAAGTATAAACTCTGGTAAACCAGCTGCAATAAGATCTATCAAGGTACCTGAATCAATTGTTCTTCTCATATCCAACAAAAGCTTTTCTTTTTTTATTGCATAGTCCAGTAACGAACCATCTCTGTATTTGTATAATAATGCATAAGTTACTGGGTTCCAACCTTTACTTGAAAATGTTTCACAAAATTTGTTCTTCCAAATTTTCCATTCTGAGTCGCCTGTTAATTTTATTATCATAGAGCTATACCAATCTGTACAAGATTTATCCATAAATAATCTGAGAATTTCAATTTTTTTGTGATCCTCATTAACATCAAAGCGAATGCATTCTTTTTCAAAATTATTTATCCAATGCCTTGCATTTAAATCTTTGCTTGTAAATTTTTCAAGCACAAATTTTTCTGAAATGTTCTTTAAATTTTGATCTCTAGGTACCTGTGCGTTTCCAACTAATGTCTCTAATAGTTTTAAGGTATTTAAATTTAAAGCATTTAAACTATCTTTTTCTTCTTGAATCATAGTGTTGGCAGGTTTACTTGTTATTTCTTCTAAGCACTGGTTTGCGAATAACATGTTATCATAATCATCCATGTAAACTTTTTTTAATTCCTCAGTTAGTGGTATCCAAACTTTTCTAAATTGGTGTCTTTTTTTTAATGAGCTTTTCACCATATTATAAATAGTAGTTGTACTCACCTCTTTATGGAAACTTATCTGTTGTAGTTCTTCCGGTATAGCATATGTTTCTTTAGCTTCAGTGGTAATCGAGGTTATGGTCATCAAATTTGATTTTCCATCGCTTGATGGTTTAACCATAAATTCAAATTGTAGCTTCTTCATATTGTTTAAACGAAATTGTCGTTTTATAAGACTTTTAATTTAATCTTTCAAGAATTGACCACAAATAAACCAAACCAATAATGTGTTGCTCTAAACATAAAGATTTTATTTATTATTACATAATAATATTTATATTATATACAGAACTTACCTAAACATAAAGAAACGACAATAAATGTTTGTTATTTAATAAGATGTCAATTCCTAAACTACTAACTAGGTATTACATATTTCTTATTACATTTAATTTATGTTATCATAACTTACTTAATACTTATCATTAATATTGTTATCACTTATCACCTTATAACCACATTAACCGTGCAGAGCGCGGTATAATACAATTTAAAGAATGTGGTATATTATATTCTTTACATATATATATATATATATATATATATATATATATATATGTATATATTATATCCGGTAGTTCTATGAGTACCAATTGCATAAGTTAACACGATTCTTTATAGTTCCTATTTTATTGAATAGTTAATAGATTTGTTAATTAATAAACAACATAATTTATATTAACTCACTTATATAGAAAAAAATTAATAAATTTAACAAGAGACTAATCAACATTTTAAATAATGCATAACCATGTTTGTTTTTTTATTGTCTTGAATATTAACGACTTTTTGACAGATAACATTTTGAAATTAGTTTAAAGTGTAATTTAACTCAATTTGAAAGTAGAGAATTAACGTAATAAATTGATTCTCTGTTTAATTTTGTTTCATACCTTAAAACCAATATTTGAATTTGTAATTAAATTTGTTTTTTCTTTCGTAAATAATTAAAAACGTTAGATGTGTATAAAAAAAATTATCCATGCTTAAATTAAATTCGTTGTGCTTGTTTATTCAATAAGATTTATATTTCATTTTTAACGGATTTATTACGTAATGATACGTTGTTATTATTATTATTATTATTACTTATAAGTTATATAAATAAATGTATTTTTTTTCTTTGCTTCCAGATTAAAAATTTTCGTATACAGCTCATAAATATATTTAAATATTAATTATTATTTGTTATTGTGTAGATAATTCTTTTTGTATAAAAGACGGCCTTTTTTTATAGAAAAATTCAAAAACAAAAAAAAATTACTAGAAACATTACATTTTTTAGTGAATCATTTAATATTACAAATTAACAGTTTTTTCGATGAGAAATTGTTAAATTATACAGATTAGAACTTTTAAAATTAAAATTTGGAACGCTTGTTGAATTCTTTGCCTGTGAATATAATTTGTACTTTGCTAAGTGTGCGATGGGAGAAAATAAAATTGTTAGTTTTGAACGTAACCAATGTTGAGAATATTTATATTAAACTTTTGTATTTTAAAGTTGATGAAAACGTAAAATAAAAAAGAACAAATTAATTCAAATCAAAAAAATAAAATAAAATGTATACATATATGAATATATATAAAACTTATAAAATTACGAGTTTTTAAATTTCAGTAATTTATGAATCGATTATTTGCTTTTAATTCTAAAAAATCATTTCCAATGAATTTTATCTTGTCACAAGGAATGATTTATTTTTTTGGGTTTGAAAATCACTATAGTAATTATTTAAATCGATTTTGATTTCAGTGATTTTTCACTGACCATCGCCACATTAGTTTTAAAAACTAAAAATTGCGATTTTATGTTTTTTTTTAATCTCTAATGTCTAGACTCTTAAGTTGCCAATTGAAGTCTCAAATACAACGTTAAAACAGCTATTTAACATATAATGGTTTTTATGTCTTGAGTCGTAGTTATAATTTAAAAGAAAATTTACTCACTTTTGTACTACTCGTATCAGTGCTATATGGTTGACTGATTTTTTGTTTATCGAGATTATGAAAGTCTTATAATTAAAATAAATGAAATGATTTCTTGTTTTTAATGTTGTTGTTGTTGTATTGACAAATAATATTTGTTCATGTTTGATTTAGTATACCTACATTTAATTGTACAGTAAAAAAAAAATAAATAGGCTAATATCGATTGCCTAGAACTTTCAAATTGTGTACTGCAAGCAATTTATAACTGACCTAAAATAAATTACTAGAAGAGTATGTTAAAAAAATACATTATTCTTGAAAAGTAGCCAGTAGAAATATAATTAATAAAAACAACCTTTTTAATTAAACAAAATTTTCCCCAGGACAAAAATAAATATACTCTATTAAAATATAATTACACATTTAAATTGTTTACTATGCTATTAGTATCGTACTTAACTAAATCACAGGCATTGGTTAAACAAAAGTTCATTACAATCACTAAATTAGTTTACTATTAATTTCGACATAACTACATAACTAAATAGAAAAAATTGTGTTTTGATTAAGGATGTCATTGCTTACACTTTTTTTTAAAGAAATTTCAATTTTAAGTTAAATATATGAATCGATTGTTACGAATTACTGTGGTATTAATGATATACGTTTTTTATTTATTTTGATAAAATTCGGTCGCAAATAGACGGACATGAAGATGAGGGAAAATAAGAGTTCAGTTAAAAGCTTTAATAATCTAACTTTAATCCTATGTTGATTGAACTGTAACTAAAATATATTAAATCACAATTTTTATGAACCTTTAACATATAAATAGCAATTATAAGTTTCACTGCTATTTTATATTGTAGTTTTATTTTAATTTTAATTATGAATCATCAAATATATTTTATCATATCATACAAATTCGTCCACATTATAACATTATATGTTAAACATTAACATTACAGCAAAGCTACTTGTGGTTTTATCTGAATCATTTTACTACTACTATAATTTCTCATTGATTTTGTGTTTTAAATAATAATACAAAAAGCTACCATGTATCTTAAAATACATGAAGTGTTACTCACTGTTTCGAAGTCATAAAAAGTAAACTTGTCCAACAAAAAAAAAAAAAAAAGGGTTTATTGTTGAAAAATAAATATTTACTAATAAATATTGACATACAACATCATTTAAATTGTTGTAGCACAAGGCAGAAATACATTTATTTTATTAATTAAATATTGTACATAATTTCAAAATAAAATATTCTCGCTTATTTATAACTTATGACAAATGATAGTGTTTAGATTTTAGATTTTTTGTAGGTTGATGTTTGTGTATGTTGCTGATGCATATAAAATGAATAAAATTACTTACAGTAAACTTTCTTAAATGATTAAAGTACTGTGACTTATACCTAAGTAATTCCATATTTCTTACAATTATATAATATTCTTAAATAAATAAATAAAAATATATTTATATATGTTTGTATTACTTTTTATTTGTTTACAGTTAATATTTAATTTTATACTTAAATGAAAAAAATTAATTTCTTATTATTAAATATTAAGTCGTAAAAATTAGGTATAAATGTATAATGAAAATCTATAAGTGTTATTAGTAATATATATTTGATACGTTTTTTCGTATCAATTTTTCTTTTATGTTGTTATTTCAAAACTAATGAATAAAAACTCTTAGCTAAAGAGTGATGCAATGAAAAGCTTACGCATATATCTTCTGTAGACTTTTTTATTATTAATATTTAAACTTTTCATTTTCGAGTGTTTATTAAAACATTTTAATATTTATATTCCTTATAAGACAGTAGATTATTTCTATGAATTATATCAAAACGATACTCACATTAAGAGTTGCATAGGTACAGTTGAAAAATTACTTATTATTTTAAATTTCTATAAGAATATTTTCTCAAACGCAATGATTTACCATTGCATTCAAGTAGGTATGAATTAATAATAAAAGTAACTGACACCCAGTCTCTGTCAGCCATCTGAATATATCTTATTGAATAAAGCTAAATAATACATTAATTATTTTAATTATTTAATTATGAATGAATTTCTATCTATATTATCCAACTGGCTCAAAACTTTTTGATCATGAACATTAAGCAAGGATACAATAAAATTGTTATCGAAAACATCAACCGATTCAAACATAAAAATATTCGTAACAAACTTATTTAGGAGGAGACTTGATCACCGCCATAAAAAATAATTCAGTTATTTTTCAGTTTCATTAAATATTAACAGTTATTAGAAAGCATAATATATCTATTAAAATAGAAAAATATAATCGAGTATAAACTAAAATGTTCTTTGACAACTATTTTATTATAAAACACGTCTAATTTATTTAAGGTCACCATCTATGTTCAGTGCGCACATTAAAATGTTTTATTTTAGCTACTTTAAGAATGTTTTATCACATAAAATATACGTTTTAAAACATATAAACGATGGAGATTAATTTGAAAGAAAATATTTAATATAAAGATGCAGAATATTTTGAAATATACTAAACAAATACATTAATTATTTTTAAACTAGAATATTGTTTGAATAATCATAATATTTTATAACTATAATAATTACAAGTACATAAAATGAAATCTTCATTAATTGCGTATGTTAGAAAGAATCTATTAAGTAGGTTCTTAAAATAGATATCATTTGAATAAATTACATTTGAAAAAGTCGGACATATTTCGTTTCTCGGAGTAAGAAAAAACTTAGTACTATGAGTGAAACTTCATAGAGATAAACAATTGTGACTGTTACGATTACAAAAAAAAAAAAAAATTCCGACTCGACATCTTGTAGAATAATTTTGTATTATTTGTAATGTATATGAGTAAGGTTATATTACATGTTCAGGCTTTTATATCAGAAATTAAATATTTGATTGTAAAAAAAAAAAAAAAAAAAAAATGTAAGCTTTCTACATTTAACATAGGGGTTCAATTTTTTTTCAAACTTTTAACAAGTCTGTATAAGGATTTTGTTGATATTTGGTAATCGTTTCAAATTCCTAACTTCATTACTTTTAAAATAAATACCTGAAATTTATTTCATGAAAATCTCGTTTATTACACATTTTACAGGTTTTTGCAGTAGTTTTTCTGAAATATTTTAAAAACGTTTGAATATAGAGAAAAATTACCTGTTTTAAGTTCACTAAAGTAGCCATTTGTAATTTGTAAAGAGTTGATCATAACTTTTGAACGGAGTTTACTATTCAAATAAGTAGTCACTGAGAAAAAAAAAGTAAGCATTGTTGTAAAACCAATAGATCCTTTGCTTTACTCAGAATCTAAATGATTACAAATCATTCAATTGTGATTTAGGGACAGTTTTCGTGCAGGAAAATGGATATCAATTCTTTCTAAAAAACGATCCCTCTTTTCAAACAACCATATGCTATTGTTAACAGTATTTTATTCTCTGTCATATCGATTTCTTTTCGTCCTCTGTTTATTTGCTTCACGAAAGTTATAAGTATTGTGTATACAGCATACTATCGAATCGCGAACATAGTAAATACTTAATATAAACTAATCATAATTGACGGAAAATATAATTTCTGTGTTTCACGTCACCGTTTTATATTGCACCGATATTCACTCGGCACTATGTTATTGACAACCATTAAAATGAAATGTTCTACATAATATTTGTGAACTTATTAAAACATATAATTTGCATGTATACGTTTGTAGTTTGAGGGCAAATACAGCCGTTTAAAGAGCTCGAGTTCAATTTTCAATAAAATTTCTATACGACTATAATCTACTACATACAACATTCATGTCATTAAAACGATTGGGTGCCTACTTCCGTCAATCAATAAATACGCACACTTCTTTTCACGTCCATACAATTACGTTATGTTATAGAATACCTATGCGTAATAAACGACGGGTGTTAATTGCGAGAACACCATTACTCATTAGTGTAAATGATTATCAGCGTAACTTACTGGGACTTCCCTATAGTTCCGTCACCTTTAGGTTATGGTCGAATGACTTACAAACAAAAATTATTATTGTATTGTAATAGGTTTGTCTACGTAATGACAACAGATACGCGATGAGATTTTTTGCCATTCTTGTCTCAAAAATGTATCTATGAATCTTAACGTAATAATTCTTAAACAGTGAGCCGAAAGTGAAACATGCTTTTCGTTTCATGAAATCGATAAAATCTATCGTACTCGTACGCATGTGTACGTATACTGCAACGCATTATGAGAATCTAAACCGTTGCACGGTGTGATCGAAGTTCATGAAATGCATACTACATAAAACAATTATGAATGTTCTGTCGGACGCATAAGGCATACATACGTAAAAACATATTCATCACATCAATACATCATTTTGATAGTATGATATCTAATAGCAAAATAAATTATTTAATATGAATTAACCGCTACTCATATTATTTAGATTTAAATATAGATTTTGAGACAACAAGATAAGTTAAATGATGTAAAATTAATATTATGAAAATTTGGCTTACAACACATTAAATTTAAATTATACAACTATTAGTTTTGTTTGAATTATTACAGATGAAAAATTATACTTTTAATGTATATTTGTAAAGTTAACAAAATTTAGTAAAAAGTCGTTTTGTTTGATTGTTACTTTTGTACAATAAGTCAATACAATTTGTGTCTGTTAGATTGAGACAAAGTTTGTATTTTATGACTCGTGAGTAAATGAGAGTTCAGCACTTAATCGGACAACTAAACCTAAGTCAATGTAATAAATATATAAAGTATATAAGGCTTATATTATGCATTTATCATAATATAATTGTACTGAAACGAAATATAAATTAATAGTTTAATATTACCATAAATATAATTATTTATAGTATGAACTCTACTAATTTGTATGCAATTTTATTATTTGTATAATTCAGAATGATTAATAATATTAAAAATAAAATAGCCAAATTAAAAATATATTTTAATAACTATTTTTATTAAATTATAGAATGTAATTTATATGGATATAATAGTATAAAGTTGTAATAATATCATTATCCATATTAAAAATAAAAACGGTATTCATTTCATAAATATGTGAACTAGAATTCAATTACAATTTCACAACAACAAAAATAAATTTATTTTGTTCATGACTTATCATGATATTACAATTTTACTTTTTTATTTCTAATTTCGAAAAAATACTTATAAATTTGTAATTTTCCTTTTAATAAAAACTTTTTAAAGTATTCGATAGAACTTTCAAGTATAGCTAAAATAATTGAATTTATAAAATAAGAAATTATTTCAATTCCAATTATACGTAAAAAATATGCATAATATATCTTAAACGACGAACTCAAAATAATATTACATTAAATTTAAATATCATTTGAGAAATTATGAAACTTTTTAAATTTGTATTCTAAGTTTGTTCGATGTATTTTTGAATCTACAGGTAGCACAAAAATACTTCTGGTTATTACGCTTTTTACATCAGAAAAAATGTTTTTTAATCTTCAAAATTTAAGTTATTTATGAATAATTTACTCTCTTCTATTCAGAATCGATTTCCCGTAATCATAAATTAATAGGAATGACTAAGATAGAAAAATATAACTAAACATTATGTTTATCTATATTTCATCATTTTAATATTATTTTTTAATAAATTATTAAATATAATTTATATACTTCTTTTTTTGAATGGACTAATAAAAGCGTAAGCAAATTGTTGATTATATTTTAGCCATTAAATTTGTTCGTAAATGTTTACATATTATATGTCATAAACAACTAAAATTAGAGGAAATATATTGTTTATGAAATGTATTACGCGTCATAGGCCGTTGAGAAATAGGGTTCAAGTAATGACATGTTTTAAGGATAAGGATTACGAGGGCAAGGCCTGAAACCAATCCGATAGGATTCTTGGGAATGGTAGCAATTTCCGGATGATTGACAATTCGATAAACAGCATCTCGAGAGCTTGAAACAGAATGAGGGTGAATGAGGTGATGAATTGTAGAACTTAATTACAACTTAGCGCTATTAGCGATAAAGGCTAAAAACCTCAACCATTTTTATCGAGGTTAATAATTAATATTGTTAATATTCAAAGTAATGATTTTGAAAAGAAATTATGTTATAATATATGTAAATATATGTAATATAAGGGTATTTCATTAAGAACGCCGAAGTTAATCTTGTTATAAATTTATTTAAAAAAATTATATTATAAAAAGTATATATTCTCCGATTCAAGTGTAAAATATCACATCTGTATATAATATGTCCAGCTCCGCTTTGCTTGCAAGTTTCTGTTCATAACAGAAATTTGGTTTCACTTGCTGACATATCTCCGGGTTTAGTTCACTAATGACATGACAAATTTCTTCCTGAAGTTCTTCAATAATTGTTCGTGGTTTGTTATCGTAGACATGGGCTTCGACGTAATCCCATAGAAAAAATTCATTGGAGTTAGATCACACGATCTGAGAGGCCAAATTTGATCACCAGATCGTGAGAGAAGTTGGCCCTCAAATTTTTCGTTATTTGAATTACATACATATTTAAAATATGAGAAAATAATAATACATATAAGGTTAAACTCTTCATTATTATACAATTTTGATTTAAACATTTAATGTATCTGTTTCATACTAACTAAAATAATTTATTGTGTTTACTATTTTTAACATTCATTAAAAAATTTGTAAATTAAATATTTACATTAAATTATAATTTCAAAATATGATTTAATAACTTAATTAACTTCCAAAATAGTAATAAAAAAGTCATTCAGTGAAATCCTATTTACTGTGTAAAGTATATTGGTGTTCGTAATATATAAATATTTTATGTTTTTTCCAAATAAATATGTACATTAATAGAAATTGTGGTCAGCCTTCGAAATCACTTAAAATTATATGATGAAACACAAAACATTATTTTCTTGATTAATTAATAATGTTCTAAAATGCTGATTAATGTATACAACAGTACAGCTGTAAAGTTATTATTTAAATTAAATGATAAATTATGTGTTTATGTTAAGTACCTATATAATTTGTGTGCAATGATTAAATTATGTATGATTAGATATATAACAACAAATATTTTAACTGTATTTTAAAATCAAAAGTAAGAAATATCATTCTTATTCGATAAATCAAAATATTAATAAAGCATGATATAAATTAGTGAATTCAAACTAAACATTTTTATTTCACTGCTTACTTTAAAATATGTAGGAAAAATATGTATTATATTTTAAAAGTTTTTAATTACTTATATTTTAATTATACTTAAGAATTATTATTATAATTAAAATGTTTTATAAGTTTGTTCTGCAATTTTAAAATATACGATACATTACTGAATAGCTCAATTTCTGGAAATATTAACTCATCGTTTAAAGTTTAAGGCTAAAAGAAAATGAAAACCAAAACTTCTATAATTATCTTTAAAACGTAAGTATTTTGAACACATCCCTAAATATCGCTGCACTCTGAATCTGAAATTGTGCCTCAATTATTCTCAAAATTTTAGAAAAATGTTTCTTACATTTATTATTCAACTTAAATTATATAAATTAATAGCTAATTTAATGTTGATGCGATAAATTGGAATTTAATTTAAAACACATTATACATACACATATATATTATATATATATATATATATTTTTTTTTTCTATTTTTTATCATTTCATGTTTTTTTCAATACTAAATAATAAAGGTGTTTTAAAATTAAATTCCAATTTATCACATCAAAATTACATTTGCTATTAATTTATATAATTTTACTTAAATAATAAACGTAAGAAACATTTTTCTACAATTTTGAGAATAATTGAGGCACAATTTCAGATTCAGAGTGAAGCGATATTTAGGGATGTGTTCAAAATACTATAATGTATTATTATATATATATATATATATAATTAGTTTAATTGAAATGTGAGTCATGAAATGATTTAAAAATGATTATTTTGTTTGTTTATGTAATTTTACTTAGTGGTTTAAATATTTTTAAATGATTAGTCAAATGTATTGTCTGAAAATATTGCACACATTAATTTCTGCTAATATTTAATTTTGTAAATTCTCTAACACGACGAAAAGTTCTGAATTACAAATTTCACGATTACAAATGCTTTGAAATGTATTCATACTTATTTCAATTATTACTACTCACTTATAGTCCATTAGCTCTATTTATGTACACTACAAATGAAATAAATTCGTACGAGCTCGATATTATCTATTCAGATTGAATTTGAAATAAAATATAAATTCTATGTATTTTTTTTATGGTTAACATCTGGAAACCATATATTCTTTGCACATAATTTTTCCATCAATTCCCTCCGGAGTGTCTTTCAATTTTTTCATATATTATTCATCTTGCTTCTTTATCATTTTGCTCGCAGGAACTCAGTAAAATTTATTATAATGAACTTTATTTCAAATATTGATACACGATTCTGTTCATGCAGTTCATGCCCTACTGCTTGTCTATGACACATACATATTTAAAGAAACTTATTACATATTCTTCAGTGATATTTCACAAATGTTTTCTGCGTATCAACATAGAGCTTAAAAATCACATACAGTCAATCTGTCGGGAAACAATTACGTGAACAATTTTATTTTATTGTATTTCATGATATTCAAGAAACAACTCTTATTGTTTGTTCGTGCATTATTCGTTGCGAGCACTTTAAAGAAACAAAACATATAATTATTTTTTACACAGACAAACGTAATATTATACACTTATTACTTTTACTAGGAACATAGTAAGTTTAAAACAACCAACAATTGGTCAATATCATCATAAACCACAATTTTTTCAACATCGTTAGCTGTTCCATCGCGTTATTGAAATTAAGAAATTCGAATTTCTGGAAATGTTTAACTTTATAATATTAAAACTTTCTCTCAAATAGAACGACGTTTATTCAAATAATAAACGCTGATATTGATAAAATACAATTTTTAAACTACAAAATATTACTTTTATGTTTGTCGATTGTAATACCTTTTATTTTTTTAAACTGATACCCGTATTATAAGGATGGACAACTAGCAGCCGATTTTTGTCTGATCCGAACTTCTATTAAAAATTGAGTTCCTACTCTAAAACTTAAAAAGTTAACAAATTTAAAAAAAAATTACCAGGTGAATCAAATTTCAATATTTATAATTAATGTGCCTCATTGTATGTATTTATATTATTTTTGATGTAATTTTTTCTTTTCGATGCGATGGTCCTCCTAAGTTCTAAAAATAGTACCACCAGTAACGTTGAGTTGTTTATCCCTTAATTATAACACTACAAAAATATTTCTATTTACCTATATTGTATGATAATTTTTTGACTTTAGTGTTTGGGCTTATATTTAATAATAAATTATGAATGTCAAATATAATTTTAGTATACAAAGAAATCGTGAAACCTATTATTTGGTGGTATTATTTCTCTCATTTTTAATTTTCATTTGAGCTATCACATAATAAACAATTATCTAATTAAAGGCCATATTGATTGCATTTTATATATTTATAACTAAGTAAAAATAATCTTCTAATAGTAACTATTCATAATTTTTAATTCAAAGTTTCTTAAATTCGATGTTGTCTTTGACATTTTGTCAGGAATCAAATAATTTTTAATTCCAAGGTATGTGTTATTTTAATCATAAACATTATATTTGATTAAATTATACTTAAATAAATATTATTTATTATGTATTAAAAAAATTAAAAATGGAGAACATTTCTTGAATTATTATTACTATTATTATTATTTAAGCTTGACTGTAGCAATGCAGCAATGTTTGGTATGTACAACCTTATAATATATAAATGAATATTACATAAATAATTTATAAACAGAATGCTTATGATTTAAGTATTTGTACAGTTGCTCAACTAAGGCATATCCATATCAAAAGATGAATAAGAAAACGTAATCTGGACCAAACATTTACACAATTTAATTTATTTAACGTTTGTTAAATCGTCAGTGAATATTAAATATAAATATAAAAATATTCTGAAATAGAGAAAAATATGTCAAATTTAAAATTTAAAATTTTGAAAATAAATCGTTAAAAAATAAACTTATGTATCGTTTAGATACAGATAAACGTATCTATAATTTTTAAATGAGTAATGTATATTTTATAAACTAAGAGCTTCACTTTAATTAGTTTTTAGAATTTACTAACCAAAGTTAAACATGTAATGGGGGTATTTCCAACCCTAAAGCTAGGCTAGTGGTCTTAGATTAAATCTAAAAAAAGGCCCCTAAACCTTGTAGGCCCACAGGCCCAGCTAAATATGGCTCTACAGGTATGTTATTAGTTTTTCTAGTACAAAATTAAAATTAAAAACAATAGTTTTCTTAAGTAAAATAAGTTAGTAAATAAGGAATTTGAGGAAAAAATGATATGTTGTATGTTTACATTAAACATTTTTCCATTATTACATTCAATAAACAACTTTGTACAAGATTAAATGAGTTTTGTAAGTGTTAAAGATTATTAGTCACAAAATTTTTATTTACTTTTATAATTCTCCCAAAGTACAATTTACATAATATAACTTTAGACCTATTACGTATGTTACTTTTATATGCTACTACATACTACATATACAATTTCTGAAGCACGTTTACATTCATAAAATGTATTTACCATAAAAACCTTGTGTTGTACAACCAATAAATTGGTATTCTTTGAAATAATTTGAAAGTGTGAAAAATAAAAAAAGTTAATGATTAAAAGTAAGTTCGATAAAGTGTGAAATTTGGCCATCTATGTATTTAAAGAAATAAAAAAAAGCAAAAAAACTTACGACAATCTACATTAAATAAAATCATGCGATGTAAAAATTATGGTAGATACTTTTTGAAAGGTATTTATTAAAATAATGGAGCTGACAGGTGCGCACTTCAAATTTAATAATTAATAAAAATATGTTCGAAACAATTATAGCCATGCCATACAATATTAGTATTATTTGATATTACGGTTTATATACTATAAATGCATTAACTTTAAAAATATCATACATTACTTTACATTAAACAATTTAAAAAAATGTCAATACATTTGAATAATCTAAGTAGTGAAAATTAAAATTAGGTAAAATGAGTTCTAATTTTAAATAGTCATTAAATCAGAATTTTATACTTTACAGTTGTAGTTTTGTTTGAGCTTTGTTAAGTAGGTGAACTAAAGGCCAAATAAAATCAGTAATATATTTGGCAATAGTACAAATATATTCTCACTAAATAATACCACGATAACCTCTTTCATCGTTTGTTCAGTAAAAATCATGTCATTTTTATCTTTATAAAACCGCATGAGTTTATTTTTTTTCGTTTTAGTGAGATAATTTATCATGAATTCGTACAAAATATTAATTCTATGAAAAATTCTGCTTTTTGATAATTCATCAAATAGTTATGTTTATTCAACTCGTAGAAAAATGTAAAGTATAAATAAATACTAGTTGAATAGAAACCTTTCAAGTGATTTTATAAATTATTCTTGTATTTGACACTTCATCAACAAATAGGGTGGTTTTTAATTTATTGGTCACACAAGACTTACTAGGAAGAATAATTGATTCTTTGACCATACACGTTTTTAATTGTATTAGTGTGACATGAATATTTTAGCAGCGTTTGTTTTAGTTTTGTGCTTTGATCATATCGTCATTCGATTAGTTGAAATTACCTAAATAAGACAAATAAACTTTTTCTGAATTTTATAACGCAAAAATGAACGTATTCATTATTTATTATTAAAACTGAAAAATCATGTATACAGTAAAAAATGATAGTGTTTTCATAGTGTCAGATACTATTTATACTATTATTCAAATATTACAAAAATAAAAATATATACAAATAACGAGTAACAACAAAACATACCCACATGTACGATGAAACGATACTTTCATATCAAATAACGGGACATTGACTATCAATCAAATGATCACGAGGGCAAAGGACTCAAAGAAACTGTTTAATTTATTATACAAATTTTGGCTCTAAATGACTACCACGAATTTTCGAGGACATTCATTTTTATTTATAAAATTTTGAGCACATTTTTTAAATTATTCTTGTTTCTGTATTTCATTGAATTCACTACAGAATTTACCGTTCCGATGATCAAGAAATTGAATTTAACCCTTTCTTAGATAGCTTTTCAACCAAATAAATATTAAAATTAAATAATTCAAATCTCAGTACTACTTTATTCAATATTGACGTAATTATCATTTAAAATGACTATTTTTGTCGAAAATACGTCAAAAAACAACAAAAAATTGGTATTCTTTAGTGCAGCTTACCAAATTTATTCTTCATCTGTAACTACTTTGAAATTGACTGAAAGAAATTATTAAAAAGTAAAATTATGGCTAAAAAATATTGAAATACTTATTTTTATCTTATTTCGTATTCTTATTCCACGGAAGCAATGAATCCAACTAAGTACAACTTTAAAATAATTAATATTGTACATTTTAATAGAAGTGATATTTCATCACATAGCCCCAAAACATTAATAAATTCTGTTGATTTGTTTATATTGAACTTTATCACCATACAAAGAAACAGCGTTGAAGTAAATTCGGTTTTTTTTTGTAGATTGCAAACTGATCAACAACATTGGTAACAACACATCAATCGTAATTTCGGCTGACATACAACTGTTACATTAATGTTTAGTATAATTTGAAATTGTAATTTGCTTTTGATTCATTATGTCTATCCATCCAAAGGATACTGAAGCAATAAAAATGAAAAAGTTGTTTGTTCCAAATATTGATCCATTGAATACAAATGCACAACCCACAAACACGTTTTTGAAATACAATTTCTTTGGTATAAACGACTTTAGTGGCGTCAGTATTTGCAATCATTGTTCTTTAAATTATATTAAACTGTAAAACACTTTCCGTTTTCGCTCGACAGTCGAACAAGTTTGATAAATAAAAATAAATTAATATAAATGTATTAAATGGTATTTACATCTATTTGAAATTAAGAAAAAAAAAACATATAATGGTTGGAATACTACTTAGCAAAGATTCTGGCATACACAACGAAAATTAAAATAAATAGGTTATAAAAATGCAATTTTTTATTATAAAAATTTTGAAATTTTTTAGACAATGTAAACAACTAGTTTTAAAAATATTAGTCTCTAAATATTAATTTTCCCGGTTTAATATATAGTTTTATATTAATACTGGATGCATAATAGACTTAGCTAGACTAGTTTTAACAATTTTATATCATTAGTGGGTAAAGAAACATTTTAATTTCTTAAAATATACTCTATTCCATGGTAATTAAATTCAACCATAATAATCTACAGAGTTTTCAAACTCATTTTCGTGCATAAATGTTTAATTTTGAATATGAGTAGTTGCCAGTTGGTACAGTATGAATAGGCAATTCTAAATCAAACAAAACACAAAACTCTCCGTGTCAAGGGAGTTTTTGAATTTACAAACGTTAAAAATTCTTTACAAAGTGTATTTAATACTATTATTATAATACAATGCTACACATCGTGTATTTCATATTTAAACTAAGCGGAACGATAAAAACCATGCATATTTTACCTTAAACTCTTAGCAACATATATTTTCTGTGAATGAGTATTTATTATTTAAACATTTCCCTCATAAAAATAGTAGGAAAAACGAGCCAGATTATCCGATTATTACTGAATGATATGCACTGAAAACGACACTTTAAATAACAATTATTCAGAAAAGAATGTGTTTAGTGCAGTATGAAATTAATCAAAAAAGTTTTAATCGATGCTCCTACTTTATAAAATATGTATGACGTCAAAAGTATTATTCAGACTTCATAGTTAATTGCATTTGTATAGCATTTGAACGGTTGATTACATTATAAACTAATTTGGTTGTATCATTTATCCGTCTCGATGTAGAATAAATAATGATTTCCACAACGTATCCCTGAAAAACTATTAAAAATATTTTGAGAAACTACTAGGACGTAAATAGTAAATATTTATTATTCTAATAGGATTTCAATCTCATGTAGGTACATTTTTTTTTTCTTTTTGTGCTGTATAATTTATGTTATTGTGTTTGAAAATTCGTATTTATCTTCCCTTATTTTCGTGAAAATAAAACAATATAAAATTTCATTTCTCAGATAAAAAGAGACAATTTTTGATTTCAAAATGATTTCTATTAGAAAATGTTGTTACATCATTTTATTTGTTTGAAGTTTGTAAAATGAAAAGTGATACGTGTAAAAATATTTCATCAGTTTCCATGTAATTTTACAGGCAGTATAAAATGGTATTAACAAGATTTTAATACAATATAGTTGATATTTCTCATACATTACACACTTTTAAATATACATCTTAAAAAAAAAAAAAAAAAAAAAAAAAAAATTAAATAACAGTAAATTATACAGGTACATTTAAAATTATTCGTATTTATGTTTATTCGGATATTACGCTTAAAACACGAGTGATTACTAATATGTAAAAAACCAATATACTCACTCCTACTACATAATTTATTTTTCTCTCGGCTTTATAATTTAAAAAAATCAATAGGAATATAATCAGTGTTGTATGAGTAAAAATGTTAAATATAATGGTATATTTTTATGGTAATAAATAAAAAAATAAAAATAAAACAATATTCAGGTACATATTTCAATTTATTTTCATATTAATTTAAAACTACGTATTTGAACATAATCAATCTCGAAAGTATATGCCTAGGCAAAATAATATTTGTATTGATTTCTCACGATGTTGATGTAACGTTTCGCTTTACTTCCTGTACTTTAAAAATAGACTTAAAATATTGTACGAATTCAATTCACTACTTTATATTTAAACTTAATAGTGCAATAGACGCACTATAAATGCTACTGTCAGCAATCACATTAACGATTGATATCATTTTATGTTACTTCAATGCAAAGTTGTAAATATATATATATATATATATATATATTATATATATATATATATATATATATATTATATATCACATAATCTGAATTTGTCATTTACAGTATAGCAAAGATTTCACGATGGCACTTCGCTAAATTTAAGTACAATAAAAGTAACCATTAATAGAAAACTTATCGTTTTCATTTTATTTTAACACACATAGTTTTTGAACAATAAGAACGATTTAATGCAACTATAGAATTTATTAATTATCAATGTACGATTATTTCATTGTTTCGTCAAAATTGTTACACAGTGACTGTATAACAGCAATTACACTAAGAAGGTGACCTTCTTGAGAAATGTGTATTATGTTATTTTTATAAAGGGTCGCATACCACATTTCATCTTTCTGAATATTCGAAAACATATTATATATATTGTAGGGAAAAAATGTTAGAATAAATTATTTTTATGTTGAAAATTCCATATACTGTTTTATACTTCTCTGACTGATGGAACTGTATAGTACTAAAGACCATAAAATTTACAAAAATGTTTAATTTGAAATGTAGTACTTATTCCATTAAGTTTAAAATAGTGCCTGAATTGAAGTAATTTTAGCACAATAACGTGCATATAAAATTAATATTTCAAAACCTAAATACTTAAATCAAATGTTTTAAATTTCGAATAAACTAAAACTAATTTGCTACTTTCTAGACATTTTTAATGCTGATTCTATTTTGCACATTATTATTTACCTTAGTATTATTAGTATTTATTACGTGCATATTTATACACTTTAAAACCAAAATGAAGGATTTTTTTTTATTGTATACATATATATTCCCCTCCGAATCTCCGAAAATTTTTAACTTATGATTAGTGAACGAATTTCTCTGGTCGAAAAATATTTCAAATTTGATGTTGTCGAATGAAAAATACTTTTTTTAATACTGTAAAAAAAGAAATTTATAAATTTGCCGCCCTGTAAATTTCGCCGCTATAGGCCCGGGCCTACAGGGCTTGTGCCTAAATATGCCTCTGAATATATAATATATGGTGTTTGAGAAAAATGTCATAATTTTTAGATTTTGAGTGAAGCGAAGGGTCTTTTGATTGTACAATGATGTTTTTTTTTTTCTATGGACGTTTTTTTCGGGTTAGAGTGATTCAAAAGTTCATCCAGAAATTCTATAGATCAGAAATCGCATTTTGATGGTCGCATTTTGGTAAAAGTAGATTTTCCTCTTTTCTTGAGTTTTTTCAGGTTTGAGGAAAAACTACCGAAAAACCGAGTAAAAACCGTAAATGACATTTACTTCAAACCGATTTCAGTTATTTAATTATAACTCCAAAATAATCTTGTCAAAACTTGAAATTTTCAGAGCATATTAAAGTATACATTGTTACATACTTGAAAAATGTTTCAAAATATTTGACGAAAAATGTTGAGCTAAAAATATAAGTTTAAATATTTCCTCGTAGATTAGATTCTGAGTGAAGCGAAGGATCTTATGGTTTTACAATGATGTTTATTTTTTTATTTTTTTTTATTTTTTTTTTTTTTAGTTTGTTTTTTGTACAATTTTCTATTTGACAAAAGGTTTTGAAAATTCGATATCATTTTATTGATATCCCTAACTAATGATACGGAAAAATTTTCAAAAATTGTTTCATAGAATATTTTTCATACGCATTAAAATAAATTTTCATACAAATTTAAGGAATTTTTTTTCAAGCTTATTCCTTATAAAAAATTTAATATTTGATAAAAGTTTTTAAAATTTTATATGACCGTACTTATATGTTCACACAACTAACGGTACTGAAAAAATCTCAAAAATCATTTGTCCAAATTTGTATACGCTTTTTACATTTTTACACCGTTATTACATCAATTTTCAACTTGGAATGTGTATAAAAATTATTTGAGCATCCAATGATACTAAATATTTGCATACAGATGGGACAATTTTTCTGAATCTTTTGGTAAAAATAATGTCTTCTTTGATCAGATACAATTTTTAAATGATTTGGATAAAATAAGAAGCCTACCGACTATTAGGCCTAAAACGGTAAAATATACCAACGTTATATTTTACATTAAAGCTTTACTCAGAACCGTTTATCTAAATAAATTATTTATCATTTCTTAAAAATTCAATACACTTATTACAATAACCTTATCCGATAAGCGGAGAATATCCCATGGCGCGAAGTACATGCTTTTAATTTTTTTAATCGTTTAATTTATAAGAATTCAAAATATTTTCATTGATTAATTAATTTCCATTTTTTCATATCAGCTTATATTAATTAGTTTTAATCAGTTTATTTTGAATAGAATTAATTTGTCTCATTCGTAATATTCTATAGGACGCGTCATGTTTTGTGTAGTCATGAATTTCGTCAATATATATTCTTTCAATCAAATGTTCAGAAAACAACACTGTACCATTCCTACCCTTAGTGTATGGTTTGGAAGTTTATTAACAATGAATTGTATTCGACAATTGATATCGATAGATCGTGTAAACGCTTCTATTATTGATCATAATATTGCATTAATTATGTTCATAATACATATTATTTTTTATTTTATTTTTGTTCATAATAATTATTTTTATATCACAATAACCGTAATTTTATGACGAAAGATTATTATTCCTATTTTGATGAGTCATTCTGCGTACACATTAGGAATTATTTTTTCATACGTACGTTTACATAGTGTGCTTCAAGTGTTACTTGTAACACCGGATATAATA
Organism: Therioaphis trifolii; assembly: GCA_027580255.1. Classification (NCBI taxonomy): domain Eukaryota; kingdom Metazoa; phylum Arthropoda; class Insecta; order Hemiptera; family Aphididae; genus Therioaphis; species Therioaphis trifolii. The sequence goes on along the minus strand of CM050405.1, from coordinate 22,362,158 downwards.
ATGATTTATACGGTCGTTTTTGTACAATAAAAGTTATTCTTTACCCTTATTTGAAAACCAAAAAAAAATTTCTTATTTAAAGCAATACATGATTTTTTGAATACTTACGGTCCACAATAGAATATCGGGTACCGATGTATTACATTATAATGTGGTTCATTTTTGCTATTGTCTAATTATTTAAAAAATATTCATAGTACTGTTTATAAATAGGTACTTGGTTTTTTTAGTTATTCATAATAATTTCTATTCATATGTAAATGTATTATTGAATGTTTGTTAAAGATTAAATTAAAAATGCATAGATACATACAAGTTCGATCTTCACTGCGTACCGATAAAAAGTCATTGTAGTGTAAAAAAATTACACCTCCTCGTTTTGCTCAGAGTGAATTATTGTATACTCTCATGCTTCATTTGATGATTTCATGGCTCTTATTAATGGAAATAAATGTTATTTTTTATGAGGATTTTGTTATTTATATACCCACGTACCTGTTTATTTTAGGTATGAGACAACAAATTTTGATTTAAAATACATAAAAAGGTATAAAACACATATTTTGAACTAATTGGAACTTATTCTAAACTGGTTACCTAACAGTAGTTTATTCAATATAAATATTAATAACTAGGATAACGTATGTAATAAAACCAACTCTATGCGGAAAATATTTATACAGACCATTTCACTACTACTTTTTCTCCGATGTCTCCGTCGATTGACATTGATCGATTTATGATTTTTATAGCTTTTGTGAAATAAAACGAAAACGCGGTTGACAACCATAAATCCCCATCAGAGTAAGTAATTCAATGCATCCCATTGTCTTATGTGTATGTTTTGTTTTGTCAGTAATCTGCCATGATATGACGATTGCCGACCTAATACGCACATTCATGTGAGATCTCTGTGTGTGTGTGTGTGTGTGTGTGTGTGTGTGTGTGTGTGTGTGTGTGTGTGTGTGTGTGTGTGTGTGTGTGTGTGTGTGTGTGTGTGTGTGTGTGTGTGTGTGTGTGTGTGTGTGTGTGTGTGTGTGTGTGTGTGTGTGTGTGTGTGTGTGTGTGTGTGTGTGTGTCTAGGTAATCCGTTATTATTTTGCGACCAACCGACGCCCCACAATAATGGAGGGAAGCTGTAAAGCGATATGGTACCCTACACAATGGTCCCATAAAACGTATGGATATTAAACACATACAATAAACGTATATAATAATGACAATGATTTCATTTCATATTTTCTCCTTGTGATTTTTGTCATTTTCTTCTTTTTTTCAGTTGGCTACGAACAGCGTTCTTCTCCTGGCATCCAATTGTTTGGGACTCTTGTCCTATTTCCTTGCTGACAAGCAACAGCGAACTGCATTTCTGGAAACCCGGCAATGTCTCGAAATGAAAATGGTTATAGAAGAACAATCGACTGAACAGGTAAAATGTGATATAATACTTTTTCATCTTATTTCATGTCATATCTAACAATATTGTTAACACAACAAACATTATGAAAATACAAAATATTAAAACATAAGTTTTTCTGATTTTGTACGATATTGTGACAAAATATACATTTACTATTAAAAACACGTTAACGTACGTATATAAATAATTTACAGTTTAATTCCTAATAAAATATTGAATAATATTCCTTCATCAAATATATTTAAATTTTTTTATTACTCTTAATTATGTAATTGTATCCCAAATCGTATTATTTTATCTGTAAACGTAGTGTAAATTTTATTCGAAATAAAAAATGTTATGTTTATTGATTAATAAGTGATGATAAGTATAGTAGCTCATTAATTTCAGTAAATAATACTTACTTAATCCTGTGATCTAAATCTTGGATACGACACTAATAAATAGTGTAATTTTATCTAACGTGAAAATAACCGATCGAAGGTAATATCAAAACTTTTTAAAATTTTTATTTTGTTTTATATAATTATTTGCAACCACGACGATATTTTCATTAATATAAAACGACAACTATTAACCAAGATGTTCACTTCATTAGGTTTAATAGCACGAAAATATGAATACGTATATAAGTAATAAAATAAAATACGAAAATTAGAATTAAATATTAACTTGGTGAACTTAGAAATATTTATGAATTATTTATAAAACTTACACACTCCATTATTTATTCGTTATTACTTTGATATGTTTTAAACTCAGAGTTATTTGAGTTATTTTGAGTGTTATTTGTTGAATTGCTGATGATTTGCTAAAGTCAAATCAAAATTACAATGAACAGATCAAATACTTACTGGTTAGATTAAGCGTGGATACTTTTCTCATTTGGCTCATATCAGCCAAGAACATGCGATAGTATTGTTTAAATCGTTGTTTAAAAAATTATTTTAGATTTTTAGTTATAATACAAAATATCTTAAATAATCATAAGAAATAAATAAATGTGGGCATGACTCAAAATACAAAACGTCGTCAATTTAAGTCCAAATATCTATAATATTACTTTGTTTTATTACATCTCATAAGTTTCCCGAAGTTTTTGTGACAGTAAGAATATTAGAAAAGTTACACACGGGTTTTAAGTCAATAGTAAAAAAAAAAAAAATGATTCCAGGAAACATAAAAAAAAATAAATATTTTTATGGTATTTTTTGAAGTAAAGAATTTCTAATGGGCGATACAATTATCGATTAAATTTTTTGAAGTACATTTTAATCTTTGTTAAATATGACTTAAAATTATATGGCATTAATAAAAAAATTTCAAAACTGTCTTTACTGGCAAAATATAAAAAAACAATGTAAACAATTTTATAAGTTTGAATTATTGCCGAAGTTAACTACTGTCCTACTTTAGGTTTATATTACTTTTTAATTTCATTTAATTCAATTTGAAACTTAAAGGTACTACTTAAAATGTCTAATAAATTGTATTGTTTGTTCTACTTGGAAACTATTTCAATGTATGTCATTACAATTCATTGTTAAGTTTCCGATAAATGTATTAATTTTTTTAATTCTTAAAAGTAGTTATTCAGTAAATAATATATTATAATAACATAACAAATAAGCTTTCAAATTTCTATTTTAGTAAATTATTTTAGAAATTGTTATTTAATTTAATGCATTGTAGAGTAAACATTTATTTTTATGTGACAAAATATTATACTCTTATCGTATAATAATTTTAAATTATTTTTAGCATGGAATGTGTTTAATTAATTCATGTTTAATAAAATAAGTTATTTTATGTATCGAAATAAGCAATAACTACCTTGAACGCACGATATCTAATATTTATATTTTTTTAACATTATATATTCACTTTTAAACTATTCTAGTATTATTTCACTTTTTATTTTTCAAGATTCCTTGTCTTTTGTTTGTCATATTTTCATAGTTTTCTGAGATTTCTCATTTTTGTACTTTGTTTTCAATTTACTATTTACACCTATACAAAAAAATTCAGTTTACGGTAGCTGATGACACCATAAATCAATTTCTATGGAATTGGTGTTATTCATATGGCATGTTAAAGAAACACAGGCAGTTTTTTGGGATGATCCACCCGAGTTATATACATAATAACACAACGAATTTTGTATACAAATTGAAATAGTGAAAAACTGCGATGCTGAAAAAAAAATGATTGCTCATGCATGAAAAAAATATTGTTGAAAGTAGTTTGATTGCTGATTTTTTCTAGGGTCGTTACTTTTCCTCTGTGGGATAACGAATATTTTTTTTTTTGTACTTCAAACATAGAAATATTTTTCAATGCCCATTGTTTGAATAATATTTTTCATGAAAAGTATGTAAAAAGTATGAAACAAATGGGAATAAATGTACAGATTTATTGTTTAAAAGGTTGAAAATGTAAAATTTATTTTGTATAACATTTATAATGTTTAGATTAAATTGTATAATTCAGATATTATTAATATGGTATCATTGTATAATTATAAATATATCATAATATATTATGTATAATTTTTTGAATTTAAGTCAAGAACTTCTAGGTTGATTTCCATTTACTATTCAATAATTCTTAACATTATGTAAAATTAAGAGTTTTAATATTTTCAAAAATATCTTTTGTAAATTTCTTTCATACGTTTTATCAATATTTTTAAGTTTAAGTTATGACTCAATTATTCAATATATATATATATATATATATATATATATATGTATATATATATATATATATTTTATATTATTTAGTTTTTAATATTTTTTGTCTTTGATTATTTATTCATCGAGGTAAATATCGAGAACTGTTTTTATCATCATTCTGTATCTACGGATTTTTATTCGTAGTAACACTTTTATTTAACTTATAAATGTTAAGAGTTGATGATGGAAACGTTAAGTGAAAATCAATAGAGAAAAGCGTTGATAAGCTGTATTGTTTCATTGAAAATAAAATTAATATTAAAAAAATATATAGTGTAAATACGTACTTAATTGATATAAATAAAGATATCATTGCATTCAATTAGGTAATAAGTTAATTGATTTCACAAAATGTATGGTTTATCTAAAAAAAAAAAATTAAAACTTCCCTGCAATTGTGTTTTTTCCTATACAATTAAGCGAAGTAACAAATTAATAATTTTCATATCTCTATGTTAGTAAAGCTTCATCATTTTTATGTATGGTTTCGTACTCTAATACAGAGTCATATTAGTATTCAATTTATTTTATTCTAATGTGAATTTATTATAAGTACATGCAAATTATGTAATTTTCTAACCTCAATAATCAATATGTCATAATATTTTTTTTAAATGTTAAAATATATTAAATAATCGATAAACGAAATGGAAATTGTATTTATTCAAAATATTTCACGAATGTACTGTATTTATCAAATATAATCCGAAATCACCAATGCATTTACTTCAATATTATTTATACGCAGTATTCTATGATTCAAATACCTAATTATTTTTGTGTAAATAACTAAATAATTATTGAAAAATTTTCAGTAAAATATTTTCAATAATTCATATTGAAGTTTATACATAGACGTTTTGTATTTATCTGAAATTGAATAAATATTATTTGAGTTGATACACCATTTTTGCCTTTTTTTTATTACTGTTTGCCAAAAATATTAAAAAAACAGAAATAGACAAATTCATACTAAAAAGATATTTACTTAATTTTATTTTCAAATTTATATATTTATAAAGGTACTTCAATCGACTTCTAGTTATGTTTTATACCTACCTTTAGTCATTTCTATGTAAAATATATGAAATAAAAACTTCGCATTCATAACATTTTAAAGTTTTTTTTTTTTTTTTTAATTCATCGAGTGCAATTGGAACACCACTACAAATATAATATACTTACCCTATATTGAATTCCCTAAACAACATACTATACATTTTATATAAAAGTTCAATGATCAAAGGTACTATAATGTATAATAAATAGTGAATAGGTAATAAATGAAATTCTAATAATTTTATCATACATCTCCAAATGTGATTATTAGTTATATTATACCACGATTGTTTGTTCTTTTTTATTCATCCGAGATAAATTTGTTTTTTTCTAAAACCTAGTTGATGTAACGGTTGAACCAATCAATTTTCAGGCTTTTGGTCAGTTTATTTAAAAATAATTGAATTTTATTTAAAGATTAAAAAAAGTTTCCGTATTTATTTTTTAGTTCATTTTCGTACATAAATTGAATGAAGTGAAATTATCCTATACTTGAATTTATTGAAATAAAGGGATAAATAAATGTGTGAACTAATATTTTTGCAAAATTAATTATAAATATGTTGCAGTTTTATTAATGATATAATGTATTTTTTTATGTGTGAGAATAGAAGAAATGTACAATAGTAAGTTTTGTTTTTAATTTACAACTACGTTTTTCAACCAAACAAAACGGTTTTATTAATATATATATATATATATATATATATAATTTTCCAAATTACTGGTTTACAAATTCTAGATATGACGAAGAGTAATAAAGTATATGAAATACGGGTATAGTAAATGCTGTAAATGTCTGGAATACTTTCGCAGCCCAAAAAACACATTTTATAATAGCAGTAAAACCAATTTAAATATCACCATTTCACTTCAAACCTAGCATCTGAAATATTATTCATTTCTCGTGACAGTTATAATTTTAAACCTTGCATTAATATCAAAGACGAAACTATTTTGTACTATATGTACGCATATTCACACTATAAACCCCGTATGCTTTTGAAACGAATTATTTGCTTTTCGATTAGCTTTACGCAATCTCAAAAGACTTTAATTTGTTTGTGTCAACAGTAAAATGTTTAAAACTATAATGTATAAAATTTCGTGTATTCCATAATATGTAGACGACAGCAATTATACTAATATTGAAAAAACATAGTATCAAAAATTCGTACAAACTTCCATCATTGTACCCGTATTATTAAATTGATAAGTGATCCTCTACATTTGCTTTACCTATTAACATAGTAAACAGCAGTTTTTTTTTTTCATTATATATAATTATTTAAAAACAAAACAACATGCAGAATATAAGCACAGTAGGAAAATAAAAATTATTAATTTATGTTTGTGTGCTGGGTCGGTCAAAATATTGATGAATTTAACGGCTCATTAAAATTGAATGGGGTATTATTCGATGTTTAAGGGAATGTTAAATATTTATGGGTCCATCAAAACTCTAATGGACGTCAGTGTATCGCAGAGTATTTGTGTGAATTTCAAGTTGAAAACAAAAACAATTCTGAAGCAGAATAAAGACGGGAAGTTGTATTCAGTGATGAAAACTTCTAATTCTATTATTTTAATACGAGATGTGTATTGGATGCGTTATAATAGACTAACAAAGTTACGATAATGTATTATAATACGATACCTATATTAAAATTATTTGTACGTTATCTGCTATTATTATAAGTATAAAACATAACATTAATATTTAAGAACACATTGTATTGAAGAAATATCTGTGATTCACTAAAACAAAATTTTGACTTTAAGTTTTGTTCATTTGTTCTCGGCAAATGAATACAAATATTCTAAGAGTAAGAAATTCTGTAAAATAACAGTTGTACTTTTTTCGATTAATTTTACAGTACTTATTTATACTTAGTAAACACTTCATAATATAATTATTATTTTATAGAGTATATTTACAATATCTTTCTTGAAAAAAATATTGATTTATTTAGTGTGAATACTAAAATTATATCTTAGTGCAGTAATTTGTATGAAAATTAAAAATACTTACTATAGTTAATACAATTTAAAAAATAGAATTCCCTTTAACTATACTCTGTAAGTATTTGAATGGGGAAGAAACAATAAAAGGACTTGAAAAATATTAGGAACAATAATGCTTTCTTCAAGAGATTCGAACAGTGTCGTACAAAAAAGTCCGATAAGGAGTTTTAATATTAAAAGAAATACTTTCAGTTCTAAGAGAAAGACAAAGAGAATGGAGTGTTCTCTCTTCCTCATTCGAACATTGTATTCCATTAAGTTTATCTTATCTTAAATTGTTATCCAATACCATGCTCATGCAAGGAAGATTTTTCATTTACATACTCCGTTACCGGTACCGTAGCCAGGGTAATGTATTTTTGGGGGAGAGGCGCTAATTTTTTGCTCTAGTTTTTACCATAGCATGCTACAAAACTTACTCATCACTTATGCCCTTTAAAATCCTTTATTTATTAACGAAAAACACGTATGAACATATCTTTAATAATAATTCAATTTCAAAAATGAATAAAAATTAAATACACTTTTTTAATGAGATAAAATCAATAAAATTTAATAATGTACAAATCAATAGGATATTTTGAAAAGAATATTTATAAAATCGATACTCATAAATATGATTATGGAATCGGTTTTTTTTTTTATAAGTATAGTTATGATATCAATATATTTTTTTTATCAAAAAACACAACTATCAAATGCATAGACCTTATACTAGTATGAGGCCTATGGTTGAACACATCATTTGTGTTGATATCTATATAGATTATACGAACAAAAAGTACTTTACCCGTAAAAAATTATTACAATGAATTGTTTTAAAACATCTCTACCATACGTAATTGCTTGAATTTATAAAATATGTTATTTGAAAGTTAACTGTTCGGTAGTTGATTAATTAAACGACGTTTAAATTTTAAAATGTTTCCTCATACGGTGTATATTGTTAAGTTTATTTTGTTGACAATAGATATTATCAAGCTGAATTATCTATCATAGCAATATCAACTTGATATTTTTATATGTTTATTATAATATTTCCGTTAGGACGTAGAATATATTATTAGTAACTAATTTAAGAATTGAAACATTGTATTTCTGTTCTATCTGCTAATTTTTTTCTATGTCAAATATTGCGCACATATTAATAAATATTAAAAATATTTAATTGAACTTTCGTTATCTAAGACATTCATAAAATAAAAAAAGTCTAATTCAATACATTATATTATGTAAATATACTGAATAACACTACCTAAATTATAACCGAAAGCAATAAACCGTTTAAAATAAATTATAGCTAAATCAATAAAATACCAATATATGTGTTTCACGTAATAGTTTAGTTTTTTTTAAATAAATAAAATATTTCAGAGACTGCTGACACTAGTTTTAACTAAATAATAACGACCTATTGTTGTACATTATTATAATAAATGATGATTATTGTGAGCCCTATTTTACTCATTTTTAAACATATTTTTCCTTTTGTAAATGTACACTAATATATTAATATATTACGTAAACATTATCACGGGGCCAATAAGCCTGGGCCAAAGTTGGCCCCTACCGTAGTTCTTTTTATATTGATGATTGTTACGAACGACATTAAAATGAAATAAAATTAATTTTTATAAATTAAAATTAAAATTAAAATTGAATAATTAATAATAGATTTACTTTGTATGATATTAATAAAAATAAATAATTTCTGTACACCACACTACGACTACAGTTCACGAAAAAAAAAACGAGATTTCTATTAGTGGGCACGTGCTTCAAGTGCCCCCCCCCCCGGAAACGTCACTATCCGTTGACATAAATTTCTGTTATCGTTCCGAATGGTATTACATTAAATCGAATAAGATAAAAGTGGTCATTGTTACTGTTGACCGCGACAGGTATCGCATAAAAACAATACGCACAACCGGAATCGTCCGGACAAAATAACACTAGGCTATCAATTACCGTCTTATGCACGCGCGTGTGTATCTGTATTGGTTTTTGATTCTTCGTTCTTGATTTTATGTTTAATTTGTTTTTTCTTTTTTCTTTTTGACAGGAACGGCTGCTATTGTCTGTGTTACCAGAACACGTGGCCGTCAAAATGCGCCAAGACTTGGGCGAGGCGTTGGACAGTCAATTCAAAAAGATATATATGAGTCGACACGAAAACGTTAGGTATAAAATTATTTCTGCTATCATCCATTTATAGCATTTGTTACTTTGTTGATGAAACAACGAAAAGCGAATTTCGTGAAATGAAAAGTATCAAAAGAACTTATCATGAATAATAACGACTTCATGACTTGTGTAAGAAAATTCAATTACAGAAATGTACACAAATCGTGATCCTTACCGAAATTTAAACTATTTAAAGTTGCCAAAAATAAATATAATTATTTCTAATAATACTGTGGTAGCTTTGTTTTATTTGGATTGTAAATATGGCAAGGAAAATTAAATTAAGGTATGCTTTCAGTCCCGGGTTAGATAAACACTAAGAAAATAATTTATTAATATAATATATCTGTATGTGTATAGTGTTTACTCATATTTATATATTTTATAAATCTTTAAAAATACCCAGTGGATATTTATCGTAAATGTATGAACAATAATTGCATAGTAATTGTAAAACGAATTTCATCATGAACATAGTTTAGGAATACTTCAAATTAAGAAATAAAAATTAAGTTTAATTCTATCATATTTCTTACGAATACTTTTTATTAAAAACAATTAACTAACAAAAAAAAAAAAAGACACAGTGTTTCTTTGACATGGTCACATATTTTCATTAGTTGACATTTATATATATATATATATATATATATATATATATGTATATTTAAACAAGTATGTTTAAATGGTGTTTGGATATTTGTTCAATATATATCAACAACCATAGGATTTCGAATGTACTATGTGACCTATACGGCTATGAGAAATTGTGTACATTTTATAATCCTCCGTGATTTCATATCATACAATAACCAACTACTATAACACCACATATATTACATGCACGAACGAGATACATGAACCGAGTGTGCGCTCACCTCAGCAAAGGATAGAGATGACTTATTATTTTAAATTTGAAAGCGATGATAAATGATCATTAATAATAATTCTTTACATTTGATAAATGAATTTAATCATAGGTGCGTACAAACTTAAATTTCGTAGTGTGTATTCATAAATTAGTGTAAAGAATTTGGTAGGGCTCTGCCTCCACTTCCATTCTCAGTCAGACTTTTTAATACATAATAGTTTTAAAACTATTAGTTAATTATATTTTAATTTTTCGGACTTAAATAATTTTATAAAATTTGTAGTTAATCAATGACTATAAATTCACGTTTATGCTATTTGTTAATTATTGTTCAATAAATATAATGAAAATAATTTTAATGTTATTAATTTCATCGTACTTCTTGGTTTCGTTTTAAGTTATCGTTTTTATGTGGTCATTTTCTAAAAGCCTCGATCACAAAACATAGTCGATGGTCTATCGAAATATGCGGATAATTCTAAGATCCAAAAATGTATTTTTGTGTCAAACCTCTTTTCAAGTTAATTGAAAATAGATTGTATTGTAACAAATTTCATATGCTTAAATCCACTTAAGTTTCAGTTGATCTATATTTGTTTGTCATTAAAATATCAAATAACGCTAGTCGACGGATGATTTTTGACAATGTCTCGCTCATTTATTTCATCGGCCAATTTTGGCATTCAAACGTTTCCAATGCTACTTTTGATTTTTTTTTTTATAACATTTTAGATTGATTGTACTTAATCTTTTTGAAAATGATTCAGGTGATGTAATTTTTTCTTTTAGTTCATAATGATATTCAAAAATATAATCATTAGAAAGGATCATTTTTGGCACTATTTCAGATTATGAATAAATGAAAAATGTATTGGCTTTGTAATAATATCATTTATTTCCTTTTAAAAAAAAGTGTACCAGTTAACACTTTTTCGGAATTAATAATGGTCTTGAGTTATGTTCAGCTTCACTGTAGATTGAAAATTATATCTTCTTGGTGTTTTAGATACTTAATAGATATTTTCAATAATATTTTGAATAATGACAATTTTACGAGTACAGATTTAAAATTATAAGAATTCATACATTTTTACGATGACGATTAAATTGTCCTATGTTTTATCTTAAAACGGATAGTAAATTAATATTTAAAACATCTAAATTTAGATAGATTTAAGGTTTATAGTTTATTGATTCACATACCGAATTTCTGATACCCAAATGATAATTATCAACTCTAGTAATTAGTTAATAAGTACTTATAGTAAGTATAATTATATTTTTTATGATAACTATGAGTTTCATCTATTAAGGGAGTAATTATGTTTAACTAATAAAATTATTTGCAGTGTTGTACTCTTATCCTTCTTTTTTTATTATTTTGTGTTTTTATACGAATTAGAACTAATTAATTTTGTATTCAAGTATGAATGTGCGCATATATATTATATATATATATATATATATATATATATATATATATATATATACGATACAAAATTATTTTGACTTGGACAAATTTTATGAATAATTTATTAACCATATCATACCGAATTAAATTATATGATGAAGATAAGAACAAAAATGTTTATCATAAAAATCAAAGCATAAAAATATTAAATTTTGGTATATTAATATAATTTAACAATATTCAGTAGGTCACATATTTCACCAATGTAATAATTAAAGGGTTGAAATCAAATAACATTAAATATATAAATTTTTATTATGGATATAAAGTAGATATAACTGTCATATTTTCTTGAGAAATTAATTATTCAAAGTTGATGCTTCTCATCTCATTGAAGTTAATTACTATTAAACACATTCCAAAGCGAATATCTATACTCGTAATTAGCGAATAAAATATTTAGACAAAACACCATTACAGAAGTCACAAAAATAAAGAAATTTAAAAATAATCACAGAATTTATTGTGATATCTTTAAATCTTTCTACAACTAGACATTTTTTTTTAAGAAAAATAAAAAATAACTGAATAGTGAACTACTCGTATTTTTTTTTTTTCATAAAACATGTTATTATGGAAACTATAATTTGATATTTGTCAATGCAATGTTTTAATTTTTGATTGTCAAGGGGATAAAATGAAGAATGAATTTAAGTTAAATATCAAAACATATTAAATATATTAAATAATCATGAAACATTAAAAATATATATGTGTATCTATAATAAATTGTAAAAAACGGTTTACTAGTATTTCTTTTGCAAATGTATTTTCAAAAGTTAGTTATTATTATTATTATTATTATCAATATGAATCACATTTTATTCGAGATAAAAAAAGGTATTTAAACATATGAGTCTATATTATTCAATATTCTTTATTCTTTATCCTTATATTAATAATTGAATACTTAATCTATCATGAAAAATAAACATTCTACTATTTCTTCATTTCATACTCAGGAGTAATGTTAGTGGTATTCAATGTTTAGGAACTCTAGTAGAATTCTACGATATACAATATCATGTGTATTTTCAGATTTATACCTGTACGTGGATTATTTTTTCGCACAAAACATAATTATAAACTTGTTTATACAGTATAGATACGTAGTATAGTATTAGTATAGTAGGTATAGTACTTGTATTCATTTGATTATTTTTTTAGAATTATTTAAAAATGTTAATGTTCGCCTAATGTATAATTATGTATAGTTTACGGATATATTGTACTTGATATCAAATTAGTGATGTGGCAGTGGTTGTTGGGTTACATAATTGTATCGGATGCATTATTTCCAGATCATAAAAATCAATATTTTAATTTGATCAATATTAATATTAACACTAACGAATTGTCCGATCCATAATTTGGAAATGTCTGGATCACATCAAAGTGAATCGTATGAATATTATTTCCCGTGAGATGATTCGAAATTATGCACCACAAATTATTAAAATTCGGAACAAAGACAATTTAAATTTATGATGAGCTTATAACATACCTATAAAAATGTTGACATTTTCTACCAATGACACACAAATTGACGGGACTCATCGATTTCATCGTTTCATTTTTGCACACATTTTGTTTGACATAATGGTGGAACGCATAAAGTCAGCTGTTAACAAGTGCATAGCGAAGGGTTGTAGAAGTTTCCTATTCGTTGTTTATGGCAATTCAGGTAAAAATCTAATCTAGTGCTCTGTTGAAATATTGCAACCCTTGTTTTGAAATTGTCCACCGAAAGTTGTTCAAGTGGTATTCATCTCGAATAAATAATTACTCGGAAATATAGCAGAGAAATGTAGTAGAGGAATATATTATACATTATAACTGTTGTCCCGAATTATCTGGAAGCACAATATGCCGTGCACTAATGTAATTTTAAAATAAAAAATGTACACGGTCTTTCGCACGGTTAGGAAACTAATGCACCTTAGAATTTCGCGTACAAATTCAATTTTATTCCGTCATCCTGTCGTAAATACGTATAGCGTTTCAGTTGTTTTTCGTTCTCCGTAAATGCCATTTTTGTTACTCGTTCAGTGCAAATTCTATTTAAAACTTTGTTAATGACTTGGATGTACTTTTATTGCATTACAGCATTTTGTACGCTGACATCGTCGGGTTCACGGCTATATCGTCTACGTATTCAGCGTCAGACCTGGTGAAAATCCTTAACGAGTTGTTTGCACGGTTTGATAGGCTGTCCGAGGTAAATCATCAATGGAACCGGCCGCCGCCGCGGGCCAAATTGTGTTTCATTTGTTTTTCATCCGTTATGTTATGATTTCCAGAAATATCAACAGCTGCGAATCAAGATTTTAGGCGATTGTTACTATTGCATCAGCGGGGCTCCCAAGGAGCGGCCGGACCACGCCGTGCTTAGCGTGCACATGGGACTTTCCATGGTCAAAGCGATTAAGTGAGAATTGATATTTTGATCCTTTATGCCCCTAACCGAACGTACATAATATGTAATCGGCTTTGCTCCTCGATATATCAGGTACGTGCAACAGACCACCAATTCGCCGGTGGACATGCGAGTGGGAATTCACACCGGCGCCGTTTTGGCCGGTGTTCTGGGCCAGAGGCAGTGGCAATTCGACGTCTACTCGAAGGATGTTGAGTTAGCTAACAAAATGGAAAGCAGTGGAATGCCGGGGTAGGCTCATGTTTTATTCGGAGAAAAAAACTTGATTAGTAGTACAGATGAAAAAAAAAATGTGTTTTCAATAATTTTCAGACGAGTACACATATCAGAGAAGACGCTGAGTTTTTTAAACGGAGAATTTGAAGTTGAACCCGGCTACGGTGAACGGCGTGAAGAAGCTCTAAAGATGGCGAGCATCAAAACATTTTTCATCATCAAAGCGATCAAACCGGTAATTTCATTAAACTTGTATGTTACTAAATATTTTTCATCTCTCATTCGCATAAACTGTGTATTGTAGTTCAAGATGGATGTACAAAACGGATCGTTGAACGACCAGAACAGTACCAGCAGAGAATCTGTGGTTAGTATTCTTTTGTTTTATTTTTTTTTTTTTTTTTTTTTTTTTTTTACTCTGTTCACCTATTATTATACATACATATAGTGCGCGACGCCGATTGACGATGCTGATTTAATAGCCCAGGCCAAAGAAGACTCCGACAATTTTAAGAAGCGATTACGAAAAGACTTGATGAACAGGGATGGCCACAGGTAAATGATTACACTGAATGCTTCGGTAATAATTTATAAATACACCTAAAATAATATCAGATAAATGAATTAGTCGTATTTCTGCATACTTGTTCTATTCAAAAGTCGGCAACATAAAACCATTGTTCCGATATTGACGAATATTCCATAAATTGATTGGTCTACTAATTTTACGTAATAAAACAATGTTCCGGAATGCTCCAATATCTCGATTAATTAAATTTTACTTGTTGTTTCACATCGTTTGTTCTATTATGATACAAAACTGGTGAAAACAAAATATTCTATCACATTCAAAATTAATTTCACATTTGTTAGGGTAAATAAAATCGACCGTTTTATGCTCAAATTACAAAATAATACATTTCAATCAACTGCAATCGTCAGATCCTGGCATACTACGCGGTATTCCGGATAAAATATTCGATGTTTTTCAGTTATTTCAAATACTCTTTTAAACGAGAATATATTTTTTACATATTTAACTGAATTTTGAGTTTTCATGAAGTTTTTTACTCTACAGAAGAAGTAATTTTCTGAAATTCACGATTTAAATTTATTTTTATTAAAAAAGTTGTCACCATTGAAGACGCCAAAAAGTAATCAAAAACTGTAATATAACAGCTTTATTCTTTTTCTGGTAAATGTTTGGTAAGAGTGTAAAATAGTGAGCGCTTTATTATTGTGTTTACACGTGTTCGTATTTTTTTTTTGTCTTCCGAATAAATAAATGAAAATATGTTTCCTTAATGAATTCTATTTATTTTTATTTTATTAAGTTAATAAATAATATTTAAGTTGATTCAAAATAATTTTAGTATAATTTTGAATAAAATAATTTGAATATGAGACACACATTCGACTTTATATTCGATTTAATAACCCAATACATTACGAACACAACTGTCTTGAAACATTACTAATAAATATCATATTGTTTTCAAAATTATCTTAAGGAAAAATTGACGGTTAGGTTAGATTACGGGATTACATTTGGTAGATTTTAATAATGTAAAAACGAATGGTAAAAAGGTATTTTATACTGAATAGGTATCTACTTTGTAGTAAAAATAAAGATGTTATTATTTTTTTATCATTTTGTAGTGAAAATTTAAAAATACCATTAATAATACATTTGTATGATTTAATCATAGAGATCTAAACAAACACACAAAATTTTTCACTTTGGCATTTAACGATGAAAATAAAGAAAAGGAATACAAATATCACAAAGAAGCAGCTTCTGGTGTGTCCCTTATCGGGTGTCCATTGGTATTATTTCTAACGTCTTCCGCACAAATTATTATGTTACCCAGGTTTGTAATTAAATTATAAATCAATTAACTTTACGTATTTATTTTGACTCTAAAACTTTTTTTAAAACGTTTTGTTTTGCAGAGACATCTTAAGCTACATGTCCAGTTGCATTGCATTATTGTTACTATTGATTATTGTTGTAGTATCAATCGCTGATGTTTTTCCAAGAGTAAGTAAATAAAACCTATCGTTTTTAATTTCTACGTTCAATTCTTAAATATATTGTTTAGTGGTAAACACGAACAGTTATAATATAAGTATATTTTTCTGCTAAAAATGCTCAATACATATCAATAAATATATAACTTAAATATTATGTAAATGTTGATTCCCAGCGCAGTATTTAATTTTAACTCCTGGCCCTTATACAATTTATTAAAATTCACCAATTTTTAAATTATACAAAAGCTATGAATTTTATTTGACTAGTTTCATTTATAAATTATTTAGAAGTGTGACCAAAAAAAAAAAAAAAATATTATTAAACACTTTAATTATATCTTAACTATTTCCCTATTATTACGTATAATTTTTTTATAATTTGAATTTCTTATTTTTTATATGATTAACGATTTTATTGCTTCTTTTAAGACGGTACGCACACTAATGCGATACAATGCACCTATAAGATGTGCGATATGTAATGCGTGATATTTATCGTCTATGATATTTTCTATTTATATATTTTTATAAAAATCAAATGATAGCTCACTCCAACGTGGTATTAACTATTATCGTACAATATTTATCACATAAGATAAATCTAATCAAGTCTTATTTAGTTTCACGTAATCGAAAACTGCAATTAAAAGATGTTCTTCCTGAGGAATAGATTTTCGATAGTGTCTATCTCTTTTATCAATACTCGATCGGAAATGTTCACTTAAAACTTTGAACGATTCTTAACTCATCTTGTAATAGCTATGAAATTTCCCGTCGTTGAACGAAAGTTCTCTAGCAATAATAATAACACAACTATGATTTAAATTTCCTAAATTGTACGGATGGAACCCAGTACTTTTTCCTTTTTTATCGACGTTTTACGTATAAAATTGCAACAACTACGCCTTTGTCACTAGACTCTATTGTGCACTGACAATAATTTAAAATTGCTTTGTACAATTTTTCTTAAATAATTGTTTTATTCTTAGTCGTACTGTAAGAGTCGCGTATTATGAGTGTGTGAAAGTTACAATACGAATGTTATCGCACATCGTACATCGCATATATACCTATCGTATCGCTCTCGTGTGCTTCCCGCCTAAGTTATTTCTTAGATTTATTTGCTGAAATTGTCAAATCACTGAGACGAACAGAATCGAAAACGTCTCACATTTTATTTTTATGAATACGATTGTTTCTATCTCGTTAAATCTATACAATGTTAACTTTCGATGTTATATAAGATGTCATATCGTGATATTTATACATTTTCAAAATTATAAAATGTATTTTTATCTTTAATGGTGATTTTTTTCCCGGACGTCAAAAAACTACCAATGATTGTTTAATATTTTCATACATCTTTAATCAACGTAAATTATTACTTCACGAGCTTTTCGGGGCTATAATGTTGTGCTACCATATCATCCTGTATTAACGCCACAAATATTTTTAAAATTGATTTTTTTTTTTTTACTTAGATATACTCTAAAAAATAATCTCTTTGTTGTTTATAGATATTGCAATGAATGTTGAATAACTTGTAACACACATACAATTAAAATTAAATATATCTTACGAATAAATTATAATTTGCTTAGTTGTAGTCTAGACATACATTTTTAATGATGACATTACTTATAGTCACATTACATTGACAGCTAGTTTTGATAAACGCACAGATTGTTAATGAAATTAAATCCAATTATAATCAGTGAACTTTAAACTAGAATCAGTATTAAAAAATATACTAATTACTGGTCGTACGGTCCTTGACTCAATTTTATGAATTTTTAACAGCTTAACAGAAGTAATTATTAATATTATTTTATGGACGTGATCTGGTATATTTTCTGTTGAAAATGATTCAAATCATACGATCTGTACTTAAACAAATATCCTTTTTTGTAAGTTTAATATTGAACACATCGAATAATTCGTTACACGTATAATTTTTTATTAATGTTGTTCGCAAGTCACTGCCGTTTATGAGCAACCAGTTATCGCGATCCGCAACAATTACATTTTAAGATTACTTACGCGGCTATGCGTATCTACGAAAATTATAACAAACATATACGTTTTCTTCATTAGGTCCTACCGCCTAAAATTGTATGGTTTAGCGAAACCATTAACGACTCGTTATGGATTCGTCGTATACTCGGCACCACAGCTGCGCTATTGCTGGCGTCAACAAATCTCATAGGACTGGTAAGTCGAACGATTTCATTTCATTTTACAAACATGATTTGTCAAAAAACACAATCGTTATGCATACTCTATTTGAAATGTATACGAGAAATGTATGAAATTGTTATGTTTCTATTCAAAGGTATCATGCTGGTCCGATAAACAAATACTAACAAACTGCACGCTTGGCGAAAGTGATCCTTCCACTTATTGTATGTATCCGTCGTACTTCACCTATTTCATGGTTTTGGCGTTAATAGCCACATCCATGTTGACTCAATTATCTCATTTCACGAAGGCGACTATATTATTCGTCATCACTCTAATACACTGTGCCGTCAACGTAGTTACAGTTGGCAGTGCCATAGACTGCGAAGACTCTATACTTTATAAGCCATTCAAGTAATAATAATAATAATAATAATAATAACATATACTTAACTATTATTTTTGTATAGTTAATAATTATAATACACTGTATATGCATGTCATTTATAAATCAATTTCTCCGAATTTCCCAAAAGATCTACTCATTACTCTCATAGAAATGCATTAAAACGTGGAATGCATCTAATCATTAAATCATCTTCATATTATAATTAAAAATATTTATAATTCCATTTTATAGATTCGACCCTAGGATGTCCAGTAGTGGTGTATCCAGGGGAGCTAATAGGATATCAAACTCCCTCTTGCAAGGTTCAGAATAAAATATTCAAATGAGATTATCTCAACATTTAAATAATAATTATTCATAATTTAAATAATGTAATCAGTTTCTTTTATCGGTTAATTATCTCGCAATAATCATTTACGGAAATTGGTTTGATTCTATTGATAATAGTTACTACGACCAAGATTTAGTGGTAGTGGTTGATCTTGGTGTTTTTAGTTATTTCACTAAAACCTGCCAATATTATTAGTAACATTGTTGTCATTGTTATCAATATTAACGTTTTAGAATAAGTGCATGACAAATGAAATATTTTACAAATTATTTTATTGAATTGTAAGTTTTAAAATCTTATAGTATTATTATAACTATTATTATGAAAAGAACACAACGTAATTTTTAATTTATTTAACTTATTTCATATTTTATTAATAAAAGATAACAGATTTATGATTGATATCATACATTAATATATAAATTAATATATATAAATGAAATCTAAAATACATTAAATACGGAATCTCAAAAACTACTTGACCTATAAAGCTAAATTTTGACTGGAAGTTAGTGTATTGATAGGAGACGTCAGCTAGGAACGGATAATTGAAAATTCAACTCCCAATGAGGTTAAAGAGAGGTAATTTCTATACATTAAAGTGACATAATAAACATGAAATCACGAAAACTACTTTACCTACGAAGGTGAAATTTGTCAGTTAAGTAATTTATGGTAATGTGTCAGTTAAGAACGGATTTAAAAAAATTCAACCCCTGAGAGGGCGAAAAAGGAAAAATGGAAAAGGTTATTTTTTCTCAGTCAGGTTTTTATTTATACCTAGTGTATTTACTCTGTAATACGAATAATGAAATAACTATTTCATTTTCTAAAATTCAACTTTTGAGGGAGTCTAAAAGGGGAAAAAGAGGTCACCTCTTTGGAATGGAAAATGTATTTTCTTGGATGAATTTTTCAGAGGGAGGTTAAAAGGGTAAAAAATTATATTTGGTACGATATTTTTGAATCATTTCCTAGCCATTACTATTACAGCTCAAAGTAAACACTTTTGGGCACTAATTTAAATTATGACGATCCTGAGACTCGCTTCGAAGGGGTTTTTTTAAATCTACATATACTTTTATGAAATACTAAATACCACATATTTAAATTAAACACTTAATAGTCTTAAGATAAGTTAATGGTTTGCATCGCAGATATTTAAGTAATTTTAAAAAGTAACCCTTAAAAATTATAAGTATACGAATAATGTTTATGTCAAAATTATATTTATAATAATTGTGTAATATACCTACATAATACACCAAATGACACATAAATAAATATTAATTACATGGAAGATTTTAAAGCAAAAAATTGACAACAGATTAATATTATTAAAAAACATAGTTTTCGTTAGTAGAAAATTGAGCGACTATAATTTGTATAAGAAATAAAGTGTTCATTTTGCATCATAAACTATGATGATAATATTTAATAAGTAGAAAAAAATTGAAATCATGTTTGAGAGTATTTGAAATTTTTAGGAGCTTAAAGCCTCTAAAACCTCTCTCTTTGTGCCTATGCTGATGAAACTATTGAATTTTTTACGATTTTGTTTCAAACTGGCGAAGTCGAGTAATTCAACTAGTGTATGTGTGTGTAAATACATATATATATATATATATATATATATGATTATATAAATATAAATTAATTTAATTATGTAATGTTAGTAAAGTTATTATAATTACTTTTTTTCTCATTAATATTAGTCACTTAAAAAAAAACACATTTAGAATCTACGTAAATTGATCTTGTCTCTAGACAACCTAGGCATAAATGATTTTATGATTTGGGTGTTCCATTTGAAGTTGTATTATAAGGTTTCGTCTGTACATGTTTTTTACTAAAACAGATTCAATTATTTATTTATTTTAATACATTGAAATTAAATACCTATGTATGAAAAAAAATAGCTAGTTTTTATTTATTTTGAATCTTTGGATTTAAAATTACCCCTTCTCCCTCCAAAAAAATACCTGGATACGCCACTAGTTTCCGAATCATAGTTTTTATTCAATAACTTAGGATTGTATACTGATATAAAATTATTATTCAATCATTTTCAGGATTTTGCCATCAAAATATGCCCTATCATTTTTACTCATAGCTGTCACGATGGCACTTATTTTTTTGGCTAGAAATGTAAGCTCATATTTATTTAAAAAAAAAAAAAAAATTGGAGTATTTATGCTTTAATATTTCAAATTTTTATGTTTTTCAGATGGATAAATCATCGAGAGTTTTATATTTGTGGCGGACGGAAGTGGAAGAACAGAGAGAAAGAGCTTCAGATATTCGAAGGAGAAACGAAGCATTGGTGTACAATATTTTACCGCCTCACGTAGCTAAACATTTTCTAGGAAGTTACAAACGTCAGCACGAAGAACTATACAGCCAGAGTTACGCTGAAGTAGGAGTTTTGTTTGCATCAATGCCAAACTTCTCAGGTAATTTTACTCTTGAATAGTTAAGTGTTTATCACGTATACTTATTTAAACCAGTACGCTTATAAACAAACTTACTAATCCATTTTAGATTTCTATTCGGAAGAGACAGTGAACAATCAAGGATTAGAGTGTTTAAGATTTCTTAACGAAGTTATATCTGATTTTGACGCGGTAAACAATTTCAACAAATAATAATTGTACAACATGAGCTTTTTATTAGAGCTATTATAATATTAATAATTTTTTTGCAGCTTCTGGAACAGCCACGCTATCAAGATATCATAAAAATTAAAACAATCGGATCTACTTATATGGCTGCAAGTGGATTAAACCCTTCACGTATCGTCAAGGTATGTTTTTCTCGTTTTTTTTTTAAGTAATTAATTCATTCAGTATAATCCAATTCAATTTGTACAATTAGGTACAATTATAATTAATTGTCATCAGGTAAAAAGTGATCAAATATTTTTTTTTTTCGGTAATGTAAGTTTACACAATTAATTTTTATTTTTTTATTCTTATGGCATGTTGTGTTCAAACGCGAAAATCCATCTCAAAATACACTAATACACTTTTTACATTTTATTTAAGTTGAAAAATGACTTCTATAGTTCACATAATATTCATCAAAATGCTCTGAAATTTTTTCTGTGTAATCTTTGAGATTTAAATTATGACTACAAATGATGCTATTTTACTTGGTAATTTTTCGCATGACAACGATGACATATTTTATGTATATTATGTTTGTGTAAGTATTTATATTTATAAATCTATGTTTATATTTTAGCCTGAGGATCCTATTGAAGTTAGATGGGCACATCTTGCTTTGCTGGTAGACTTTGCTTTTGATCTAAAAAAGGCTCTACAAGGAATAAATGAACAGAGTTTTAATCACTTTGTATTGAAAATGGGTGAGTGTGTAAAAGTCTTAGCTAATATCATTTGAAAATAGTTAAATTTATTTATAATCTATTAAATAATAGTATTTATATATATAAACTATATTTTTTGTATTTATTATGTATAAATTAGTCACCGAATAATTCGGATAAATCGGGCTGATTAAGCGGGCAGTACATAAAATATTTATTTGATTCGGTTCTAAGAATTTTGTCCTTAATATGTGGTTGTCCGGATTATCCAGTGGGCGGAATAAGCGTAGACTACAGATTGTACATATATATATATATCTAGGAATAATTTCACGGCAATATTTATAAGATATTTTTAAAGTTTCTCATATTTCCCTTACTAGTACTTATATTTTTATTTTAATGTATTTTTTCTTTTTATTATGTTTTTAACTATTTTTTTTTCGTATGGCATGGTTATCCGGGAAATAGACCGACCCTAGGGTCTACAGTTCGGATGCCGGTTTGGCAGAATTTCTATTGGGGCAACCGTAGGTTTCTGCCATGCCCCGGAATGGGGGATGGCAGTCTCTCTCCGAAGACAGTTGTTTCCTGTCCAAGTTAGAGAGACTGCCCGAGGCCGGGTTCGAACCGGTGACGGCACGCATCGTAACCGCACCTGAATCCACTCGGCCACTCCGTCCCCCCTTTTTTTATTTTAGTTTATAATTTACAAGATCATGCAAATACTAAATTTCAATAGCTTTATTTGAAAAACTGAACTTCAATCTGATAATACAGTTTGATAAACATTGAGTATGATATCGAAATGTAATATATTATAGGGATCAATCATGGACCGATTACAGCCGGCGTTATTGGCGCTAGAAAACCACATTACGATATTTGGGGAAATTCAGTCAACGTAGCGTCCAGAATGGAAAGCACTGGCAAGGCTGGATGCATACAAGTATGTAGAGCAAAGTGTATTTTTTTTTGTTTTCACAACAGTTAGTTGTAAATGGATATATAAGAGAGACACTCACCTTTAACTCGACTACTGTAATATGGTTAAAATTTTCTGGCAACTCGTCTGTATTAGATTGATGTGGTGCGGATGTGGTATTTTCGTTTTTTAAACGTAACATTGATACGCGGCAGTAGGCATTATCACGATATCCGTGTGAATCGTAATTAAGCCGCCTTGTCTATAGAACGAATCACATAACACGACGAGGATGCATGTGCAATAAAAAAAAAATATTTATGTGCAGGTGACGGAAGAGACGTGTAATATTTTGCAACATTTCGGATTCAAGTTCGAACAGCGTGGCTTGGTGGCAGTCAAGGGCAAAGGGCAATTGATGACCTACTACTTGGTGGGCAAAGGACTTCAACCTAGTCAGGCGCCGCCGCCAATCATGGAGACTCTGCCTGAAGTAGAAGAAGAAGACACGGACGAATGTTTAGTGGTCAGGCAAGCACTGTTGCCCCGGGCCGATCAGAACGGGTCCGCTGCCTCGGGCTGATAAACAGCGACGACCAATACGACGACGACGGTGATGATGACGATGATATATTTTCATCAGCGTAAAACGATAATCACCTACGATTTCCATTGAAAATCATTGGACGTACGATAGGAAGAGACGTCACGTGACATCGTCAGCATTCACGTACACGAACCGATAATTATATATATACATATGTGTGATATAATACTGTAATATTATGTTGATTATTGTTATAATTTTTACGTGTACCAATTATCTGCACATTAATTGCTGATCTGTCGACTAAATAGGCATTTATTTCTTAAGCAACGGTTTTGTTTTTTTACATTTCTTTCTTTTATTTGTATTATTTATTAATTCACAACCGTTGATGAGATATCCGCCGAGTGATTGTTTGAAAAACAATTTGGTACACCTTGATTATATTTATTATTGTTTGTTCATATTGAACACGAGGATTAAGTCACAGCAGATGAGATAATTTGTTGTGATTTTGTTCGAACTCTGTTTTTGTTTTGTTTTTTTTTTCTATTGTATAAAGGTTTAATAAATTAGGTTATATTATAATTATAATTATTATTATTATTATTATTATTATTACGTTTTAGTTTCTTAGTTACCTACTGTAATTTGTCTTTACCTTGAGTAGGTACCTCGTTAGAATGTTACAACCAATATTGTTACCTACCATAATCGATATAATGTATTCCATTCACATGTATATACGGCTGTATTTCTATACGCATGGTACCTACCTAATGTATTATATTATATAAAATACTAGATGACTTATATCCTTAGTTGTTAACATAGCCTTTGTGCACAGGGGGGAAAAGAGTACCTCTTGCGACGACTTTTATAAATTAATAATTAAATTATTAATAATCCTTCTGTAAATTGTTACCTGGTCTTTTGTAAACTTTTTTTTTAAATACCATACATTTTTAAATAACATTGATGATATTGGTTAAAACAAAGATTAAAGAAATGTTTTTGGTTTATGTCCAACACAGTTCATTCGGCCAGTTTGAATAGAAAGTGTATAGAAAGTATTATTTTATAGGTTTTCTAACAAAATGGTTTTCAAGTCATATTCATTTAGGATCCAAGTTTTAATTCTAAGTAATTCGTAATGCTTAATAATGGATAGTTTTATGTGCTGGGAGATATTCAAATATCAGTTTTACTTTTAAGTTCTTCCTGCCATAAAAGACTGCACGCCTAATGTAGTTTATATATATATATATATATATATATATATATATATATATATATATATATTTGTTTTGTTTTCACATTGTACACAATAGATTTATTATTTACTATTATTTTATAACGCATCCCTTTGAATTTATTTTCAATGAAATTAAACAATACTATTTGAAACTTCAAGTTAGGTTCCTCAACATATTTCAAAATGCATAGACATTACCTATCTATGTTTAAATTCAATATTATGAAAATTTAATGATGTAAATATGAATTTGAATACTAAAAATAATCAGTCATCATATCGTTACTATATTAGATATAATATATACCTACTATACAATATGAATATTATAATTTTTAATAGGTATTTTTGTTTATACTTTAAATGTTCTCTAATATTAGTCACACATCACGAGAGATGCCTAATACTTTAATTTATAGGTACCTAACCCGAATAGTTAATGTTCACAAATACTTTTCTGATTATTATTTTTATGTATCACTTAATACTTTTAAAATACAAAATATAAAATAAAATTCACTGAAAGTCTTTGTATTCGATTTTTTTATTAAATAACATTTTTGACTGTTATGAATATTGTTCAAATATACCTCCTATTTTTTTTAAAACTTTTTTTCCATATTAGGTTTTTTACAAAATGACTACTGCAATTTGATGTTATCACTTTGACACTATTCTTAAACTGGTTTTAATTCCTTGGTCAATAATGTATTGATCATTTTAATTTTCTGGTCATTGCCTATTATTATTATATTACATAGGAAATAAATTAGTTACTTAGTGTGTGGCTTTGAATACGTTAACGTCACTATTAAAAACTGTATTTTAATTTTAAACATAATGTGTTATGATTTTGTTTTAATACTTGCCTATATACCTGAATATAATTTATAAGATAACCAAAATCAAATTATGTACGATTATTAAGATGGTTTTAATGTTACCTTACAAATAATATATTATTATTATTATTATTATTATTATTATTTATTATAAGAAAATGCATTTTAGACAATGATTGAGATTCTCAGTGTACAAAATCTATATAGGTCCTATATTATGTACACCTCCTTTTTTTTTATCTGAATATAACGAGTATTGATAGTTTGATGAACTTGTATTTGATTTATGATTTATTACAAACCTACTTCGCTACACATAGAATAAACCATATGATTATCTAAGACAGTGGTCTCCAGTCATTTTTAGCGACGTGCCATTATTTTGCCGGTGCCATATAAAGTAACTATATGGAAATAAACTTAAAAAAGAAAATTATGAAAACGTTTTTCGACAGTGATATCTTAAATAACTAATTTTATCAAAATTGAAAAAAGTATACAGTTACTTAAAACGTGTTTGCAGGCTTCAAATAAAGACAACGTGGGTTGGAGTGAGGTTGGGTGGATTGAAGACGACTGATCTAAGACATATTTTTCTTGCTACTAACAGTGGCGTCATTTCAGTTTTTTCTAGACTAGGGCGACCATTTACTGATAAGCCGACTGAACTTTTATTTTTGCCGACTAAAATGTATTATATAACAATTCAATTATGTTCATAAGAGGTGAAAAAGTATTATTCATAATCGTCATTCGTATTCGTCATGATATGACGACTCCGATTATTCGGCTGCACTAAAATAGATTGAATAATATTTATTATTTAATCAATGTTTGTATACAAATTGATAATAATATGAAAATATCTTTTCTTATGGATGGCATTGTAACGACTATAAAATTTTTTAGACTAAACTAGTCCACTAAGGTATTAGTCTAAAAATAATGACGTTTTGTACTTAGTACAGTGTACCGATTTAGCATTTGGGTATGTTAATATGTGCAGAGCGCCCGTCTCCCGTCATCTCAATTTTATCATTTGAATATAGACAATAATATAGTCAGTAAATTTATTCATTATTTATTTTCTACAGGTTTAATGGTTTTATTATTATTATTATTGTTGTTGTCAACGGGCTCCTAACTGGCGGTTGGCCCAGAATGACGGCAACACGGTGCCTAAACTACCCAGAGAAAAGATTTATAAATACGGGTGACCAATAATATGAACAATATAGAACAAATTTGGTTTGTCTGCCAATCGGTCAGAACTACTATTCAGACAATTAAATAATAATGTACACAATTGAGACGGGCGCCTAAAAGGGGGGGGGGATAAAAGGCTAAAGTTAATAATAAAAAAAAGCCGATAAGATAATGGTGGTGGAAGTTCGTCCTTCGTCGCTTCGCTCCTCGGACAAGATAATGGTGAGGAGTGTATAGCACTTTCTATCATGGGATCACCTGGTTTACGATAGTTTAGTTGTATGGTACTTTACATTTGAATGCAATGATAAATCATTGTAAGTTAAGTACAGGATACAGTAGTTGGGTGGGATACACGAGATGCATTGCTAGATTAGGCATTATTGGATAGATTTTGGAATTATTTTATATTATAAAACAAAAAACGATTCTGAACGAAGATGAAGATGTCAGCCTTAAATTGTAATATATATTTTATTTTAATATCCTAGATTGGGTTAAATTTACATTTGTCTATTCATGTGACTTCTGCGCGTGAGCATTGGACAAACCAGGATGTGCATAGATAGGGCGTAGGTAAATACCATATTATTTGCCTAAATGCACTATCGTGACGGTACCACCCGACCCCGCCGTCCATATATGCTGAATGCTCCGTGGCTACGTCTATTTAAATATTAATAATTAATAATAATATATAAAATCCGCATGTTTATGGAACTGATACACACATTAAAATAACTGGAAATTGGAAGTTAGTAACGTTCTATTCAACCATGTAAAGGTACGTTATACACTTTGTGTTTACAATCTACCAATATTTTGTATAGAACAGCTGTCAGCTACTGATTATATTATAATAAACTTAATCTATTTAATTATCTTTATCAGCTGTGATATTACATAATATTTTATTTACATTCCACTGCCACTTGGTATTCGTTAAGGGTCATAATTGATCACGGTATTTAAAATAAATTAAGTACCTAATAACCATGTATTAATTTTTATTGTTTTAAATAAATATGGTTACACATATGGTTGTGTTCATTCATTGTGCAACTATTACATATTAACTTCGAGACGAGTCATTTTCCACACATTTCATAGAGATGTCAATATGTAAGTTTTATAAGCACCAATCATTACTATTACATGCCTACTTAAAATGTATTAATATATTCAAATTTTTACGATTTTTACACAAAAAATTTTGACTTTTGCTTTGAATTTTTTTTTATACCAGTAAGTACAACTTTCATAAGAACCTTGTATTACATTTTTATTCACATTTCAGAAAAAATAATAAGATAAATAGTCTTAAAAATAGCTAAAAACTTTTCAACAATTATACCACGAATAGATTATGCCAAAATTAATATTTGGAGAAAGTTTAAAGTTTGTACGGCTAATACTTATGAAGAATAACAAAAGTCTATAATATTTTTATAGAAAATCGTTATTCAACGCGTCAATTTTTGATTTTGTAAAAATTATAGATTAAGACAATCATTCAAATTTTTTTTTAATTTAACGTATCGCGGTATTTTTATACTTATCGTAAGCAAAATTTATTAACAATCTTGTATTAAATTTTCATTTCTTATCTTTGAATACAAAAATTTTTATACATTTTCAACTACAAAAT
This sequence comes from Therioaphis trifolii, assembly GCA_027580255.1. Classification (NCBI taxonomy): domain Eukaryota; kingdom Metazoa; phylum Arthropoda; class Insecta; order Hemiptera; family Aphididae; genus Therioaphis; species Therioaphis trifolii. The sequence continues at coordinate 22,333,037 of CM050405.1, read as the reverse complement.
AATTTGCAAATATTCGTGATTTTGACAAATTTTGTCGATTTTTGAACTTCAACTGCTTATAAAAAAAAATTGTGCCTATGTATTTGAATAATTTTTGAATCACTCTTAGATCAACTTATTCAAAACCTTCTATTAAATTTTCAAGCGATTTGGTAGGGCCAAAAAATTGTTATCGACTTTTATAAAAAAAAATCTAAGAAAAATCGAATTATTTAAATGCCTATAAATAGCTAAAAAATAAACGAAATATTTTGAAAATACAACTATGTAAAGAAAATGCCTATTTAAACATTTTGTAAAAGTTTTAAGTTTCTACGACCTATACTTTTTGAATAAGAACAAATATCAAAAATCAATGATGCCTAAATTGTTATTTTACGCGATTATGTGAAAAAATTGTAATTTCAAACACTCATAAAAATTTTTGATTTTATTCCAGTGCAAATTTTTTTACAGATAATTGAAAGAAAACGTATGTCAAACTTTGTACCGAATTTACAATTCTTAGTTTTGAATACTTAAAATTTTATGAATTTTCAACTGCAAAATAACTTCAAATTTTCGCGATTTTCTACACATTTCGTAAAAATATGAACTTTTTATGCTTATAAAAAAAAAATTGTGCATTACGCTTTGAATTTTTTTTTTATACCGATAAGTTCGACATATTAGGTACCTTGTATTAAATTTTCAAGAATTTTTGTCCAGTCAAATTTTTTTTATCCACATTTCAGAAAAAAAAACAAAGAAAAGTTGAAAATTTCAATTGTCTATTAAAAGCTCAAAAAAAGTCTAAAGTTTACAAAAATTGTACTACGTATAGATGATTACAATATAAACATTTGGTGAAAGTTTCAAGTTTTTTCGACATATACTTTTTGAATAAGAACAAATATCAAAAATCGTTGAAGGCTAAATTATTATTTTACGCAATCATGTAATTATTTCGTAAACGTTTGAACTTTAGATGCTTATAAAAAAAAATTGTGAGTCACGATTTTTGATTTTTTTTTTAATAGCAATAAGTACTTCTAATGAGGAACCTTGTACTAAATTTTCAAAGTTTTATGGCCAACCAAATTTTTTTTATCCACATTTCAGGAAAAAATAAGTTAAAATTTTCGCGATTTTTCAATATTTCATAAAAATTTAAACTTTTTATGCTTATAAAAAAAAAGGTGTGCATTTCGCTTTGAATTTTTTTTGTATACCGATAAGTACTTCTTATGAGGAACTTTATATTAAATTTTCAAGATTTTTTGTCCAGCCAAATTTTTTTTATCCACTTTTCAAAAAAAAATACTAAGAAAAGTCAAAAATTTAAATTGTCTATAAAAAGCTCAAAAAAAGTCAAAAGTGTTCAAAAATGTTACCACGTATAGATGATTTCAATATAAACATTTGGTGAAAATTTCAAGTATCTACAATTTTTGGTTTTTGAGTAACGGCTAAATAAAAAAATCGATTTCGTCGAAAACGGGTTTTGCACAAAAAGTACCGTTTTTTCCTCATTTTTTGTTTGTTTTTCCCGTGGCATTTGAAAACTTTTGGGAATTTTCACTTGTGACCTCTCTAAGGTACCTCCGATATTCGTTTTGCCACCGAAAACATACCCTGAAGTTCAAAATTGAAGCATTATTTCGAGTAGTTATGGTGTACACAGACACAAAAACAAAAAAAAAAAAAAAAAAAAAAAAAAAAAAAACACACATCATAGTAAAATCAATACATTCTTCACTTCGTTCAGAATCTAAAAGGTACATAAAGCCGTATGGGCAATTATAAATATATACAATAATAATAAAACCTGGACGGCGACAGCGGACAGATGATGACGACAGCACGAAATCCAACGGCGGCGAGAACATTGTTAGTGATCCAAGCACACAACAGTACAACACCATCAACTCCTACGACCAATTATCGTTATAATAAAAAAAGGAACGCTCGTTAAACGGCACACGCTAAACACGCCAACGACGGACGGTGGCTGGAACAAAAACGCAAAAGCCGACTCGTCGTGGACCGTGGTACCGGTTGCGGCGATCAGCCGAGGTTTAAGGTCGTGGATGCCGAGGGAGGGGGCCGCTGAAACGTCTCGAAAGTTCGTGACGTTCATGGCAGAACCAATAACGGTGGCGCGAAGTTTTCTATATAAAAGTCGCTAAGGCGGCAAGTTTCGAACAATTATTATTATTATATTTTTTGTATATTTTATATTTTTCATATGTACTAACTTGAGAGACTGAGCAGCTAAACACTAGACTGTGGCAAATGTATGAGTTGCCCCACCCCAAATGACGCCACTGGCTACTAATATTATACAAACGATATATAAATGTTTATTGTGGCGTGAATAACTTTCAAGAATATTTTTAGTGTGTGGCTCATAAGACTAATTGTTTTTTATTCATTAAATTTTCTTTGCGTTTGACTTTTTGGGTATTGTTACAAATGTGGATTATAGCCAGTAATTTGGTATGTAACCAGAGTCGTATATAGGTAGGTAGTATTGAATAGTTCTATTATATGTATAGGTAATGCAAGAGGCATTGGTCAAGGTCTTAAGTAGATAGGTACGTTGTTAGTTCATCTGCACCATCTGTTTTCCTATTTTTTGACTTATTTATGGCGCCCTGCACTTCAGTTATCAATATTGATGGTCCACTTCCATCAGATGTTACTTCGTGCTTTTCTGGCGGTATATTGTGGAAAGTTTCTTTTTCGACATATTGTTGCCACGTCTCAAATTTACTCTCTATATTTCTTAATAAGTTCACATCCATATTTGATAAGATGCTTTCCGAAAATTTCTGTACTATTCCGATTGCTTTTTAAATTTTTTTTATATAAATTAAAACTCACCAACCCTCGTATAATTTCTATTCCCTTACATTCATTCTTATTCCTTTTTTTATTTGTCTGTGGATTTGTTTATATTGTTGATCATTTACATTTTTATGCTTTCTTCTTTAATTCATTAAGTTAAGAATCTTGTCAGTTATCTATGGTTTTTTCATGTATAGATCTCGGACATAGTATTTCTCTCACAGGACGTGGTGATACTAATGTATCTAGTAAAATGACATTTTAAAAATTTATAAGTTAAAAAAATTATGACGAGTTAGTAGAAATTGAGTTAATTTATGTATAGTTAGGTATTAAAAATTAGTATAGATAATACTAAATAGCCGGCCATTATTATAATGCATTTAAAAGTGATACAATATGATCGGAAAATTTAAAAGTAAACCAACAAAAGTACGTACTTCGCTTCATGGGATATTCTTTGCTCCTCGGACGAGTTAATGAGGATGAGTGTATTAAATTTTAAAGAAATTATAGATCATTTCTTAAGTTAAATGATTCTGAGCAAAGCTTCAGAATTAAAATAAACCGTTTGGATTTCTTCAAATAAATTGTTTGAGTTTAAAATAGACGTAAAACAGTTTATTATGTTACTATCGTAAAATAATTCACTTAAATGCTCATAAAACCAAATCCTTTGTCACGATTTTTGAAATCTTTTAAGTATTGTTAGCAAAAAATATGTGTAAGATCATATTTTTTCAGAACAATTATAGCACTTTTGACTTAAATATAGAACTTTTAATTTACCAAATTGTTTGAAAGTTTTTATGTAATACAATTTTAAATATTTGACAAAAAGTTCTGAAAATTTAATATGACCTTACTCATATACCTACCTAATAATCCTAACAAAAATTCAAAAATCGTGAGTCAGGATTTTTTTTTATACACACTTTAATAAATTATTATCTCACCAAAAATTATACAAATAACCGTAAAATACGTAAACAGTATTTAAATAATAATATATTACATTACACTGAAGCTTTGCTCAGAATCGTTTTATACTAAAGAAATGAGTCATCATTTCTTTAAAACTTAATACATTCATCACCAATATCTTGTCCGAGGACCGAAGGGACGAAGGACGAACTTGTACCACCATCATCTCACTTACCAGCTTTTTATGTTTGGATCGACCAATTTCTTTCAATAAATTGTTTAAGTTGAAAATTGACATAAAAACAGATTATTACGTAAAAATCATAACATAATTTACTTAAACGCTAATTAAAAACAATCTGGCGTCACGATTTTTGAAATTTTTACAGAATCGTTAAAGACGTTTATGAGTAAAGTAATATTAAAATTTCAAAAGTTTTATCAAATATTTAAAACTTTATTGGTGATAAACTTTTAAAACAAGGTAGGTATTTTCAAAATTCTATTTATAGCCCAAAAGTTGTAAAAAAATTTGAAACCATTTAAAAATAAAGTTAATTTTGCTCTTGAATCTTGTAGCATATTTAATGCTATTAATATGTATAAATATCAAATGACAGCTTATGCCTCTAAAAAGTAATCACAGGAACCCTGTGTCATCACGGCATCAAATTACAAAACACGATAAATCCATTTCTTTAAATAACTCCATAACTATTGATCGGATTTAACTGTTTGTTGCGTCTGATTTTCAAGAAAAATTTTCTTTATACATATTCGCAAAAAAGTGAGTTTTGGGAAAAAGTGGATTTATCTGGTTGTTGCAGCAAGCCCTTCAATTACTTCGAGACCTATGTATAGATTATAGAAGTAGTTATAATTAAAAAATAAAATATCAAAACATTTATAGGTATCCTTTATAAATTGAGAACATGTGTAATATTATATACTCGTACATAGTACAAACTAAAAATGTATGTTAAAAAATAAAATCTTGAAAAATAAGTTTTAAAACATTTGTTAGGTAAAAATAAAATAATGTGATTATTATAACTTATACTGTATGATAATTGAATGTATGTATGTATAGTTCTGGTAGTCTTATAAATCATAATACTTAATACACATATGGATGTGAAACATGGTCAACCACCAAGGGAAACCACCAGAGTCTAATTACATTTGAAAGAAAAATACTAAGAAAAATTTATGGTCCTCTATATAACAGAGAAACAGAGCAATTTGAAAGAAGACATAATAAATCACAAATGTTACTCTTTTAAGCCCAATATACATCTTTGATTATTTTATACTTTAAACCAATGCATTTCTCTACATTACAATAGTCACTTAATTTAATTTATTACTTCATTGGTTCAGTTGGATGAACATAATAAATCTGCATACTTCAGTTCATGCAATAACATATTCTTAATGATTTTAATTAAATAAAAAAAAAAAAAATTTGAAAACATTTTTCTAATACAGGTGCATATAAATAATAAAGAATTGACTATACTAACAGCAATAAATTTTAATGATATTTTATTGGAACAAAAATACTATATGAAATCAGAAATAACAACTTACAATAATTTTATCATTTATGCCAATGATATTTTAATAATTCAGAATTAATAATAACAAATGGTTAAATACATTTTATGGAAATTTTTTGGTCCACGCTGTTAAAATTTTTTCAGCTTCTGACAAAGTTTCATCTTTCTATAAAAAAAAAAAAAAAGAGAATTGTATATAACATTACACAATAATTAAGAAAATTGATTAAAAATATTACTTTAAAGAAACAAAGCCTTATATAATCTTCTGCTGTTTTTTTGCTTTTCTCAGAGAAAAAGACTGAAAATGGAATAGTTTGAAGTTTAATATTTTTAGAAAGCCATTTTGTAAACCTTAAGTCTTTTAATGGATCAGTTTCAGAACTTAAATCCACTTTATCTTCTAAAAAATAAAATATTCAATATTAATAATTACAATTTTTGATATTTTAATATGTAATAAAACAAACCAAATTTTGTCCAGTTGGAGATCAAAAAATATCCCCCATCAGGTATAATAGGTTTGAAACCATTTTCTTGTAAAACTTTAGACAAGTATAGCATTTTAGGCTTCAACTCCTTTGATATATTTTGAAAATAACTGTCTGGCGTATCAAGTATACTGATCTCATGTTCGAATGCTCTAGCGGCGGCTTCCTGAACTGTTGTCGCACACGTGTATATTGCAGTCTGATGTACAACACATAGATTTTTTATAAGATTAGCTGGACCATATGCCCAACCAAGCTTCCAACCAGTCATACTAAATGATTTTCCTGCTGAGCCTATAGTAATTGTTCTTTCCCACATATCAGGTAGTGTCGCTAAATTAATTAATATCAATAAACAATTAAAATACAAAAATTGGGTATCATACATTTAAAAAAAATATATATATTTTTTTAAATTACTATAATTTCATACATGTTAAAGAATATACCAAGACTTAATGAATGTCAATTCACCAGTTATAACAATACAGACCATAAACTGAAGCGAATTTTGTTATCAACATGTCTTTTCAGAGTTAAACATCAGTAATTGTTTACATTTACAATAAGTGTTTGATAAATTTAGACTACATTAGAAGTATAATATCTATATGTATATAATATAAGAAATGATATACTTTTGATACATAATACAAAGATGTTATAACTATAATACAATTACAAAAATGATGGAACATTAAACTTATGTTACAAATATTCATTTATGGAACATTTTATGTAATATAACAAGATAGAAAACTTTGTTTTCAACAATTCATTTTGTTACTTATGTTTACTGTGTAATGTGTCAACCTAAATAAGTATCAAACCTACTATTTATATATCGTTTGCCATTTAGACTTGTAAACTTTAATTTTAAATTTAAATTTCAAAGTACGGTTGAAATATAAGATTAAAAGTTGAATACATTATTATCTGTTCAGACAATGTCATTGAAACAGGTATTGATTATTTTTTCAAAAAGTGGGGACGAAGTTTTTTAAAGGTACAATTGAAAAAAAAATTGAATACTAAATTATTTAATAATGGTGGAAATTGTAACACTAAATTACCATGGTAGTTAACTGTATTGGAATATATAAAATTATACAACTATTAAACTGACCAAATGAACTATATTTATAGTGATATTGATGTATTCTAAATTAAATAATTTAATATTAAAATAATTTAATCAAAATTATAATTTTGAAGTAATACAAATAATTGAGTTACACTATTGTAATTAAAATGGCAACATTCACCAAAACTATTGATAATCAACAAACACAAGGCACTATCAACAGTTTATCGCTATGTGGTATATACTTTAACATGTATTTATGTACAAAAATAATTATGAAGAAAAAAAATATAAGTAACTAAATTACCAATTCTAATGTGTTTAGAAGGTTCATAAACCAACCATTCATAAACTTCATCAGAAATAACAAGTGTGTTATGTTTTTTAGCTAAATCTGCAATTATCTTCAACTCATCAAAATCAAAAACTTTTCCCAATGGATTATGAGGTGTGTTTAAGAGTATTAGTTTAGTTTTGGAATTGAATAATGATGCTAATTCTTCAGGATCAAATTTCCAATCACTTGAATGAGATACGGGATCATTAGGTTTAGTCTTAAAAATATAAAACAATACAAATAAAACATAGTATGTACCTAATTCATTAACTTTATAGTAATTTTTTTCTATTCTTACATTCTTTAGTGATATAAACCTGGGAATTCCTCCAGCAATACGAATCAATGGCTCATAACAATCAAAAAATGGTTCAATTATAATAGCTTCATCTCCAGGATTTATAAAACTTTGTATGGTACAAAAAAGAGCTTCATATGCACCTACTGTAACTAAAATTTCATTCAAGGGATCGATTTCTCGATTAATCAAGCTTGAGTATAATTTTGATATTGCATTCACTAAACGTACATGACCCTGAAATGACAAATATGCATTAATTTTGAAAAATTGTAATTATTTCTCTATTACCAATCCTCGTGTGTATTGATGGAAAAATAAATTTTTTTCAGAGGCTACTTCTGCTAAGAAATTGGAAAATCGTGAAGGTGGTTCATAGTCAGGAAATCCTTGTCCTAAATTTAAAGGCTTTGTGATTGCAGCCAATTTGTTATACTCAATCCTAAAAACCACAAACACATAAAATACAATCAAAATAAATACATATACAAATAGGTATACATATAATCAGAGCCGGATGAAGGGTCAAAGTCGCCCTGGAGCAATATATATTTGATAGGAAATTTCTTATCAAGAAGTAGTTAAAAACTTAAAACAGTATAATACGTACTTCATGTAATATTGTATGAATAAGTTGAACTGTTTAAAAAAAAATTATTTGGTACTTTATATTATTTAAATCGATTAGACCAAACTACAAAAGTCGTTTATTTATAACAGAATTGCACAAAATTGTTTGTAAACTGTGATCAATACCACTATATTCATGGTTATATCATGCCGCTGGTCCATCCTTATAATTTTGTAGATACATTATTCAGTGGTATAGATTATAGTTTAAAAAATAAGAAAATATATTATCATAATGGAAATATGTAATTTTTCAATAGCCAACCTTATACTACTCGATTTAATTATGTATGAATTTGAATAACTAAACAAATACATGATATTTAATATTTATATTACAAAAATTACATGCTACCCCCAAAGATTTGCCGCCCTGGAGCAAAAGCTCCTTTTGCACCTATGTTAATCCGGCTCTGCATATAATTTCAAATAATATAATTCATTCAATTTCAAACATAAAAAAATATATAAACTTACCAAACATTGTATGCACCAGGTTCATACCGAGATGCTAACTTGAATTTTTCCATGTTATTTTGGTTATAACTAATTGATGAGAATGAATATTTTCGGAAGACAAAATTTGAACTTTTTTGTAAAAATGTAGCTCTTCGAAGACAATTAAGCAATGTTGTCCTAAAAAAACATATTTTTAATAAGTTAAATTTTAAATTTTATTGTATTCTTATATTATCTAAACTTTTCAATTAGGTATTTAGTTAAGAAATTTTATTAATAAATGTTGAAGAAAATAATAAACTATACATTTTAAAATTTATATAGATAAAACTATTACATTTACACGAATATTAACCATTGATTAAATATAATGAACACTTCATTAAATCATCAACGATAAATTATACAGGGCAAAATTTTAAACATTGTATATGATGTGTAAATAATAATATGTACATTGTTTAAATCAACTATTAGGCATGTATTCATCTGCCGACTTCAGATAAATATTTTAAATGGTCACATTTTCTTAAAACTAAAGTAAAACCTTTAAGAATTCATGATAGAAATAATGCTAGCAGTAAATTTACATTAAATTTGTCAAACCTATAAATTAATTGGAATGCAAATATCTATTGAATATCATCTTAAGTTAACTGTAAAAAATTATCTACCTATAATTTAAATGTAAACATGTAGAATCAAGGCTTTATGAAACATTACTGAACTATAGATTTCAGCCAGTGTGAATTTTGTGAGATATAATAATTGAAGATGATAAGAGTATGACGAAAAGTAAAAAGAATATACGTGTTATTAATAGGATTATTTTTCATATAATTTCAATTTTAATATGAAGACAGTTTAATAAAATTAACTTACACATTGCGATTAGATTAAGCTATAACACTCGAGTAACAATAATAGTCAATTACCTCTTTAAAGTAGATAAATCAATATTTAATTTCATTAGAATAGAAAGAATGTGATTCGTCCTTGGTATTTAATAATTATAAGAATTAAAAATTTTAAATAATATACGATATTATTGACTAACAATAAATAATAGTAATTACTTCAGTAGTTTGTAGACAGTCAAAGTAGGCGTAATAATAGTAGTTGATAAGGATAACACAATAACTTTCCAGTTGACACACGGACTGTTGATAATATTTAAACCATGGTTGACACTCAATCTGAAAAAAAATTACGAAAATGAAAGTAGGTCAAGGAATTAAATAAATATTAAACACCGCTGAGGTGTTCGTCTGGACACGCATTGCTCTCCTCATTCTAGTATTCCGTATTCGGATTTCGGTCCACAATAAGCCTTACCATTGATCTTTAATAATTTATTACGAATCACCGGTGTATGATGATCAGAAGATGTTTTCTTTCTCAACTGAAAACCAAATGACTCAAAGCTCAATGATTCAACTATATGGTCATTATACTCTCATGAAATAAAACGGTCGATGATCTTTTTAGACCACGTTCGTACAGTGCTGTGTCAGTAAATTATAGTATGCCAAATATTAAATTATAATGCATTAATATTCAGGTACAATTGTAATTAAAATGAAAGTTCTAACTTCTAACCGATGTCTAAATATTTAAATAATATATTGCCGAAGATAATAAACTTATTATATCTTCATCATTTATTTATATTACAAAATTATGGTTTAATATTATCAATTTATCATATTATATTAATTCATAAATATAGATAATAATTTATTTTATTTTATGTTAGATTTGTATAGGTATTTAAAGACTTAAAGGTACTTATAATAATTGTGGGGTCACAATCCAAAACGTACTATTTCCAAAATTGAGTTATGCATTGGTTTTTACGTAAAAACGTACGGGGAATTGAATTCTGTCGTCAAATTTAGTCTACACGTACAATTTCTTTTGTTAAAACCTCTTTAAAATTCACAAATGAAGTCAAAACGCACTATTTCCAAATACACAAGTCAGTAAGTCACTATTTCCAAAATGATGCCAAAACGAAGTATTTTCAATGTTAAATTTATAATTTGTATATTTTGTTTTTATATTTTATCAACTGAAAGCTGATAGTAAAATCTTCAAGTCACTATCTTAAATCTAATTGATAACTAATTGCGCCAAAACTATGGTCATGTACATTATCATATTTATGTATAAAATAAAATTATAAACTTAAAAAAAAATTAATTTTACTGTGATTAAGTTAAAAATACCTTAATTCCTAATTTCTAATTATTCTGTTATGCCTACTTATTATGATGTGAACTAAACGATTATTATTTTGCCCCAATGATCAAGATGATGTAAGTTTCAACTTATACTTTTATTATACTGTTAACAAATTACATTAAACTAAACTACCTATATTTTTTATACAGAATTTGAGTTTGGGTGATCATAAATTCAATTTATATATTATTTTGTTTTATAATTTTTAAGAGTATTATTCATTATAAGTGATGGATTATAAATGTTTTATTGTTTATTCTCAATTTATTTACCACTTATTAATAATAATCAATTTAATTTATTTCTGGATAAGGTGTTATTATTTATAATAATATTTATTGTTACAAATATTTTAATATAATATTAAATAATATTAATTTTGCTCCTGAGTAATGGATTATTATTAAAATTATTATTTTATATATTGTTTGAAAATTTATAAAAGTTGTTGAATAGTGATTGATTATTAATGTTTATAATTTGTCATAAATTATAACTAGTTGATTATAATTATTCCACTTCAAAACAAAAATTACCAATTCTGAAAATGGTATGTTTTAAATAAATTAACTGTAAAAATACTATTTCCTCGAATTTTGTCAAAACGTACTATTGAATGGAAATAATACGTTTTGTCACAATCATTAAATTTAAATGTTAAATTTAGGCTATTTAACTAAAATTTAATTTTCGTGACAACAAAAAAAAGTTTGTTTCAATATCACAAAAATTTTGGTATAATTACTATAAGTCTATGATTGTTTAATCATCCGTAACAAAAATAAATTAATACTGAAAAAAGTGAAAAATGGAAATAGTACATTTTGGATTGTGACATTTACACTATTACACTTTATACTGATCTACTCTATTATAATTATACTTTGTTATTCAGGTGGAATATAATTTTTTGTAAAATATATATTCATTAATACAATCATATGCATGCATTTTATTTACATCTCCATTATTCTCAGTTTTGCTTAATATTGGTAAATATTTATGAGTACTATTAGTACTCAATAAACAATTTTTTTTCATGTTTCTTTGGTAATGTTAAATGTTAATATTTATTTTTCTAGTTCCAAATAATAACTGAATGATTGTTATGTACCTTGTTGGTTGTTCAAACAATGATGGATTAAGAATTGATTGTTGCCATAAAATGTGTCTATTTTAATTTCAAATCTCAACATAGAAGTTACACAGTATGTATTATTACGTAAAGCAATGTTTTTTCTTGTTATAAAATTATTTGATGAATGCTTACATTTTCTTATAAAATTCCATATTATATTTGCAGAATGGGTATCAAATATCAGTGATGACTGGTGCTTTAACACTATTGAACATTTGTTTTTATTAATTAGAAAAAAAAAATACAAGTTTTATAATAATTTTACTAGAAAAAAAAAAAAAATTAAATGGCTACCTATTTGAAGAAGCATTTCCTACTCTAATTTAGAATTAATTATATATCATTCTTTGTTTTATCTAAAAGTTAAAATAATAGCAGATAATTTTGTCTTCATTCTAGCTAATGATCATTTTTAGGTAACACATTGCTAAAGAGTTGCATTCGCGGTTACATTGCGTTTCATGGGCAAAATTACTAAACTAAAATAAAACTGTTTTTATAAATTAGGACCAACTAAGAAAAGAGTAATAATCTCATTCAATCATCTATAATGATTTCATTTGGACAGGCAGTAACAAATATAGAGGCAATGCAGTTAAAATATTAAGCTCAAAAAATTAAACAGTTATGTGTCATGTTTTCTAGAATATTTTAAAAATAATAGCTTTGTCAAATAGCAATTGTATAATTATAGGCACTTGAAAAAAAATGGTGCATATACACTTAAACTGGGTGGCTAGCAGTGTCAATTTGGTATTTGAAATTTTAGTCAGGACTACAAATTTTTTTTAACATTTCACTGTATTTCAACTAATTATATTAAATAAAAATTTCTTTGCCTAGGTCTCAAAATAATTTGGTACCTATTTGCAATTATCACTGACTACTCATTACCCATTATCTTATTTTATGGGAACTTAATTTTACTCTTTTACTATGTAGGTATCTATGCCATTTTTGTGTTTAATTTTAGTTTTAATTATAATTTGTTATCGAGTAATTTAATTTTTCATTGTTTTTAATTTTATCTAATATATTTAATGACTTTTTTTTTCTAGTATCAATTATGAAATGAGAGAAAGTATGACATGAAGAATGGAAACAGAATTGGTTTCAAAAAATTAGTAACATTTTGAAGTTGAATTTATTTGGTTCTACTTACATTCTCATCATCAAATTCACATTTTAGAAAAGGGAATGTGTACAATTTTTGTAAAATACATAGTTTTAGTATTTTCTGTTGTATAAAATTGCAATCATAACAAACTAATTTTATTTTATATACAGTAAAACCATTTTTTTATTATTATTTTTTTATTTTTTTATTTTTTTTATTAGATAGAATCCTCTTTACAACAGAATAATTTTTTGGTTACATGCAATTTGTTAGAGAGTAGATGTGGTTTTACAGTTAATTGTCCTATTTATAATTGTATCAATATTATTTTGAACTTTTGAATGATGAAATCAGTTTATTAGAAATTATTTGATTCACTTTTTTTATTTATCAATAGTTATCAAGTTAAAATTGTATACTTTATTTACATCACATAAAATATATTAATTTTGTGCAGATAGTAATATTTGAAATCAGTTATCAATCAAATAGTTTGCAGATATTTTAGTTTTGTAGTTTGCAATAAAATATTATTCTGTAATACTTAATGTTTTATTTTTCTATTATTTACTATATAATACATATTAACTAATATAATATTTTAAATTCGGTTTTATACTAAGCTTTAGTAAATCAATATATGTTGATATCATGATAGCATTATAGCTATATTCCTAAGACTATTATATTTTGTCAAATACAACAGCTGTAAATTAATTGAACCAAGATATTATAACAATTACCACTAAACCTTACAAAATAGATCACCAGCATAAGCACAGTGAAATGTTTTAATATTCTGAATATATGGCAATAATATTTAATAACTAGATTAGTCAAGAGAGCTCTGCTAATAGGTAAATAACTCAATCATTTATATAATTAATTTTATCCTGTTTTACCCATTTAATACATATTGCTGAATTATTATATTAGAATACTTGAATTAATGTTAAATACCTATAAACTGTATAATCTAATATTTATTTTTGAGTTACATTTGTATCGATAATAATGGGCCGTGATCATCATTATGCATGAACACAGGTATTGTACATTTTAATAATAAATTGAAACACAAAAATACACTTCATTGTTCTAATTAGCTACTTAACCAAATTAGTAACTTTATAAATTTGATAAAATTTTGTTTTATTACTGAATATGTATGAATCCATTGATAATGAATTAATTAATGTTTTGGCTCTCTTAAACTAAAGTTAATACATTTTCATGATTGAAATATTACTTAAGTGTCCATGGATACTTAAATTTTATACACTCAAGAACTTTAAATATTGGACACCTCCAAATAGCGAACGTTTTTGTGGGGACGGGATCCGAAATAATGGACAGTATTTTGGCGACTGAATGTGTCCAGTATTTAGAGGTTTCACTGTAATATGCTAGATATTCAAAATATATTTGAATGGTTTAATCTCTGTACAAATTTCAGAATCCAAATATAATTGCTCATTTATTTAAAAAAAATTTTTATTACGAGTAATGAAGTAATTTGATGATTTGACTAAAAGTGCTTTATAAATAAAAATCTTCTTACTCGACAAATAAGTAAACAAATAATTGATATTGCTTCATTTTTTTCAAGGGGGTGCCAAATTTAAGGTGTCAATTTCATTTTTATGAAATCTTATCCCAGCTTTTTAATGTAACCATACAAAGACCATTATTAGGTACCTTAGAATTTTGTGTTTGTATAAGACATTTAAATGGGATATATTTTGTTAGTAGGCCTCTAAAACATTTCTTCAAAATAGTAATCAAATCTACAAAATTATTTTTTATACATTCCACTGAAATAGCTAAAATACCAGTGATTACAAGTATTTTATCTCCAGTTATAATTAAGTATTAATTTATATCAAAATAAATATTAACTACAATTTATAAGTTCCATATATTTGTCAAGTGTGATATCAAATATTTCATTTGAATCAATTGGTATCAAAACATATTATGTTATAAAGTAATGAAAATATATAATGTGTATAGTTCGAAACAACTACAAGTTGTAAGCAATGTGGCTTTTCATGTTGAATAAAATAAACAATAATAAATGAATAAATATTAATTTTATTAAGTAAATGAAAGTAATTATAGTAAAATAATAGGTATTATAACAGATAGTTATATATAAAAGTCCAATAAAAGGAGAATCACAGGAGAGTAGAGAGGAATCAAAAACAGAGATTCACTAGATATTTTCAGTGAAAATAATATAATAGAGACAATCAAGAAAGGAAGGCTACACTGGACAGGACATAGGTACTATAAGGAGCTTGAACATTTTGTAATTTTGGTTTTAACAATAAAGTTTCGTATAAATTATACGAAATAATATAATAATATTATACATTTTGTAAGTACATGTTCATGTTTTTATACATATGTATACTGTTTGTCTTTTAAAAGTGGATGAATCCAATACCTACGTTTCCTTTTTTTGTTACGAAGCCACCAATATAACATAAACACATCCTCATCTCAGACAACATTGTCGAAACTATACATTTTAGTTTCACCGGAGTACGCAAATATGAAATTAGTTTCATAAAACTAGTTTCATGAAATTGATTTCATAAATTGGTAAAATTGGTTTCTTTTCTAAAACAAGTTTCTTCAGTGTGCAGCCCGCCTTAAAGTCGTTGTTCTTTGTTCTAACGATTTAATTGTTTATTCCAAGTCAGGGGAACTTTATCTCAAATCGCAGAACGATTTTGTTGACATGCCTATTTATAGTTTTGAATTTTTATCATGGTGTTTATTTAGTCGCGATTATTTATCGGATTCGGTTTTCGTTCGAAAAGAAATTCGGCGCTCTACCTAACCTAACAGTTTTTCTTTCCACAATCCAAGTAGAATACAATATTTTATCTATTTCGTTAGTCTTCATTTTGTCTCGTCAACAGTGACGTCGAACGTTTTTCTGTGAGTACCTACCCCGTATCTTTGACTAAATCAATAATTTTTGCGCGACGGTCGTTTTAAATTTCGATTTTTTAACCCGTATTAAGTGCCCCCCTCACGTACTGTCTACAAAGCTCTTGCAACCGTCGTGGAAATTATGATTTTCCCCTTCTGACAATGACTAGACTACAGGAATTTATGGTCATATTCATGGGTATTTTGTCCGTTGGATGGGAGAACGTTGCATTTATTCGATTTTTTTTATTTTAATTTTATTATTAATTACATTAATTATGATCATGTGAGATGTGAAATCTATACCAATTTGGAATTCCTACATTAATGTTTAATAGCATATTTTATTAGTAGAATGTTAGCTGCAAAATACATGTGTGAAATAAGTTGCTTATTAGCAAAACTTTCAACTTGGCAGATATTTTGATGTAACTTTGATTTATAATTACTAAGTTTTCCTATTGAATAATTATTTATGCCCTCTGTTAATAAATGTACAATGTTGAGTATTATTTTTGTTTACGTTAAATTGAATAACAACATGCAATTGTACTGTATATAGGTTCTTCTTAGATTATTAAAATATATAAATATATATTCATATATAATTATTTATTTTATAAATATAAATATATAACATATACATTATTAGTCACTGTACATACTATGTTTTGTTTTATGATCACATTCATTAATTTTTTTTAACTATTGTACTATTATTATATGAATATGTTATAGAATTATAATTTAATTATATTCAACATTTAAATGAAAATTATTTTACTTTATTTATACCAAGTGGGTACTAATAAACTAATGTGAAATCTAAATGTTCAAGTAGTTACCTAAGTAGTTTAAGTAAAGTTCATTATATGAATATTGTATTTTAGGTTTTTAAGACAAATAATTCCTTCTTATGGCCGGAAAGGATTTGCCAAAGAACTATTTTAACACCATGCATTTGGAAAAGAATGTAAAGTGAGCACATTTATATGTTACCAAACATTTTAGTTATATTATTTAAATAGACAATAGACATCAATGTTTCATACTTCATAGACAAATAGTGTAGTTACCTATATCATAATTTTTTTCCTAATTTTATTGTTAGGTACAACTATAAGTAAGTATAGTATGATTATTTTGTAGGTTGGTACCTAAGTTTGAATCTACTATACTTAAATTTAGTATAGAAACAAAAACAAAAATAATAATATACAAATACTTATTAAGTTACATGTATTACTTAAGTTGGTGATATTATTCTTCAAGTATTCTCTTGTGTTACATGTTACAACCATTGATTATAGAATAAAATATTCTATTCTATAATCAATGTTACAACTATGTTCTAATTCTAAATATATAGATATTAAATAGAATCTAGACTTAATAGGTAGTTCATTATTTACTAAAAATATTTTTATTTGCTCATTAAAAAATGAATGTACATTATTCCACTAGCTTCATGAAGTTGTAAAGTTATCTTTTTTTAGTTTTTAGTGTTTTATTTTATGCACCTAACCATTATTAATCTGTCATGTTTCACTATTTTATGTTAATATACCTATTAAATACCAAAATTAAAATTATTTAAAATTAATTTTTCATGTTATATTCATAATTGTTAATAGTTCAACATAATTAAATACAATTTTCAAAAATATAGTAACTATTTTTATAGACATTAATTAATTTGATATCTGGTTTATAAATTATAACTATTTTACAAATAATGTAATTTTTTGTTTTAGAAAGCAGTATACTTTTCTTATTATGGACTTCGAATTCGCTAGATGGTATAATCAAACAATGGTTTTAGTATCAGGAGCAATGACAAATTATCAAACATCAGGAAAAATAATAAAACTCCAAGGACGCCCATTAGTTTTAAATCATGAAGCAAATTTCACAAAATTAAATTTGAAATCCCAAAATTCATTTATAAAGTTTATCTCAAAAGCGTTAAAAAATAAACCATATGTATTAGAATCATTTTTAAATGAACTACAAAAGAGTATAACAGTACCAATACAATCTTCTAATCTGAATTCAGAATACATTCTTAATTATTTAAATAAAACAGGAAAACAGCCCATAGTAGTTTTTTGGAATGGTGCTAATGATTCAGAAATTTTATATCGTTTAAGAATATCAGTTCCATTCATACTTAATATTACAACATATAACAATTATGGTGACAATCAGTATTTTTTGAAGCTATTCAATTGGGAAAAAGATGAATTACTATTTTGTCATAAGATCGCAAATATTGATAAAAATGGTCGCCAGCTGTCATTAGAAGAAACACATTCCAGTATTTGTAATATTCAACATGAAATAATGACTTATGTTCATGACCCAGCAGTTGATGTTTTATATACAAAATGCATTTTTGATTACATTATAAAACTAAAAGGTTATAAGAATATTTTAATCAAAGTAGTTATGAAGTAAAATTGAAAACAATTTTTAAGTACAAATTATGACTGATTAAGATGGATCTGTATATAAATTCAAGTTAGTAGTTTACTCATCTTTATTAATTATTCCTTTTTTGTGTTAAAAAAACATATTTTGTTCATATTCTTTGCCTGTATTTTAAGAAAATGAGTGAATATTATTATTTTTTATAAAGAAAAAAGATAATAAATAATTTATGATTTCTTTGATAAATTTACACTGGTATAAAAAAAAAAAAAAAAAAAAAAAAATGAAATATTTCCACAAATGTCTGGAATATCATGAAAAGAAAAACAATCAAAATGGTGAGTACTTGATTATATTTATTAGATAATTTTACTTTCGATATAAATAAAAAAACTTAGATTTTAGATTTAGCGTTAGATAAATTACTTGTCCATGTTGTTAAAATGTCTTCTGCTTTCTTCAAAGTTTCATCTTTCTGTGAATCAATATTAATTTTCATTATAATTTATACCTTACATCATATTGAAGAAAAATAGTAAAAATTATTACTTTAAAAAAACAAAATCGTATATAGTTTTCAGCCATAGTTTTGTTTTGTTCAGAGTAAAAAGCTGAAAATGGTATTCCTTGAAGTTTAATATTCTTGGATAGCCATTTTACAAACCTAAAATCTTTGTACTTGTCTGTTTCTGAACTTAAATCTAATTGGTTTTCTAAAAGATTAAGTATTAAAAAGATAATTATTACAAAATATAACCGACAGTGTTAAAGTAAATAGATATTCCTGTTAAAACATGGATACTAACCGAACGGCGTCCAGTCGGCTATCATAAAGTATCCTCCATCAGGCAATATTGGCTTGAGACCATTTCCTTTTAATATTTTATAGAGATAATTCATTTTTGGTTTTAACTCTTTGGACATATTTTGAAAATAACTGTCTGGCTTTTCAAGGACACTAATCTCATGTTCAAATCCTCTTGCAACTGCTTCCTGAACTGTTGTAGCACATGTGTATATTGCCGTCTGATGCACAACACATAGATTTTTTATGAGGTAAGATGGACCATAAGCCCATCCAAGTTTCCAGCCAGTCATACTAAATGTTTTTCCCGCAGATCCAATTGTAATTGTCCTTTCCCACATATCGGGGAGTGTAGCTAAAGCCATTGAAACATATAACTAATAAAAGTGATCATTATAAAGTGTCTAAAAATAATATATTATTTCTTATATTATTAAGGCCTTAACTGTCAACATATCCTGTTGGTATTAATATCTATATATTTCCCTATAATTATTGAAGCTGATCATAATTTTGTGCCTATATTCACATGACTATGGTAACTCGGTTAACACATTGGAGACGAAGGACTCGTTTGTCGAGTCTGTATGATTTTATATGAACCGACGATAGTGACATTTTTCCAAAACAACGTTTGGAACGATAGACTTGTATTACGAGTCTATTTTGTTTTAATAATATAGACGGTCAGTTTCTCTCTATTTCTGTAGTGTGGACGATTGTTTTTAACGTATTTTCTAAATTTCAATAATAATATTTGATGTAATTATTTCATTTTTTTTTAAAAATTTTTGTACTCTTATCGATCTATTTTTAGAACACTACACATTTCTTACGGGATTATTCAGTAGTTTACAATATGTACTGCAAATACGGTCTATTATCGATAAAAAAAAAAATCGACATGCAACATGACGTAAAAAATGATAAAATCGTGTTTATGTAGACATTCATATAACTACGTATTTTATTTAAACCACAAAAAATAAATTGTATTTATAAATGAATAATATTCTACAGGATGAACAATTGATTTAGTATATCAAAGTAACATACAGGTTGACACAAATTAAGTTTGTAAAAATACGTTTTCACTTTTTTATTTCAACTTGAAATTTTTTTATTTTTAATAATTAAAATAACATAAGTAATAGAAAATTCTGCAAATGAATCAATGCAATAAAACAAAATAACATAAGATAAACAAAAAAAAAAGAATTTATACTATTTGTGATGTATGGAGTTCCAATGAATGAGTGTGGATAAGGAGGAGTATTTAAAGGGAGCCAATTATCTAAAGGTACAATGTTAAAATTATTATCCTGTGTCTGAGAATGACCAAATGCATTAGGTTGTACAATATTTCGAGTTAATTCATCTTCGTCATCAGTACTTTCAAACCCCCAATCGGTGGCGTCATTTACAGTAGGGAAATTATCTTCTAAAAGAGTCCAAAGGAAATGCCAGGACTTCATCACTGTTATCTAACTCCATCTAATTTTCAAATGGCACTGGTTGTAAATTTATAGGTATATACTGGCTCATTAAAATTATCGTCTAGTAAAAAAATTTAATTTACTTATTTTGATGAACATAAGGGCTGAGATAATAATTTATTGTTAAGAATACAGAAATACTAACCGAAGTCATCATAATTTTCACCATTATCATCGATATCCGAGCTACTATCATCAAAAAATGTCTCAATAATTCACTCAAAAATATCATTATTTGTTAAATTTTAAACCACAATATACCTACACGTAAAATCTAGTCAAACTAGTATTGAAAACTTTGCTACTGCTGCTTATATATTATGTATTATGTATGTAGAAAAACTAAAATATTTCGTTCAAAATTTAAATAAAAAGCTAAAAAAATGTTTTATGTAAAATAATACGAAAAGTATTTTATTTCTATTTGTCTCAAAAAAAAAAAAAAACGAGAGAATCAAACAAACCCTCACGCGTAAACGGCGTTGCTCGTACTAATCCATAGATTAGTATATAGTAGTATAGTACTAATCGACCTGTTAGCTGCTAGACGCTGGCGCACGGCTACTGTGTATCTATGTCCGTTGTTTTTAAATAATACACGGTAAATATCGACAGTAAATCATCTGATTAATATAAATACTATGTCCACTTAAAATAAATATAATTTATAACCTCTTTGTGATACAAATTAATTAACTATCGATATTTAAATTCCAAAGACTTATTAAACTAGTTTTTCGTCCATTTTCGACTAATCAGTAAAGACTTGTTAGTTGTTCGACGAGTCGTTCGTCTCAAATGCTGTTCATAAAAATCCAACGGTCGTCTATTCGATTAAAATAGAACGGACTTGTGAAACACGTCCATCGTCTACAACGGTATTTTAGAAAAACTTACGTTTGTTCTCCAATGTGTTAATAAACGTGCCCTTACTATTTCAGTATTTACGATATGAAGTTCAGTATGTACCTACCTAGCTGTTAAAGTATTATTGTTTTGAAATTAACAGTTGAGAACACTTTTTTTTAATTATAATTAATTATTGCCAACTCTTTAAACGTAAAATCACTTTTAAACAAAAGTTAACTGTGGTTAATTAAGTGACGTAATGTTTATGAAATTCGAATTTTTTCAATTTTCAATATCTATTTAGTAAGAAACATCTTCCTGTAATTATAATTACGTGATTTTTACTTAAAATATGTTAAAATATGCTTTAAACAACAACCAACTAGTCAAATAAGTGCAATAATATTTGTGGTAGTTCCACTCATTTTATCAATGTTCAATACCTATCTGCCTGTATTTTATTTAAGAATGAAAATATTATTTTTAAGTGCAACAATTCTGACTGCGTACCTACCTACCTCATTCGTGTTATTTTACGATGTACAATCAAAAATTTAAGAAGTATAATTACCAATTCTGATGTGTTTTGTAGGTTCATACACCAACCATTCATAAACTTCGTCTGATATAACAACTGTATTGTGTTTTTTTGCAAGATTCGCGATCATTGTCAATTCTTCATAATCAAATACTTTTCCCAATGGATTATGTGGGGTATTTAAGATGATAAATTTAGTTTTGGAATTAAACAGTGACGCCAGTTCTTCTGGATCTAGTTTCCAGTCCTTAGCATTGTTTTCTGGAGCGTCTGGATTCGTCTTAAAAAAACAAAAATGTTGAATTATTATTAATCAACAATCGCCATAATGTCCTTAATTTTCTTACGTTTCTCAGTGGTATGAATCTAGGAATACCCCCTGCAGTGCGTACTATCGGTTCATAGCAGTCGTAAAATGGTTCAATTATAATTGCTTCATCTCCTTCCTCTATGAGACCTTGAATGGCACAGTAAAGTGCTTCATACGCGCCAACAGTCACCAGTATTTCATTAATTGGGTCGATTTTTCGGTTTATTAGTTTTGAGTATAAGTTTGATAATGCATTCACCAAACGTAAATGACCCTACAGTTACAAAATAAATGCATTAATGTCTTTCAAGATGGAAAAAATCTTCTCAAAAAAATAATGAGTCATACAAATCCTCGAGTGTATTGGTTGAAAAATGAATTTTTTGTAGTAGCCACCTCTGCTAAGAAATTTGAAAATTTAGACGGTGGATCATAATCTGGAAATCCTTGACCCAAATTTAAACATTTAGTAGCTTGAGCCAATTGCGTAAATTCGATCCTTTGGTAATGTACGTATAATAAATAATAGTTTAGAATATTTGTACAAGTTGCATATTAATATAGATATTTAATTTTTACTGTATACAAGGTGTTTCAAATCATCAATTTGAAAAATGCAATAAATCTTGTTTCGTTTATTGTTTTTTTCTTTTTATTTAAGAAAAAATAATACTTTTTGTAAACACAACGCTAAATTTTATGAAAAATACAAATTGTTACCTACATAACTAATTTTCATCTATGCGATTTAAAGTTTTAGTCTTATTAAATGGTGAGTCCCATTTATTTCATAATATGAAAAAAAGAATACTTTAAGAACTAATATTTTCTTTGAAAATTTCGATTTCTAAATGATAAATATTGGAAAAATAGTTAAAGAAGTAAACGTTGTGAGATAACCCTTCAGAAATGGGCTGCTGAGTTCCTATTCCTCTTCTTTAAATTTTAAATACTTTTCTTTCTTAAACTATTGATTTAACTAGTATTAGATCAGTAAAAACATAATAACAATGCATTTATAGACGATTGTTATTCGTTGTTTTTATTAAAAATAATTTAAATTATATTCAAATATTCAAATTCGAATTAATTCTCTATTAGAATGATCAAAATATTCTTTTTTATGTATAAAACGTAATTTAAAATAATTACAACAATGAATAATTATCTTATCTTTTTTATAGTATAGTGCAGCGGTTCCCAAACTGTGAGGCGCGCCTCTCTTGGAAGCCGCAAGCATTTAGCAAGGGGAGGCGCGAAGGATCCATTCGCAAGGATAAAATTTAAAAGAACAAGGTAAGTTTAGCCCAAAAATAGTCAAATTTGTTTGAATTTTTTTATAGTAAGTAGTAATACGACAATCATATATGATGGAAATTTCAAGTTCCTAGCAACATTACTTTTAGAGTAATGACGAAATTACTAACGTCGATTTAATGAGTGTCATTTATGTCGAATTTAGCATTTTTTTTCCATTTAAGACTGTTTTTCCGCTCGCCTTGAAAAACTATTGAGACAAGAGCTTGATGAACCCACAAAGTTCCATCAACATCGAATTTCCGATCTATTGCGTTGCTGGATTTATTTATTCGCGGGAGGCGCAATTGATTATTTTTATTTTTAGGGACGCGTGAATCAAAATAGTTTGGGAACGTATAGTGTAACCACAGTTACATATTAACGTACACAAGCGCATAGGTTACTCTATGTTCAATCACATTACTAATTTTATCAAAACAATTTTATTTTTTATTAATTTTCCAATAGTGAGCGTTATATATATATATATATGGGTGGTACTCTTTTCGCCCAAAAATGACCTTCCTCTTTTCGCCCACGTCCTCTTTTCGACCAAAAATGAAAAAACAGTTTCCTCTTTTCGCCCAAAAATAATTGCATTCTTTTCGCCCATGGTTTCACGTTTTACATTTTGGAAACCACTGTCTATAATTAATAATAGTGATCACTAGTTCGTTAATATAAGTTAATATTTTAGGTATTTGTCATTTATTTTTACGACGTCGTTAAAAAAAAGTTATTCATGGATTTAATTTGTATTTACATTTTTTGTATAATTGAATGCCATTGATTTAATGAACTCATACCGACTATACGTTTTCAACATTGCTCAAGAAATGTAAATTTTTTTCACAGGAAAATATAATAACATTTTTATTTTCATCGTTATTCAATACAAAATGTTCACCTCTTGTAGTGTTTATTTCAGTTGCGTTAATATACTGATGAACTTCATTTATATCAGTAGGGTTAGGAGGGAGGACTTTTGCACGAGATTTATACATATTGTTCCTTAACCTTTTTATATCAACTACGTTTAAATATGATGATGCGTCGTTTTGAGCAATTTCTTTTAATATTATTTTTTTCGGTCTTGTATGGAGATCTTCTAAAGATTTTCGTTTACATGCTGTGTTTATTATTTGGCGATTAATATTCGATTTATCATATTCATTATGATTGTGTTCTCCGACTACTGAAGTAAAAGCATCATTTTTATCTGTATATAATTTTGCATCACATGTTCTTGTTACACATCTCCAACGAGTTGAGTTGTCTTTTTTATAAATCGACCCAAAATTATACTTAAAATTATTGTAAAGAACCATACGACCACCTCTTTTACTTTCTAAAACTTCCATTTTTATAAAATGTAGTCACTATAATCACGAGAAAAATACAATCACACTATTCGGCACAAAAGTGAACGACATACTAAACTTAAAGCTGTTACGACTTACGAGTGTTACGTACTTACGTATCGATATCAAATTTTTTGAATTATATTATATACATGTATATAATATATTATGTTATATCTATTATATTTGTAATCTAGATATTGTTATCGGCCTGGCTGGTCAAGTGCACCGAAGGGTTTTTGATTGTTATTAATATAGTCAGTCGAGAAAAATGTAATAGCCTTGGATTACGTTTATCGCCGTTAAACTATTATATCATTTATTTTATTATTGTGTAAAAAAAATATAAGTATCTAAATATAATAAATCTGTACATAAATAATGAAGATATGTCGTACGTATTACCAATGTAATGTTAATCATTATAAATAATTATATATATTTTATAGACAGTGGTTTCCAAAATGTAAAACGTGAAACCATGGGCGAAAAGAATGCAATTATTTTTGGGCGAAAAGAGGAAACTGTTTTTTCATTTTTGGTCGAAAAGAGGACGTGGGCGAAAAGAGGAAGATCATTTTTGGGCGAAAAGAGTTCCGCCCATATATATATATATATTCAATACAATCCGCATACAAATTAGCGAGGTAGGTAGTTATTAGACATTTCATCTGTCATGATATAAAAAATACAGGGTGATTTATTTTGAAATTTGTAATTTCTATTAAAAATGTCATCATTTTGTTTGGTTTTATCATTGGTTCTTTTTTTATATTGTATTATTTTATAATAAAGAAGTAGGTACACTATAATATTGTTTAAAGCACATTTTGTTTATAAATGGTATTTCATTTTTTTAATTACTGTAAAAGTGGGTATATAAATGTTTTTTAATATCTGAAAAAATTTCCATTAAATAAAATAATTTTTTTCGATACTATTTAAAATCAATTATAATTATTTATTATTGTAATTAAAACTGATTGTTTCTGTCTATAATGTATACCATTTATTTTTTTATAATTTGCAGAACATACAAATAGTTTTAAAGTTCTTGATTGGTCTAGTAAATTGTAGAACTACTTACAATCGTTATTCTAAGCTACTGATTATATTTTAGTCAACTTTAAAAAAAAATTAAATGCCTTGACTTTAATCAACAGACATTGTAACTTACTAAGTAGAATAGAAATATTAAGTAATGAAAAAATATAGATAATAATGAAAATCAAGTAAATGTCAAAAGAGGAGTAATAGAAAAAAATCACTTATACGTTAAAATTAATGTTATGAAATATCAGGGACACGAAGTGTCTGATGTAGTGGACGGTCGTGTCTATAAAAAGAAGCGTGAAAAGTTGTGAAATGGCAGATGAATTTTGGGTAGTGTAAAAGGTACTTCAAAAATATTCAATTAATTTATATGTATATATTAGGGTGGTTCTTAATTATAAGAAAAAAAAAATTTAACCATTTCTTTCGTCGCACCCCCTTAAATAGTACTTATATATGTACAAATCAAGTACAAAAAATATTGCCTAATTTGATTTATTCTAACACGTGCCCCAGTGGCTTCAAAAGTTTATATTAGGTCATTATTTTATAGCAAGATAAGATTAAATTTAATAAATAATAGTTACTATCATGGTAAATCTATTTTTTACTTTAATAACCAATTCAATTGACTATAATCAACTTGTATCTTATAAAGTTTATATACCAATGCTTGACAAAAGACAATTCTAATTCAAATGCTCTTCAAATAATGTGTAATGAAGAAGATAAAAATTTATATACTGTTTACGTATTTTTCGGTTATTTGTCTGATTTTTGGTGAGTTTTTTCGTTATTAAACCCTCATAAAATATTCAATTTTTAACTCGTTAGAAATTTTCTGTTACCAAAAGATTCGAAACATGTTTTTATATCTATATTCCAAGTTTCAATGTGATCGGACACACCAAAAAAGATTTATACAGATTTTAAGTTGAAAATTAACGTAAAAACAGTCGATATTCATATACGAATTTATATGAATTTGTTAAAACGTGTATAAAAAAAAATCCTGACTAACGATTTTTGAACTTTTGTTAGGATAATTAGGTAGGTATATGAGTAAGGTCATATTAAATTTTCAGAACTTTTTGTCAAATATTTAAAATTATATTACATAAAAACTTTCAAACAATTTGGTAAATTTAAAGTTCTATATTTAAGTCAAAAGTGCTATAATTGTTCTGAAAATGTTGTCCAATATAAAAAAGTATGTATTTGATATTGGATAAAAAAAATTTAACCATTTCTTTCGTCGCACCCCCTTAAATAGTACTTATATATGTACAAATCAAGTACAAAAAATATTGCCTAATTTGATTTATTCTAACACGTGCCCCAGTGGCTTCAAAAGTTTATATTAGGTCATTATTTTATAGCAAGATAAGATTAAATTTAATAAATAATAGTTACTATCATGGTAAATCTATTTTTTACTTTAATAACCAATTCAATTGACTATAATCAACTTGTATCTTATAAAGTTTATATACCAATGCTTGACAAAAGACAATTCTAATTCAAATGCTCTTCAAATAATGTGTAATGAAGAAGATAAAAAAATTTTAATTTCACAAAGAAATGTAATGGATTTCCATTAGATTTCCAAACTTTTTCCTTATGATTTTTGTTTTAGGCCGAATTGGAGGTACTTGTGTTTTGTTAGAACAATGGTAATAAAAAAATATTTTATACTTCCCATGTCGCCATCATATAGGTATATGAAATTATTTGAGTTGTACATTTAACACAAAATTCGGTGCAGCTTATTATTATTATTATATTTCAACGTTTTCAAAAGTCTTGGCCAAAAATAAATTGTCAAAATTACAAGCCCGGTAGTATTAACGATACCTTTTTTTATGAAAATTAGAACATACTATTGAAAACATTTTAGAGTTTTGTTTTAACCAATTAAAACTATCCTATTATAGAAAAGATTATAGGGAATTCCTTGAAATCACAATAATTGTTTTAAATGGAGGGCCACCTAGAAGTATATCATTAATAACTCCAGGAGCAATTCATCATGCTCGATGGATGTTAAAAGCGCTTTATACTCTTAAAATATTTATTTTTCGCGAATAATTCAAATTAACTAAAAATGAATATAATTAAATTTCAAGTATATGCATTTTTATAATTAAGTTATACGTAAAAGCATGGTTTAATGTACCCGTTGCTGCTTTTTCACCTCGACAAGATTTATAATTTTTTTTAAATATACATATGAATACAAAATTACAGATGAAGAAATATCTAAAAATACTTTAAAAAAATGTGTAAACCATTTATGGTATTTAACTTCTGAAAATATTGCTCTAGCATTTTTCGATAAACATATCCATCATAAGACAAAAACTAAAATGGCATTTAATATTAAAAAATCGACGGTGAAAACGATGGAGAAAATTATACCGTCATAAACAAACGTATTAATTTAAATTCCAATTATGTACCAAATTTCATAAAAAACTATAATATAGAAAATTTCGTTACGAGCAAAACTTTAAATTTTTTTGAACTATTTAATATAATATAATATTTATATATATATATATATATATATATATATATATATATATATATGACATATGTATAGTTATATTATGTTATACATTCATTTTTTATTTATATTTTTAACTACCTAGTGTTGTAATTGTTTACGTTTTCTTTTTAGTTTCAACTGTTAATTGCAAATATTTTTCTCCATGTATCATTGAAATATTGTTACATTTACTTGGTAAAATTTGATAACTTTCAAGTTAAGTTATAACTTTGAAAATACCTCGTTTTTTCATAGTTTATTTCTAACAATACAGTTTTGTATAATATTTTAAAAAAAATATGTGTCTTATAAATTATTTTTATTTTTATTAGGAAAAATATGTTTTATAAAATAATTAATCTGAATGCGAAAAATGTTCCAATATTAATATTTACCTAGCATATCTCCTCTTCAGTACTAAGAGAGGCGCGCCACAAAGTTTGGAAACTGATAGACTTTATTCATAAATAATAAATGTAATATGTATTAAGTATTTACTTTTTAGATTATGAGCAGAGCGAAGAATAGGTACACTAAATTTACAACAATGTCTTTTTGTTATGGAAATACTACCGGTACACCTAGTAATAATTGTGGTCTAAGTCAAAAAGTTACGTTTAGCTACTATATAAATCTGCAGTAACTATATTGGCTAGTATTTTTACTAACAGTGTACAGGCAATATTTTTCTATTCTCAGTGAGTTTTCCAAATTCTTCAAACAGGTTTCCAACTTTTTTTTTCTCAGATACATCATATAAATGTCAAATAGACGTTTTTACGTATATCTATCAAACTACTTTGAAAAATAAATTAATTTCAATCGCTTTGAGGTACGTTCTTAAAGTGATATCAATATCTAGAAGATTACTGCATTTTCGTGTCTCTAAATACTGAATAGGTACTGGTTTGATAAACAATTGTTTTATTAATGATTAAACATTTGAATGAATTTTGAATAATTTTATTAATTAGGTAATAAAATAATTTTATTGTAAATAGGAAAAGCTACATGATCGATTTTTATTTTTAAATTAAGGCAGGTAAAAATTAAATACTTACCATACGCTATATTCACCCGCTTCGTGACGAGTCGGTAACTTGAATTTGTCTAATATTTTCGGATTCATATTAATCGATGTTGACAATTTTTTTTTAAGTAAACAATTTGAAATTGTCCGAAACAAGCTAATTCTTTTAGCGCAGCTGTGTAAGACTACCCTTAAATTAAATAAAGCTAAAAATAATATAGGTAGTTACAAAATCAAACTACGTAATAAGCTAATGTTATCTTGTAAAGTGTATTACTCGCGGTAAATTATTTAAATGTATATACCTATTGTAGTAATATTATGTTAGGTTTTTTTACGAGTTAAACATGCAGAAATTCTGAATCAAATATTTCAAAACTTTTTTTGTGATATTTTCCAATACATTTATTATCATAATTTGACACTTTTGTTGTATAAGTTTGAAAATGTATTGAACTTACATATCGCAATTCAAAAACACACACTTCACCGTTTACTCGAAATGAGATATTAATGTAATGGCGCACCTACTACCTATTATTTATATAAATATACTGATTGAAATATTTGAAACATTCTACAAAAGATTATCTAACACGCTATGACTTATGACCCAATAAGTTAGAACGTAATATATTCTAATCATCTGTTAGTCAGATTAATTATGACCAGTGATTCTACTGCTAACATTAATCGAAACCTTCGATCAGTTGTGAGAATGATAGGTAATACGAAATGATAATAAATAACAATTTACACCATTTGCACACATGAGCACAATATGAGCTTTCATTGTACATTTCATAGTATGTGTATAGTATATGTATTATATTTATTACATTTGTGTTATTGAGTATATTGTTTATGTGTGTGTGTGTTGACTTCATAGATATGTTGTCTGCAGATAAAAATAATATAAACATCTTTGACAACTTAATAGGTACATAATTATTTGTAGGCATGGTTGTTAAAATTTGTTGTATTTAGTCAAAAATTTAGATGTCTATGAGTAGGAACTAAATTATAATTAACACACTACCACATTAGTGTATATAATGTCATTAGGATGATAAATGTATATATCTGCATATTTAATGTATTATAAGAAGTTCAATGTACATTTAAAGATTATAAAACATTATATTATAGAGTTTATTTTGATGTGATGGTTATAAGTGATATTAGAATGTGGAATTATTTTGTTGAATGCTCATCTATTCTATAACGCAACAACTATTTTAATGTATCTAACGTTTCAATCTTTCGTCGAATAATCGAATTATCTGATCAATTTAATAATATTTAACAACTTCGAAAATTACATTTCTGTATTTATGAAAAAATAAACTGATAAAGTAAAGTATCATATAAATTATAAATTAACTTTTCACAAAATATAATATCAAAATTTAATATTTCAAAAACTTTTTATATTCTCTTAGCAAAATTATTCTTGAGGGTAAAAATCTGTAATTGATTTTCAATATTTAATTTACTTAATGATGATGAGATTGTTGAGATACTCAAAGGATAAGAAACGTTAGTTAAGTCTATTTATTTGTTATATTTAATAATTTATCATTTTTAATATATCTGGTCACTTTTAATAATTATTCTTATTTTATTTTTATGAAAATATTGACTATTCATTTTGTTTTAAGAAATCCAAATTATTATACTTCCCATTTTGATCGAATTAATATACTTGTAAATTCATATATATATATATATATATATATATATATATATATATATATATATATATATATATATATATATATATATATATATATATATTTACAGTAGTCACTCGATAATTCGAACCTCCATAATTCAAAAAATTCCATAAATCGAACTAAACGCTTAGTCCCCTGAGAAAACCTCTGTATTTAGAAGAACATACGTGTATATCGGTCCCCTCAATAATACGAAATATCTGTCGGTGGTATACACTCTACAAGTCAAATTTTTTTTTGCCAGTACCTCTATAATTCGAATTTCCTAAAACATAATACATTTATAATGTACAATGTGTGTACATATTTGACGTGATATGATAACGCTATGGATCAGATTGTGGCTAAAAATTTAACACAAAAAATAAAAAAATAAAAGATTTCTTCAATACGAGTATGTAACACATAATGTAATATGTAATATGTAATAAATAAATAAATATAATTTATCAATAATAAATATATGTACTATGTAAAATAATAAATAAATGTCAATTAATTAATATTTGTAACTACATCATAAATAAATAAATAAATGTCAATTGATAAATATACATACCTACAATAATTTTTCACTTCTCTTTAATTCGAATTTTTTTTCCTCCTTCGATTATTCGAACATTCAGTAAATCGAAAACCTCTACAAATCGAATTTTTAGTTCGGTTCTCTGAATTTTGAATTATTGAGTGACTACTGCATATAATATATATTATCAAGTAGCCATCATATGTTATCAATACCTACATATTATTTTCATTATAGCTCCGCGAGACCGCGATCATCTTGATTCATATCGTAATAGGACGCTTATTAACAGTACTTGCGGCATTTGCTTATTATTATTGTGGTAATCAGTGTTGAGTACCAACTCACAAGTTTGAATGTATATATTTTCACTAGTTATATGTCGATTCAGGTATATAACTAAATAAATATGTCTCAAAAATTGAAAAGGTATACTCGAATATGACAATAAAAAGTAGTCAACATCAGAGGTGGATTGGTAAGATATTTGGGATCGTGAAAAGAAATATTCACCAGCCTTTATTTTTTATAATCTAAAGAAAGGAATGTTTAGATACATGTAATATTATATGATGGAAGATTCTGTTACGATTTGAATCATATTTTGTCTGCCATTTTTGGATTTTTATATATTAGATTCTGAGTGAAGCGAAGGATTTTATGGTTTTACAATGATCTTTATTTATTTTTTTTTGAGACACTTTTTGCTTCATTTCAATTTGTCCAAAAGTTTCATCCAGCCACTCTGTAGGTAGAAAATTCGATGCGAATGGTACTTTTAGGGTTGACTAAGCTCTCATCTGAATAGTTTTTCCAGGACAGCGAAAAAACAGCCTAAAAGGGACCAAAAAACGGCGAAATGTGCCGTAAACGACATTTTCATGAAATCGACTTTAATGATTTCGTTATGACTCCAAAATCAATGTTGCTAGAAACTTGAAATCCTCACCATATATTATTTACGTATCACTACATGCTTTGAAGAAAGTTTAAAACAATTTGACAACTTTTGGGCTAAAAATTGAACTTTGAAAATACCTTTTTTTAAAGTTTATCCCTAGTAAAATTCTAAATATTTGACGAAAAATTTTAAAATTTAATATGACTTTGCTCAAAGACTTCTGTTACGATTCTGAAAAAAATTAAAAAATCGCGGCTCAGGATTTTTTTTTAGCGTTTCAATAAATTATGATTCGATTCTTACCTCAATTTTCAACTTAAAATATTTATTTAAAGAAATCGTTCCATCCAAACGGTATATTTTAATTCTAAAGCTTTGCTCATAATTGTTTAATTTAAGAAATGCTCTATCATTTCTTTAAAATTCAATACACCCACCCCTATTAACTTCTTTGATGAGCGAAGAATATCCCATGGGGCGAAATACGTCCTTTTTTTGAAATGTTTTTTGAAAGGATTTTACCAGTTCAACATTATGAGACACAAATTGCTCGTGGTATTAGTATCTATAAAATAATTTGGTGAATAAGTTATCACTGATCAGTAAATACCCTTAGTAAATTGTAATACGGACATTCAATAATATTATAGTTTGTCCTCTTCATTTCATTGGTTGCAATAGTTGGTTTGAAGCATCATCTGCTTTGAATAAACTAATTTATGAAAAACGTTGGTACGTTTCGATAATGTTGGATTAACAATAATATTGGAAATCGTCGTTGTGAAAAAATATCTTTACTGATTTGTCTATCGAGACACTAAGTAATACAAGAATTATAAAATATACGTGTAAAAAGTCATTATGAATTTTCGGGTGCAGAATGTCATTAATGATAAATAGGTTTTCGAAAAAATGTCGAATACTACTGTCCGCTACACACCATAGATATCAGGTACCTTCTTCTCACGTTTTACTTTCAGAGTACCTTTATATATTTTCAATACTCACCGTTGATGGCGTCATTTGATTTTTGTGATCAGTCTTCATTTAAGAAGAAAAAAAAATGACAATTAAGTATAAATATTAAATTCTTAGTTACTTAAATAATCATTTTCCTAAAAAAGTATCTTATATTTAATTTAGTCTAAAAAAAAAAAATTGAAATTTGGTGGTATTATTGTAACATTTTATTACTTGAATCAAAAATTATTATAGGAATTAGGATATTACAATTGAATATTTGTAAAGTAGATATATAATTTGAAGCTCTGCATAAAAATGAATGTTAAATTTGAATTGAAATATATTTTTTTAAACAAAATAATAAATTTATGTTCTTCAATTAACCCGACAAAACTTCAATCTTTATAGAATTTCTACGATTCATTAATTATTATTATTGCGAACAACATAAGTTATGAATTTTTACCTGAAATGTATAGATACTGTTGAAAAAGTTGAGTGTTTTTAATTTTCATTTATTTAGACATGGTAGTTTTTTCAATACATTTGTAATTTTGTAATATATTTTTTTGTAGATTATGCACCATACGTAGAATTATTTCGTCCACTTACAGCATTTAATAATTATTTTTAGTTTAGATGCAATCGACACTCGATATGCTTGTAATAATGCTAATTATTATACTATGACATTGATCTATCCTACGTTGTGTTAAATTACATGTAGTTCAAAATTACGTTTATCATTCCCCAACTTATTATTTATAGTGCAACTGAACGTTCCATTATGAATCCAATCAACCGAATAGATTTTAAGTTTCTGCTTGTTGTTTAAGAATCCTATTTTTTTCAATGTCCAATAAGTTACAGGCATCGGTAAATCAGTTTTTCTCCATAAAACCTAAAAACCAAAATATTGTAGTTTTACATTTTACTTTAGGTGTTATAAAAAAACATTTTATAATAGTTTTAATAATTATTTTAAATATATTAAATTAAATTAGAAATATCAATAATATTCTACACTGGTACAATTAATTTGCGTAAAAATTAAAATTAATTTTGCACCTTATTCATTTTATCGTCAAAATACTTAATGCGTATTTTTAAAGCTTTCTGTGTATTTAATGATTATCAGTTACTAAATAATACACTATAATTTAATGAGTATCTGCATTATAGGATGTATTTAATTTAAAAACATCAATAATTATCAACTATTCACCTACTTATTTTTTAAATCAAATTAATAATTTATTTATTTTATTATATACTTATATAATTTATAATAAATTACATTCATAATATGTTTTATATTATATATTATATATTATGTATACACAGTAAAACTCATTGAAGACACTTCTGCTTAAGACGATTTTTCCCGTAGGTCCCTAGACATTTCCGACCAGTGCTTGATTTGTGGGGGGACGAAGTCCCCCTTCTTTTTAAATTTTTTTTAGCGTACCCCTTCTAAAAATTAAAAAAAAAATTAAAATTTTCCTCGATTATTTGTAGTTATCGTATTTGTCATTGTATTTTATCGTGTCCTCGTTTTTCATCATGTTATGACGTTTAGTGTAGTGCCGTTCGTTGACACATGTACTCTGTGAAGTGTTTAAATTGTATAAATACAAATTATATATAATAATGTCATAACAAAATAATATATAATAGAAATAAATAATAT
This sequence comes from Therioaphis trifolii, assembly GCA_027580255.1. NCBI lineage: Eukaryota > Metazoa > Arthropoda > Insecta > Hemiptera > Aphididae > Therioaphis > Therioaphis trifolii. The sequence continues at coordinate 22,297,449 of CM050405.1, read as the reverse complement.
TTTAAACAATTTTTATATTTATTATTGTTTTTACTATTTTATAGAATAATAAAATTGATTTTATTTTTTTTTGTGTTTATATCATGTAATATATATATATATATATATATATATTTATTATATTGCTTGTTTAGTATGTATTTTAAGAGATAAATTGTTTTAGAACACCTACTGATTTAAGATTAAAAAAAAAAAAAAAATTATGTAATATTTTTGAATTCAAATCACTTTTTTAAACTTGCCGCTGATACAATTTCTATTTTACCTACTTTTGGTTTCGGATATCCCTTGGCTGAACAATCAAGCACCACTGTTTCATTTCTCTTGACCGTTACTTTTTCTGGTGGTTTTTCTATGAAATAAGGAGCAACAGCCACTTGCAAATCAAATGAGTAAGATTCATTAGAGCTTCTACATGTGTATATGGCACTATCCGATGCATCTAATTCATAAATTTTTAGTTCACGATTTATTCGTCTGAAATGTTTTTCGTCAGCTCTTTGATAAACCAGGTTATTGGTATTAATACCATCCTATTAAACACATACACACATCATTTGCTTTTACGAATTTATTATATAATTTATTCACTATTCATAAAAATAAGAAATGTGTGTATAAAATTGTAGAATTGTTTATTACTGTTTACTGTTTTAATCAATCGCTAACGTTAAGAATTTTCATTAATAGTACATTGTTTCACGAAGCAAGGTGCATTCATACTTTGAGAATTATAAAATAGGTATATTGTGTACCTAAATACACATAGTTGATAATACTTCAAATTTTCAAAATGTTTTAAAAATTTCTTTTGTAATCTACAGGAAACACGCCAAGGTAGTTATTGTATAAGTGTTTTTGTAAATTTTATAAATAACGGTAACATACCTAACATTTTTATTAGGAACGAGATCCGTTTAACTGCGTTATAGAATGCATGAATTAAATCAAAACACTTTTGTAGCTTCTAAATAATTATTCATATTTTGTGCATTGTTTTTGCTTACCTTAAACCATTGATTGTCCATGTTTATAATTGGGCAACGCAGAAGAGCGTCATCGAATTCGTTCATCACCATCGACGCGTTAGCAATCTTATTAATTGTTTTGACTACATTCAATCAAATAAATAATGAAAAAGTTATTGGTTTTTCGCGTGCATATTATTAGAAAAAATATCATTACTTTTTACAATGACATTATAGTGTTTCATAGCTGTTCCGGCATCGTTTGAAGCTTTACAAGTATATACTTTTGAATCTCGCAAGACAGCGTCGTAAATAATCAGTCTCATAACGTCTTTTATGATGAAAATATGGTCTAAAACAAGTGAGAAAACCCGTTCGTGTATTTTTTTTAATTTTTTGTTTTCCTGACGATTAAAAAAAAAATCTTATTACGTTATACTTGCCATTAGAATGAGTGATAGGTGAATTGTTTATTAGCCAATCCATTTTCGGCACGGGGTCTCCTTGGCCAGTACACGTCATCGAATAATCTTCCCCTTCATATAAAGTGACTGTTACGTAATCGTTTCCTTCGACTATCATCGGCTTCACTAAAGATAAAAGTAAATTAATGTATTCGTGACACGTATATGTTCCTATGCGTATTGTACCTAGTACGAGTGTGTCAAACGTTAAAATTACGATACGTCTTGTGTTAGGTATCTATACAGAATTAATTATTACAATAATTATATTTTCCTATCTAATATCTGCATAGCATGAATTTACGTTGTTCGCGATGAACTTTGTTCAAAGTTAATTATTTCTTGCAGGTATCCAATGACAGCTCATCGGAATACATAAATACGAGTATGACAATTAATTATCTAAAATACACACAAACACCGATAGCAATTATTATGGAATCTGTACCTATGTCAATTTAATTTTCGAATAGCTATTTGAATCTGAGGTATGATAACAGGTGGTATTTTTATCGACTTTTGAAAACCTGGTAGACATTGTTCATCTAATGAATAATTCCGATATTATAATGTAATTTAGAAAAAGTTAATCACCATCGTGAAAGTATTGTTGTATTTTAGTGTACACAAATCATGTTCAATGACACATTATTACAGTGGAGACTCCTTGGGGATATTAAATCTTATTAAATGATATACTTTTCGAGACTGGTACATAAGCACACTTTTTTGACAATTAATCAATAATAATCGCATAAAATACCAAAAAGTATCTATTTTAATTATATTCTCGTAACTTTTAATGTATTTTTTCTGTTTTTAGAAAATTAACGAAATGAAACTATTAAGTACTATTTAAATTTAAATAAACAGCTTTCAATAAAAATCAAAACAATTTCACTAATATGTATTTGCTTTTTATAGATTTATATAAATGTTTTTTTTCTTTATGTCTTGGAATATTATTGTTTTGACTAATATAGGTACAATAAATTAGTTTTAAAGTAAAATGTAGATACAATCACATAAAATAAATAGAAGATGATATTAAATTTTATGGAATAATGGCTAGTATAAAAAAAAAAAAATAGATATATTTAATATTAAATTAATCATATTACTTAGAAAATGTGTCGTTATTTAAACTGAGTAAATGAATGAAACGTACACTAATGGAAAATAAATTAAATTAATCCATAATTTTATTTTCTGAATTGTGAATATTTCGCAAAAAAGATTCATTATATAAATGGATATAAGACAGTATTTAGTACATCTATATATTATGTACCTATACATACATATATTTACTCAATATACCTTGATGATACGATTATTAAATATTTGACGTTATATTATATTGTATAAAATGTATTTTATATGGGCAATGTACGTAAAATTTACATGAATACAAACACAATGTGTGGTTATAAATCATTGTTCAGTAACATATTAAAATAATAATAATAATAATAATTTTATTATTATTGTATTTATAGTTGTAGAGTTAAATTAAAAATTATTTTTTTAACACCCATCGGATTTTTCATTTGGTGCGAAGTATAAACGTTTATGTATAATTTTTTTTTCTTTGAATTAATCATATGAAAATCAAATGAATATTATCTTTAATTGACTTTTACTCTTACCTTACCACGAATTTAACCAGTTTAACTGAAATCATTATTATGTAGGTACCTATTACGTTTAAACTATTTTGTGGAATATGCATAATACGTTTTTGAACGAATCTTAAAAAAAATAAATAATACCTATGTTCTATATCTAAGCTATAAATGAATATACAAACCTCCCGTTTATCACTCTACTGTATGCGATGAGTATGTACCTAACATTCATACTATAACTAGATTAATGCGTTTCGCATTCAGTGTTAAAACATAAAACTCTAAAATAAACCACCAACAACAATGATTATAAAATCATAATTCTTTTTACTCAACAAGGTGACATTCGTTGTCGATTCTGCCTCTCCAGCTATATTTTTTGCACCACATGTGTAGATGCCATTTTGTTTCGCAGTCACATTGGGTATTAACAATTCGATCTCCGAACTCTGACTAAAATTACAGTAAAAGTCGTTTACTCATCATTAACGAATGTTATCAATCACATAGTAATTACGGTCGAATGCATCTAGTGCCTTGGCTACCATTGAATTGGTTCCCAATTTTGGGTAAATATAAATTCGATCCTTGAATTGGCTCCTGAAAAATGTATATTTGAATAGGCTTCTTAAATTGTTAAATATTATTTTTTAACCAGGGGTTCTCATATTATAGGCGTTTACTTTTACGACATCAACCTAATATAACTTGGCAGTTAGCACTCAAATAATATAATCTACCGCTGGATATATCCAAGGGCGTCCGCAGGGAGGGGCAAGTAGGGGCATATGCCCCCCCCCTTGGATTTTTTATGTGTCAATTATCATAATCTTTATGTAGTATAAAATATCACGAAATAAATATTTTTTAAATTAAAATTTTTTTTTTAAAACGTTGAGTGCCACGGTCGACAAATTTTATGTGGATCTTTATGAGTGTTTTAAGTAATCGGTTTTCGATGCACTGTTTCGACTATTATATATGAATATTTAATAGGATCTCGTGATTTCATTAGTATCATTGATCATAAATACTAAAATACTATAAAATATAAAATTTTCAAATCAATGATTACATTTTATTTATATAAAAAAAAATGCATTTGCTAATTTAAAGTTACACAATAATAAATTTACATTAATACTGTAAGATTAAGTTATAACGTTCTAACTATACACATAATTAAAGAGCGGATTTTTAGGTTCTTAAAACCTTAAAATATGGTGCAATATGCAGCTTCAAAAAAACCTTAAAATATTCTCTAAATATTCCTTAAATTTGTAAGAATGCAAATATGATTTTTTTTTTAAATAGATACAATAAATAACTGTTAAGCGCCATTCTCTTGGTAACAGGTATACTATTGAATAATAAAAAATGTAAATCAGTTGATACATATCTATGTAAATATAATAAAATATAATTTAAAAAAACATAATAGTTTAATAAAAAATAAAAGATAACTTTGCACCATTCCTTAGGAACATAACCAATTCGATTACAGACAAGTAGATAATTTAATGTTTTTGAATTTGTATCACTCTTTAATCAAATTATTTTTTTTTCCTAGAAAAAATTATTGCTAGAAAAAATCATATTTCGAGAAATTAACAAAATATATGAATTTTCATAAACAATAATAGAATATAACAGGGGTGGCCAAATTGCGGCTCGCGAGCCACATGCGGCTCTCGTCATAGTCGTATGCGGCTCGCGGTCTTATTTACAAAAACCGAAATATTTAAAAAATTTTGTGTACATTTATGTGAAAAAAAAAAAAATGTTTTTATTGTATAAATAAAGGCTAGAATATACAGTATGTATAATAAACAAAAAATAATAATAATAATAATATGAATAATAAATTAAAAAATTAAACATTAAGTTAAATTTGTTTGCGTGGTATTTTTTTTTGGTTCTACTTTTTTAGTAAGCTTCTTAAGATCTCGTTGAATTGATGTAAAAGCAGTTCCTAGCAATTCCATGAGATGATCATCAGTCAAATTTGAACGATTTTTTGGCTTGATTATTTTCATTGTTGAATAAAGTGATTCACATGAATACGTCGTTCCAAAAATTGATATCAATTTTACCGAACAGTTTTTAAGAATTTGGCTCTTGATATAATCTTATTAATACATGTGGCTCGCGTACATAGTCATGTTGGCCACCCTTGGAATATAATCTAAAATATAAAAAAATAGGCGAAATATTCTCTAATGTCCAAAATATGCTTTATTATGCAAAATTATTTTTTTCTTCGAACTCTGTGAAAGATAAATCGTCCAGATTTTTCACCCTCGTTAAGTTGCATAAAAGCAATAAAAATATGTAATAACCTAAAGATCCACTCTTTACACATATAATTAATAATTTAATTTTTACGTTCCCTACCTATATGATAGAAAACACGTCAAAAACAATAAGGTACTTTATCACTAAGATAAGGAAACAAAAATTGAAAAAATTAAAATACTTTGCCCCTCCCTTGACAAATTCCTGCGGACGCCCTTGGATATATCTATACTATTTATATTACAAATTTATTGAATTTAGTCTTATCGTCTTAATCGTCGTAATCTACTACAGTAATCGATTATCATTGACTACTTTTATTTTATCATTAATATTTGATGACCACAACAGCAATGTATCAAACTTTATTAGTAGATACGCTGTGTTCACGCGAGTATGTAAAAATTAATTTTGTTGAGAAAATGTTAAGTGAAATTAATTTTTATAGTTGATAAATTCAAGTTTAGTTTTCATGAACTCCTCCAAAATGGCCAACATCGGTATAAATGTACTAAAAGAGGATGTACTGCCAATTTAAAAGTATTGGAAAATCACCATATCGTGTGAACATCATCTAGAACATAACCACGATGCGGACGAAGAAAATAAAATTGAACGTCAAATAATAAGCAATAACTTGCAACGTGAGGCCATTGAAAATATGTGTGAACGCCCTTCGAAGTTATTACATTTATATTTACAAGAGAATAATACGAATGCAATTACAACTAAAGATGTGACATATATAAAACACAATATATTTCAAGCTCGAGCATCTTTACGACAATATTCGCCTCGTAGTAGACAAGAGGTGCATGATATTTAGAAAGACATGGACGTAAAAACGTATGAAGGTAATACATTTTTACAAGTTAATAATGCGGAAAAAGGGATTTTATTATTTAGTACGGATGAAAATTAAACATTTTGAAGTCAATTAACCACATTTTACGTTGATGGAACATTTTCGTACTGTGCACAATTTTTTTACCAATTTTTCACAATTCATGTAATATAAAACAATCATTATGTACCTTTAGTTTTCACTTTACTGAAAGACAAAAAACACGAATCATATGTCGATATTTTTCGAATTATTGATAATTATTGTTTAACTTACAATAATGTGTTTAATTTAGAAAGCATTTATGTTGATTTTGAAATAGCTATACATAATGCAATAAATGATGTTTGGTCATTGTCTAAAGTTCGTGGTTGTCGATTTCATCTTGGACAATCTTGGTATAGAGAAATACAAAAGTTTGGTCTTTCATCGGAATACGTACAAAATACTGAAATAGGCGAATATTTAACGTATATATTTGGGTTGCCATTTCTAGATCCACAATCAGTTGGGGATTGCTTTTCCGACGAATTAGCTGAAATACTGTCTATGAATGAAAAACTCACAAAATTCAATGACTGTTTAATAGAAAATTATATTGCAAATGATTCAACATTTCCACCGAAAATTTGGGCAGAAAAAAGCAATAGTATTTATCGTACAACTAACTCGTACGAATCGTTTCATTCAAAATTGAATTCGTAAATTTATTCTTCACATCCAAATATATTCAACTTTCTAAATATATTATAAAGTATTCAATCTGATACAAGAATTATTATAAGGCGTTCCAATACAACAAAACCACATAGGAAAGAAATTATTGATAAAATACAATTTTTAGAAAATGAAATTAGTAAATATGATACTGGTGTAAGTTCGAGGTTTCAATAAGTACATAAAAATATTGGCCAATAAGTATAGACCTCGAAAAATAGTCTTATAATATATTATTTTTATTGAACTTATTAATTTGTATGTATAAATTTTATAATGACGCAATTAAGTAAAATGTTGTCTGTTTTTTTAATTTTTTAATTTAATTTTGTGTAATGATGTGAAATAAACGAATTATAAATAACGTACTTTAAATTATTAACATACACTTTTTATTTTTAACATACAACCTATACATTTTTGAAAAAAACGGTAAGGAGCCAATTGAACAGAAAATTTTTGGGAGCCAATTCAAAGGTAATTATTAAGAGTAAAATATTGACTAGGGAGCCAATTCAATTGCACCGAGTGCCTTATACTGAACGCGCGTCCGAATACTAGTACCTGAAATTCCAAGTGCTCTGTGGATAATTGAGTCCCTTCCAGGTGGCTGTGAACGGCACCAATGATTCGACATGACAGTTGATACGCAGTTCGCCGCCGACCACGGCGATCACTTGGTTTGGTGTTGTAATGTACGGCGTATCTACACGTATATGGTTAGAATTTTTATTGTGTGTCATTTGGTTGGTATGCCTATTTTTTGTAGCCTATGGATCGTTATTTATCATTGGGGCGAACGAATGTACCAGTGACTTACCGGGTTCTTCGGGTATAATACTTGTTTTAGTAATACGTTTAAAATAATGTCCGTTGTTGTTAATGCCAAATATCTAAACATTGCAGTATGAATATCGTGTTAGAATAATTCAACGCTATTGCATCAATGGATAGGTGTTATACAGGATGGGTCATATTTGACAAATGCAATATCTTTTTTTCAATTAATTATTTTAATTTTTTATTTATTTATTTTTAATTAATATATATTTTTGATTTTTGGAACTCAATTTTTAAATTTTAAAATTCAATTTTAGCATTTAAAAAAAAATCAAAATAGCAGCTCAGTAGGCCAGGTTTTTAGAAAAATAATGCTATTAAAATATCTATTCAAATTTTGGTTAATTTGTTATGATTTCTTGAACTTTTTGAAAATACGAATTTAATAATTGAAATTATTGTACATTATATTAAGATGAAATCAGTGATTTCGATTAATCGTTCTATGATTGATAATGATAAATACCTATCAATTTTAATTAGTTATAATTAGATTATAATTTTGACAGTAATTACAAAAATCTTGGAATACTTGTAACACTACATTATAGTTAAATTTTTCATAAACTTAAAAAAATTGTGACAAATTAACGGATTAATCTTTATTAGGGATTTAACATCAACATTTTTCTAAAATTCGTTTCACACAATAGCTATTTTGAATTTTTTACTAAACGATATAATAAAATTTAAAACTTTTAGGCTAGAGGTCTAAAAAAAATCTTTAAATGCAATTTTACTGTAGTACATGACTCAAGTATTTACTTATAAAAAATAAAAAAAAATATTGAATAGAAAAAGTTATTGTATTTATCAAATAGATATGACTCATTCTGTATATATACAGGTGAATGCAACGGTTATCGTGCGTGCTGTATTTACAAATACTGAATTAAAATTACAGTTTATGTGTGTATATTTTCTTAGGGAAAAAGTTGTCATAAATCACTTAAATTATAAATAATAATTGACTCATTTCACTTAATTTCTACAAAATAACATCACATAATTAATAGTTATATTTAAATTTATTTTATCACAATCATTAATCTTAGATTGATTTATTTTTAATTGGATCGAACTGATTTTTCCTCTAGTTAGATATTATATTATTCAATATATATTTACCTGGACGTAAAATGGATTATCATCCGGTACGAATGGGCCACATAATAACATGTTTTCTCCTAAATCGATAATTGGCAACAACTTTGTATTACCACTGTTTAAATCTTGAATTTTACACGATAAGAATTTCTTAACTTCTTGGCAATTTACTAATACATAATTTTCAGCACCTTTGTAACATAGGTATAATACATTTATTACAAAAATGAACTTACTTATAGGTTGACTAAAACGATGAAATGCTTAAATAGTATTTAAAAGGCAGCGATCGAAGAATGGCTCAGAATTATTTTACTAAAGAAGTGGTTTATCCGTTCTTTCAAATTAAATACCTACGCTTGTAACTATGCCCTTATCCAAAGACCGAAGGGATGAAAGATGAACTTTCATCACGTCTATTTCACCGGATTTTTAAATATTTAATTACATAATTCAATATGCAATACGATATTACGTAAAGAACATATTACACAAACAACTAAACTCAATTATTCGGTACTCGTTTCTCTCTTTTAAGATTTATTATGCACCTACGTAATACATTTTTAAAAACTCATTTTTCATTTGATTTATGTTTTCGTGTTTTGATATGTATTAAAACAAATAAGTTAATACCTTTAAGTGGTCTATGACTTGTCTCGGTCATATATTTTGGTTCTTTTATGGCAAATCCGAAATTAAAATGCATACTGCTTATTCCTGATGCACGTATGGTATGAGCAGATTCACTAGTAACATACAAAGTCCATTCTCCTGGTATGGGTTCCTAAAAAAAAATAAAAAAATAATAATAGTAATAATAATAATAACAATAAGGAATAAAACAAAAGAAAACTCCTGATAATTTTGTTGTGAATACTTAGTGTTTTTTATACATTGATTCTCCCAAAAATGTTATAGGATGATACAATATGAACTTATTGATAGGTATTCAATTTAAAAAAAGAACTCACTATAACGTTGACGATTTTTATGTTTTTCAAATTCAACTCGGTTATCAACCCTTGAGCTTCGTCGATCTTTTTCCCTACAGGATCCACTAACTCAATGGTCGATTTGAGTCCTGTCACAGAGACCATGAGATTCTTGATGCTTTCGTCAATACTTAGATTTTTGGCAGATGGAATCTTTTGACTTTGAGCGATATCCATGGATAACAAATTTACTTGATTAGTCTCCATCGAAGTCTTAACGAACTCAAGTACTTTTGATACATCGCCTTTATCGACATTAAACACATTCCCTGATCCGAGGGACGCTATTTGTTCATAACTCCTATCTGACGAACCGCAATTTTCACCAGTTCTTAAGACGACAACCTACGTGAAAATTGTTGATTACAAAATAATTATTCTTGGTATTTGAGAAATGTATGCACCACGTTAAAAATCTTATTTAGTAATTAAACTATAAACAAAATTTGAGTAGGAAAAGTTTTTTTTTTTTTGTTGAGGGGCAAGTTTGATAATACAAATATGTGGAAACAATTAAGTTCATATAGTGTTATTATTAATAAATAGTTCTCTTCAAAATTCTGTATTTTTTCGTAAAATTAAAATTAAGATTCACCATTTATAATGAAGATAAAGGGAGATTAGAGATACTCACACAATCGGTTGATGTATTATATATATGGTTTACTGATCTGAATGTATATGTTACGGGCAAAGTGGAAAATTCGGGCAATGTATACAATGCCCGGGCATTGTACACATTGTCCGATGCATATTGGGCAATGTGAATTGTAAAGTTTTTATACAAATTATACATTTAAAAAATTGTGAAGTACATTTATTCTAATAATTACATAATTAATAATCATTAAATGCTACGTCTGTTCTCTGATTAAACACTAACTATTATACATAATTAATTAATTTTTATATTATTATTATTTTTATTTATACTAATTTATTTCAAATAATTTTTATTTAAGTAGTAAGTTTATACACTTAAGTAAAACCGGAAATTTATAATTATTTACTAATGTTTTTTTTTGTTTCTTAAATGTAACCTAACCTTATTTACTTTGAAGAAATAAATAATGAAAGCTTATAAATTTACCAGAAATTACTTAGTGTTTTAAACGTAATGATATTTGAATTTTATTTACATTTATTTTTTTAAACAAAATGTTCATCATTGATAATTTATGCAAATCAATATTTCACTAAATCTATAATTCAGTTTTATCGAGTTTTGTGTATAAACTGTATATACGTTATAAAACGTTCCAGTTAGGTGAATTACAAATAATTTATAGTGATCTAAAATAAATTTAAAAAATAGTTATCAAGCTTTGTTTTCCGGTATCTTTCTACTATGCAATTCAAATACTCTCCAGGTGTGTTGTAGATTTTGATTTGTAATTTAACAGAATTTTTTCTTGAAATATTTTTCTAAGAAGTTCTATGAAAATTTTAGTTTTCCCATTATTTAAACTTTATTTTTCAGGTTATTTTCAAAAATTAAAATAATTATTTAAAAATAAATTGTCAATACAGTATGAAAACAGTTAAATTGAGCTTATGTAAATAAAAATGCCTGTGAGTCGTAGTATATATTTTGCATTGGTAATTGTTCAAATAAATTAATTCGTTCATAGTGTATAACTTATTTATCAACCGAACACGTTTGAATTAATGATTAAAACTACCAAGTTCTACTGATTTCAATACTCTATTTTGGTCAATATGTAAAAAAAAAAAATTCAGATTATTGAGATCCCATGAATTTATATTAAGTTTAGTGATAAAAAATCTATTGGTACATCATTCTGTGATTAATTCCATCTTCTTTATTTAATCTACAGCATAGGTATTGCTTTATCATCGATTAAACACTTGCGATTTTGACATAAAAATAATTATTTTTTTTTTTTTGTAAATTACTTGAGATTGTTTTCTTTGGATTAATTCCAAGGCTTCGTTAACTAAATATGTATCTTTAGGGGACGCATCAGTGAATACATATATGTACGAATTATGTTTCGCAGCTCTTAGTGCTTGTATCACAGCAGTTATACCCATTTCCGGGCAGTCTCCACCTCCGTGTAATTGTACTTTGTTCAATTCGTGCATAATTTCTTCTGGATTAAATGTTTCTAATACGGGTCCAGCAACTAGTAAAACATAACGAATGAATTATTCAAAAATGTATACTTTTTATTAACATGATTACTCTATACAAATTTTTCAACTAGTATAAATAAAATGTTTGCGTGTATAAAATAATTTCACAAAAACACTAATTAAAAAAAAAAAAAACTTAATTATTAAAGCGTTTAAAAATTAAAAAAAATAAATTAAATTTTAATTTTTAATACTTAATACTTCAGAAATTGCCGTTGTAAGTTGTGTCTTTAGTAGGGGAAGACTATTTTTCACTCTGGATCATTGTCCATAAAGAAATCTCGTCTCTAGGCTCTAGGTTTCTAATATTTAATTAGAAGAGTTTGGAATACGAAACACTAAACTTTTATGTTATCATTAATTTAATTCTATAGCAAAGTACATTATACAGGAAAAATATACTAAAAAACATATCTCACGTTTTTTTTTATTTAAATGTAAATAACCATTTTATGTATCACTTTTGAGAACTAAATATTAACTGATTCAGATATTGAATTGATGATGGATATTTCAATAAATTCGTACCCTTTAAACATACGAGTAGGCACATGTTTATTTATGTAATCGCGTATTGACATTTTTAAACAAATACAGCTCAGTGTTTATATTATATCATTTACCGATAGAAAAAGAACAATTATTAGCGTCTAATTTTATATTGTTTTTGTTACTGCATTATAGCCTCATTGTTATTTATATTTTGATCTCTGATGGTACCATAATGAGGACGTTAGTTTAGTTGAAATAAGAGATAAACATATTTTCACTATAGAATATTATAAATGCAAATGTTTGCTAGAATAAAGTACCATGCAAAATGTAGGAATTTTTTTCTTTTGTTCGGGTCACTTTAATTAAATGATATGTTTACTATATTCAGTAAAACCTATAAAATGGCAACATTTGTTGATTTCAAGTTATTTAGTTTTAGAGAGATTTTCTGTGTTACATTTTTCTAATACTGAATATTTGGTTTTTAAGTAACGAGTTAAGTAATATTCTTATTCTATTTTTGATTTACTTTACGTTTTTTACCGGTATTTCATTGACACTCTTTTTGTATTTAGGTATTTATCATATTATTAAGTTATAAGAAGTGGTTGCCATTTAAAAACATTAGAAATCTTAAAAAAATTACACTAGTAAAATTAGTAAAAATAATGTTTTTCAAAAAGTTATAGGTTAAATAGTGTTTTGATTAGGGCATACAATATGCCAAATGAGTACATTAGGAAAAATGTTTGACCTTTAGTATAATATATTTCATATGGCTAAACCAATACCCATAGTAATTCCTCTCTTGAAGTTCTAAATAATGTTCAAAGAATCGATAAATTATAGAAAATAATTTAAATGTACAATATGTTGATTGTGTGACACTGATTGTCGTCTTTTCCCTGACAACCGCCACTGGTTTTAGGCTCGATTATAATTTCCATTCGGATTATTAAGTTGTATTACACTATATGACAATTCTATATTGAAACTAGAAACAACAATAATAATCTCTGCGTTTAAATAATAATCCTTATACCATTATCCTGGATAGAGCACAACGTTTATACACGTGAAATACTGAATGTGAGTATTGCGTGTTCGATAAATTACACTGAATAGTTTAGACGTATTAAATGTCATCAAGGAAAATGACAATTATTCATTTTTATGTTATTGCGATTAATGTACCTTTTTATTTAACAAAGAATAATAAATGTGGAAATTTCACGTACGAAATAACATGGGATAATACACTTTGTGGTTTTATACTGAATTATATAACATTGGGTTACATTTAAAATGCTAATTTCAAGTTTTAACGATTGCTGTTGTTTTTTATTACATTGAAATATAAGCACAAAACATGCATTAATTCTGGACGATTAAGATTTTAAAAGCAAATGCGTAAATATGTCGTTTTAGTAGTATTATAATATATTTTCTTTACATTTGTGTTACATATTGATATGTACATGATTGATTTTAATCATCCTTCGATTCGTAATAAATAATTCGCAATGAAATCTCAAACTAATCAAATCTATTTTCGGAATTTCGCAACAATTGTATTTTAGATGTAATAATAATTATTGTATGTTGAATACTTGGAATGAACTATCATATGGTAAAGCGACAAGCCCTGAATAATTGTAATAAATAAAATAGTAAATGTTGGCCACACGATTGGTTGGTTTCACTTGGACGGGAGGATGGGATGTGAAAGTACACACACACACACACACACACACAGTAGTTGTATATGTCATATAAGTGCCTGAGTCCAATATATATTCTGTGGCCTTTGATTATAATCATTTTAAAATTTTGACGTAATAATTTTAAAAGTACTAATGTAAAACAAACAAACAATTTGATTTGAAACAAAATGCTTCCCATATTATTATTATTAATTTTTTGAATGTCTAGGACTTTGTCTATTATGAATCTAGATCATTGTTGCAAAATATTGAATGATTTTAACATGTACATTTTGGTTACTGACTCGAAAGCCTATTGTATTGCATAACATAATATTTGAGTGGTCCGGTGCGGTACACCCCTCATGACTTCACCAAATACTCCACTGTAGAGCAACGGCCACACAAGTCACGTAACAATAAATTATTATCGTACTATGGTTCGCAGTGGCGAAGCGGGGATAAACCAAATGAGTTACGAAAAAGGCTGTCAGAAAGACTAGATTTAAAACTTAAATTATGCCCTACCGATAATTTGTCTGCACTGTATAACGCACATGCTATATTAGAAAATACCTACGCCAACCGGTATTCAATAAACTGAGTAAAAAATCAAAAAATCATCCAAATCAAATCAAAATCTTTCATTGATATTAATTCCGGATTGGTCATTTAAAAGTTAAATTCTTCATTGTTTAATATTAATTTTAATGATGGTAGACTCTGCCTTTTGTGGTGCTTCGCCACTGATCGCACTAGTGTTGTTACACGCCTACTTGGATCGTTGAACGGCACGAAGACGAAATGGCTCACGTCCGTGTCGTTCCTGTTCAGCACGTACGTCATGACGTTGTTCGCGTGAGACTTGAGTTGGATGTAATCGTCGTGCATGGACCCCGTCGTGTCGAACACGAACGCCAAACTGCGATACGCGCCTCCATCCCATCTCGCAGCCTCCACCGTGGCCAAGCAGCAGATCGTGGCTGTCGTGACAAGCCACCACCAATGCCGTCGGATGTCGGTCATCCTTCGTTAGGCTACACAGATTTCCGGATTGGAAACGACGCTCGAGTGTTCGGAAATTCAATGTCTCCGACGTCGACTGTCGAGTTTTTTTCTTTTTTTTTCGTTTGTTTCAGAGCTGTTTTTCTCTTTTGTCACGTCCGTTTGCCGACAGAACGGTCTCAACGATCCCGCGTTCTTGACTTAATACGGTGACACGAATTCACGACGACCGATGAGTTGCACACCACCACTTCACCCTGCACTATTCGTTTTACCAATGAGATGTCTGCTGCAGTTGTCTGTGAACATCGAACGGTGACGCGTTTGCAATTTGTTATATAATTCCAAAGTAAAAAAAAAAAATCAACAGTTTAAAATTATTATAGAAGTATAAATACGTATGTATGCAGGGGTGTATTTAGAAATCTCTTATGAGGGGGGGAATTATAATTTATCTCATATTTCCCCTCTCAAAAAGTTCATCAAATCGTTCATAACCAAATAATGAAATACAAGTGATTGATAGAAACATAACATTTTATTAGAAGAATGTATCATAATACATATTTTCAATTACAATTTTTATAGTTATAATAACTGAAGGCGTCTGGGGTGTTTATTAGCATTTCTATCAACTACTTTACTAAAACTCAGGTTTTACAATTATTTCTGGGTGATTGCGCCCATGCGTGAATAGTAACAGGGCCTATGGAGGTTTTATACAGCGAATGGGGGGGGCACAAGCTCCATGGGCCTTCCCCTTAAATACGCCCCTGTATGTACGTGTAATATAAAGCAAATTAAACAAAAAAAATAATAAATAAATAAATAAAATAAACAACTAAAACAATAACATGTAAGTACGGTGATCTGTATTTACACTGACTCCGTGGTAGTCTCTTTATTAAATAATAAATAAATCAACAGTAATATTCGCACCGATAATTTACGCGATCGTTAAACCCTCACACGCTCATAGGTACGTACTCGTACATTTGTGTATGCCGTCGACGAATTATAGTCAACTGAGGCGTCGGGTCAAATGCATTTATAGAAAAATCGTATGAGAACTGAAGTTTCATCTGAAAATGCGTTTGACTAAAGACTAAACGATTATGACGAGTTTAACTAACACTAAAATCATTATTTGAACGATTGAAACATGTTGGATTGCGTAATAATAGAATCTCAAATATAGATTCATTATAGTATTTGTCAACACCTAACTCGCTCTGCTGTACGATTAATAATTATCATTACAAGTTAAATAGTGACTATTGAATCGTTAATAATGAACATCACTGTATGCATTTCAAAATAAGAAAAAGCACGTATAATTATTGGTTTTGTATTACTTACTTATTTTCAATGGATCTCATGGTCACTGGTATAACTGTTTTGTAGTTCAAAGAATTTTGTGATCACATGAGTTTAAGTAACACTGATATTTAATTTCGCAGCGGCCTTTGTATAGTATTCAGCTTTATCAAATGTTTTCGTACTGACGGACGTTAGAAATAAGCTAAAGACACAGCAAATAGTAATTTATTATCATAAATAAAGGTTAATAAGTCAACTCGATGAGAGGTAAAACAATACGTACAATTTTGATTGAATCCATGGTTCATGTTTTGATGCATAATCAATTTTTACTAAACGTGTTAAAAAGTGTAGTGTACTCAATGGCGTCATCTAAATAATTTAAAATTTATAACTTTTTCTAAAAGCGTTTTATAATGATAAAAAGTAAAATTTTTCAATATAATTACAATTTATTGATTAAATGAAGTCTGTAATTGTAAATTGTTATGCATATATTATAAACTACGTCTACAAAATATTAAATAAAGCCGAACAAACTTTGTACTATGGGTATTTTCGCTTTTTGGACTATATACTGGTGAGGAATGTACATAACTTTAGATGATCTATTTTTAAGATTAGTGAACGTTTATACGTGTAATGTGAATTTATTTAAAATGATAAATCAATGATTTATAATTTATTTTGGTATCATCTACTTGCTTCAGTACCAAGAAATAAGAATTTTAAAGGAAACAATTGATGTTAATTCAAGTTCCAAGTAGAAAATTACTGCAATATTAACAAGAAAAATCCACAGGAATTATTATAAAAATATAAACAAGCTTCTATAAAAATGTCAGACCATATAACCAAAATTAATAATTTTTAACGAAATTATAATAATAAAAAAAACGTACTTCGCACCATAGAATATTTTTTGCTCCTCGAACAAGATAATGGTAAGGGGTGAATTAAATTTTAAATAAACGGTAGTTCATTTATTTAGTTAAATGATTCTGAACAAAACGTCTGCATATAAATATATTGTTTGACAAATGAGACATATTTTTTTTTATCAAAAGATTAAAAATTGTTTTTCTATCTGTATCCGAAGTTCTATAAGATTGGATGTACCAGTTAAAAAAAAAAAAAAACATTTAAGTTGAAAATGGACATACAAATAGTCAATTCCATAAGAATCGTATAATAATTTATTTAAACATTTATCAAAAAAATTAATTCCTGAGTCACGATTTTTGAAATTTTTTCGTATCGTTAGTCAAATGTATTATTATGGCATCTTAAAAGTACCAAGTAAATGACATTTTGATCAACTAAGTTACTGGTGGATGAAACTGTTGGACAATTATTTTTATCCAAAAACGTGATAATATACATTAAAAAAACAACATTTTAAAACCAATTCTTTTCACTCGGAATCTAAAATTAAATAAACAGCATGTTTTAAAATCGTTTTGTTTTGATTATAAGTGAAACGAAAGATTTATGTTTATTTTATTTATTTATCCATTGTTTTCTATAATTACTTTTTTTGGTAGAAGACCTTGGCTTCTTTATATGTCAGAAATGTCATCTAGGTGATTCTTAAAATATGTTTTCTCTATTTTCAATAGATTTTCCGAACTTAAGATAAAACTACTGTAAAACAAAGTGGAAATTGAGAGAAATGGTTAAATGTGCGTAAACATGTTTTTCATGAAATCGAATTTAGTTATGAATTCGTAACTTTAAAAGTAAGTCAGTACTAAGTAGTAAGTGTATCCTAATAGAGAAAAAATTATACTCACACATTAAAGGGTAGATTATAAAATAAATAAACACAAGCACATTATTTAATCATAATATCTAGTGGGAGAAAATTGGATTTCAAGAATGTCATCGTCTTATCGATCAAATTTTATCAAATATAACAGTTGTATTGTATCAGACGTTTCAGTTGAAAACAGATTTTGTTTAACCAACTTGAAATTTTTACAGTAACTTTTGGTAATGTTTCATGTTTCAGAATTTTTTGAAGTCTTTTTTTTATTCGTTTTTATCTTTAACAAATAAATTAATCCTATAACCCTTTCATACAATCCACCCATGCGTAATATTTCCTTTAAAATGTTCTGCATAAGTATTTACAATATTAAATGGTGACCTAAAAAAGCCACTTTATAAAATATTCATTTAAACTTAATATAAATGTATAGCAGTATTTCAAATAGCCATGAGAAATTAATTTCTTAAAATCTAATTAAGTTTAAAATAATTTTAAGAAAAATATATTCGTTATTTTTATCGGTTATTTTTATTTAATGGGAATCAAAATAGTTTATAAATAATATATATTATAATATACGTATATAATACTACGTATTTCGTAATATGTTATACCCGTTCAAATAACATAAAATTAAATTGCTATAACTCGGTCATTTTTTTGACTTAGAAAAGAAATTTAACCACTTAAATTCAATAAAAAATACAAGAAAAATAAATTTGTGGCCAAAAATGGATCATGCTATTTCAAAAAAAGGTATTGTGCACATGCGCAAAATTAACTGTAAAAAAATAGTCTAATTATTTGAAAATATGTATAATAATGTTATATTAATAATATTAGTTAGCCGAAAAAGCAGAATTGAAATATATGAAGCCTGCACATAGTTATTGAGTGTTTCCACTTATCGTGATCACACTGTATATATAAATATAATCGTCAGTCCATACTATGGTATTTCGTAAATTGGATCGTATCAGTGTATATTTCGATGCACCAGAACAAATTTAAAATATTTAAGAAATGAATAATTTACAACAAAAAAAAAGTAAAATAAAAAAATACCCATTAATAATTTAAATAAGTATATTATATTTGACTTTTTTTTACAATGTACGAAAAATATAAATATTTATTTTGGTTTTATTACATTTAAAAAAAAATAAAAAAATAAAAACACAATCATTTAGAAAATACAATCTGGTTTGATTATTTTACTAACTGAATTTGTAATGATTTAAAATTGATGTATAATAGGTGTATGTACCAGTAACCTATTATAAAGCTCATAAAAGTGTCATACATTTAAAGCAAAGATATTGTGGTTGCGAGGTGTGTGAACTTAAACAATCTAATAGGTAGTTGAAAAGTGCTTTTGTGAAATCAATGTCACAGAAACGGAACCTTCAAACCCTAATCACTTAAAACAGTATTTTAATATTTGAACTATACCCTAAAAAAGAAATTTCTTGAAAAAATTCGTAAAAAATATCACGATATATTATTGTTTATATGTATCGTTTTCTAAGTAAAATCACTCTAGATCATTTCCCAAGTAAATCCTCGGAATGACGAAACGGATTTAATATATAATGTAATTCATATCAGTTGATTTGAAAATGTTTAAAAAATCTCAACAAAAATGTGTACTTTATTATGATGCATCAAATTATGTCTCAATAAGTGAAGCGTTATAGGATCCATAATACTATGTACCCTCAAACTCGAAAAATTTCGAAACACGCAAAAACACGTTCTTAAAAAAAAAAGTCTTGTACTTATTTTGCACCTGCTTAGCATACTGTTGACTAAAATAAATATGCAAATGTATATAAATCCACGCTCAACTTTAAACCATTAATTAATCACTTTTTGATAGCATGTTGGCCAAATCAACACCAAAAACCGTTTATTCGCTATTATAACTATAAACTAATCTAAAGACTTTATAATAAGGTACCTGTCTCAGTGTGCTATAATTATGTCTATACAATCTTAGAAAAAGGATATCATCTGGTTATTATTTTACTTGAATAAATATAGGAATTTATTCTGCTAATGATAATGTATACCGTTATACGAATATTTACATAAACGAGTTTGGAAAATTCCACCGTTCAATAATGACGACGATAGAACCAACCGGAAAATAATAATTAATTTCTAGGTGTTTTATTTTTGTAGTATGTCACCTTGAATTTTCTCAGATTTTATTGTTTGTAATGTAATCAGTCATGCTTGTAAATTGCGTAAAACATAGTTGGGGATGTTTTGCAATTTAGGCTATTTTCGCTGATAAAACACAAGAAAAAATAAATTTAAAAATATAAACAAATATTCATTTATCATAATACAAGTAAATTTTATCAACTATATTAATTTTGAAAATTAGCGTGAAACAAAGCCATTATCTATGCTTTTCTATGCTCTCGCGTGCGCCAATGGTTATTGATTATTAATGACACAGTCATTCATAATAAAATATTTATTTGCATACGTTATTAAGTCGCACACAATATGTAACAAATCAACTTTTGTTCATTAATAATCAAAACTCAATCATTAATAATTTATTCTTTTGAAATTAGCTTTGTCAAACTAAAAAACAAACCAAAAAACTACTAAAATACGTGCTAAAAAGAGTGTAATTGTAAATGTGTAGTTTATAGTAAAATGAATCAACACGAAATTCTAAACGTTGAGATACACATAATAATAAGATAGCTAATATTGAATCTGTTGATTGTGAGTAGGTAAAATTAAATTAGAGTTAACGTCATAAAAATGAATTGAATAAAAAATGATAATTTGAATTAAACAATAGTTCATTTGTATGACATAGAGGCGAGAAAATAGACGAGAGTAAAGTCCACATAAATTTTTGTAAATTTTTCTCTCTCCACTAAGTCACGTTTATGGGAATGTCAAATTATAATAGACCACTAGAGAGAAATATTTCACGCTACATTTAAGAATTAAAATTAAACTTTATAATTATTCACACTGTATTAAACCTGGTTTTAATTAAAACAGTTTAACTATAACAAGAAATTGCAAATTAAATAAATTTGCTTTATTCTATAAATATTTTACTACAAGCGTTTAACGTCAATTTAGTACCCAGAAAAATAATTTGATCATACGATTATCAAAACACATTTAATGTTTTTTATTTGCTATTTTTTTCATATTCTCAAAAAATTTGATTAAATAAATATTGCGTCTTAAATTTTATTGATGTGTACATTTTATAAACAATTTTTAAATTTAAATAACATTATTATTTATGAACAGAAGCTCAATTTTCATAGAACTCGCATGCTTTGGGCTATTTTAAGTTATATATTTTAATATGTTTACAGTTTAATCTTATTATAAAATATAAAGCAATAATATTATTTGACAAATGACAATAGTTAAATTTTACGAACTTGCATTTGGTACTAAAAAGTCGAATAATTTACTATCATTTTTCATAATAATTATGTACGTGCATATTTACTTTAAAATGTTGCTACCTATTTTCTTAAGCACATCAAAAAATAAAAATTATCGTATGGAAATAAATAAAACTTCTTATAAAGAACAATTTTTTCATAAAATAAATGTATGTGTCATAATAAAATAAATATCTTAGCAAAATTGTAAATCGTACGTAAAATACAATTATTTCTATTACGATTGATTAAAAAAAAAAAAAAAAAATTGTCGTCAGGTAAATCATTAAACATTATTTCATTCTTTAGTGTGTTGTAAAAATATATTGGAAGAAATTCATTTGTTATGATATCAAACTAAATAAATCTTTTTCAAAGAAATTATTTTCTACTTTGTGTTAAATATCAAAGTAACAAAGGCAGAATTCTAGAAAACAATTTTATCTAAAATACTTAAAAGGCAACTTGACTTAACTTTACAGGGAAGAATAAATTAAAATTCAATCACCGATTTTTTAACGATATTGGGAAGTAGATGTTTTTTTTACATCACGTGATTAATATTTTGTGTTCTACATTTTTCTCAAAGACTCACATTTCAATAGTCTATTGAGCAGTCATAATTTTAGACTTCAATATTAAATTAAGTTGACAATATTTAATACTAAACGTTATTGCTATTATTATTTTTAATGATTTTCATACATTTTGATATTAATTTACTAATATGTATGTTGGTAGAATATGATTCATAGGTATCTGTAAAATAGCATATGACACCAGATTTGGTATAAAAAGTATGTATCAATTAAACGTATAATGCATCAATAGAAAAGTAAACACCTCAGATAAAAACGTTATTCAAGTTTTTTTCAAAAGATTTATTTTTATTTTTAATAATATTTAAAATGTGCATTATATTAATATTATGTATGTCAATACAGGTTTATGTCGAAAGTATTAAAAAAAATTGCTTTAACATACATTTATTTTGATAGAATATTTTCATTTGATACCTACACAAATTAATGATAATTAATTGACAACCGTTAGTGTCGGTACGCATAATTTAATGTGTACATTTATGAAATACAAATTGGTAATGGTTTTGGTGGCAATATTCATTCTAATAATTATAACAAAATATTTGATTACAACAATTTTTTGAATCACTCATGTTGAAATGTGTATAAAAAATTTCCTCTTCGTATGAATGTAACCATACAGGTACAGATGCACGTGTACATTTTACATATACATGCACTATGTCCAAGTATATTTTTTTTGA
This sequence comes from Therioaphis trifolii, assembly GCA_027580255.1. NCBI lineage: Eukaryota > Metazoa > Arthropoda > Insecta > Hemiptera > Aphididae > Therioaphis > Therioaphis trifolii. The sequence goes on along the minus strand of CM050405.1, from coordinate 22,274,415 downwards.
ATGTTTACTCAGTTATTCTTGTCAATTCTATTTTCATCATATCTGTTATTCTATTTTCAATCAACACAAATGACAATAAACCGTATAATATCATTTATTTATAGTTTACATTTTATACAAAAAATGCAAAAAACTTAAAGCACCCCGAATTAATTAATTTTTAGGATTCGAGCGAATCAGGAGGAGCAACTGGTGTTGGCTCAACAATAATAACATAGTTTTTTACGTAATTTTTCTGAAGAATTTTTTTAGAGAAATAATACCACAAATATGTTTTTAAGTGCTCTCAGATATTGAACTCTTCAACACCGGATGAATTCTATTTTTGGTTATTTCGTCGTTCTTCTTTTACACATTAGTTCACTTTCAGGTAGTTGTATTTACTATTCGTACTTAAAAAGATATCGACCATTCAATACATGATTATTTGTTTTTAATAATCATATATTTTATTTATATTTATGATAAATCGTCGTTCTCGGCTAAACAACTTAACGCAAAGCTCTGTACATTAATTTTTTTACAACTAGAAATAAAATGTGAATATACTCGTAAAAATAGTGTCAGACGTACGTGTATTTAGAATATGCAAACATGATTATCTATTAATATTGGGTCAGAAGATTTATCGTTACAGTTCTGATACAAATACTGAATATTATAATAACTGTATATTATATTAATTAATACGAAGGTATGGAGATTGAAATACCAAAGAAGACATTCGTAAACAGGTGGCGTTAGACTATAAATACTGTACGTTGCATCATAAGTTCAAATAAAACTAAAATTATTTGAAGGGATTTTGAATCGTAATATGATATATTGTGTCATATTTAACTGTCTATGTTCAATTATTAAATGAATTAAATCAGACGTCTTACTTTTATCGTAATTCTATAATCAGTAATCACAAAGAATCCAGATGGTTGATTACAAAATTTGATGTCAAAGGATAGATTTCATACTCTAATTTTATTAAATAGGTTTTATAGACATACTAATCTTGTAATTGTTTTAATCACACATAATACCTGGTAAGATCGTACTGAGAGAAAATATATTCTATACGATTATATCGGACCCTTTATAAATTATGAACGATGTTTTTTAAGTTCAGTAATGTATTAGTGCAATTAATTTTTTGTAATTTTTGAACTTTAAATCTTTACTCTTGATATCGGAAAAATATTTATGAAATTTAAGTAAGAGTATACTAAACATTATATAAATACAAAGTTATTATCATCGTAGAATACGATACATTTTACTGAGTTTTTTTTTATGCACTTTATATTTGTCTAATAAACTGAAGTATTATAATTTGTATGTTTCATTGGAGTCTTTGGAATTACTTGTATTGTACTTATGGGTCACACGATAGATAGTATAGATAGTAGTAATTTTATTTTAAAACGTAAAAAAAAAATGGAATAAAAGAATTGGAAAGTATTATTTTCACTTAATATTAAGTGATCTCTGGCAATTATAAAAGTAACGTAACTATCAAATATCATTATTTTAAAATTGACAATGAATAAATTATATTGGTATAAATTGGTGAGTCTTTCTTGTATTTTGTTACTTTTTTAAAACTCTTAAATGACACTATCAGGTCATATATATAGGGGAGACCAGGGCTAATTAGTTTACGTTTTATGTATTGTATTTTTAATCCTTTGAGTTTTGTGCCTTTAACGGTCAAACTAAATCAAACAGTACATTAAACTATAAGCTACATAATTAACTTGAATTATTATCTGAATAAATATCGTGCAACAGATAACAAAATAACAATAAAAAAACATCAGGTCAGCTTACCTCGTATATAGCTTATCACTCATATAAATATTATAATTAACTTAATTTATTTATTTAATATTGTTATAATATAATACATAATGGTAGTCAATGATAATTAAGAAAGACCACTTTGTGAAATAAACAAATATCTCTAAATAAAAAAAATATTTAAATAAAAATGAGGTAGTCAACACAAATCGATTTTCGAAGGCCTACAAGCCCTGTATGATTTGTTCATTATTTTGAAACAATAATAATTATCATTTGCATTATTATTATGAAACAATAGATAAATGATATTTTACAAATCTTGATTAATATATAACAGCTGCATCAAATATTTAAAACAATTTATTTTACGCGAAAAAAAATTGAAATCCCGCAAAACAAAAAAAAAACATAGAGTTGATACATTTTATTGATTCAAATACGAGGGAAAAATAGTATAACAACATCTACTAATACGGTGGTAAAAAACAATACATTTAATATATAGGTTGGTTTTCAGAGTATTCTACTCAAATAATCGACTTCAAAAATGAACTTGGTCAAATTGCCCGGTCTTTCCTATATATGTAAATTATTTTTTTAGTTTTTTTGAAGAAATATGTTTTTGTTAAATCACAAACTTGGATTATCATTGAATTAAATTACGGTGTTTAAGATATTTTAATTTAGATTTTAAAAGAAAAAACATTGAGATGAATTTATGAAAACATCAAATAATATTATTCTCTTAGTGTATTTTCTAATAAATCCTTTATTAAACAAGGTAATAGTGTTTCTGGTGCTCGATAGTCAATTTTGCCATATTAATAAAGAAATATGGACAAAAATAATATATTTCTCTTCTGTAGATTTAGTATTTCTTTAGATATTTTGCATAGTATTCATATATGTAATATTAATGAAAGATATGCTTGGCAAATAGAAAAAAAGTATATATAACAAAGTATATATATATATGTATATATACATATACATAAATAAATATTAAAGATTATTCGATTTCGGAGACAAGTATATATATACATTCTTATTTCTCAATATTTTATCATCACTTTCTATCTTTTTTGTGTCCTCTTTTATGCATTTCTCGAATGACGTAGATATTTTATCCAAGTCCTTAGTTTGTCGCTGTTGTATGAGGAAAAATTTCATGGAAATAAAACGTTAGTGGAGTTATTTGTAAACACGAAACCCGAGATCTCGGGAATTAAATTGCATATCAAATGTTATCATTAATCTTGAAGTACAAAAAATTCACATTTATTTTAGTATGACATTGGATATTTACTGTTTATTCTCTTTTTTACTAGATTATCAAAACGTTGATTTTCCATATCATCATTATAAAGTATGATACGCATGTATCGCCCGCACACAAACACTCAGAACACACTACTGTCAACAAGTTCGATCGTGGTACTAATAAGTATTAAGCCGGTGTCTTTGTGGAATCATACTCCTTAATCCCTCTTCCCGATAAAATTATTCTAGGAAATTTACACGTGAGGTATACTATATTGTTTCCTAGGATAATGTTACTGGAGGAGGTAGGCAAGTGGATATTATCTGACTATGTAATGCCGACGCTAAATGTGCTCTCAGGTACTAGCTGTTTTATAATTATCCAGCTACATGACCACAAAACTAAAAAACTATCCTCTTACCGAAATTATTACTAAATATTTAAGTTTTCAATTAAATCCTGGTGGTTGCAGCAAGTGTAAATAAAAAATGACGGTACGCACGTAAAGTATGTTCTTCGACGAACAGTAATTCGTAACCATACACACGCGTTACAGTGCGGTTTCTGCTGAATCACGTTTTGCGGCACTGTAAGTTATGTGTTATAACCTGTACGTATTCCCAGCTCGTTTACTCGGGGAACATCTAAAACCCTAAAACGCATTCTGATGATAAAATTCGAGCAACGAACTTTCACAGCATGACGCCAATAAAGGTTTCAAGGCTTGATTAGACATTGTAGTGCTGGTAGGTTTACTGACCTCTCTTAAAAGAAGAAAAAAATACTTTAAAACTTCTACTTTGGGCCTTACTTTACGTGTTATTTTATCATAATAGAATAAAAACTGGGAAAATAAAAAAATAAAAGTGGTCATCCCTCCTTTTGTTCGTTCCACTCGAAAAAAATTAAAACGGAAGAAGGATCAGGGATCACATACCAGCTTATTTTCAAGTAGTCAAAACTATTTGGTTTATGACATGAATACAACTGAAACGAATATATATATATATATGTATATATATATATATTTATATATTTATATATATATATATATATATATGTATATATATATATATTTATATATTTATATACCATATATATACTATAAAAATTACATAGTAGATCATAGTAGTGATCTTGTTAACTTTCATGGGGTGCAAAACGAATCAATCGATTCATCTACGCTTTGCAAAATCTCTTTTTCCGTTCTCAATTTCATTTACCCCTAATAGTCTATATTGAGTTCAATCCTATAACTTATTTTTTTTTCTGATATAATTTATTGTAGAAAATATTTAATACTATAAGTATTTTAAATATTTTATTATTTAAATTTCATTAATTAATCAATACCATGACATTTTTACTGGTCACAAAATAAACAATCTAATGTTGCAATAAATGCCAATAATTCGAATTCACAAATCAAACCTAATCGTCCACCACGTATATCTGCTGCTACACTGAATTTGTTTAAAACAATTGGGGAGGCTATAACTTAAGTTTTAAGTCTTTTATTTCGTAACATAGCCATGTTAGCTCTTGTTTCATTCATTATCAGGTAGGTAGGTAATCTTTAATCTTTCCTAAAGGGTAAAACGTCACCATAATCAATTATATGGATACAATGTGTTTGTATTATTTATTTTATCAATTTTGCGTATAAACTTTTGTATTGACTATTATTTTATAATACATCTATAAAAAATCATAATATAGATTGTTGGAAAACGCACAAATAATTAAATACACTATCAGTAAGTGCAGAACTATGATTTTAATTATATTCACATTTGCTAATTTTGCACGGTTGACGTATTAGAAATATGAAAATGCAAGGGATGAGAATTTATATATTTGCATCCTCACAAATATCTAGGGGCGTAGGTGCACTCCTTTGTGCCCTCGAGATTGTGCCCATGTGGTGGATGATGAAGTGATTTATATATTAGTCACGTGGGGAAAAAAGTAAGCTTTATTAATACAGGAATATCATTAATTTATACATCGACATTGTATAACTTGATATTTCAACGTCAGAAATATGCTGAATGGGACATAAACAAAATGCAATTATTTATTATATGACGATGCGAACAGCAAATACTCTGTTTATTACGACACATGCGCGTGGATATCTGCTAGACCAGTGGTGACCAATATATTTTTAATGGAGTCCATAAAAAAAATTATTGTTGAAGCAAGATTCTATAAAAAATAGTTATCATTATTTCACTGATTAAAAAATAAATCACTTCTGAGAGCTTCTGTTTTGTTGTTTTAAACTTAATGTTAAATACTAAGCAACTAGAAAATAAGAAAAATTAATATGTATTTTATTTTACGTACATTGCATTTTTAGGTAAATGTGTGAATTTTTTTTTCAATTTGTATTTATTACGATTTACGTTGACGGACCGATTAATGAATGATCGTAGGCTGAATTAAGTACGCGGGCCGTAGTCAGTCACTGCTACGCTAGTTGATTGGTTAGCCGTCTGAATTTTGATGCTATTTTAATAAAACAAGTGGTAAATTTGGTATTTCATACTTGACAACGGCACAGTATTAATGTGAATTAGACGTCATCAGTGGCTTGGATTGAAAAATAATACGATTCGTGAAGTAACGCACGGAAAAACGCTTACTACTCGCGTATCGAAGACCAAATGGTTAAAATGTCGTTTACTGAATCGATGCGATGAAAATTGTTCTAAAAATGATTGTAGGCTTGTTAATATTCTTTTCAATTCGAACTTAACAAGGAACCTGTAAGTTCGCATAAAATAATTAAAAACAACTGTATTTTCCAATTATTTTTTTATTGTATTAATTAAAAAATAACAGATGCATATCGTGTTCACGCCTGTTATTAAAATGTTTACATATTGAAATGATAATCAAAACAAACAATATGGTTAAGATAGATACGAAATATTGCTAAAGGATTTTAATTCAGCAATATTTCATAATTTATAAACATTTAAATGAATAACAATTTACAACTTAAAAAATAAATTAATCTATGCATAAATATTTTGATTTTCAAAATTAATAAATGAAGGGTCTGGTGCAAAAACCGGGTATCTCCATTTTTTTTTTGGAAATTGATATTTTTGCAATTTTTGATAAAGAATAATTTTTTCTACATTTAGGTGCAACAACCGGGTATATCCGATTAGGTTAGGTTTATCATTTATTAGATAAGCTAACCAGGTATCTCCGGATATATCCGGTTATTGCTCCGTAACATGTGCAACACTGTTTTCATGCCGAAAGGTATGATACTGTTTTGTATTATTTGTGATTATATTTTCACCTTGAATTATTATTAAGATAAAATGTGAAAAAAAAATAATACCATTTTGGTACAATAACCAGGTATCTCCATGGTTTTTTTTTTTTTTTTACTAATTAAACAATATACTTAAGATAATCTAAAATGTAAATATATATACATGAATAGTTAGCTTTTCATTTGGAGAATTCAAATATGTTTTTACAACATTTATGCTTCCATCAGAAATTAAATAATTTGGTTATTTGTATCTCCTGAATAATTTCAAAAAGTGGAGATACCTGGTTCTTGCACCGGGCCCTTCAATTGTCTCATACACAACAACTTTATATTTTAAGGAAATTGAAAATAGATACTTCTTTGAGCATTTATGTTTGAACCGTTCAAAATATAAGGCGATTTAATTCTTAATAAAATTGAAAATAAGTAAAATACTTTCCATAACATATTTTATATTTATATTTAGTTAATAAAATAAACAAGTGTTTTTGAGTAGTTTGTAAAAATGAAATTACAATTAGGTATACAAATTATAAGCCATCAAAAAAAAAAAAAACAATTTAAAATATTAAACCGTTCACTTGTTTTTTCATATTTTAAACAGTACATATGAAATTAAACGCACGTGGCCAACTTACTGTTATATATAAATAAAAAATAATAATAATAATAATAATGATAATTATTAGGTACATTTTTAATAGGTATAGTAACTAGCTTTATTTTATACACTATATACATACATGCATACACACACACACATACATACATATATATATATACTGGAACGAAGCGTTTCGGTAGGTAGGTATATTATATTTATTAGATCGGCGAAAACGCGATTTGATGAGAAATCGATGAACAACGACCGTGTAAATAATTTATCAAGTGCTACTGTTTATGAGACCGAATCTCCAGAGTATGGAGGATAAGTAAATGTTATAATACGAGTGAACGACAACCGAGTTTGTTACGTATTCATAACGCGGGCGTTAGAGACGCGTCGATTTCTCCGTCGTCTGTGACAAGACGAGACGACGAGAACGGCAGATCATTGTCAGATCGTTCACAACTGATGGCCGACGGAGTTATAACGGTGACGTCGGCAACCGGGTGCAGTCGCGACGAATCGAAATCATTTGCACTCACCGAGGTGAGATTTCACGGGGGGCAGTCGTGCGATTAAATTTCTCGTCTGGGGGCCAATTAAACGCCATGCTGTCTCGGTCGTCGTCCAACTCGAAACGGCCGAGACGACGCGACGACGACCGTTAACGCGTTGCCGAGACGCAACAGCACCGCTAATTCCGGCACCGTTAAAACTCGTTTTGGGACGACCGTTTCGACGTAAAGGTACGGTTTCCAAGGCGTGACCTGTAGTCAGTAACTTCCAGCACGAAAACGGTACAGGCTGGTTCGCCGCGACATTTCACAACGGCCGCTATACATTTTTGACAAAACGGTTTCCACGTCGGTTTTTTCTGCGTTCAAAGACGAAATTCTTAAACGAGTGGTATAAAAGAACTTTTAATGCGATCGATAGGTCGTAAAACTAACCGATTTTCTACCGAAGACAATAACAAATCGAACTGTTGAGAATTCAAACATTTTTAAACCTAAGACTCGTTTCATGACGACCGTTACGACTTAGGCTCGTTTCGTTCGGCGTGTCGGCGCGTAATGCATCATCGTTACTCTTTACGTCGCGTGAGATGACTCGAGGCGTGTTTTGGAAGAACCACGGTATATCATATCCCGTCCGTGTCCGGCGTCTCTCCCTTAACCCGTGACGACCGTTTCGTTATCGTCGTCGTCGTCGTCAACTCCGTTAACGTAGCCGAGATTTAAGGGCCACGAGGGACTCGACGATTCGATCTCAGATCGTTATCGCGTGGCTTTTGTGTCGAGCCGCCGCCGCGCCGCTGCGAACGACGTAAACCTTGAATGAATAAACGCCGTCGTCGAACATGTTCCGGTCGCTCGACAGTAGCATGGACGTAGCGAGGGTTCATTATAATTATTATAATTTCCGAGGGAGCGGGGTCAAGTTAAAATCGTGTTATTTCTTATCTATACGCGATTTTTATGTGGTTTGGTTTTTACGACGGTTTTTAATTACGTACAATATTGCGTGCGTGCTAACCGTATCGTTTGGTAGTTTTTTCGTGAAATCAATCGTCGGGTATACGAGTACGAAAAAATATCCTCGATCATATACCGGGTGGCGGGAAAACCCGGACCATAGCTACGTGCCTGAACACTATTGTCCCGCCCCTCCTCCCTACCCACAAACCGGCTTTCTTCACCACCGGTACGGAAACGAAATCAATCGCGTACAACTGGGCACGCGCGCGCGCTCGACGGTTCGTACTCTCGGATCGTTTTACGATTTTTACACGTTTTCACACGTCGGTATGTCACGGCGCGAAACGGGATTTCGAATCGTCACGACGCGCAGGCGTACTCTCCCAGGGACGCGTCACCGCGGTCTGTGACATATTATGGAGAACGGAGTACTATGGCATGGGAAGCGCAACACGTTCGGGTCCGAAACGATAGTACGTCGTACCGTGCACGCGCGTAACTAATTCGATGAATAGTGATTCGTTAACGATAAATTAACGGTCATTTGCATGGTTCGTTCCTTGATTTCTATTTTCATATATTTTGTTATTTGTGTACGTGAAAAATTTACTTTGACTCAGATATACAGTCGAATTAGTTTCTAGTGATTTTTCAGGGATCTAGAAAAGCGAACTGATACGTCCGGATTTTGTTATACCCGGATTACAAAAAAAAAAAAAAAACACTAGTTTTACTGGAACAATTATTGATTTATTAAACTGAATTTTATGATATTTACTATTGTATTTCAAATTACACATGCAGACGTATTAATAATATACCAATATTGTATACATCATGTGTTTATGATTAAAAGTAAAAATTCGTACCTACATATCATATATGTATATCAATTCGTTATTTACAAGTACATTATTATATGTATATATGATGATATTGTTATAGGTGATTATAAAAATCAATTTTAATTCCAAAATAATATCGTCAGGTGCGGATTATCGCTGTAACCGATATCGTTACATACGACTAAAATTACTGCGCATGAGATAAAAAAACGACCGAATACATGGCTGGGAATTGTTTTACCCGGAATATCGTTAAATACGGCATGCTGATAAGCGGATTCGACTGTATTTACTATTATTTTTTTAAATCTTTAAATACAGCCGACTTTTTTTCCACGTCTGATTTCAAGAACTACAGAAATAATGTTCGTCCGACCAAAGGATCCAAACGATTGTTAGTGGAAAAACTAAGTTTTTTTACTGTACTCGAGATAATCGCGTACAGACTGCAGCGTTTACCGATTAAAAAAAATGATAATAATAAAATAAAAAAATAAATAAAAAAAACGCATTGTTTAATAATTGTTTGCAATAATTTCGATTATTAACGTGCCCGCTCTGACATTGAAAAAAGAAAAAAAAAATTATGTATATGTACTGTACCCGAACGTGTTAGACGTTTCAAGGTGAAAAACATCACCGCGTAAGTACCCAACTTCACGTGTGCTGCTCGTACTCCGACGGCGACGACGCTATTCCGTCTCAACGCGGTGTCGTGCGTCGCAGACGTTGAGGGATGTCGGGCGTGAAACGATTCTTACGATCGCGTGACCGTACGTCGTCGACGCTCGCGGTGCGGGACGTGGTTCGAGTACCGACGGATTCGTACACTATCCTTCACCACCAGTGTTATTAACCACCACTCTTTACCCGCCTTTTCCACGCCCTAGAACAAGGGTCACCACCAACAGACGGAGACCGGACGCATTTTCAAACGCCCTCCACCCCCTCCGGATGAGCGCCGTTTAATTTTATTTTTACATTTATATTAAAAAAAAAAAATAAAAAAAAAAAAAATAATAATAAATAAAAATGTTTTCCCTTTGTGTGTACGCACAACAGGTTCGCGACAGTAATGAGAGTCGACTAACGGACTCGGACGAACGAAAATAGTGTTTTGGACCGTAAAAAGTCCGGTCGGTATCGAATCTGTGGAAATCATTAGTCGACGCCCCCCCCCTCGCACTGGAATCGGGAACAAACAACGGCGTTGACGAAAACGGTATGAGACGCGGCTCGTGATGAACGTTACGATAAAAGAAAAAAATTGCCGCTCGTAAACGCCCGCACCACGACGGCAGGATTTAATTCTCAACGACGACGTCTACGCGAGACCTCCGTCACCGCCTCCACCGCGACCGGCTCGTCTCGAATGCGTAGGCGGGTACGGACCGTCGTCGTCGGCGGCCGTGGCCGCGGCGGTGGCGTTCAACAGACGGTCCAACAACGGGGGTGGTGGCGGCGGCGGTGGCGGCGGCTGCGACGGCTGGCCGATAAGGTCCACCTGGCCGCCGCCGGCCGCCGTCCAGTCGGCCCGACCACCGCCACCGCCACCGCCGCCGTTTTCGTCGTACGTCGCGTTCGCCGCCGCCGCCGCTGCCGCCGCCGTCGCCGCCTCCTCCACAGCCCCGGCGTACACGGCCGTGGCAGTGCCGTTGTTGCCGGCGTCGTAGGCCGTGTGCTCGTGATGGTGCCCCGGGTCGCCGCCGCGGGGCGGCCACCCTTATGCCTTGCCGTACCGGTGCACCACGCAGTACACCATGAGGCTGAGCAGGAACACGCCGGCCACCGCGACGAACTTGGAACACGCCTCGAAGTCGTCCTGGCTGGTGTCGTTGATGGCGGCGCGCAGCTGCTCCTGCCGCCGCCTGGTGGCCAGCTTGCGCGCCAGCTCCGGGAACGCCAGGCTCTGCGTGAACGTCAGCTTGTGCAGCGAGTCCGACAGGCTGTGCATGCCCACGCTGCCGCGCGTGGTCAGCCGCACGTCCGTGAACTCCGGGTCCGCGCCGTCCGAGTACCGGCCCGTCCACGTCGAGCTCCTCCGCCGGCCCCACGGTGTCCCGTGCCGGCAGCCCGCCGGGCCCACGGGCCCCGCCGACACGCTCAGCAGCGACGACCCGTTGGACGACGTGCCGGACAGGTTTCCGCCGCCGGTTCCACAGCCGTCCGGGAATTCGCTCTCCTGTCACAGAACACGCGAGAACGCCAACGGATTATTACGAGGGAACGTGTACGAAGAGTAGAAGTGAATAATTATTTGTTGGCCGTTGGTTTGCAACAATACGTGACACGATAGTTTAGGGGTGGCCAAAGTGCGGCTCGAGTGAGACACTCATCATGAAACGCAAACTGTTTTTTTTTCACATACCTACAATTTTGTATTTTTTTTTTTTTTTTTTTTTTTTTTAATATGGATACAAGAAAAGACGTACACCGCGCACTACGGGCGTTCTTCTCTCCGTGGACGGAAGATAATAAATACGAGTGAATTGAACTTTCAAAAAACATGATTTTCAATTATAGAGATGCTGGAAGAAAATTATGGACAAATTTAAGTGTGCTAAAAAGTTACTATAAAAAAAGAAACAAAAATTAACATAGTTGTCAAACTAATATTATTTAAATACGTATTAATATTTATTTTTTTAGTTTACGTATTACTCTATAAAAGATAATATATAGTTAATAAAATAAATTAAGGAAAAAGTCGCAACTCTTCGAGAAATAATAATAAATATTTAATAAAAATTTAAATCAAGTATAGACGATGAAATTAAAAATTTGTATATACATTTTTGTTTTCACTGATTTTTGAAATTTTGACGGAATATTTTCTCTAAAGTACAAGTTTATCGTGTTCAAATATTGAGAACCACTGCTGTAACTTATATGTGAAATATTTCATAATTTGGCAGGATATTTGTAGAAAAAATGTTATATTTTATAAACCTTTTTAGTCAATAAAATTATCTATTTAAGCACTTTAGAATAAGTGATTGTAATTCAGACATACCATGGTGTGATTAGTTAATCCATCTTGCTGTTGACTAATACAATGATTCGGAAATACGAAAAACATTTGGTCGACAAGATTATAGATACTTATTCTGGATAAACCCTTATTTATTGTCATCTTATGGTTTAATTTATCAATTATTGATAATATCACTGAACACCACGAAAAAAACTGTATTTTTACTCCTCTTGGAGTAAATTGCCGACGATAAACAAAATTAATGTTATAGGCACAACATTTATAACTCAATTTTCGAAAATATTTTGGGAGTGTGTTTGAACCACTTAACTTTTCCCTGTACTCATTTCTTATTAAGGAAGCCACATCATATCAGTCGAAGAATGACAATCATTCTAAATTAACGATTTGATCGACAATTGATAACTTTCACACACGGTCAATTAAGACTGACAATCTTCAGTCATTCATTTATTTATTCGTCAATACTTGACCTACGAACGAACAGTTGTCCAAAGTGTTTTGTCATAGTTGTTTGACATTGGTTTGATTGTAAAATTGGTATTTTAATTAGCTATTCAAGTATTTCTATGAATATAATGGAAAAAAGTTATTTTTTATTCCCCTAGCGTTAGCATCAATATAAAAGTATTCATAAAATATACTCGTACCAAAATTCTTTAGTATTTAACCTTTTTGTAATTTTTAAATAATTTGACGAAGATATGAATTTTACAAGACAAAAAAATCGTTGTTATTTTTTGTGGGTTCAAGAGCATGTTTTAAATAAGTGTTGGAAAGATGCAACAACTTTCGGAGTTTTGCAAAACTTTAGAATCTCACAAGACTAAATCGAGATTGATAATTTCCTGTGAAATTAAACGTATTTTTAGAAAATAAGTGTTATATTTGAAAAAGAATAAAAATGGCCAACCCTTCAACCGGACGCAAGTTGGTATAGTCTCAAAATGTGTTTCAAAATTGTTTTTTAATGATTTAGAGTTTTGTGTGACTCACATTTGTTCAATGAAACACTTGAACGGCACGAAGCTAAACATATAAAAAGCAAATTGAGTTAAGCTTGAATAACTTGACCTCAACTAGCTATCAAATGTTCTCTAATATTATATTTCATAGTAATTGTCATTATTGTCTATTATATGAAACATGTTTTTACCATGTTATGGGCATTAAATTTATTTTCATATGACATATAATATAATTAAAAATCCCATAACTTATTATCCCTATATATATATGTACATTTCAATGTTACAAATAAAATACATTTCGATACATTGATGAAAATGTTAAAAACTTGAATCAGGCCAATTTAGTAATGCAGCACAAATAATAAAGTCTTGAATACTATCTTTAGTAATAATCCAAATGGATGTGGTTTTGCAATTAATTCGATGCTTACTAGTAGTAAGTTATTCGTTATTAAAATTTTAAATTGTCATGTGTTTAGTTGGGGTATGTTATAAAGTAAAACAAATATTGTAAGAAAAAAAATGCAATATTAAACTGATATTCATATTTGTGTGTGTATATGGGTGTGTGTGTGTGTGTGTGTGTGTATATTTGTTTTTATATGAAGTCATATATAAGTAAATCAGAAAAAATATTTTACTTTTTTTTTTAATCGCAACATTGTAAAACATTAAATATACTATTAATATAAAAGTACATTTAATAATCAAACAAATTTAAGTTTTATTTATAGTCTGGATGCTGTTATATATGTACACTGCTTTACGAGTATAATAGACCACATAATTTTTGAAAATAAAAATACATAATGTACATAAAGTATTAGTCAATAGCCTTGGTTTCTTATACTTCTTATATTTTGTAAATTTTATTCGAGCGTTTTCAATACTTTTCAAAACATTTTACAATGTTTATTTGCTAAAATCTAATTATAATTTATAATTATTGTTTGACATTGTATTCAATAAATATGATCTCAGTATACATAGTTATGTTTTGTGAAAAGTTTATTGATTGGTTTCAATGAAAAATTTAGGTAGGTAGGTAAGTTTTGATTGATTTTAACATTAAACATTAATAGTTGTTTATAACAACTACTGTATTATTTTTAAGTTAGATTGCTTGAAACAATGATAAAAAATTGATAGTTCGGTTTTTAATTTCTGTAATTTTTCGAAGAAATATTTACGATCTTTATGAGCTACGCAGAAAGCAAATTTCAAGTCACAGATGGTGAAAAAAGATATTATTCAGAAAAGAAGTTGTTATCAAATCGTGCATAAAATGTATTTATATATTAATTTATGTATAATAAATAGATAAGGTGATGTGTTGGGTTTTAATCCGCAAACACAATAATATTGACTGTATACTGTATTGCTTATAGCCTTATAGGTTTGGTAAATGAAGAGAGACAGTAAACTAGAGAATATAATTTGAATACGACTGGTTAGGTATAACATATTGACTATTTGGAGGCAATATATGCAAATCAATCGATTCACTTTGTCAAATTCAACTAGGTTTGATAGACCGAATCCAAATTCACAATCGATTGATGGAGATATTATTTCGGACTTTTACAAAAGAATTACGGTTTACAACGTTTGGCATCTAAATTATTTGAAATTTCCCTACTCAATCGTACAAACCTATGAAAAGACGGAAATTCGATTTTCTTTACAGTTGTCAACGCGTGAACATTAAAATAGACCTGTTTTAAATATTGATTTTTTACGCGTCATATTGTTTGAAAATGTAGTCATGTGTAAGCCCTGTAAGGCTTAAGTGATTTAAAAATACACAGTTTCAACATAAAAACCATTTTTAGTTTTACTCACGAATACTGGATATTATAAATTTATACAAAAAATCATTGTTATATATATATATATATATATATATATATATATATATATATATATATAGTTTTAAATATATTAAACGCATTGTACACCAAATAATACGGAAAAAAGAAATGATAAAATTGTTCGTTCCTAAATACATACGAAAATTGTCATTTGAAATAACAAATGGACGACGAACATCCTTCGATCACTAGAGGTTTGAAATCCTCTATCAGTATCAAAAACACCCTTTGTCTTGAATGGTTGTTAAAGACAATGTTTCGTTCAACTTGAACTCTATTCGTGACAATCAGTTATTATTATTGATTGTATGTGAAATGTGTAGTGTACATTTTATAGTTTAGAAAAATTTCGCTTATTATTTACATGTAACTGTGACAAAAGTTTTAAAATATTATTTATTTTTTATTTTTTTTGTTGAATTTGAACATTTCAATTCATTGTTTTTAGCTGCTATAGTTTGACTTCGAAAAAATATTGAAAAAAAACTTGATTTTTTTTTTATCAATTAATACGATGGATTAAATGTTTTATTTCTTTATGATGACCACTAAAATTATAAAAATATTTTTCTATTTTTCTATAATAATAATTTAATACTTGAAAATTGAATATCTCGTGTACATATTGAGTATCATATAATTATTATTTATTTTGCTTAAAAACTAAAAAAAATATCTCAAATTAAGTACTGTCTGAAAAATAACAATAGTGTAATATAATTATGTTTATGCGTACTTCATAAAATAATGCTTACTTCCATTCAAATTGATTAGTTTCAAAAAAAAAAAAAAAAAGGTAACATTACAATACCATTACATTTTCATTCTCATACTCTGAAACGAATTTCGTTCAATATTATTATGATAGAGATGCATATTTTACTGTCATTATTTTTTTCACATTAAATTACTAATAAGTTCACCTGTTGATGAAAAGTACTTTTATTCAAGACTGTATCTGGCAAAACATACCCCAAAAATAACTAAGTTAATGTAATAGTATTGAGAGCATCAAAAGCACGTAATTATAATCGCACCAGGTCAACAGAATTTAGTATATAACATATCATAATAATGTATGTATTAATCGGTTTTCTATGATGAACTTTCTAATTTTGTTTTATTTATTAATTTGTATGTATTACATATTAAATATACTACATTCAAATAAACTATACATTAGTTATATATATATATATATATATATATATATACGTATACTCAATGGCTTTTCTTTATCTTGAAGTACGTAATTTATATATACAAAAAATAACCTAATAAAAGCAATGTATAAATTGAATTCATTTCATTCTGTCAATAATTGCATCATTAATAATGAAACATTACTTCACACAAAACACTCCAATTTTCTCGTTCTGGAAATTCCATCGTTTTCCTTGAGTCAAATTAGTTTTTATTCTTTGATAAAACTGGTTCATATGATATCAATTGTAAAAAGTGAAAAAAACTTCAATGGAATCTTTTTTCTAGAATTACCGAACGTTGATCAACTAAGATTCAAGTAATTCAAAGTTAACTTAATGAACATTTTAGATTCTGAGTACTTAATATTGTATACGTTGACACATTTTTTCTCTAGAAAGTTTTATCAGAAATATTTATAAATTATCTAAAACCAATTAAAAATTGAAATTAGCAGAAAAATAATTTTTCAAATTTCCAATGGTTTACGAAAACTGAAAAGTTATTACGTTATGATAACATGGAAAAAGCGAAATTTACGTTCACTATGAAATAAGTAGATTGATTTTTCATTTGAAATACTTAGAAATGACAACATACATTTGATGAAATGTTTTAATTTAAATTTTTTCAAAAATTCGTGAAAGATAAACTATCAGTTATTTTTAAAACTAGAGTGATATGTTTTAGAGTTATAAAATAGTTTATCTGCTTTTATCTTTATGAATCATTTGTATTGTAGGTTATCATTGTTTTAAATTTTTATATGAAGAGTGAATTTCATCAACTCAAACACTTAAAGATTATCCAAAGGTTATTATTAGGGACATTCAAATGGTTTTAAATACTTTATTGAATTATTAAAATTACGGATAAATTTAATTACATTGTTAGAATTAATTTTTATAGTAATTGTTTTTATTGTCTGAATAAATCGACGTTGCCATGGATTTTACTGTGAATTTTTTTCTTTGACAATTTTTTTGGTTAGTAGATTTTGTCCAAAAGTTACGTTCAGATCTGCTGTAGATAACTTCTTCTTCTTTTGTGTGCTCTAAATAGGTTATTTTTCTCTATTGTCAAAAGTTTTCCAATATTACAGCCATAGCTATGGGTTGCAAATAATAATATTTTATTTATATAGACTAGTGCATTATAAGTAGGTATACAAAACATGAGTTATGGATGTACACTAAAACTAAACTCTCGAGTCTCGATTATCCTCATAATACGGTGGAACGGCAACCTCGTATAAGCGAATTCCGCGGTAACCCGCAAAATATAAAATAAAATGAAACCAAAATTCTATGGCGATATTGTTAAAATGTTTTATTTTATAATATCAAATAATATTCAAGGCAAATTAGATTAAGAGGTACGCGTTGTATTTCTATTCAAGCAATCATATAAATTGTTAGGTATACAACTTGTACATTTATTTTCCGACCGATCGTAGAACCAAGAGTAATTATTCTATATTAAACAATTTACATAAACACTATTTTTAGCTCTTACTTAGTTACACGAAAGACCACGGATAATCTTGACGCGAATAATTGAAAATGTACAGTACCTTTAGCATATTGCATTCAAATTGATTAAATTCTGAAAACTGACATTATAATAACGTAATGTAATTATTACGAATTCATAACTCTAACTGTAGGTGTATAAATCAATTAACTTATAAAATTATGAAAATATTGCAAGAAAAGTTAAAAAAAAAAAAAAAAAAAAAAAATGACAGTCAGACTATAAACCAAGAAAAGTATTACGTCAATTTATTAGCATTACTATATAAAGAATAAACTCTAATTTACACATCATTAATCACTTAAACGTGAAGTTTTTATCGTAAACATTTTAATATTATTTCTGTTTTGGAATATATATTGTTTATTAGTAAATTACGTATAAAAATTTGAAATGCCTAATAAATATTCCCAGACTATTTAGAAAATAGAACCGTGTATCATTGCATCAATTAATATACCTATAAGCACAAGAAAGTGTTGTATATGAAATGGAAATTAATAATTGAGATACCTAGTGTGATGAGGACCTTTGTCAAGTAATTAACTTAAATTATACTGAGAATTATACAAAGAATAACTTAACTCATACTTACAAATATGTTCATCAATACACCTAGTGGCACAAAATAATCGTATTTCCCCATATATTGATATTTAATTTACTCTTAACTATGTAATATCTATCTATATTTGTTTTTAATTTTATATATGGTCATACACATTTTTTTTCAAACTAATTTAACATTTGAATGTATAATATGTTTTTGTTTTTGAGTAAGAAATACTAATGAAAATAGATTTGAATATTAATTTAATAGCATTAAATTAAAATTAAATTAAATGATTTTTAATATTTTTCTAATACTATTGTATAGAAAATATTATTAATAATAGTTAAATTTCGATATTTAATATCTTTTTTTTAAAGACACACAAATCAGTAATATTTTCGATGTTTATTTAAAGTCACTATATAATATATTAAAAAAAAAAAATAAATAAATAATAAATAAATAAATAAATAAATAAATAAATAAATAAATAAATAAATAAATAAATATATATATATATATATATGTAGTTTTAACTATTAGTTCCATAATTACTGTATATTTTTTCTCAAAATAATTCAAAATAACTGGCTGTCAACATATAATTTTCAATACATAATGTAAATTTCATAAATTTATGGCTATTCAGATGATAATATTACTATTTTATAATTTAATCTGATAACATCACTGTATTCTGTCATTGAATTTATATTTGATATTTATATTTGTATTTATATATTGGTTATTTATATTTGAATAACGAAAATTAAAAAAAAAAAAAATGCTTGTGGGGATCACTTGCCCCCAAGTGTCATCTCTGATTATGGCACTCTTATACTAAGCTTTACTCAAAATCGTTTAACTAATGATACAATTTATCGGTTCTTCAAAACTTAATACACCCACCGTCAATATACTGTCCTAATAGCAAAGAATATGTGGTTAGAACACGTGGTGTGAAGTATGCCCGGCTTTTTTTTATTAATTATTTCATTAGTGAAAATGCCTCCAAAAAAATTTATTTGATTTATAGTAAAGTATTGTTATTAGAGCCCTTTTCGTGATCAGTGATCACTATGTTTTGTGTCTATCTAATCTAAAAGTGCATTGGTTATACATTTCATCTAGTTAATTTTCTAGAAGAGGGGATAAATTTTACCATTCATCTTTTTAGAAAAACTACTAAAAAATCGTAGAACATTTTTCATACGGTTAAGTCTTTAGATTTTGTATTATTTGCATTTTTTAGTCGATGTCTTTAGTTCATTTTTTTTTTTTAGAAGCATTTTAATAGTCTAATAACCGCAAAACAGATTTCCACGAATTATGAAATCGATCTGGGATATTTTGTTATTTCAAAACTTATTTTACAAAGATTTAATAAGCTCTCTAAATATAAGCTGTCTCAACGTTTTTCAATAACAAGTTTTCGATTTTTAATATTGTTTACAACACTCTTTGAATAAATATAAAATTATATTTTAATTTTTATAAAATTCTGTATAATCGGTTGATTGTATTAGATTTATCAAATTGGTATTATTGATATATTGTTGAAATGAACTCATAACTAAACAATAAAAATTACTCATTATAACCACTATAGTTTAATGATCTCCGGTCTGGACCATTTTTTCGGATACAATGATTTATAATTATTTACATGTTGAAAATAGTAATACACCAGCACCGTTTAACCGTGTCTTTTAATCTCCTTAATCCGTAAACTACAACTAACTGCCATAAAACGTCTTTGATTGTAGTCTGCTCAAGATAATTCACTACTGCCTACACAAGAGTGTTGTGACCAAGGTCAAGTTTCTATTGCAATTATTTTCGGTTTTCGTCGGTTATGTCGATATTTGCATAGGTATAACAGATTATAAAATACTTAGTTGATAATAATAAATACGTGAATAATAAAAATAAAATTACAAATATTAATTTTTTTATTCATAAAAGTTTTATTTATCTAACAAATTGTTCAAACTTTTTATTATTATCAACTGCGTATTTTATAATCTGTTATACCCGTGCAAATAACGTAAAATCAAATTGCTATAATTCGGTCATTTTTTGACTTAGAAAAGAAATTCAACCACAAAAATTCATTAAAAAATACCAAAAAAAATAATTTGTGGTAAAAAATGGATCATGCCATTTAAAAAAAAAAGTTATTGTGCGCATGCGCAAAGTTAACTGTCAAAAAAATTGTCTAATTATTTGAAAATGTGTATAATAATGTTTATTAGTTAGCCGAAAAAGCAGAATTGAAATATATGAAGCCTGCACATAGTTATTGAGTGTTTCCACTTATCGTGATCACACTGTATATAACTATAGTTTAAATAACACATGCAAATAATTCCACGTGAATGCTAAAAACACATTAAAATGTCAAACCCCACGACGAAATTGTTTGTAGTAGGTACAAAATTGCTGGAGCCTGGATGTGTAGCTATTACTTACATTTATTCACACAATTATTGGTACCGACATATACTTCACTTATTGTGATATGAGACAAAATAATTTTAAGACCACATGAAAATATTGTATTGCCACGGGGTAAATAAGGCGCATGTGATGTAATACGTTTATCCTGTACTTATTAAATTGTCCAATATAAGTATCATTGGTTTTATATAATATAAAATGCTTTCAAATAGATTGTAAAGTATGTCACGGTGTTTTGGTAATATTGAATTGTATTTTTGGTCACAAAGAACAAACACATACTTCTATCATTTGAATTATTCAATTTTGTTTTTATTTCCAATGTATCCACTTGCCGAACGAAGAGAAAACTATTTATTATAGTCTCGAAAACGAGAAAATTGTGTTGACATTTTCCGTGTTTTTTGATACAAATTTATTTTGTTGTTGAAAGAATTGAAGAAATCCTTACTATAATAATGATAAAAATAATAGAACGAATT
Source organism: Therioaphis trifolii (assembly GCA_027580255.1). NCBI lineage: Eukaryota > Metazoa > Arthropoda > Insecta > Hemiptera > Aphididae > Therioaphis > Therioaphis trifolii. Next base: position 22,253,064 of record CM050405.1, on the reverse strand, counting down.
AAAAAAACTCAATATTGTTGATTTGTAATTTTATTTTCTATACAGAGTGATTGAACATTTATGTTACACCAATTGTGTGAAATGATATGAAAATAATCAAAATCGAAAAATATTTATAGAGTAAAAGTTATTCAATTTGGAGAAATCTCAAATGATTTGATTATTTTCCATTGTTTTCTAATCTCTGTTGGGTGATTCGGGTGTGTGTGTGTGTGGGGGGGGGGGGGTAACTTTTAAAAATAATGAGAACACATGCTTTTTTTACAAACATAACGTGAAGATGTTTTTTTGTTTTAGTTCATTTAAGAGCTTAAAAACTATTAATTGTTTCAAAAATCTAGGTTTGAGGGATTTGAAATTTTTAAAGACTTTATTTTGACCACACGCGCAATGCACAGCTCATGCCGAGAAACCAAAGACACATCATATAACGCTTGTGTAGTCATAAGGCAACTATTTCCAAAACCTTTTAAATCACTCTCAAACATATAATTTGGTATATAATCATGTTGTTTTTTTTACCCTTAAAACCATTTTATAGGTCTTGTAAAAACATATAAAACCATTAAATCATTTTTGATTTCCCTAAATAAAAAAACTTTCATTCCTCACACTTGTTTTTATTTAGAATATAATATATGTATTTAATGAAAATGTAGTAAAAAAAATTTTCCAATCATCCTATAATGATTAAAAGATAGATTTTATTATGCTACAACAGCTATAAAATACAATGTGTTTATTTCGTAAATGATTATGAATGAATATAAATACTTAATTTCATATTATATAGAAGTTAATTAAATATGTAATCTGTGGTAGCATATATGTAACGAATAAGAATTTTGTACTTGTCGGTTATCCAGTAATGTAATTAAACTAGTTAATTCCATGAATTTATTGGGAAACTTGTTGAATTAAAACTTTAGTATAGGAAGTTAGGTTCGAAGTTTATATAGGTAATGAAATTACAACTTACATTCAATTCAAATACCAAATAAATTCTGATTTGAAATACTCGTATTATATTTTACTTGTATAGCCTCTAAAATAGTGGCTTATTTTACGTTATTTTAATTAAATTATTGATGTGAATTTGAAATGACGTAAAATTGGTAAGGATTCATCAAAAATGTGTTCTACCTTCCTTTTTACATTCTGTAATTTGGTCGAAACTATACATTTTCTACTTTCATTAATATTTATTATTATCAAATTCATTAATATTTATGAGTAATTAAATAAGAAGGCATTTTCAATGGAATTTCCAAATTCCATTCATAATGATATTTTTAATATAAAACTATTTTCCTTGATTTACTTGTTATCCTAGTTCATATCATTCGATGGAATTATTTGGCATGATTCTTTAAGAAATCTAAATATAAACTATTGTCGTTGGTTTGATTTGTATTGTTATTAATCATAATTTTCTGTGACATTTTTGTAATAAAAAAAGTTTAAATGAGTAGGATTTATTTTCAGTTAGTATGAGGTCGTATTTTGTAAATTAATTTGTTCGTGAACGTTGTGTTATGTTAATCGTCAAAAATGCATTTTTTATAAATAATCGTGTTGTACGTTTTTCTTTTAAACTCTAGATTGCGTTCAATTCAATTCAAGTCGAAAGACCATAGTGATTATTCAATTTCAATAAATTATCATTTTATGTTCAGTAGACAAATTAATGAAATATTTATAGCTTTGTTTCATTACCACATAATCAATTGGAGTCTAAGTTTTGAATATTTTTAAACTACATTTGTAAGTACTCGACATATTGCTTCATTACTCATTAACTAAAAGACATGCCATTTTATTTGATTTTGAGTAGATTATAAATAATTCTCGATACATTGATGTATGTTTAAGTATTGGCGGAGAAAAATTTCTAAAAGGTAATAACAAAAAACTCTATGAATAATGCATGATTTATTTGGTTCAACGAATTAAAACTAAAAAGATCATTATATTTTTAAAAGAAAATGATATGTAATCATAGCCTAATATTATCCAATATTTAAGCAACTCTAAAAGATTTATGAAATTTAATAATTTACCAAACACATTGAATAGTACATCATTATATAAATGAAAAAAAAAAGTTTACCTACTTAATTACGTGTTGACATAAAACATAAAATTGTATTTATTTTAAACATACAGTTTTTACTTCATTAGAAACGTATTTTTACTATCACGTATATTCTTATTTTATTACGAAAATTTTGAAAAGTATTTGATTAATGTTTGATTGTTGTGTTTTTTTGTAAAACTGTTTTCGGAATAAAAGCTTATATTTTTATTTCGAAAACAGTTTTTACAAAAAACAAAACAATCAAACACTAATCAAATACTTAAATACATTTTTGTTATAAAATAAGATTATACATGATGATTAAAATAAAATATTTGGTTTTTTTTTTTGAGCTTTCGAGTTATTTGAGTGAAAACCGTGAACTCCGACGTTAATTTGACGAGCAAAATTAATTTGCCAATAGGTAAAACCGGGCCGTATAAAATATTCACTCGGACACGCGTGTGCCGGAAACCACGATGTAAAAATGCAATGCAGCACGTTTTACGCCGGGAAAAATGCGGTCGTTGTCGAGAAGACATTTAGCAAAACGATACTGCGGACAAATCGATTAAAAACGAATTCATTTTTTTTTTTTTTTTTTTATTTAATTAAAAGAAACTTTACAATCTGTACAAATATAATACAATAAGCAAATTTGATAACATAGATTTAATTAACATGATAATATGAGTATACCATAGATTTAATTTAACATGATTATATAAAAAGAGTATCATGATAAAGAAACAACCCATTGGTTACACCTCTTTTAATTTAGTTGATCTCTACACCATTTTCGCTTGAGTCTGTGTGGTGGATTTTTAGGTAGAGTTTGGGTGGAAATTTGTGATATGAGTAGGTTTGTATGAGTGGTTAGATTTTGATGGAAGCGTTTGTAAATTATTTTGGCCAGTTCTTTGGTAGTTGTTAGTTTTGAGTCTTTATGTAGGGAAAGATTTGAAACGTATCAAGGAGCATTAGTTAGTAGCCTCAGAGAAATGGACTGAAATGCCTGGATTGGTCATATGTTTGACGGTTTTGCAGGACCCCATATAGCGATTCCATAGGACCAAAGTGGCCTTATAATAGTTTTATAAACGATTTGTTTATTTTGGAGTGATATTTTGGAGGTTAGAAGAGGGTGGAGGAGATGTAGTCTATTGTTTGGCGATTTTCGTTTTTCCTTTAAATGCGGTCCCCATGTTAATTTTTTGTCTAGAGTTAAACCTAGGCATTTTATTTCACTTCCGACAGGTATGGGGATGTTGTTCATTATTAATTGAGGACATTCTTCGGGGGATTTTTTTAAAGTAAACGTAACTTGAGCAGATTTTTCGGTATTTATTTTGATTCTCCATTGTTTAGCCCATGAGTCAATTTTGTTAACCTGAGTCTGGAGTGAATTGATAACTTGGTTGGGATTTGCACTAGTTGCTAGAATAGCAGTGTCGTCGACATATGTGGCAAGGAGGGTGTTATCTGATTGGGGAATATCGACTGTAAACAAGTTATAAAAATCGGGAGACAGATCACTACCTTGTGGAACTTCGGCATAAATTTGGTAGGTGGACGATAGATCATTACAACAAAAGATGTATTTTGTAAATATGATTTTATAATGAAATAGTATGGAGCGGGCATATAGAGTTTTAATTTATAAAGAAGACCTTCGTGCCATACTTTGTGAAAGGCTTGAGCTATATCTAAAAAGAGTCCTGAAGAATACTGTTGATTTTCTAGGGCAGTTGATATTTCGTCGGTAAGTCTATGGATTCGATGAATACTTGAATGCCTATTGCAAAATCCGAATTGGTTATTTGGGATTAAATGGTAATTTTGGAGAATAGGACGTAGTATTTTTAGAAGTGCCTTTTCAAAAAGATGAAACGAATAAATAAATAATAAATAAATAAAAAAAATATAAATGAATTAGGTAAACGCCACGAAATTGTTTTATCAGTAGGCAAATAGATTTATGAGTATAATATTATCAGTATGTGCCGTTTCGGCAACGGTGTTTACGCCGGTTTGAATTGGGGAAAAACATATTGAAAATTGGTTCCGACTCTCCGGGGACCGGCGTTCGTCGTGAAACGCAACATAAAATATTTCCGAGCCAAAAAGATATTTGCATTTTGAGCACGCGTGTGTATGAATTTATAACTATGCTCGTAGACGAAATTGGTCGACTCATCGGAGTGACGGAGCGACGCGTAGCCGACCGCGCGGCGTGTAATACTGTAATACATAATATCATAACGACGCATTACCATGTTTTACATGCGATACGCGAATCGAAATATGTAATTTGACATTCTCGTGTTGACTGACGACACGGGAAATTAAATGTGAACGAATTTTCGATTCGCGTCGTCTAGGGTAAGTATCACGACTCGCCGTGGTTGTAGGTCGGATCGGTTTGGTCGAATACGTTGACTACGTGGAAATCGGATTGTTGGTTATTTACTAAAAAAAAATCCTCATCATCAATTGAACATCGATTGAATAGATTTTAATGCAATAATTATAGATCTACGTCAAACTGATTCTAAAACGTTAGGCGATATGCATAAGTTACTAGTTTTTCGGTCGAGTATGAACATTTTTTTCTATAATTTATTGTTATTGAACGAAAACACGGTTTCTAGTGTTAGTGGCTCGTTTAAATAAAAAAAAACTTTTTCTCATAAAGAATTTATTGATTGGAAAACGTAGGACATAGATGGCACCTGTTTTTAATATTATTCGATAGATTGGTTGTTTATAAATTTAAATTAATTAAATTTCTAATAAAATATATTGTTAGCACAATGTTGCTTTGATCATGGCGTAAATAAAATTAAAAATTTTAACTTTCCAAGTTTATTTATTTTGACATGTCATAGGATTAATACGATTTGAAATAATTTGTACCATTTTTAAGATTCTATCCACGTGTGTTCTTTTTTAAATACGGAAAACTTTAGAGTTATTTTCCAATTTATTAGTAAAAACACAATTTATAAATTAAACTTCAAAAACTATTTAAAATATAGTTCTAAGTTTTGATATTGCGCAATATCTCATCTGATGTTGAAAATGGCATGTTTATCGTTTGAAATTCAAAATATTAAATTGTTAACTATAGTATTGAAAAAATGCATTACTTATGCAAAATGATATTTTAAAGGTATAAACAATAACTCTATATTGATAATTCAATCCACTTATACGCATCAACATATTGTTGTTTCAGTTTTGTTACTTCATATTGATTATTTTAATACTATCAGTGGGATTAAAACATGAATATTGACCATGTATTTTTGTGCAATTAAAAATCAAAATAATAGTTAATTGTTTGGTTTTTCATTTTGAACTGCAAAATGTTTTTATATTTTTAATATGAATTTACCGAAATTGTTTCGAATATCCATACTATTCATTGATTTAACTTACACTGGTCTAAATATCGATTATTTATGAATTCTAGCTAAAACGAATAAGCTTAAAAAATAATAGACTTGAATTATTGAAATAAGCGATTGTTTCGTTTGTTTTAATTAGTTCGGTGTGCATTAATGTAAATATTTTATTTTAAGTCATCAATAAGTGTACTTGAAATTTATAAACTCTTAAGTTAAAAACCATACAGTGATTTCTTGAAGAATTCCGACCAAATCGTTAAAATTGTCTCAGTGCCTTGCTCATAATTAAGTATCAATCATACTATTATCAATTCAATTATCCTTTTTTTTTTCGTTAAAAAGGACCAGTGCTTATTAAAGAAATATACGAAAAGTTATCAACTATACATTGGAACTGTGCATTTTTACTAGCTTCGTGACTCATCCTACCTTTCACAGTGTGTGATAAATTATGTAGGCTTTATTTAATTTTTATTGCATTTGAGAGATTTATTTCTAAAAAAAAAAAATATACAGTGGCTTTGACTTCTTCGACTATAAATCTAGAATTACACCGTGAACCGTGAGTTCCCTTTCTTTTTCAATATTTAAAAAGTAAATGATTTACAACTAATTAAAACTAAAAAATATTATTATATAAAATCGATGCCATAAAACAATTTTAAAACTGTTGAAACTAACTATATGGATTGTTTTTGTCACAAAATGTGATTTAATTACTCATATTCAATGGATTAATAGTGATATTACTATAAGTTAAAAAGCATTACTTTCTTTTGAACAAGATTAAATACTTTGAAATAATTAACTTATAATGGAATTATTATTAAATCGATTGGTATGTGTACTACAGATATTCAGAATAAGTTATTATTAATAATATTATAACATATTGTGTTAAACTATCAACAAAATATATTCACGATTAGATTAGATTGGATTAGATTGATATACTTAGTACTGGCGTATATAGAATTTAATTTAAGGGTTTAGAATCAGAACGAATTTAATAAATTCAATTCAATTCTTGAATTGAAGAATTTAGCTTTAATTCAATCATATAGATTATTGTTTATTACACATAACGCATTAATTCAATTAATACAGTGTTTAGGTTTAATTAAATGAATAGTTAGGTGTAAATCGTGAACATTCTTATGACACTAATGATTCAAATGAAAATTTAGCATACTAATACAGTGCCGGTGTATGAGGTGGTCTAGATATATATATTTGAAACATTTCAAATTTATTAGACGATCATTGAATCCATTGTTACATCTATAAGAAATTATTTAACTTAATTGATATAAAAGTAATATTTTATGAGTCACCAATTTTGAACATCTAAATGCAAGATTTAAATTGCTTATAAAATATTTAATATACAATAATGTATCTTAAGTATCGATAATCCTTTTGAACTAAATAAATGGTAAATATTAAACGTTATTTCAAGAAAAATCATGCGTTATACATTTAAAATTATTGAAAATATTCACAAAAAAGTATTGATAAAGAATAAAGGGGTTGTTATCAATGGTGCATTAAATTTTGATTTGTGAATACATAGCAGAATATATACATATACCATAGTCATGTTGTATACATGTATACATCAATATAAAAATATTCTTGTGTGTGTGTGTGTGTGTGTGTGTGTGTGTGTGTGTGTGTGTGTGTGTGTGTGTGTGTGTGTGTGTGCGTGCGTGCGTGTGTGTGCGTGCGTATATGTATGTGTGTGCCTGTGTACGCGATTACGTGTGGGTGAAATAAAATGGTTAGATGTTGTATGTACAGTAAAATAAAGAATAATAATTAATAAAATCAAATATTATTTATTATATAATATATCTACTTAATTTTAATATTTAAATGAACTCAAAAGTTTTTACAAAAATGAATGTTGAAAATAATAAAAGTAAGTAAACATAATTTTAAAAAATAATTAAAATATCAATATTTATTTACACGTGCAGAATAAAGCGAAATCCTGCAGAGTAAAAATGCATAAATGATATAAAGATTCATCCACAGTTGAAGAGGTTAGAGTCTTAATTGTAAGACCATGTTGAGTGTATATGTATAACACAATACCATCCTTTTAATTAAAAATCTTAGTTTCTGTAATAGTTTCAAAAATAAATATTTTTTTACCTACTGTTATTGAAACAAATAGTTTGCATATTCTTAAATTCGTAATGTTAATTTTTTCTGTTTTTGTAATTATAAAATAAAAATTCTACATTTCAATTATTTATTATGACATGTAAACATGACATGAATTTAAGGAGAGTATAAATAATCGATTTAAATAGATTTAATTAAATAAAGTTGATTATTAAACAAGAAACTTTGGTATATTCTGTATTTTGATAAGTTTTAATATTTCTTCTTCGATAATTAATTAATTCTTAATTCTTAAAGTATAAATATGCATTCTATGTATCTATTTAAATATAAAATGATTTTTCATTTGTTTTTTGAGAAGTAATTGTATTTTTATAAACTTTTTTTTCCTTTATTAAATAAAAATCCGTGAAATAGGTTTATATTTGTATAAAACATTTTTAAAATAAACTATTTACTGAATTCCCAACATACCTATAATATTTAATTTTAAAAGTGAAATCGTAGTTTCTGAGATTTGTTTATTAAGTGAGATGTGCATTGAGTGCCCAGTAAACATTTTTTAACAGTATTTGAAGGTTCAGTATATATTATTATAAACAATTACAGAATTTATTTAGTAGGTAGTCGTAATTTTTCTTTTATTATGAGTTAGAAATATTCATTTCCGTGAATCATCAGTAATAATTAAATTGTAATTTTTTCCCTATAAATATAGTTTAAATGATAATTAAATTTTATTATAACATTTTAATTTTGATACTTAGGTACTACAAATATATTACCTCAATTGAGTTGTGATCTCGAGAAGAAGAAGCTACGGGATTGAAATGATTGAATCTTGCTCGATCGGGATGTAAGTATACAGAACTGTATCTTCTCGACGTCGATGGCCCCGGAATATCATGCATATCAATTGTAGACGAACCCGTTTTGTTTGCTTTTTGTGCAGGACTCGCCTAAAATAAATCAAACTTTAGCTAGCTCTTAAGAAAAAACGTTCCACCCAATTTGCTTGACACTGCGTGTTCACTTTAAACTTTTAAAAAACTTTATGAGTAATGATTTGTTAATAATATAATATAATTCATTAAAATAATAGCGTTAGCATCGCATTTTAAAGCAAAACGTTCTCGTGACGAGAACAGAGGATAAAAAAATAATAATAATAAGAAAACTAAAACGTTCTTATGAAAATAAATACACTCCTAAACGTATTCATAAATAAAGTAATTACGATTGAGTTTAGCTGAGAAAATAACTTCGAGTAACTTTGTCGGGACGAACGAGGAAAAATAAATCTCGATAGAGTGTTTTGTAGGGATTACTGTAGTAATTGTATACCTGTACAGATTCAATACCGGAATCTCCACTGTGTAAAACGAAATTATGCTCTTTAAATCCACGCACTGGAGACGGTGAGTTAATATTTTGTTTACTAGACCACACCGGGAACATAGTAACGGATGTTTCATCTCCCGTCATTTTCCCATTGTTATCATTGTAGTGTGTACTGCTCATTTCAATTTCAATACTAGGAAACTTCTTTTTCTTTGACCTGTCCCATTTCATTTTGTTTTCCATCAATGGAATCTGAAAATGCAATAAAACATACTAATTATTACTAGGAAATATACGCCATATTATTTTAAAATGGAAGTTCGTCATAGAAATAAATGCAATCAAACTGAGTAGGATGACTCAAGAGACGGAAAAGTTTTAGTTCATTAATTTTTATAAGTGTATAAAAAAAAATCCTTTTCAAATATGCAAGTTAGAAACATGTTTTTAATTAAAAAAAAAATAACTTTACACGTGATTCAGAATGAATATGAAACGTAAGTTAATAGAAATACTTAATATTTAATGAACTTCGTAAATTCATACAAAATCATCTTTTTATTCGTTTGTTTTGTAATGTGTTGTATTTCATCAATACAAAATAGTGTACTGTCTTTGCGAAATTCTGATCATTTTCATAAAACATGTAACGTATAATGCAGATAGTGACTACATAGGTAGCATTTAAGTCATTTAGTTTTATAATATTAAATTTCATACCTGAAATTAAATTTTTTGTACAGTTTATTTGATTAAATCTTTCTCAGATTAATTTCACTCAAATTAGATGTATTTATCTAGACATTTTTTAAGGAGCCGTTAATGGTTTTATAACATTTGAACAAATCATTCGATTTAATTAATTATTCAAAGGGTTTTAAGAACGATGGCTGTTTAGTACAGTCGCATAGTGTACTCAATCGGGTTTACCTTAATAGATAATACCCGGTCGGACAGTTTCGAACGATTATTCAATCGGTCTAACGATCGAAATTACAAACAACTTCATACGCGATCGGCACAAGCACGTCTGTTCTTCATATTAACTTGTAGAATAATAAAAACGGCGTCCTTCAAGCATACTTTGTCGAAGTCAAGTGTGCGTGACGTTTCTGGCACGATGTCGTTTTTACTGTAGTCTGATCAGATCATCATCACAACTGAAGTTTCCACTAGCCCATGACTCATACGATTTGAAAAGTGGCTTTATGGTGTGGAATTTTAGTTTTCCGGGTATTTCCAGTTGGTATACTAATATTGGACACTGTGTAGAATAAACATAATTTGACAACTTATCAGATAGAAATTTGACGTTTGGTTTTCCGCGAATCAGTCCAACTTTTTACGATTGAGCCAGCGAAATATCACACGAATCTACGTGAATGGGGTCGCGGTCCGGCGAGAAGTGTATAATGCGAAATGTTACACGTGAACTGTTAAACCAGGGTATTCATTTGCAATATCGTTTTCCATTGTCAAAGCATTAAAAAAGCGCGTTAAAAAAAAGGAAATCTTGAAGTAGGTACGTTTGTGAGAATTTAAGAACTGATTTCTATTGAAGAATTTAAGTACCTTCGGAGTGGTAGGGGGCAAAAGAACTTTTAAGTCACTATTTTACTGATGTTATGTTTTTAATACCATGCTTAGTTTTTCTGTTTTTTTTTCTAGTCGGCTTTCTCTCAAAAAGGATGTGCGAAAATAAAACAGATTAGGAGTATATTGACCTATTAAATCAATACTTAAATTATACTATGATTAATGATTAACTTAAAAATAGTAAAATGTATTATCGAAAAAATAAAAATTTCAATTATAAACAATCGATGCAATTTCAAGTTTCAAGTTCAATAGTTATGGAATAATAACAAGAAAAATAAATGTCGGCTTGTATTGAATAATATTCATAAAATATTATTCATTTCACCGTATTGGATATTTCCAGCTTATGTGAAAAAAAAAATGACGCACTCAATTACTATGCAAATGTAAATATTCCAAAGACTACTTATAAAAAGGCATATATAAAATTTCAAGTCTTATAAACAATGGTTACAAGTTTTATGATATGAAAATAAAAATAAATCTGACATTTTACGTAAAAAGAGTTATTTTAGCCGTAATTCCAACTTTAAACTCATGTAAATAATAATTTTTAAGTTGACCTTTATGAAATTCGAAATATAGATTGTAATATATGCGGCAAACATAATGGTCAAAAAAAGATTTACAGGATTAATAATTTCATTAAAAGTTGTATAATCTTCTTGTTGAAAAATATCCTGACCAATGATTTCTGAAATTCGTTCAGAACTGTTTGGTAATAATATTTGTCAAATAATACCAAGTTTTACAGTTTGGCTATCAAAGATTCTAAAGTAAATGACCTAAAAACTTCCGAAAAACGTGATATTTTCAATAATTTTAAATTTATATATATAGCTCGAAAGTGATCATCATATTTTTTTGGTAACATTTGTTAAACTTAACGTTGTATTGCTAATACTTGGTGAAAATGTCAAGTGTCTAATACCAATATTTTTGGATTTATAACTGAGTATAAAAAATGGATTTCATGAAAATCACGTCTAAAACAAATTTCAACACTTTAAATGCAATAATTTTTTTGTAGTTTTTCCATATTCTTGAAAAAATTATTAAGAGTAGATAAAAACTACATCTTTAATATACCAATTAGATAACATTTCTAATGCCTTTTAAATGCTATATGAAAGTTTTGGAGCAATATAACTACAAAAAAAAAAAAAAAAATGTTTACGAGCATATAAAAAAAAAACATTTAATTGCGAAACCAATACATTCTTCGTTTCATTCAGAATCTAAAACTAAAATAAAAAGAATTAAAATTACCATGAATATAACAAATGTGAATAAACATTATAAATCAGCATATTAAGTCTCGTATATTTTTGTGGTATCAAGACGGCACGCTATGATTCCCTAAATAGGATTATCGAAGGCGAGAGCTGAATTGTAATTTCCAGAGCATTTTAACATTTAACCAGTCCGAAACATTATATTAAATAAAACATGCTGTGCTATAAATCATAAAATAAAGTTTCCGCCTTAGTTAAAATAAAACTGTCATGTCGACTGTATGGAAAGTATTATTTTATATAAGATTATGTCCGACGAAAGTAATACCTTTGCTTCACTGAAAGAAAACTTGAATTACATTTTCGAGAGTACTTTTCAAACATATCAATTACGATCATGAATTAACTATGAGCTTTTACTTAATATCATAAGTCGTAACACACACACACACACACACACACACACACACACACACACACACACACACACACACACACACACACACACGCACGCTCACACACATACGAGATGATATGACGCACATTCTGGAATGTGAACAAAGCAAGACGGCAATCTTGTTTGCCATTAAATTATCAGTATAATTTAATTTAGTTGCCAACGTGTTTAAAAAAATAGATATTGTATACTTTTGATAAGTCATAACAATTTAAATTTAATTATTTTTATGGACACATAAAACTCGACTGAATGGGTTACAATCCGTCGGTTCACATGCAGTCGAAACAAAATCTTTACTGAAATTAATTAAGAATATGCATCTACCGCGTTATTTTAAAATAAGTACCTATTATACATGGCACTAGAATAGCACGTCAACGGTGTAATCGACTAGAATTAGTGACAAATGAGATTATTTTCCCCATTAAAGCACGATAGTATTTAAACCCTTTCCGTGATATAAAAATTACCATAAAATTCACATTTACTAATGACATTATCATTAACGGTGCTGGACACATACTATCTGTTACGTCAACGCTACCGAGATATTCATACATAAGTGCTAATTCATAAGTAAAAATAATATTTGAAAAATACATTAAATCCATCAGTTTTTATTGCACATAATCCTTATGCGTTTCGAGCTGATATCATTTATGAAATTTTAATCAGCTACGTGCGTTGTCAGTAATTTTAAAATGTGTCTATACATTTTTCCAGTGCGTGTTATTATTTTATATAATGTACCTACTATTATGCCTATCAGAAACACCTACAAAGGGGATTTTAGAGATTTAACCACCCCCCCCCCCACCTTCCTCACGAAATTATAAGTTTACAAAATTAAAATACCTACATATTTTTTAAAAATCACGTAAAACTATTAATTTTATTATAACTTAAAACTCCCTCTGAAAAATAATTCTGCATACGCATCTGATGCCCATATTTGTTTGAGAAACACGAAAAAAATATTTATAATTCTTCACAGAATGATATCTGTAAGATAATTGCGGATTATATATTCATTCGTGCTATAATTTGACGCATCAAAACATACCTGTATTTGTGTGCCACTCAGGGGTGAAAGTAGAACGCAATATTGTATTATAATCCAACACAAATACTACACCTATTATAATACCACTATGGGGTAGATTCATTGGCATGGTTTCACAGAATGAAACACTAATATTTTATTCTTTATGAATTTACTGCGCCGTCACTTCGATCAATAGGAGGGTATACACTATCAACTATTTTAGTTTACTAAACTAAAAAAATGTGAATTCATAGTTATATATTCTACTAATATGTATATATATATATATATATATATATATATATATATATATATATATATATATATATATATATATATATTATATGTATGTACTGTATATAATGTATTCATGTTTCTTATAATACGGTTAAATGTACGTATCAGGTGGTCCATTGTAAACAGTGCATATATGTACAGATTTTTTTTTTTTTAAATGTAAATTTACCGGAAATAAAACTTGGGTCAGATTTGTTTAAACGTAATCCGCGTTCAGATTAAAATACCGGTAGATTTTCACATCAACTGCATACTAATACATTATGCACGTAAATAATATGTGATTTTAGCGTGTTAAATTTGAAATTCTGTGTAACTTGTATATTTTATAACTTCATAATTGTGGATCAAAAAGTATGAATCTTTTTATGTGTAACTTATCTACTTATCTCGTAATCTCACTTTTTTTCTTGTTTTTTTTTTAATCGTATGGAATTTTGTGTTCTAATTATGATATACGTAGAAGCTTAAAACCTCTTCCTTAAAATTGTTGATGGAAAATCAGCTGGATACACATAAACACGGAAGCCATAAGCAGAACGCGTTGCGAGATACATGCAAATTATACTTGAAGCATTAAAAAAACGTAAATTAAGCACTTAAATAAATTCCCTTAAAAGCATAAAATGCGTACCGAAAAAATAAATGATAACCGATACGGAGTCGTTTAAATAATTAGGTTACTATAAACAATGTATGTGTATATATTGTAGTGTATACCTTCACATAAACGACCATCGTAACAATGCTTCGTAAATTACTCGAATTTATTGTCTTATCTCATATTAAATTTGACGTAAAATATAACTATAAACTAAAGGTTTTTCTGAAAGCTTTCAATGATATAAATTTTTGTGAATATTCTCTTATAATCAAAAATCCACCATTTTCGAGTAAAATACTAAAAAAAAATATACAAATAATGTGCATATTATGCATAAATAAACAATAATTAGGCATATATTACAAAAATTCTTGAAATGTTTAATGTTTATTCATAGTTAATTCTTTGAATGGCTAAAATCTCGTACTTGAATTATCTGTGCTTTGAAATGTCATTTTACACTATTCATCATTAAGTTTGGTAGCATACAACACGAATACGCAAACGTTTAATACCCGACCCCTGATCACATGTCATGATTTGAAATTGGTTTTACAAAAACATTTATTAAATTATATTAATAACGGATTATTCATACGATCAATAATTATACATTTTGTACTTTTTACTAGCCTTTAACCGTTAGTAAAAATCACCATAACAGAAGTCTCAATTAATGGTTAAGATTATGAAAATAATGGTTCTATAAATTAATTTTCAATTTTCAAATATTCCCTAGAAATCTTATAATATCATGCAATTGTTTAGTCATGACTAAAGCCCGGATTTATATGCACTAAAAAGCATCAAAATATGCCATATAATATGCAATAAAAATCATCAAAATATGCCATAAAATATGTAGTAAAATCATTAAAATATGTAAAAAATATGCAGTCATTTTTGTTTGCCCAGGCAATCCACTCACGTATTTTAAAACTAAAAGGACTACTAACTTTTGGCATTATGGAAAAAAATTGCCACGGTTGTAACTTGTAAATTTGTAACTCGAGAACAATTTACTTAAAGTTAATTTCATAGCCTGCATGTTACATTATAAAATGTTATGTATTACACATCGATATACATGACTATATAACGATCACTGATTACTAATTTTATACTAATTACTAAATTAAAACTGCCATGCGCCATCGATATTGAAAAAAATGGGAAAAGTGCTATAAAACAAATTAAATTACCTATTCTTACATGTTATAAATGTTGGCTGTTTTAATGATATTAATAATAATAGTTAGTAATTTGAAATTTAATCATGAAAATTCTAATAGTAAAACTGAATTTTAGTATAAAACACATGTTTTCACTACAGATGCGGCCCGCGAGATTTGTAGATAATAATGTGTGGCCCTCTTCATAAAAAGGTCGAAGACCCCTGCCTTAATGTAAGAACTAAACAAAAAAAAAAATACCATCACAAAAGCCCCTTGGTATGTTACGAACAGAAAACTCCATGACGAACTTCGAATAAAAACCATTCATGATACAGCAGTCATTTTCTACAAAAGATTTCATGGAAAACTCACTTCAAATACCAACTGCCTCATCTCTCAATTAGCTTCAAAGACACTTCTGGACAATCCCGCAAGACGTCTCAAACGACACTGGTGTAGAGACGTACTTAGCTTGTAAAATAAACCTTAATAAATCAATGTAAAAGGTAACTCGACTGCGAGTTCTGCTTCCAAGTCTTTCATTGCCAATTTTTCGCATAACACATTTACTTATTGTGCATATTGTATACATTGTAAATTATCAATAAACGCTTTTATACCAAAAAAAAAAAAAAAAATAGTAAAGTTCCTTAAAATCATCGAGTATTTGTTTCACATTTTTTTCAAAAACATTATAAGCGTATTAGTTCCCGGAAAGTATGGAAAAATTCAATCGAACGAACTTGCGTTCATTTTTAAATCATTAAATATTAAAACTAACTTTTTTTTCCTAAATAATATCAAAGTTTTATTCAGACAAACGTCTGAGATCGCAAAAACATTACAAATTGAAAATAGGTACTTCAATTTCGAAAAACAATACACATTATTACATTATTTAATAACTCTATACTACGAAATGATTGAAACCAACTGTCACGGAGTATCATCGAATTGTTAAACTGGGCCATCTCGATTAACAAGCAGTTAAACGTATTAATTTTGACGAAAAAAATTGAGGTGATCGTTCGTAATGCAAATTTAAATGTTTACACAGATCAAGGATTAAAATTAAATAAATATAGAAATATAACACTATAATTAGTATAAGAATATGAATGAGTAATAAATATTAAATCGGATAATTTTGTCCTATTTTTTTTTTTTTTTTTTTTTTTTTTTTAATATTAATATATTGGAAAATACATTTACAATTTATCTATTGTATATTTGTATACTTCAATACATTTATAAACATAAATTCTACAATTTCTGAAAATTGTTTATAATTTTACTCATTTATTTTAATTTAATTGATTAAATATATCTTTTTATTTAGTAAAAACGTCATGAGAATCCATCTATCATTATGTATAGATGACCTTAAATGATTTTTTTTTTTGTAAAACATACTTTACTAAACGATCTTTCATCTAATGGTACATTTTTATTGGCGCGGTCAGTGTTTATTTACACATTTTATGTTATTTTATTTTGTTTTAAACTGGGTTTCATTTTGTTTCTTCAGTATTGGCAGGGTATACTACCCGGACGTTTGAATAATATCGGCTGAAATGTATTCCTTTTTTAAGGACTTGATAACATATGGAATAAAAGCTTTATTTCAATAAAACTTTTAGAATTTTCCTTTGGTAAATTGATGAATGTTGATAATACAAATTTAAATTCTTCTCAGAAAAAACGTGTGGATGGAATACATTATTTGTGTATTTGATTTGGGACATATTTCGTCAATTGTTATATTTTATTTAAACTCAAGCTATAATTTAAGTGTGATTATATTTGGTATCGTGTATTTTTTTTTATAGTGAATATACAATTTTTTTTTAAAGAAATAACAATGACCATGAGACATAGATATTGACGATGCCGAGAATATTAAACAAGTATCAAATTTGGCGATTGAATATTAAAATAGTCAAAAGGGCATGAGATTATTCTTCCTACACCCTCCTCGAAGGACGGCCCTATTAATATTAGTACATTTTTAGACAGTTCAATATAAAGGCCATAGCCTATTTATATAAATATTGTAATGTTTTCCTCTAATTTCCCTCGGGTCGTTTACAATCATATAGTCGGAATAATAAAAAATGTAATATAATTGTCTTCGCATTAAAACACGCGTGGTATATTAAGCATGCACGATTCGAAATGGGAGATGGTATTTTGCGCCAATTTAATTACCTGTAATTTGCGCCATCAAAAGGTACATTTAAGGACGTATGTAATTTGCGCCAAAATATAAAAATATAACATGTATTTTGCGCCACATATACAAATTAATTTTGGTAATTTGTGCCACGACAGAAAACAAAATAGAATATGTAATTTGCGTCACACTTTCAACTTCAATATTATTGGAATTTACCAGCAGATAAATTTACTGATATCGCATAGGATAATATACAATAGTCAATAATACGTACCGACGTGTGTCCAATATAATATTGTTGTGTTCTACTGATAATAGACATATCGTCTCTATTAGATACGAATGAAAGAGATTAGTCTACGAAAATTATCAATGTATTGTTACATATTGTTAATATTGAACAGCAATGTCGCGAATCGTGATATTTACAGTTAGTCCGATATAAATCGCGTGTGCATTCATGTTATTTATTTTATTTCAAAATTTTATAAAAATATAAGTAATGGAAAACAGTACAAATATTGGTGAAATTATTAAAAGCACCAGAGGCAAAGATTTATTATTATTTTCAAATTTTACGTACCGAAAAGTGCATGAATCGAAAAATGCTTCAGTACGATGGCGTTGTACTGTCAGAACTTATTATTATATTATAATAATAATTTATTTCAAAAATTATATGTTATATTACGAAAATTGTACATACTAAACGAAAATTTATATTTATACATTACAATACTTATACATTTATTTATAATAATTATTATTATTATTATTATTTTTTATTTATTAAAATTAAAATGTTTCAGCATATTGTCATGCCATTACAAGTTTACTAACGTGTTCAATTACAAAAAACAAATTTAATTATAATTATAATATGTCTGATTTTCATATGTTTTATTACTAAACGAAAATTTATATTTATACATTACAATACTTATACATTTATTTATAATTATTATTATTATTATTATTATTATTATTATTATTTATTTATTAAAATTAAAATGTTTCAGCATATTGTCATGCTATTACAAATTAACTAAATTTACTTATTTAATATACATGAAGTTCGTTTTACTTGTGGCGCTAATTACAATTTCAATAAGGTGAACTATGGCGCAAATTACAATTTTTGTAGGTAAACGATGTGCAGATTACATATTGCCATTTTATTTAGTTTTATTTGGCGCAAATTACAAACTTAAAAAGTGGCGCAAATTACCAAAATACAATTTTAGATGTGGCGCAAATTACATATTTTATTTTTTTTGTTTTGTTGTTTTTGGCGCAAATTACATATGCCCTTCGAAATATAAATTACAGTATAGATAACCACATTTTGTAAAATAAAAGATTACTATGTACTTTTTGAGCATGTTTGGTGTACACCATCGTCCTACTTATTGAATGATGCAAAACAAATAATTCTTAGGTAATAAATAAAAATAAAAAAATAATCCATTTGATCAAGTATGTAAATGAAAAAAATCTTTTTTTTTTTAATATATATTTTTGTATAAACACACGTTATAATAAATAGTACTTAGTCCAACAGAATGAAAAAAATACTAATAAGTCATTCAAGTAATCAAATCCATTAACTCGTGTTTTAGAATCAATTTATTCCTGTTATCTATCTTTGAGTTAATTTTAAAAGAAAAAAGTATACTTTCTCATCATGTACCTATACAGTTTTGGATTTGAAACTGTAAGTTTCTGCAAGTAATATCTTACTTATATAGACTTTTAATCTATTTGTTATGTATACTCGTGTGTATATGCGATGAAATCACCCTTTAGAGTTTAATAATATTATTAGTTTAAATTTGTGTTGCAGTAAATCAATGATTCCATACATTGAATTTTATTGAGTTCCAAGTAACTTTTAAAACATTTTTAATTGGCTGTGCTTTAAAAAAAAAAACCGAATATATAATATAATATTACCTTTATAATATGTTTATGTTAATGATTTTTATCATTTTTGAGCAAAAAAAAAAACACGAAGGTGTTTGTTTCATATAGAAGGTAAATTTACTGAAATAATAGTAATAAGAATAATACATTATAAATACCTATAACAATATAGTTTTTTTTAAATTAACTTTTTTCACGCATTTTACTCACTGATTGCCATTTACATTTTGTAAAACACTGATATTACTTTGATAACAACGTATATTAGATTCAATTATAATAATAATAAACCAATGAATTGATTATTTTCAAACAAAAATATCACCTTCTGATTTCTAAAAGGTTAATGTTCGTTTTGAAATTCTGAGATTTTTAGTTATAATTTTCGCAAATTGAAATTTACTTCCACACATTACTTTTAACTCCGCCACACGCTTTTCAGTTGTTTTTAAATGCGTCTCCATTGTGTATAGATCACATGAAGTATGAGGTAAGAGTAATGCTCATCAGTCATCACATTCCATTCGATTGTCTCACCTTCGCTATTGAGAGAAGTAATTTGATATTTACCTCGGGGAAGGAAAGGGCAAGTTTCCCATTCAAATTGTGTGTCTCAATTTAATATAAACATATTAGTCTATATTATTAACAATGTTTGTTACGTTGTAATTTATCTGTTTATTATGTTAGTACAAGTCTGTGTATTGTAATCGTCCATTTGTAATTTCGAAGACAGAAGGTTATTGAAAATAAAATAAAATAAACCATTTTT
The DNA here is from genome assembly GCA_027580255.1 of Therioaphis trifolii. Lineage (NCBI taxonomy): Eukaryota > Metazoa > Arthropoda > Insecta > Hemiptera > Aphididae > Therioaphis > Therioaphis trifolii. The sequence continues at coordinate 22,232,820 of CM050405.1, read as the reverse complement.
ACACGACTATCGAATAAAATGTCTTAAGAAGCGTAATGTGTTTATTAAAGACAAAATATACATAGATTTGAAATGTCAATTCTTCTTTTTTCTTTTTTTTTCACATTGATATATTATAGACATCCCGATCCGAACAATAATTTAATTTACACAAAAAATTACACAAATGCTTTGATCATAGCTTTAGGTTAAATAATCAATGTAAATCTACGTTCACGACTGTTTTATATTTTATTCAAACTATTGAGTACCCAGTCGCGTGTCAAGAAACGATTAACATAATTTTAACCAACCAAACATAATTAGGTAGACGATTGTGGTCACTATATTCTATATAAATGTGTATATACGTCCGTATAAAGTTTGAGGGTAAGTTAAGAATAACACTAGTTTTAACATTGTACGTCGACTAAATATAAATAAAATTCGTTTGTGTTCATGAGTTGTATACGAAGCCAGCGAGTTATTTTATGACCGACACAAAATTAATTGTCAATTTTGTGTTGTACACCTAAAAAAAAATTATATTTCCTATCTACTACTTACATTTAATGAAGAAATTCGAAAAAAAAAATGAAATAAAATTCCAAATTTTTGAATTGAATATTATAATTACCTTGGACGCTTAAAAAAATCACATAAAACATATTTTAAATGATAACCAATTATTTTTGTAACGATGTTTTCATAATGCAATATAATATAGCCATCACAAAGAAATCAACAAAAATTATTTCTTTTTGTGAAATTAATAACTATTTTTCAAATATTTAATTAATTATTTGCTTGATGTCTATGAGTCTATTAAAACCATTCACGCGTAATAAATCAGCGAAGTCACGTGAATGTTATGATTTTGGCACGTATTCACGTGTTTTAACATTCACGTGTATTAGCCGTATGTGTTATATTTTGTTTCATTCACGCGTTCATAGTGTTTCGTATCCGTGAACAGTTTACATTAATGTTCGAAAATATTCATGAAAAAAGCGAGACCTCTTATTATAACATTGTGAAAATTACTATTTGAAAAAGGTGTCTATGTTTGTGTATAAAAGAAATATGATAAACTTTAGTTAAACACCCGCTCTGACACAAATTAAAATATTATCGAATTAAATTTCTTAGGATATTTTTATTCTCCATTTGTTTTACTGTTATTATTATTGTAATATATTTTTATTGAAATGAATGAAAGTCAATTTAAAAGCTGAATTAATTACCATATGAGGATTGAATGCCATAGAATATCACCTTTTCCATGGGAAAATAATTAACGTTGTTCATTTAAACATTTTTGGTTTTTAAGGCTTTTCCTTTATTTAATTTGGATGCTGAAAATGTTGTTTTCGTATATAAAAATAAATAAATAATAATACTCTTTTGAAGATTGGAAACTGAAACGATTTAATTTAAATTAAATAAATAAAAAAAACCTTATAAAAGTGTTAAGATTTTAATGAATTATGCAATATATGATGGCAATCGAATAGGATTATATTTGGCCATATTTTGCTGAAGTGTTTCTAGTATTTTCATAAGAATTAAGTAAAATTCATAATTCCATTCAATTGTGTGTTCACGATTAAAAATCTCGTTATTTATCACATCCGAGGTTTTCAATAAAAAATAAATAACTGATATACCTTAACAATATTTCAAAATTTGAACTATTGTGTTAATACACTAATTCCTTAATTTATACAAGTCATTGCTAACATAAATTATTATATTAATGAGTGATGTTTTATTTTAAAAAAAATGTACTAAATAGAATTTACTCGGACGTTCGTCAAACTTAAAAGTGATTCTCCTTCTCTTGTTACTTAACTTATATTATATTATTGACACATGAGTCGACCAGACGCTTCTACTCTCCATACGTACTTGATGGTTTTATGCTGATTATAAATCGCTCATATCCATAAGTAAAAAACCAATATTATGTTTACTAGCAATTTAAAACATATCTTAATGTCACGTTTGTTTAATTCAAAAAGTAATGTATAAAGTTGAATGGGAACAAATCATTCCAACCAATTTTACTTAAGGGAAAACAACTTCTCAAAAGTTATTATTAATACCATAACTAATCCCACTGATGTTAAATCAAATTATCTAAGTGTTATTTTTGACAAACATTTTATACATTCTTACTACATATACAACAACAACAAAAAAAAAAAATATATATATATATATATATATATATATATTCACTATGAATCAACGCCTTGGAGCTTTTTCTTTTCGAATCGACAAAATACAAAATTTCACTGGAAATTAATAATACGACATTTTCATTAAACCCTCGTGTCATATGGTACTAATGTCTGGGAACTTACTACAATTTTCAATGCTAACCAAAATTTAAATCCTTAAACTAAAGACCCTTCGTCGTATTCTTAATATCACTACATACATTATCTCAACTTACACAATTCATAATTATATTCACCTTTCTATAGTTAAATATACCGCCAAAACCGTTACAAACATTTTTACTAAACAATTATATCGACGGTCGTTGGTTTCTCATACCTTCCACAAAACCTTCATCACACTTTATGATGTGTTGCAGAAACCTTAAAATCTAATCAAATTACACCAATTACAATGATAAATTAAGAAACTATTTTTGTTTACAATTGATTAAAACTATTCTTTGTTGAATTCACTAAATAAAATAAGAATTTATTTTACTCAGATGTAGGTCAATTAAACTTTGTTATAAGTAATTAGTAAAATATAGTATGTGTGGTGTTACAAAAAAAAAGAATAATAATAATAAAAAAAAAAATGTTTATTGTAACTTATTGCTAAATAATGAAGTCGATTTAACGGATAAGTTTGTTTTAGAATTTTTAGTGCTTATTATTGGACTCAGTATGGTGACTTATAAATAGCTGAAATAGTGTACCTATACATTGACAGTATTACACGATCACATTACATTAGTTTATATCATATTAATAAGAGTTAGTTTACTGATCTAGAAAAGCTCTTGAGATTTTGAATCATATAAATTAGATTTATTTGTATATAATATATAACCAATTACTTCTAAAATTTGTATGTACTCAAATTAAATGCAAATTCTCAGTGATATTTTTTAGTATTTGTATGACTATTCAAATTTTTGAGATACATTAAAATTCATATTGTGATTATTATTTTGTATAATTTAATTAGAAACAACTGATAAATTGACATCAACTAAATAAATAAAATGTTACCTTATAACATACGCACCGATTATTTTCTCAAAAAATAACACTGTTTTTAAGTACTACTACGGTTAAACAATGTGAATACTGAATTTGAACAATGATTCAATGCCGAAAAAGATTTATTCAGATGTTATAACTATCTAACGTTTTTCTAATTTTTCGTTGGTTGTTTTCAGTTTTTCCTTTCACTATTGTAGAGAGCTACAGAAATGTATATATAGTCCTTGTAAAAATGATAATCAGTGTCTAGTAATCGCTTGATTGAGCTGCATAAAACTTTTAAACTTTTTAAAGAATCAGATTTTCAAAAAACGTCATTTCATCGCTTTAAAATTAGTTATCATTTCGATTCACTCAAAATTTAAAACCGAAAAAATTCGGACAGATAATTGCTTACGTTTAACTGTATATTGACGGGTCTATGGGATTAGTGTTTATTTAAATAGAATATACCTAGTAAATAATTGGATGTTCAAGAGATATATTATTAATAAAACCCTCTTGGCTCTATTAAAGTAATAAAAATAAAATGAAATGTTTATACAAATCAAGTATGGCCAAAATTATATATTGTGTATTTATAAAAATAAAATATTTAATAATTAAAAGAATAATTCACATATTGTGTAATCTACATTTATAATATATTTTTATATTGATGAATAATTATTAAAATATCGTCAAAACATTTAAAAAAAAAAAAAATAAAATAAAAAACGATAGAAGAGTTTTTATAATAATGTGTAATAAATACATGCATAATATACTGATGATTAAATAAAATTATGGTTATTTATTTCGATAGATTATAAAATATAATAATGTATACGAATATTTTGTGTATACATTATTCATTATGTTTGGCGTATCAATATATTTAAATGAATTACTACCAATGAACATTTTTACTAAACTATATATTAAACATTAAAGGTGGATCGTCTATAAGGTCTACAAGGGAAACCCCTCAAATTATCGTGTTTATTTAGTATATTTTACCGAACATACAAAATTAATGAACCTACTTTGATACAAATTATCATAATTTACTATTTAGATATTTTAAAAACAAATTAATATTGTTAATTTTATAAAATCTAAATTGTCTATGGTAATACATCTTAATTTAATTGCATTGTCAATTTTCTTTTATCTGATCATGAAAATTATTTATTAATTAGGAAAAAAATTATTTAATTGTAAATAACACGCAAATATCAAATTAGAATAATATCATGTTATAACTATCAAATGCACCATTGTTGAGATTATTTAATGATTGAAAAACTTTCAACTGCGACATCTAGTTATTTTTAATTTAGAACGTAGAATTATATCACATTATTAATGTGAAAATATGTATACATTTTTTACAGCTTTAAGTATTGAGAAGTTGAAGCAAATAATTATTTGAGATATTCACTGGTAGCGTGTATATTTAAAGAAAATTTTTCACAGTGTAAAAGTGTTTGTTGATTTATGATAAAATATTCTTTCTTATGTATATTTTATCGATTATACGGATGGCGTGTTGGTGAAATGTTAGGTTTGTTTGTACGTTATTATTTTTGTTGAATAGTTAGATCCTTCAAAAAATGAATTCGATAAATATTTGTTTTTATATACGTTTTGAAATAATCTAAATTTATAACAATGTTTCTGCACTATATTCAAACTGCCTCTTGAAAAATTTTGAATTGATTTTATTTATAAGTATATAAAATGTCTGAAGTATACGTCAATAGTAATTTAATATACACTTTATTATACTTTATGAAAAAAATTCCTCTTTCATTCGAAATTGATTTTTTAGCCAAAAAAAAAAAAAAATTGGTTCTTTGAGAACTTAGAATAATACCTACCTTATTATACATTTTATAGATTTCCGTCAAAAACTATTTCAAATCTATAAGCATTAAAATAAAATTTAAATAAATCTTTTACAATATTAATTAAATTCGTTCATTTTTAAATAATAAAATTAATAAAACACTATGATCGTCTTAGTTTTGATATCGAGTTTTAAGTCAACTAAATTATTTTTCAATAATAGAATCTATTATTTTATACATTTATGTTCAATAATAAATATCCATACAATTCTATGATATATTTCAATATAAACTATTCTGAAGTGGTTTTTAATAAAATCTTGGAGTATTTTAGGACACACAAATGCTAAAATTGTATACTTTGAAGTTAGTTAATGTCACTGAAAATTTAAATTGTCAAAAAAAAAAAAACATCTTTGTCAATTACAATTTCTCAAATTTGTACATAAAACGTACTTATTAGTAATAACATATAACATATTGAATATAATGATGATGCATACATAATTTTTAGATGTTATGGACTATAGTGTATGCAATATATTATGTAGATAATTATTTTCATAAATAACATTGACATTTAAAAATATCTATTGCATAGTAAATTAATAACCGAATTTACAAATAATATATTCTTTGCACAAAACAAAATTGAAAGACATCAATACACATTTGTGTATTAGATTTCTAAATTTTTTTGAATGTCTGAGATATTCATTGCCAACACTTGATTATTTGTTAATTTAAATTTAAATGTTTAATAGTTACCATCAAATAACATTTAATAGTTCTAGTATAATTCACGAACCATAAAAAATTTTTCCAGAACAAGATTGAAATGATCAAAACATTGAAAAGAGACATTGTATATTATATTATATACCGATAATAAAATGTTATCAGCATTTACTTTAAGTTGTTAATGACTTGATTCAAATAAAACTTAAATATATTTATCTTGTAATAGTCTAAGTTTTTAATTATTTCGTTTCACGATTTTATTTACTATAATCATGTAACAAAATAATAAATAATATTTTTTAATTTTGTAGCCACCAATACAATCTAACAGGATTTCTGAATATTTTTACATAAAGAATACTTATCTGGAAATTAATATATACATAAATATCTTAAACTTAAACTCATTTAACAAATTCTAATAAGTGACACATTAAACAGTATAAATTATATAAAATATAATCCATTTTACCAATTCTAGAAACAAAACTTTAATTTGACCACTCGGCTTGTGTTAGAATGATTACAAAGAATAGCGATTTCATTACTTTTTATTAATTTTTAATTACTTCAGCAGATTGATGTATACCATTAAATAATATCACATAAAAACAATTTTACTCGATTTTTAAGGTCATTTAATAATTTGTCACACAGAGCAAAAATGTATGTAAATTCCGGCCTCGAGTTTCTTTGCCAAATAATCATATTGATAACAATGTTAACTAAAGTATAATATTTCTCAACATGATATCAAATGAAACCCAATGAAAAATTATATAACAAATAACTAATGGAAATAGCTGTTGGCTAATTTATTGTATCATTTACATTTATTTATCGCCACTTGCACAATCATCGTACAATCGGGAGTTTGCTTTAAAGCGCATTTCCATACGTAATTTTACTGTTCGAGCATGTCTTGAAAATAAACAAATAATTTATTATTATATATTTTAAATCTAATAAAACACAACAATGCAATATTATATGCATACATACTGCTTGGCGTATCACAAAAGGGAATGGGAATTTCATTCATAAAATACATGTAAAATTGTCAAACACATACACGCACAAGTACGCAGGTACACATCGTTATTAACCTAAATTGAAAATTATACGAATTTTTAATATTCGGACAATTTATTACACTAATGGATTATCTAATTTTGAATTACCATAGATAAACATTCGTGAATAAATGAGGAAATGAAATGAAATTAAAAAACAAATATTTACAAAAATATCCAGGTTTCTAGGTGAGTATGAGTGTTTACCATGTTTCATTATCATTTCGATCGGGGTTGTTCATAAATATTTATACGATTACCTTAACATTTGTTTAAGAAACCTACTTCTTATTTTAAGGGTTCTGTTTTGTGGTTAAATCGCAAGTCTTTAATTCGAACGTCAATGGAGCAAGTTTTTTGTTTCCTTCTTCTTTATAAATGAAATTTGTAATAAACAAATAGGTAATAACTGTAATTGATGTATACAACTGATAAATATAATTATTACTATTAATGATTTATAATCTGGTATTTCAAGACATTTTTTACTAATTTCACCTATAGAAATCAATAACAAAAATGTTTAATAATACAAATAGGTACTTCATAAAAAAACAAATTAAAAAAAACAAAAATTAGAATTTGTTCTTAATATTAATTTTTAATTCGTTGTAAATTAAAATTACGATATAACATTATCCACGGTCGCAACACGAGGGTGATGCGCTGTGTGCTCGTGCACAATTTCCACTTCAATGCTTTAACCTTCAACTTACGAAAAAAAAAAAATTATGAAACATATTTTTCATCGAAATACACAAAATATCATTCTGGTATGATTACTTGTGACGTTATACAAAAATGTCATACAAAATAATTTATTTCAAATCTCAATAAAAAGCGTACGCGTGAAACACTAGCTATTTTAGAGTTGTCGGAACTCAAATATTAATTTTTCAACAAAATTGAGTAGATTTAAATATAACGTAGGTGTTAATAATAGTATATACATTAAACACGGATACTTTTGACCGGACACAAAAATGGTCTTATGATTCTTATTTAATTATGAAGTACAAAATTAGTTTGATGTCATTTTTTGAATTAATATAAAATATTGTGTAATACATTTGAATGTGTTTCATTTTTTTGTTTTTCGTGACAAATTGACAAATCGTGCAAAAAAAGTTTTTGCGATAAAAACAAATACTTAAATGCATTTGCAAGCTAGCGTGTGAATACTAACAATCGCGTGTTGTACGCGTTAACCTCAATTTTATTACCTCGTTTTTTCAAAGTTATTCAAAAAGGTTTATTACATACATTGTTTTTTTTATTTATTTATTTTATTATATATACATATAGTATATATATATAGTATATATATATATATATATATTAATCCCTTCTTGATTATTAATTCATACTCATTATTTTCGTCCTTCATTTAGCCTTGGTATTTCTTATCGATCAGTAGCGACATTAAACCTCATCATCATTGCCAACCTTTTTGGTAATAACAATGACTTTTCTGACGTGAAAATCGTTACGAATTATACAATTATTATTATTCACTTCGCTTCTGTCATATTATTCTAATGTATGTGTGTATCGAGTAATTTAATCATTCATTATATCCAATGATACAAACAACTTATACAGGTAGATAATTAAAAATATGCTTAAACTGTGTAATATGTACACTATACTTCTATTGATTATTCTTTTTTTCTGAATGGCTAAGATAAAATTGTATATAGTCTTATATCTATCTTAAGTTGTGAAAAATTGTATGACAACTTCTTGACTTCAGTATAAATTGAGCACAGCGAATGATTACCGTTTGTCTCAAGCTCAACTAATCAAAAGTTACCATATTATATTTTGTGCAATCGAATACAACTAATAACAATGATACTGAACAAGTGCGTTTTTATCAATTCAAGGAAGAAAATCATTGACATAAAGCAAACGTTATTTTCATTTAATTAATTCCGTTATTTACTATAATTATGCAACTAAAAACTATTTTGCATTATTCTTAAACTACAAACACTGAATTCTTACTAATTAATCTGTTAAGTACCCAGTATAATTATAATTGCCCTTGTCATTATACAAATATTATAAATTGTATTTAGCTATCCACCCTAAGAACTTGATTTATAATTTGTTTGGTTGATGAACTTCACTTAGATTTATTTACAATCATAAGTTCATAAAACTTAGAGTAAACATAATATTTTACAATTATAGACTTGATTAGTATTTTTAGTAAGTACTCTGGTAACCAATATTTAAAGCTTAATGTAACAAAATTTAATGTTTTTTTTTAAAGAAACTTGGTTTTAAATTTTTATTATTATTAGATCAATAATTTATGAGATACATAAGCATTTAAATTTTAGGGCTTAGGAGTAGTGGCAGTACAACATGCGGAATACTCTAAGCTTTTCTTATTTATCACTCAACATTTTAAATGGTCATGTGAATATTTATATCCTCAAGGTTTTTTGTATAAAATTTTTGTACAATTTGTTTTTATAAATATCTGTATAATAATGTAGTTTATAAAAAAAGACAGAAGTCAAAAACATTGAATAAGACAAAAGTTTTGAATGTATCCAAAAAAACCTGTTACATACTTTATATAAAATATACTACATAGTTTGAAATTTAAATATCTACTTGTACATCTCTCAAAAAAAAATAATAAAATAAAACATTCTTTAGAGCCTTTCTCAATAGTGAAATTAAGAAAAGTTTTGTGATATAGAATAATTTACAACACAATTTTTTTTCAAACATCACTATAAAATAAATTAAGTACTATAAATACCTGAATACAGTACATTTAATAGTTGCGTGTATTATGACTTAGCGATACCGAGAAAAGTTTTGAAATTTTAAATTGTAATGGGGATGACGCATGATAGCATGAAATGATTGTAGATAAAATGTAGGTATATAACCTATTCACAATGTACTGACATTAAATTATTCGTTAGTTAATTTTAATTTATGTAACTTATGTGAATATGTTGTTTTCCCTATGGTATCGAGATGATTATTAATTTAATATATATCCGGACGTGTGTTCAATTACAAAATATTATAAAAATTGTGTGTGAAAACAGCAAACATAGTACAATACATTAGTTTTACATAGATATTACTTAATAATAGATTGTATTTAATGAGAAAAACTTAAAAGTAAATATCAAATGACAAAATAAAAACAATCAGAAGCTACTAAATAATATTAGCAAAAACACATGTATTGTTAGCAAACGATAAGAATGTTAGCAGGGGAGTTTAAAATATAATTTTTATTTAAAAATAATGGATAAATGGTTTAGAATCTCAAGCATCAAGTCAATTAATTTTAAAACAAAATAAATAAAATATTGTATGACAATTGGAACATAATTGTAATAATTTTTGAAGAAAGTAAAAGTATACGACGGTCGGAAAATAATAAAATATTAAGAAATTTTAAAACATGATTATATGAGCCACGAAGAAGTCTGTGGATATTGAATTTAAAAGAAATAAAACGTAAACAACTGATTCTAGTATAACATTTTGTTTTGATGTATTATACATCTAGATGGGGAGGGGGCAGTACCCTAAATTGGATCAAACAGGAGATAAATAGGGAATATTTAAAGGATTATAGATTAAAAACTGAGTCAACATTAGAATCATATTACAGTGGATAACAAAACAAGACATATACAATTGTAAATGTAAAATAACTCCGCTAAGAAAATCATAATTAAACTCATTATTTATACTTGATAGTTGGAACATTAAATACATATTTATTTAGAAGATTAAACGTTATATTTTATTTATTTCAGTGACATATATATAGTTTTTTAATTGATATAGTACTTTACTAAATATTTATGAGATTTATAATTCGCAAACTTCGAGTATTGTTAAATTTGAATCTATTGAACACAGACATTATCCATGGAAATAAAAAGCACAATAATGGTAACTATTTAAATAACAGAAGAAGATTAAAATAATTTGAACGTGATTCCCAATGTTTTTAGTGTCGTCAAAGGTTTGGCTCGCACTCGATGTAACATTTACTCCTTTTTACTAAGTACCTTTACCAACCACCTGTGTGTTTCAAGAACTATTTATAGGCTGTCCCCGTATTCATTTTAAATTCACCAATGGTTTAGGTAGACATAATGTAAGTACTCAGTATCTAATGATATATATATATATATATATTTTTTTTTTTTTTTTTTTAATACTGATCCAATATTTAGTTAATGTTTTATACTTTTCTTCTTTTTCTAAAAAATGTTTATTATCAATCTTTGAATAGTTAAATAATTGTAATAATTGTTAGTGTGATATATATATAGTATTAAACAAATTTGGGAAAATACAATATTGGTTGCGTTGTACCAATGAATCTACCTAAGTCAGGTCTAAAATGTAATTTCAAAACATTTAATTAATTTGAATTTTCAAAAAATTTAAACTCTAAAATGAATTCTTATAATATGGCTTGTACAGCTGTCTCAATGTTGAATAATTATAGGAATTAAGTACATAAAAAGTACGGAAAGAATACAGAGATCGAGTATAGGAGATAGAACATAAGTTTTTTTTGTACACTTCAACTCAAAGTAGCAATCAGTTTTGTAATATTATTATAAATTCGAAACAACGAAAAAAGATTCCGAAAAATAATTATTATAAACTGAATTTATTTAATAAAATTAGTGATATTATATTAAGTTTATTACTTAAGTGGATCGAATTTTTTTGCCATTGAAGAATAACAAGATAAGTACCATGTGTGGAGTTTGAATATTAGGTGATTTAATTTGTTTTAGTATTGTTTTATACTTATTGTCATCATAGTTACTATGAAGTATTAGTATAGTATAGTATAGTATATATATATATGAACATTTAAAAATGTATATTTCTGACACTAATTTTGTAAGGGATGTTTTTAGTGTTTACTACTAATATAGCTATCGACATTGTCTAAAGTCATGAATTTAATTATTAATTATATCTTATTTCCACCTCTAATTAATTTGTTTTAATTAAATAATTTTAGTCAATAAATACAAACTATGGTCGCATATACCTTATATGTTTTTATGTATGCGCGAATAAAAAGTATTTTATTGAAGTTCAAATAAGTTGGTGAAAGTTGAAAAGATATTTGATGAAGTCACAAATTAAATTACTAAATGTAGGTACATATAGTTCAAAATGAATGTAGTGACAGCGTTTATGTTGCAAAAAGTTGTTCGATTCAATACATGTTTATGGATAAAAAAAGTCACTTGTGTGTAATGTAGAGGGATTTTAAATGGCTAAATTATAATTAAAAAAATAAATGATAACAATAAATCACTCTTAGTTATCATATCTCAAAAAAAAGAGGAAATTTATTTTTTGGCTATTCATCGAATACAAGTTAAGATTTTAGATTCTAAGCGAAGCAAAAAATCTATCAAAAGTTCCATTCAACAACTAAATATATCAGATATCGAATGTAGATGGTATAGGGTTCATTCTCTCTCTACTTAATAGTTTTTCTAAGTGTACAGAAAAACTGCCAAAGAATCATGTAAAAATTAAAAATGATTGGTAAAATATATCATAAATGAGACTTTCACTTTATTGATTTTAATTATTTAGCCGTAATTCCAAATGTAATGTATCGAGAAACTTGAAATTTCAGCAATATATTAAAAACATATTATTTTGTTCTTAATACAATTTCAAATAAAATTTCAAAACTTTTAGACTGAATATAGAACTTTGAAAATACCTCTTTTTTAAGTTTATTTCTAATTTATGTTTTAATTTTTGATTTAAATGACTTGAAAGTTTAAAATTACCTCACTCGTACTCACCTAACGATACTGAAAAAGATTTACTCTAGTTTTTTGTATAAGCGTTTAACTAAATATTCTTACACAATTTTTTCGGAATCGACTGATTTACATCAATTTTCAAGTTAGATGTATGTAAAAAAATAATAAGTCCTTTCAGTCATTATATAACTTGAGCTGTAGATTGAAAAACATGTTTTGAATATTTTGTAAAAAAAATTTTCTGCGTTCGGAAAAAAAAATTTTTATAAGAAGATTTTGATGAAAACAAAATACCCGACAATCATACTGAAAATGGTAAAATATATAAACGTCATATCTTCATACTGAGGCTTTGCTCAGAATTATTGTTCAACTAATGAAATAGTTTATCGTTTTTTCAAAAACTAATACACGCACCCACATTATCTTGACCGAGGAGCGAATAATACCAATTTTGCGAAGTTTGTCCGGCTTTTCACTACTAGTGTTTGATCGGAATTTTTTTTGTCATCGATATTACAATAATTAGTGATAATATGACCGCGTCGTTGCGTATTAGTATAGAATCGTGCTGTGCCGCGTCATAAATTATTACTGGAGTTAAAAAAAACTCATGAAATTTCTGTCGTAACAGAAACAACAACAACGTATTACCGTCATAATATACCCCGGCATTTTATCCGATGTACAGGCGTGATGTGTACGAAAATATTTTATCACGCGTGTACCTACCTATAGGCTATAACGAGTGCGTGCGTGCGTACATACATGCATGTGTGTGTGTGTGTGTGTGTGTGTGTGTGTGTGTGTGTGTGTGTGTGTGTGTGTGTGTGTGTGTGTGTGTGTGTGTGTGTGTGTGTGTGTGTGTGTGTGTGTGTGTGTGTGTGTGTGTGGTGTTGTATCGTAACGGTGTGGCCTGTAGATTTGTCGAGAAACCGCAGTAAGATGTTGTCGACGACCACTGTAGTGGCCAACGTTCACGATGATTTATATTTTTGATCATTTTTTTCCACAAAAGCGTCGTCATCATTATCGTTATTACAGTAGGTACGGATGTGTGCGAAACGGGTGGGATGGAGTCAAAATGATAGGAGTCATAGTAATAATAACAACAACAACAATAATAATTAGGGCTGGGATTTTGATGCACTTTGCATTGTTTTCCAAAGCTTACTGTGCAATTCTCGTCTTGTCACAAATTTGTTTTATGTACATTTGAATGAGAATAAGAAAGTTTATTTTGCATTTTTTTGCATTTTTTGCCATTTATTAGTTTCTAGGTCATTTTCTTAATTTTGTAGGGCATTTTAGAGTTTTTGGAACATTTTTTGAGTTTTTGGAAACCAAGTGCATGAATTTGACATTTTATTTTAAGATTTTTACACCAACATGGTTTTTAAATAAATGTATTTGTGTATAACTTTTTTTTTATATTTATATTAAAACTATTTATTTACAGTTTATACTTGTAATAGATTTTTATAATGCATTTTTAAATCTTTTTATTGTAATTTATACTAAAATTATTAAAAATGAAAAAAATTTTAGATCATTAAAGCATTTTTTTTAGGGCATTATTTAGAGTTTTAAGGTCATAAAATCATTTTTTTCAGGACATTTTTTGGGGGTTTTTAGAGCATTAAAATCCCAGCCCTAATAATAATATTGTACGCGTGCATTTACGTGATATTACCATGGTGGCGGTCGGCGGCGTAACTGGTGCGGTGCCAGCGGTTTCGGCCACTTTCCGCGGACCGTTTTGAGGCGCTACGTTATCGCGTCTGCACGACCGGACGACGGCGGACTCGTTGTGGCACGTCCAACACGTTGACTGAAACGTCGTCCTCGGCGACTGCGGCGACGGCAGCGGCGCCCACCCGACGACGGGAATCGCGTGCGCCCGTTCGCACGCACTGCACTCGTGTTTACACACCAGCACACGCACACACCAGCACACACACACACGCGCACACAGTGCACACACACACACACACACACACACACACACACACACACACACACACACACACGCACACACACACACACACACACACACACACACACACACACACACACATGCACGCACACACCCCTAAGGTGAAGTGGCCGAAACGTCGGGGGAGAGGCGCGAAACAGCAACAGCAATGTTTATGACTCGGCAACAGCGAGCGTTTACGACCATGACGACAGTGGTTGTCTCACGGAGATTCACGCGTCATAACGTTATTATAACGACGCATACGACATCTCGTTGTGTGAGTCCCCAGGGGACACCGTGTACGTACACGTGATACGTTCTAGAATAAAACAATCCTTTCCCTTCATCGAGCATCGAGTGACCACTCGGATTGCAAACCGGTGATCAATTACGTGTTCGGGGGGAGGACGGGTCAGGGTTTATAATCCCCCGTCTCTTACCCATTGCTTTATATTTCCACACATTTTCACCCGATGAATGTATTATAATTTAATACTATTGTATATTACAATATTTATTAGAAAGTCTTAACCATTTAACTATGGACGGCTAGGAAGTCCGTGGCCATCCACTCAGGAGACAACGGAGTGGTTGCGAGTTTTTTTTTTTTTTTGAATAAGCCAAAAGTAAATTAATTTGCAATTAACTCAAATTATTCAATTAATTATAACCACCGGTAAACGCAGAAACTGGTATATTTTTAATGTAAATTTTTGTCGTGAACTTAATTGAAGTAGGTACAATTATTGCATGTTTATTATTTTCATAAATGCAAAAATTACTTGTAATCATTATAATTTATACTTCATTATATCATTCCAATAATTTATTAATTATGTCTTTGTAGTATCATTAAAAAATAATTCAAATACAATTTTTTTAAGGGAGGGGGGACATAGTTAGACTTAAAAGGACCCCATGATCCTATGATAAAAATGTTAAGGACTTATGTTTTACATAATGCGTGACATGAATAATGCACAAGTTTTATAATTATGTGTTTTTTTTTTTTACCTTTGTGCTTATATAATTACAATTACTTATTCGAGTTGTTAAAATGATCCAAAAGTTACGTCCAGCAGTTTTAGAAAACCGACATTTTTTATAGTTCGTGCTTTAAAGAGAACTTTTTAAAATTTTAAAATGTAAAACAATATCCACTGTTAATATTTTTCCGTAAGTCCGAATCGTATTAGATACTCGAAATATTTAAAAGATATCAACAATATTCTTATTACTCTTAAACTGACTTAATTTAAATTTTAAAAACGTTTCACTGCTTTTAGTCGAAATGCTAAGACCTGAAAAATTGATTCATTTTTTTTTCTTTCTATATATAGTACACCTCTGAACTCAATATTTGAATGATTAAGCTAAAAAATAATGAGTATTGAACAACAAATCTATTAAAAACCTGTAAAAACGTGTGGTTAATTTTATATCATCGCATAATCCTGGGTTTGCTACTGTCTGTGATCCGTTAAAAAAACTGGATAATAGGCTCATCGATTTAGTCTAGGTATGAGTATGATATAATAGTAAAAGTCGTATACCATTATGAAGAGATATTTTTTACAACGTATAGAATGCATCACAGACAATTTTACGATACACGTTGCAGTGTGAACTGCGTGATGCACGCTGTGAACATAAATCATAATAGTAAATATATTGTGCATGTGTGTGTACATTTTACACTGAATACAACATATAGTGCACGTCTTTATAAGTATATCGGTGCACGGGCGTCGCATGGATACTCAGTTAACTCGCGAAATATTATAGATATACTCTACAATATCGTAATTTATGGGACAAAGCAATTCACCGAGACCTATATACAGGGTGTCGTATACATCTCGTATTTTTAAAATATATTTTGTGATTCAAAACAACGAATTCAATAATTGTGAATATTGACCAAAAGTGAATATATGTCTACTTTTGATTTATGATTCTGTAGACTGTTGTACGAGTTATCGAAAAATCATTGTTATTTTCAGTCGGAGAAGTTCAATAATATGGTTGGTTCTCCACGATACCGCTTAAAAGAATAGTTAAGATTGACACATGCAAATGTCGCGGAAAAATTGTCTACAAAATATTAAAGATATCAAGAAAAAATGCTTAACTTATAAGACAGGGATGGGCAACTGGCGACCCGCGGTCCGCGTCCGGCCCGAGTAACATTTTTAACTGGCCCGCGCTATATTTTAAAATTAATTTATAGCATTTTAGCGTTTATCTGTATTTTATTAAGTTATTAAATGTCTAATTGTATAATATTTATAGAGGTATAGTTAACAAAGCTAATGTATACGTATTTATTTTATCGGTTTTGTCGTATCTGTCGTATCGCGCTGGCTGATTGTGTTAAATAAATTATTTTCATGATTTTAATATTTTTTATTTTATAATAGTAATAATACTAATAATAGTAAAATAAAAAAATACCACTCGTATAAATATTTAAACATCAAAAACAAATTTTCAGTTTTAAATTTAAAATTGTATCGACTTTTTATTTGCCTTCCTTATTCTCTGGCCCGCTAGACTTTAAAGTTCTAAAATATGGCCCTCTAATGATTTTCGTTTGCCCAACCCTGTAATAAGATATCCCTATAAATTAGGGGAAATTTATTCATATTAGTGATGGGTCGAACCGAATTGAACCATACGCCTTGCGATCGGTTCGGTTCGTAATTCGGACTCTGAATGAAAAAAAATCGAATCAAACTATTCACTATTCAGGTAAGTTCCAGATTCGAACTTGAAAATATTCTAAATCGAATCAAATGATAAATTCGAATTTTTGTTTGATAAACATATTTAATACTCCGGTTCGAGTTCGTTTGCAGTATAATTAGATTCGGTTCGGGTTCGCAATACTTTGACAATATTCGGTACAACACCTAAAAATTAGGTTCGACTAATCACTACTTAATATAAACAGTTATAATAAAAAAAAAAATCTTAGATTTTTAAATTAAATAATTCATTAAAATTTCGCGAGTCTTAGGCTTTTTTTTTTTTGTTGTAAGCTTTTAAAATAAAAATGCCGACTGTAATTATTGATAATTTGTATTCGTAATGAATCGTTTCAATCGGTAATAATATAGTATTTTACTTTGTTTCATGAAAAATATTTGATGCATGAAAAAAAAAACAAAAACAATAATGCTTTTTTTTCTATCTACTTACGTTACAAGTTCATAAAGATTGGCTGCATAAATTATTTTTCATACGTATTTGAAGTGGAAATTACGGCTCAAACGACTAATTACGAAAAATGACAGATTTATTTTAGTTATTATTCCATGGCGTTTGCAATTTATTATTTTATAAACTGTGAGTTATCTACAAGCTTACTCACAGATAGGACCACTTAAATTTTCCAATTAATATCAGTAATTACCGTTGAGTTTTTTTTTTTAGTCGCTGGTTTCGCGACAGGTATCTCTTTAAATAATGTTTCAAATACTGTCGAACACAAGATACAAATATATAAATGATATAACGTATAAATACACTTACAGCGTCTTATCTCAAGAGTAAAAATATCTCGTCGACATTTGGCCGGCCAAGACGAGTCGTGTTTTTTGTATTTCGTAAGAAAACACATTTTTAACGGTCGTCACTATATAGGTACGCCGCTCTTTGTACCTATATTCACCCTCTACACGCTCGTGTTCGAACACCTCTGGGCCACGGGCGAGCATCACGCCACATCGTGTGTTCCGCGTCGTTTTGTGTACGTTTTTATACCAAAACGTTGGTATAACACGAGTTGAACGCATTTAAACTTTTACACGACACGGGGTAGTGTCAAGGTACTTGGAGAGCGGCAATTCAAACGCTGCAGCGCAATGCACACATGTATATAAGTGTATATACCTACACACTTGTATTCAATTTAAATTTTACCAAGTGACGTTACGAGCAGATACTCAAATTTATTTCGAACATAATTCAGTGTACGCCGGAAAGTTTAACCAGGAAGTCTATACGTTCAGTCACGATTTGTTTTATACGTATACGGCCGCTCGTCGGATAATTTTACCGTATGAAAAGTAATTATAAAAAATATCGAACATTCCAGGGAACGATAAGAAAAATTTTCTTCTTCAAATCATTCTAATGAAATATAATGTAAGCAGAGTGTTATTTTTCACATAAAATCCGGTACCTACATTTAATGTATCTTATTCGAGTTACCTGTTACAGTAAAGACGTTGTTCTTATTTCGCGGTCGAGTGATTTGAAAACGTTTTCGTTGATCAATGATGGTTTGTGTTCCATTGATTGAAACATATATTAATACGACGATTAAAAATATACCGACAGCCGACTTTAAACTAGGAATTTAACCACTAATCCCTGCAGTGTACGCATTGTATACACGTGCCGAGGAATGTGTATACGGACTGTTGGCATTCACAATCTACGTTGGTGAATGTTAGAAATTCGCTCATGTAAATATTACAATAATTCCAACAATCACGGTTTATTAGGCTCACGGCCAGTCCTGAACAGAATATTTTTTTAGGTGACTGAGTGCAAGTAATATGATATCAAACAAACAATGTGGTGATTACAGTTTTGTTTTTTAATCGCTTAATCAATTTTAAACCTCTAAAACACCAAATAATAATTGTAATGGCTTTACGTATATGCTGTTACAGCCTTTAGACACTCGATCGACATTTAATTAAAACGAATAGATATGTAAGATATGTTGGTAATACCGATGTCTTATTTATATAAATGTTATACCAATTTGTTGACTGAAAATTGATTAAAATGTCATATCTGTTGGACTATTTAAACGTGGTCAAAGATAAATTTTGGTGGAATATCTCTTCAATAATTAGACATGTAGGATATCCAGAACAAAATGTATCTTATAAGTATTGTGTAAATTAAAATTTTTGGAAGTTTAAATTATTTATCGGATTTATATATACGAATCATCGAGTAGAAAATAACGGATTCTAATAAAAATTAGAATTCAATGACTATGACGTAGGTTATATTGAAACACAAATAATAACATAAATCTATGTGTAGGTATTATTGTTGGTAAATATTTCATTGATGTCTGTAAAATTTTTCATGTCCGTAGTAAATGTACGTAATCGGAATACGGAACAATCAGATGTTATCATGTTGTTAACTATTTGGATGATCGTTCGGCGGCGTAGGTACTAGGTACCTACCTAAATATTTCATTTGTCGAGGAAACGCATATATGAATGCCGTCTATATAGTTCATATAGTATATTATGGGGCACGATCAAAGGGGAAAACATGATCACACTCGAATTCTGGAAGCGACCGTATTGTCCCATAAAACACACACCCTCCCTAAATCGTGCATTAATTATGCACTGCACTGCACCGGCGTTGTGCGGCTAATATTATAGGGTCGTTAAACTATGTGGGTTAGTACTCGTCGACACGGCATCGCCGCCGCGTAGCATCGTGTCGCTCGTAGGTATGTCATAATATCGTAGAATAGGCTGCTAGCTACCTACTTATGTAATATTCAACGCTCTGGTAACAAAACGTCGGTTACCGACTCGCAGTATATAGGTGCCTGCGCTTCGCGCGGCGGGTTGAATAATACATCGGGTTCGGCGTCGTCGCGCGGCGAGTATAGTTCGCGCAAACGTCGCCGCCTAGACGGCATCACTCTCGACCGCCGCCCGTGGACGCCGCCGCCGATCGTACGACGGGAAAATTGCTTTTCTTTAGATTTTTCCCGTTCTCTCTCAAGGCCGGCGCGGCGTACCGTCGGTCGGAAACGATCTGCAAAACGCTTCCGTTCCCGGACGAAACACGTCACGTAGCGACGATGACCTCGTCACGGGGCGAGTGACTAATTTTATTGTTCATTAAAGACATTAAAATAATCGACTAGGCAGGTCCTTGATAGCACATAACCGTACTCGACGTGTTAACGTGGTGACCATACGTGCTTATATTTGTACGACATTTGCGACTTTTGTACTTTGTTTTTCAAGTACTAAGTTTTATTGTCCTTATAACGAACGTGATCAAAACATCAAAACTCTTAGGGACTGGTTTTTTGTTTTTTTTTTTTTTTTTTAATTCCTAACTACAATGTTTTTCTTAAACACAAGCATGTAAATGATTAAACTATTTGAGTTGGAAAATATTAGCCAAACGAGCTGACTATAACACAAACAAATTTACCTACTGAAAATTAAACTCAGACGTGTATAGATTTAATTTTACATTTTTAGGAAGATATTTTCTCCGATCGTTCTGAGTAAGTTTTTTTTTTATCTATCTCTTTAATTTTTAGTCATTTTTACGTATTATTGATTTACATAGGTAGATAACCAAGTAAAATATTCTGTTTATGACTCAGGGCCGTCATTTCAGTTATTTTCAGAGTGGAGTGAAAATTCCTATAGGCCCATGTTAGTGAACCATATAAATTACGAAGTCATTCCCTGTTGCAAACATAATGATATATACATACGTATTCATGACAAGAATATCTTGCTGTGTACATAGGTATTAGGTGAGTGAATGTATAAATATGTTATATTTATAATCATACACATAATTTATTAAGTACAAGTATGATTTACTTTTTGGTATTA
The DNA here is from genome assembly GCA_027580255.1 of Therioaphis trifolii. Classification (NCBI taxonomy): domain Eukaryota; kingdom Metazoa; phylum Arthropoda; class Insecta; order Hemiptera; family Aphididae; genus Therioaphis; species Therioaphis trifolii. The sequence continues at coordinate 22,211,527 of CM050405.1, read as the reverse complement.
GCAATATATTGATGTTTTGTTAAAATAAATTTACATGTCTTAATATGCAACAGTTGAATTAAAATTTAAAATAAATAATAATAAAATGTGAAATGAATATGTGAAATAAACAACACCATTTTTCGCGTAAAATATTAATCGCATTCGTAACAATATTTACTATTTATTGATTTATTAAATTTTATTACGAAATCAAACGGCAGTACCTACCTATTGCACAGTTTTATTCACGGTGTAGACGAGTAGTTGACGTAGAAGATAATAAAATCTATAATCAAAAATCATCGATGCGTTTTATTGAGCGATGTTTGTGTAAAATGAACGGTCAATTTTCCGTACAGAAGTAAAGAATACGAATGTTTCGTGCAAATTTCAGACAAACGCCTCAGTCTGCCTCCCCCCCCCGTTTCGTTTCAAAAATCGTCAACATCCAAAACAAAAATCGTCAGCATCCAAAAAATTCGACGTAACAAAAGTAATATTAAATAACGGCTATCATTCATTCGTTTAAATTTACTCAAACGTTTTAGGTAGGTAGGTACTTAATAAAATGCATTATTTAATGATCATCTCTTTGTTTAATATTTCTGAATACGAACGACGTAGGTATGTGTATATTATAATATAGGTACATCGATATAAAACTAATATATTATGTTACGTACTCGACGTGTTTGACAATAATTATAATTATTATTTCGAGCGTTTGTGCGTGCGCGTGTATGTGTGAACGACGTGTCGACAAACGAGTGGTACGTGTGCGTGTATGTGTGTGTGTGTGTACGATTTGTGATTGATTACGTACGGCAGCACGATCGGCGGCGATCAAACGTCGCGTCGTTCGGACGTCGGACCGGAGACGAGAAGTGGCCGTCCACGGTCGCGCGCTCGTACGTCCGGTGTATTTTTCTTCCACGTCGCCGCCGCCGCCGCAATCTACACGACGTCTCGTTATCATCACGCGGCCACGACGTTCTCGTACGCGGGGGGCGGTGGGGAGGAAGAGAGAAAAAAAATGTAAAAAACACCCGGACAACAGACGGAGCGACGGGAGCGACTCTCGCGACGGTCTCCGGCGTGCCACCGCCGCCGGTTGATACGGAATCGACCGGAGGAAAAACGGCCGGCCAATCAGAATCGCCCACATTACTTCTGATTACAGTATCAAACCGGAGATCGACACAACGCGTATTTTATTTGAAAAAAAGCAATATTCCCGTGAGCCGAGTGTGAACCGCGATCGTGTGCCGTTGAAATGGACCCGAGTCCCGTTGACATCTCGGTTTGTCGTCGCGTCAGATAGGAAAACCACGGCCACGGAGTGACCACGGACGTTTCGGGTATTTTCTTTGCCGTCTGCATTTGTTTTGTTTTGTTTTGTTTTTTTTTTGTTGTTGTTGTTGTCGTTTTTGCTCTCTCGTCGGCGACGAACCCGTTTCGTTCACGCGTCTCATTCCGGTGCGCCTACGAAAACGCCACGATGTTTCTCAATCATATCATATTCGTCGTTTGCAATTTGCTAACGTTGACCGTCCTGATCTATTCTCAGTAAGTACAGGATGCGTGCGATCTAATCGTCTTATTCACGTCAAAACCGAATACGTGTAATCATATTACATTAATTGTAAAACAGTGGATTTTCAATTATAAACGATATTGACATACGTGTATTTTAATATGACAACAATGTATTGATCAAGAGTCATTATAATCGGTTGTGGGCGTATTTTATTTTTAAACATACCTAATTCATTTTTATCTCATACTCAAAAACAATTTCGTTTTAATGTGCTTTTTTGTTTTTCTAATAAGTGATGTTTTACATTCACTATTTTGAAAATTTCGGTGTTTTACATTTTAACTACCATACCATACCATTTACCATATAAACTTCAGTTATGTTCTCACACAACATTTTAATTGTATACAAATTAACTATCAATCTATTGTATCTATATTGTTTATTATAATTTATACATTTTCATGTATTTTTAACTTGAGTGGAAAAGATTTTTCACAAAAACAACATAATTTATATAATGAATAACTAATATTCATCCTCTTTAATTCATCAATCGTATTTCTTACCGTATTCTATAATTGAGTATGGATTTATATGTTTTGATATAATATACACAATTCTTTATTTTAATGATAAAGTATTTATTGAAAATCCAATTTTAAATTGTCAAATACGTTGTGTCATATAAGATGTTTTGCAGACAAAATATTTTAGTTGCGATAATATAATGAGAATTACCCTCAGTTTTAAAAATTGTATTGGAAACATCGGTTGCAATATTTTTGTTTACATTAAATCATGTGAAATGTAAATTTCTACCATATTAAATGCATAACTAATAAGTACATTTTCAAAGACCAGATGGTTGTAAAATGAAGTCAATGTGTATAATATAGGCGTGTATGTAAGTAGCATATGAGTATGTTTGTTCTCAAACTATTTTCCACTTACATCTTAACTTATGTAATTTTGAGAACAAATACTGAAATAGTCTATGAATTCTGAAAAGTATTCTCAGCTAAAGTTGCCAGATTTTGAATTTACTAGACCAAGACAATATTGAATAATTAAAATCATAAACAACCATATTATTTATTTTTTTTTTTTACGTAAGCAGTTCATTTTAATTTTGATATGTAATAAAATTACATTTTATAATACATTACATTTTACTCATACAATTTATTAGTAGGTAATGATTACTGAAACATATTATTATTTGAATGAATCGTTTTTCAAAATTTGTATGTTAGTCTTAATTTTGTCATTGCATTTTCTGTAAGTCAGTCTGAAATTCACTATATACACCATACATTATTGTTTCTGTTATTATAAAAAACAAAATGTATAATAGGTTTTCTCTATAAGAGTTAGGTTATACAATGCAATAATGTGCATTACTCGGAATATCAAAAAAATGTTTTTCTACCTACATTAACCAAATAAAATAAATGACTGACGAAATTGGGATGTCAACCTTATTCTTAGCTGGATTTATGTATCATGGAGGTTATTTATAACTCATCAAAAAAACTAAAATACAAAAAATTACAACTTTCGATTTATTTAGCGTTTGGTTTGTGATTACATGCAAAATACCAATGACAATATTTTAATATAAAATATATTTTCTATTGATTAATCGATAATACAACTTAATAGTCTTGCCAAAGAAATGAAGTAGTACCAGTAAAATAACTAAATTGTTATTAAATTAGATATCACTTAATGAATGTATCTGTTATTTATCTCATATTTTTTTGACTGTCCTGCCCTTCAAACCAAATGCATTATTTTAGTAAACATACTTAAAACTCTCAATATCCCCCTTAATATCTACTCCATTCTCAATACAAATTCCACTACCGCCATTAAATCAGTAATTTCCTTTATTTTGGATGCTGGCTTTGTTATATAATATGTATGTATAATATATAAATGTAATGTATTATGTTTTATCGTATATAATTGTTAATATTGAGCTATCATAGTATTTACTAATAGCTAATAAAAAGAAAAAAAAATTAGATATCAATATGATTGCTTATAAAAACAGATTAACTAAATAAAATAATTAATAGGAATAAAAACTTAAATACTTGAGCTGTGAATCACTTAAAATTATGTTTTATTAATATGCTTATATTATAACTATGATAGATAAAATATAAACTTAAAATGTGGAACTTGTTGTGTTAGAACTTGGAGTTAATTATTTTTATAAATTAATGAATTATGCTTTTTTGAGACAAAATTGTCTTAATCTTTTTTTGAGGATTATGTGTATACAGTATGGTATTTGTTGTAATAATTGTGTTCACACAAATTAAATCAATAAGTCTTTATATGAGGTACATACAATTATTTAGATTTTTAATGATAAGAATGTCAAACTTTTTTAATGTTGAAAATGTTAGTGTAGTTTTAAGACATAGGTAACTATTTACTTGGTTTAAAATATAAAAATCACACTGTATCAGCCATTTTACTTATATTTGTATTATTAACACGTTCGATGCCAGCGTCGGATACGCTCCGACAGTGTATATTGATGCGCCTGGCCGGTGTCGGAGGGTATCCGACGAATGTTATATGAATTTCTTAAGTGTTCTAGAAAACTAGGCTGATAGTGTATGATCATAAAATTTGGTGTGGCTATTCAGTATAATTTTGTTAATAAATTTGTACAATTGGTTATTAGTTTCTGCCATTTTTGCGGTTTTGACAAGGTTTTATCTACAACCATGGTATAATGAATACAGAATGCTATTGTTTTTTTCAAAACCAACGTGGCGTGTAGCGAGTGATACCAAAATTACGTCGGCATTGAACGTGTTAAATAATTCTTCAAACTTTTAGTTATGCACTTATTAAACATTATTTTTATAGTTAAAAAATTAATTTACTTAAAAAAAATGTTTATAAAAAGACATTGGTCAATATACTCGTAGGTACTTAACATAGCTGAGAATTAATGACCTCTACAATTAACTTGTAGTGTTCAATGCATTTAATTTTACTGTTCTAACTTTTATTAATGCATTTATAAGAAATGTTTTACAAAATATTTTGTCTATGTTCTATTAGTTGTTTATTTATTTTTTATTTTTTCATTAAATTAATTTTTTATACAAATTTTACTCTACTAATTTACTTATTACTTTCTTTGTATCATGTTTTTTAAGGAATAAATAATTGTTGATCATTGATTAGAATTAAAATTTTAGTGTATTAGTATTTAATAGATTTATGTTTTGGATTTTCATCTAATATTCCCTTATATATTTTGTATTTAAGTTATGTGAAATATGTGACTTTATTTTTGAATTAAGTAGATATGTTTAAAGAAATTATTAACCCTAGTAAGAATAATAAATAGTTAAATCTTAATCTTATTAATTATTTGACATATTACTTAAGTAAACATATAAATGTTCTAGGCACAATAGTGTAGGGTTAGTAAAAATAAAATAATTAGCAAAAAAAAAATGTACTTACCTAACTATTATAAGATTTTAAATTCATAATTTAGTAAAATTGTTGTACATTTTTAACATTTTTTTACTAATTTTTGATTATAGATTAACATTTAAACATATCTACAGTTATTATAATTTTAATATTTAGTCTTGCTAAAATTTGATTTTATGTTTATGATTAATTTTTTTTTTCTCGTATATTTCTATCGATACGGCCGTCGGTTCTTTGTCAATATCTTTTCACTTTTGAAGGGGCAGAAGTGTGGCACTTTTTACCCCCTCCTCTTAAGAATTCTCACGTGTGTGGACTTAACTCCCAGTGGAGTGGGTCCGGGGGGGCAGTGTAGTGCAACAAGAACAGTAGCAGGGGGAGCGAGACTACAGAATTAATTCTGCATTTTATGATTAATTGAAAAAAAAACAGTAAAAAGTATTTGATATGTATAGACCTCAGATTTTTCTGAAGTAGATAGTTAAAATTAATCAACTAACAATTTGTTGTTGGTACTGAATTTTGTTTAAGTTGATTATTATCAGTTAGGTATTACCTTTACTTGTATCTTTTTATAATTTATTTTAATATTTTTTTTTTTAATTTTATGATTGCAGGTCACATTCAAAAGATTACTATGAAATATTGAATGTGCATCGTTCAGCAAAGCAAAATCAAATAAAATCAGCATTTCGTAAAATGGCTAAACAGCTTCATCCAGATAAAAATCAAGATGATCCACTAGCTGCTGAAAAATTTTCACAATTACGGAATGCATATGAAGTGTTGTCCGATGATAAAATGCGTAGAGATTATGATAGATGTGGTGAACAGTGTGTTAAAAAAGATAGTATGGCTTCTGGTCATGATCCATTTGCCAGCTTCTTTGGAGATTTTGGTTTTCATTTTGATGAATCACCTGGATCAAAAGAAATTCCTAAAGGTGGAACTATAGTTCTAGACTTGCATGTATCTTTAGAAGAATTATATAATGGAAACTTTGTACAGGTATAAATAGACCATCTTAATACTAATATTGTTGCATTATTTATTACAATTTTGTTGATGTAATAAAAAATTATAATTGGGTCATTTAGGTGACTAGGAACAAGCCAGTTATTAAACCAGCTCATGGTACAAGACAGTGTAATTGCCGACAAGAGATGATTACCAAACAATTAGGCCCTGGTAGATTTCAGATGATGCAACAAAATGTTTGTGACGAATGCCCAAATGTGAAGTAAGATTTCATCATATAGTGATTATTAAAGTTTATATCCTTGTGGCTTGCTTAATAATTTTTTTATTTTATGTTTTAGAATGGTTACTGAAGAGAATATGTTAGAAATAGAAATAGAACCGGGTATGAAAGATGGCCAGGAAACTAAATTCACTGCTGAAGGAGAACCACATATTGATGGAGAACCAGGCGATCTTATTTTCAAAATAAAAACATCTCCTCATTCAGTTTTTGAAAGACGGGGAGATGATTTGTATACTAATTTGACCATTTCATTACAAGTAATTAATAATTCATATTCAAATAATTTTGCTCTCTTTTATTTTCATTTAATTGATTTTAGTATTCTTTCTAATCCATAATATCCCTTGTTAGCTAATTGTATTCTTGACGACACCTCTGTCTTAAGTTCATTATCTTGAGTGATAATTGATCCTAGATATTTGAATTGTGATACTTTCCTAAATTTATGTCCTTCTAGCTCAATATGTGGTTTTAGTCCATAATTTCCGAGATAATTTCTGTTACTTCGACTAACAACCAGATAATCTGTCTTATCATCACTAACAGTTAATCCTACTTTCTCCGTGGCATTTATAAGTTTCTTTCTTAGACTTTTTAACATCTCAATATCATCTCCTAAGAGAGCAATATCGTGTACGTATGCTATGAGCCCTATTTTTACCTGACCTAGCTCAATTCCTTGCAAAACTTTCATTTTTCGTACTATTTTTTCCAGTTCCAAGTTTAACAGCTCTGGAGATAGTGCATTGCCTTGTCGGAGACCTGTTGTCACTCCCACGGGCTGTGATTTTGTGTTTGCTATCTTGACCTTTATATCTGTCTGGCTGATGCCAGCTCCAATGAGGTTTACAATTTTACTTGGAAATTTGAATTCTATGAATATATTTACTAGGCTTTTCCTATGAATAGAATCATAAGCTTTTTTTAAGTCCATAAACAATATTCGTACATCCTTGTTATATTCCCAGCTTTTTTGGAGGATCTGTCTTATAACAAAAATCTGATCTGTTGTGGATATATTGGGCCTAAATCCTCCCTGGTAGTCAACTAGTAAATTCTCTGCCATAGGTCTTACTCTATCCAGTATACAATATGCTAGAACTTTGTACGTTGTATCTAGTAATGCTATACCCCTATAATTACTACACTCTTGTGAATCATTTTTTTTATGAATAGGACAGATTAATGCGGTGCCCCAGTCCTTAGAAAGTCTTTCTTTGTGCCAAACTCTTTCTGTAATACTATGTATTTTATTTATCGTTAATTCATCTAGGTTTTTTAGCACTTCTCCTTGGACTCCACCCTCCCCAGGAGTTTTATAATTTTTTAGCCTGTTAAGTTGTTGTAATATTTCATCTTTGCTTGGAGGCGGACATTCAGTGTCATTAGGTTCCGTTGGCATCCATGCAAATGTTTCCACTTGGTTTTCACAGTTAAGTAATCGTCCAAAATAGTGTTTCCATTTTTCAAGTACTTTGTCCTGTTCAGTTACTAGAGAACCATTGTCATTTTAAAGGAACTTATTATGTTTTTTGTATTCTCCTCTAATTGAATTTATCTTCTGGTATAGTTGTCTAGTCTTATTTCCTCTATGATCAACTTGGCTTCTTCAATACATCCTTTGTATATTTCCGTTTTTCATATCTAAATATATTACTTGCTTCTTTTTGATATATGTATGTGTGTGTGCATATATATATATATATATATATATATATATATATATATATATATATTCTTGTTCTTTGTTGTTATTCTTGTTCTTGTTTCTTTGTTCTTCATAATATGTATTCATTAAATACACATAAAAAATTTAAAAGCATATTCAAATTTTGAAAATAATATACTTTTATCCAAGAAATATATATTTGTATAAAAATTAAATTATGATACCTTAAACCTTAAAGTGTTAAATTAGTAATTATGTTAAGTAAAATGCCATATTTGTACGGTTTTTTTATCACGAATATTGAAATTTATATCGCTAGTATTATATATGACTTAACAAGATTGATGTTTAAATACATTACTCTATGAGCCCTAGTTATAATAAATAATTGATTAATTTTAAAGTAAATGACTAGTTGTACTTTTTTATGACTCAATGGTTATTATATTTTAAGAAATATCTTAATTCTTATCTAATTTTTGTTCATAGGACGCATTAGTTGGCTTCAAAACAGAGATTACTCAATTAGATGGTCGAAAAATTCCTATTGAACGAACTACAGTGACTTGGCCTGGAGCAAAAATTCGTAAAAAGGGTGAAGGGATGCCTAACTATGATAACAATAACTTACATGGTTATCTCATCATTACCATTGATGTCGAGTTTCCTAAAAATGACTTTACTGAAAGTGAAAAAGAAGGTAATTATCTTTTTACAAAAAAACATACAATTTATCTATACAAAATTGGTATCTGTTTATGTATTTCTATGTTATTTAATCTTGACTTTTCAAAATAATTTTTCTTTTAAATGTTAATGTATATAAAGTTAAAACCTTATATTAAAAAAATGACAACTAGAAGTTGTTACTTAGTTTTACCATATCAAATTACTTATTGACATCTTTAAAATTATTTTTTTATTAAAATTCAATTTAGGGCTATATTTTTACATATTTATATTTTTTATTTCTCATTCTTGAGAAATAAATATAAATTAATTTCTTTATTGAAATTTTTCACTTTTCAAAAGTAGAATGATACTAAAAAATTTAAATTGTCAGTTGTGTTAATTTCATTTTAATTTAGAAACGTCTACCCTTCTTTTTTTACCTAAAAATATTAACAATTCAACAAACAATTATAATAAGTAAAATATGTATTATTCAATAAAAAATAATATTTTATGTTTACTTTTTCAGATCTCAAGAAAATATTAAGTCAAAACTCGATCAATAAATTATACAATGGTCTTAATGGATACTGAAGAAAAAAAATCTTTTAAGTTTAGTGCCACAAAAGATATTTTTCTTTTTGAAATTCTGTGATGTTATTAATTGGTCGTAGATTTATATGTAATATATTTACTACAATAAATGTGTGCTTATCAGTTTATTTATAAAGAAAAATTGTGCACATCTTTATTCACTGCGCAAACAAATTACATGTGACTAAATATAAATCCATATTTCTTTTTATACAAAATAGTGTACTTTATTGCCTCAAAAAAAGTAAATTTACTGATTTGTACTGTTTAAAGGTACCTATAATAAAAAAATGTCAGTTACTACATAATACAATTTATGTGTATATTGTATTATAAATATATCTATGTCTGTGTACATGTATGCTGATAACTCACATGGGTACAAATAGACTAACATTTTTGGGGAAATCTATAATTGTTTAGGATAATTTTTCATAAGTTTTATATACTGTTTTTTTTTTTTTTTTTTGGGGTTAACATAATTTTCGTGGGGCTCGACTTCTCCAGTGTATTTCTTGCCACTCTATTTGGTACCTATGATGCATTTGTCCGTAATACATGTGTCAATGTGTGTAAATATTATAATATATAAAGAAGTCTATATTCATTTATATTTAAATATTGTGCTCTTTAAGTTGACCAATGTTAATAACTAAATTTGAATGAATTCATTCAAAAAATTGTTATTATGAAGGATCATATTTCTATTAAAAAAAAAAATTGTAATTTTCCGAAGAATTTTGTCTAATCAATTCCCTTATATGTTTGTCATTTAATGTTTTGTGTTTATGATCGTTCATGTATTTAATTTAGTTTAGTTTTTTTTTTTTTTATATAAGAATATTTTGTTTGTACAAATGTAATTCAGGTAAAATAAAATAAATATACTTTATATACAAATTAATTATTTTTATTTACAAATTTTAAATTACTTAATTCACTGAACTATTGAATAATATCCGAGTTATGTTTTTGTCATATTTTTTATTGAAATTCTAAATTCAGTTAGTTTTTAAATTAAAATTAGTGAAAAATTGCATTTAGAAGATTAATAACATGGTATATCTGTTAAACGATTCTACTGGTAGTCAAAACACTTAATGGGTAGGTACTAAAATAGTTTTGTTCTAAAATGTATTCATCAATGACATTTTCCTGGGTTCTAGATGTGTTTTTTTTTTTATATAGTAATTTCTTGAAAATTTTTACTTTAGAAACTATTGAATGAAGTTTAGTGAACATGTTTTCAGTAGAAGTTTTAATTTTCAATACGTACGTATACATCTCAATGTGGATTGACAATGATACACGGTCACGGATTTAAATGGCACCGAGTCTATTATATTGTATTAGAACTGACATGACTATATGAGTGAAAATTGTGTCCAATAATATACCTACTAAGGGGCCGACAGTAATTCCCGAACTTGTAAACAAAGGCTTTTTTTTAAATTTTTTAATTATTTAATGAACGAAAATAACAACTGAGTGTTGAATTATCACAGAAGCGGTTATTTATGAAAAAGCAAGTAGTTTTTCAACATACATTTTTATACGTCTATGTTCTTATGGTGTTTAAATTCTACAGTTTTTAATTTTTTAGAAACATTTAAGTTACTACTCCATATAAACATGTTTCATATCAAGGGCTTTCACTTGATTAAGAATAAGGAATTCACATGTATCTCAAAGATATATAAATGGACGAAATAAACTTATTAGTGATAGTATTTAAATGGAAAATTAATTACACTTGGTCCAACAGTAGGATATGGTCATTGCAACCTTTTTGAAATTTCGAGTCTTTCCATTCTACTTTCAAAGTGAAAATATGTTCGTTTTTCAACACTCCGGGGAAAAAAAGCTAAATCTCCAAAGAAAATCAATTTGATGAGACCCTTGACATCTACTATATTATACCCAAATTGTTGATTTCGAATAACATTGACCGATACCTTTCTGTCGAAAACTCTACAGATAAGTAGGATTTAGTAGATATCAACGTTATAATCAAATTGATTTTTATTCAAAGTTTAGATTTTATTGTCCCAAAGTGTCGAAAACGCATGCGTTGTAATACATGCAGGGCCTGATTTAGGCTTTTTGTGGCCTTAAGCAAAATAAAAATTGAGGCCCCTTCAGTAGTATATATAGCCCCTTCACAAATAAGTAAACAAAACAAATATATAATTATAATTTATTAATATATTTTAACAAACATAGTTATGTTATACATTTTTTATTTCTACGGACTATAGATTTCTTGTACCTACCTATTATGTACAAAATTAAACTTTTTTTTTTATATATATTAACTAGATAAAAAGCTATATTTTTATACTTATAATTTAAATTAGCTGTTTTATAAAAAAAGTCATTTATTGTGTCATCAAAGTTTAAAGAAGATGTAAGATCACTTTCTATTGATAGTAAACCTAAGTTATCAATTCTTTCTTGAGTAAGTGTTGATCTTCATCATGTTTTAATCCTCTTCAGTACAGAAAAAGACCTTTCACTACTACAATTGGTACATGGTATTGATAAAAATATCCTCAAAATAGTTAAAATAAAAATCTGAGGCCCCCTAATAACGGAGGTCATAGGCAATTGCCTATCCTGCCTAATAGTCAATATGGCCCTGAATACATGCATGTATTGACTGAAAATTGAATAACAAAACACAACATTTTGTAATTATTTGAAAACAAAGACTCGAGTAGAAATATAGGTAGTAGAAAAAATGTGACCAAATTGAATTTCTTTTGAAATTGATATTTGATAGTCCAAAAGTGTCGAAAACGAGCATTTTTTCACTTCGAAGATAGAATGAAAAGAACCGAAATTTTAAAAAGATTTCGATAGGAAGGTGTCGCTCGTAGTTTTTCTAAAACAAAGAGTTGAATAGAAAATGGTAGAAAGACATATAGTAAACAAAATGGTTTTCTTCCATCCAATTTTAAGATCGAAATGTCGAAAACAAGATTATTTTCACTCGAAGGCAGAATGAAAAGCCTCAAAATTTCAAAAAGGTTTCGATAGTAAGGTGTCAATCGTAGATAATCAAAAACAACATGGCGAGTAGAATATAGCAGAAAAAATAATTCTAATCAAGTTGATTTACTTTCAAGATTTAGCTTTTACTATACAAATGTGTCAAAAACAAGCATTTGTTTACTTCGAAAGTAAAATGAAAAGACTGGACATTACAATGAGTTTTTGATAGAAATGTGTCGCTTGATGTTATACGAATCGAACAAAATGAGTGGAATATGATTTAATTAGAAATAGTAGACAAATTTGGTGTTCTTTTGAAATGTAGCTCTTTTGGCTCGAAGTGCCGAAAACTGACTTCTCTTAACTTTGAAGGTAGAAAGAAAAGACTCGAAATTTCAAAAAGATTTCGATAGGAAGGTGTAGATCGACGTTATATGATCTGAACGAGATGAGTGGAATATAATTTTATAAGAAATAGTAAACAAATCGATTTTCATTTGAAATTTACCTTTTTTTTTGTTCGAAGTGTCGAAAACGATCTTATTTTCACTTGAAGGCAGAATGAAAGACTCAATATTTCAAAAAGTTTTAGATAGGAAGATGTTTCTTGTAGTTATTCGAAAACAAAGAGTCGAGTAAAATATAGTAGAAAGACATGTAGTAAACAAATCAATTTTCTTTTGAAATCGACATTATTATTGGTCAAAGTGTCCAAAACGAGCTAATTTTCACTTTGAAGGTAAAATGAAAAGCCTCGAAATTTCAAAAAGTTTTCGGTAGATATATGTCGCTCAATGTTATTAAAATCGAACAAAGTGAGAAGAAGATAATTAAATTAGAAATAGTAAACAAATTGAATTTTTTTCAAAATGTATCTTTTTTTGGTTTGAAGTGTCGAAAACAAGAAAATTTCACTTCGTAGGTACAATGAAAAGACTCGAAATTGCCTAAAGTATTTTTATAGAAAGGTTTCGCTCGATGTTATCCGAAAACAAAAAAGCGAGTAGAATATAGTAGAAAAAAAGTTTTAATCAAATTGAATTACTTTCGAAATGTAGCTTTTTTTGTCCGGAAGTGTCAAAAATGTGTATTTTTTTAGTTTAAAGACAGAATTAAAAGACTCGAAATTACTAAAAGTTTTGGATAGAAAGGTGTTGCTTGTCTTTATTTGAAATCAACAAACTTAGTAGAATATAGAAGTTATATTAGTTCTAATCAAATTGTGTTTATCTCGAAATTTTACTTTTTTGGTTTTGATATGTGGATAACAATTATATATTCACAATTGATCAATATGAAATTGTAAACATATTTATGTTATGTAATGAGTCTTGTATAAAAAGTCAGACCATACAATATATATATATCACGAATTTTAGGATATAAAAATCAATCAAATAATTTTTGTAAAAAGAATAATTTTTTAGATGATTATTATCTGAGTTATAATTCCAACATTAAACACGTGTACGAAATAATTTATATCACCTTTCTGAAACTTGGAACGTTTATATAGGAATATATAAGTTTGGTGAATCTATTGGTTAAAAAAAATTTTTAACGGATTTGTAACTACAAATTTCGAGAAGTTTTTACGAAAAACCATTGGTAAATGATTTTTGTGGAAATTGTAACTTATTTAAATATATGTAAAAAGTATGTGAAGTGATAGTTTTCGAAAATATTTTAGCACTTACTTGTGATGTATCTTTAATCGCGCTCGAGACTAATACGAAACGCTCCCGGGAAAGTTCACAAGACTCCCAGCATAAATTTTCTGTAAAGACTATAATGGGCTTTTATCGGTCGGTACCCGGGTAGGGTGAAGCTGTCAGGGCGTTATCTTGTCCGAGGATTGAAGTGACATAAGACGAATTCCTATACCAACATTTTATCTTCCGGCTTTTTAAACTCTAATAATTCAATACATTAATCTGAAACGAAGTACCTGTTTTTTCAATATTGTTCGGAATGTTATACGAATGTATGTTTTTTAATTGGTGCTTAATCTTAATCTATAAGGTTTTGGTTTTTTTTTTATTTATTTATTTATTTATTTTTTTTTTGAAGGACCTGTGGTAGAATAAACCTCTGCGCACAGTGTTACTTTACGATTCGGTGTAAAATATACTGTTTATATATTATAAATTATAACATTTTTTTGTATAGTTGGTGGTTGGTTTTTTTTTTTACCTAACCGTTTAAAATTGAATACTATCGTTATAGTTAATAACACTACGAAAAAAAAAATGTTATGTTTATGTTGAGTTACATAAAAATCGTTGAGGTGATATATCTAGGTAGGTACCTGTTGAAAGATTATCAGAGTCGAGTAGACAATGTAGTAATAGCATATTTTTTCGGAGTAGGAACCCATATTTTTCTATTCTATTTAAATTTGAAATATTAATTTACATATCAAAATTTATTTAAGTTATATATATATATATATATAAAAAAAAAATCGTAATGTCAAGCGAAAATCACAGTGGGTGCTGTCTGAGAAAATTGATACACTCTGTTAAAAATATTAAAAAATTATTCTTCCCACGAAAATGTTGTTTTGTTAGTATCTAAAAGTGTGTATCTAAATAGATCCAAATATACACGTTAAAGTTTATATCGTTTTTTATGGAAGAAATGAATTCACAAAAACCTATATATATATATATATACAGTAATCCCTCGTTATCCACGTTTTTTTTATCCTCGGTTTCGAGTATCTGCGGTTAGGTCCACGAAAATATATTATTAATTCGATTTCGATTGCGATAACATTTTCCCGTTTTACCCGAAACGAACCTAACCAGGAAGAAGAGGAAGAATAACCTGTGAAGCTGGATTTTTCTTCTAAATCAATAAATGAGGTTTTTCATTGGCAATCCAACTGACTGAACGAGTTCTTGAGACAGATCCACTCACTGAAAGAGCATTAAAGTTCAAAGAGGAATCCAGGAATTGTTGGTGCCATACGAACAAGTTCGCAAAGATGTAGAAAATAAAAGGGAGCATACATCTATTACTAATTTTTTCCATCCTTCTTAATATGTATGTGTAGATAATAATAAATAAAAATAATAGATGAAAAATAAATTAGTTGTATGAATTAAAAACATATTAATTGATTAATAATTGATTTTTAAAATTAAAATAAATCAAACCTAACCTAACTCCATTTTTACATTGATTTATGGTCTCGTTATTCGTGGTTTCGTTATCCGTGCAGGTTTGCTGGAACGTAACCTTCGCGGATAACGAGGGATATCTTACACTATAAAACGAGCAAGAAACCTATTTCCAGTCATGCCATCTCGAAAACGGCTCTAACGATTTTTCTTATATTTCATATATAAAGAGTTTTTGACCTCAGGAATCCAATGGACTTAGTTAAAATTTCAAGAACATTTCATTTCTATGAGTTTTCATAAAAAATCTTTATACAGTAAAAGTATCTGTGGGTGAGGTTCGCGGTACGGCAACGGACGGCGGCTAGACGTGGCCGCCCAAACTTCCCCTTCCATATCACCGTCGCGCGACGTGATAGTTCATATCTTTATACGTTGCTAATGGAAAACCTTTCTTGGGACCGCGATGATGACAATGCGACGTTCTGGGTTCTGGTAACCTACAATTCGATTCTCCTTGCATGTAGCGTTCTCCCTGCATCGGACCCCCAGATTCTCCCTGCATCGGACCCCAGCGTGTCCGACGGCCAGTCGTTGAGTGATAAAAAAAAATAATACACATTTAACTATTTAAATGATACAAATAATACTTTTAAAATTCAAAAAATTAATTTTTTAAATAATATTCACAAATTTAATGGTAAATATCTTTTAATTTTACATTTTCTGAAACATTTTATTAAACAGTACTTCTGCAAAAAGAACAAATTCAAAACTCAAATTCAAACTTCCATGTATATACTTATCAAGTAAATATTAATATTTTTTATTAAATGCAGTTTACAAATTATTTTATGGAAAAAAATTTATTTTAAAATCATAAATTATAAAATTTTCTTCGTTTAATTACACGAAATTTCCCACGTATACCTCATATTCGGAAAGTACCAATACATTTTTTAAGCTTTGAACTTTCACTTTATCACTATCTGCATTGGGGAATTCGCGATTTCATGGTAAAAATAATTAACTTCATGAATTCTCCCCATAACACTAATGCAATATTTATTTATCTTTGCACCATTATATCTAAAAATTTTGCACGACAATCGACTATAAGACCCATACCATTTGATTCCTGAGGCTTTTCTCTAACAACCTGTATATGTCTTAGTTGGGGAATTCATTGGCCAGAGCGTCCTTAAAATCTTTAAGATATTTTTTTTCATAATACCCTAAAAAAATATAAATTTATAAATATACAAAGATAAAAAATTCGCTTGACATTTTAAGATTTTATTTTTCAAATATTATTTCCGAAAACAAATTATTAAAAAATAGTAAAATTTCAAAACACAACATATTAAGTTTATACATTAAGGGTGACTTTTGCAAGCTATAATTTTCTGAACATTTTTTATTTATCAACGAAAATCTACTTACAAAAAAATAAGCATACTTTTTTTGCATAAAAACAATACAGTGTAAAATAACCGCACCTTATTTACTAATAAATAGATTGGAGATCTACTACTATATCTTATGATCGGAGATCGGCCTTCCTGGTACTATATATATATATATATATATATATATATATTATATATATATATATATATATAAACCGGATGTCGTATACAACTCGTATTTTTGTTTTTTTATGTTCTATATTTTGTAACTCATTACAACAAATCATAATATAGCCCATCGTTAAGGTTCCTCCATGTTATATTGCTAGGTTCAATCACAACGAGTCCAATTCGGTGGGTTAGGTAGATCCTAACACTGTTAAATTGATTTTCGTGAGTGGGATCCTTTTGATTAGGTACGATCAAGTTCATTTTATCATCTACTCTGCATTAAACCAAAAACTGTAGAAGTAATCGGTCTTATTTTATAACTTGTCTTTTTTTGACAAAACATATTTGGTATAAATCAAGAAAACAGTGTTCAACATGAAAAGGAATATTTTATTGGTTTAACACTGATAATTATCTTAATATGACATCCATTAAAACTTGAATCTAACATAGATATACATAATTTCATTTTTATGGTTAAATATAATTTAATTAAACATTAATAATAATAATAATAATAATAATAATGATGATGGTAATTAAAAAAAAACAACATAAAAATGGTAATTGTAATGTTTATTTTATTTACTCAATAGCATACTCTATACGGAACTGGTCTTGAACCATGACCAGAACTCATAGTACCATTATCTTCTTCATCTGTATCGTTATGAGGATATGATCCGTGATGCTGTATAGGCATCATGAATGTGGTCTCGTGCAAGTTTGTGCTCCTACAATCTCTAGAACTCTGATTAGATCCACGTCTAGAACTAGCGCAAAAAAAACGATTTTTGTATTATTACTTGTTTTTGTTTCTAGCATTTTATTTACAGTAAAGTTTGCTCGGAACCTATAATCACCTACTGTAAAATGCGCATTTGCTTAAGTCACAAAAAAACTCACTCGGGTAAGGGTAACAATCTTCTCTTTGGTTTCTTCATAGGCTCGCACGTTTTTGAATTTCTCTCGATGTCATCTACAAATATTGTATGTTTGTATGTAAGTGCTATGCTATATAATTTGAAGTATATTTTTACAAAATTTAAGTCGTGACAAAAAAAAAAAAAAAGAATCGTTTATGATTATTTATTATTAAACGTTTATGATAAGTATTTATTCTGACATACGAAATATATATTTATATGTACATATTAATTTTTTTAATACGTTTCACTTTTAAAATTGGCATTCACATTTTGCCAAAAATACTTATCATCAAATTTCATAAATTCAATTGAATGAAAATATATAAATAAACTTTTGTATTTCTACATATGTTCATATTGTTTGAAAATAAAATTATTAAAGTTAAAAATCACTTTGTTTAAAAATTCAAAATATTTGAACTTATCGATACTACTATGAAATATATATTATTTAAGTTCACATAATATGTTGAAACAAACGCAATACGTAATACATAATTCGCAATCGTATTAAAAAATAAAAACATTTAATTGTTCAGCGTTTTACTAAATAACGTGTCTTACAAAATTCATGAATCGAACTCGTCTGACTTTTCGAATCTTCGTTGTTATTGTCCGAATAGGAAGGTATTCGTTTTGGTATTGGCCGTCTTAAAAAGTTCGTGTAGTCAGCTTGTGAACAGTACTAAAAAACACATACGATTACAAACGGTGTAAAATCGAAAACTATTCGTTTCGCATTTAGTTTGTTTTATAGATGTTTTTTTTTTACCAATCTGTTACAGTTGCATATTTCCAAATTTTCACCGCAGTTGGTGCAAAAATACTGCTTGTTTCTTTTCGGCGATTTCGACGGAGAAATTTGAAAAGTTGCGTATGGCGAGATTTCGTTGTAGTCTAAAAATCGAACAATTATGTTAATAACATTTAATTTATTTACTATTTAGTTCACAATGTATGACCGTCGAAAGACAATATAGTTAACCGAGCACATTATTGGTTAATGTCGAAAATCGTACGTTTCTTATTCAAAGATATTATTTCGTCAACTTATATTTATGCAATGGTTATTGATTAGTTTGTTTATTTTACTTGATTCGTCATTGGTTAGTATGGTACTCTTTGACTTAAACGGTGTACACGTTTCATACGCGTCCGAATGCATTTCCGACTTAGAACAGCTATTGTTTTTTAAAATCATATTATTCGCTTCCAAATGACGTTGGTTCTTTTTATACATATGTCCTTGAAAACAAAAATCAAACAATCGTTATACCGTAGAACAATACAGGGTTATACGCTTAAAATGTTATGTTTCAGTTTCAAAGTTGAATATTGAACGTGCCTGTGTCAGGGTATTACAAATAAATAATACCATCGATTAAAGATTATAGGATAAATTATTATTATTATTATTCCATAACCGGTGACAACGACTGTTTATAATATTCATCTTGTCCATTGTTTCCAATATTAATCCTATGCATTTATGTTCAGGCAAAGAGCCGTCGAAACCAAAAACCAAAAACTTCCGTGGAATAACTACCCCCGAGAAAAGGAAGCCCGTGGAAGATGGTTTGCCGTCGATATTGTTCTACGCAAACGTGCAATACGGTATCGAACAAAGTTTTTGCATGGTACATTGTTTAGCCTAGACTCATAAACTGCGTACAGTTTATGTGATATAAAACGATCGTTCACACTTACTGTATTTATAACATATTATCAACGAGACGCTGATAACTACGAGGGATAATACGGCCAACGCAAGTGGCCACATGACGGCTATGTTGTAAATGGTGTGCATTATCTTGTCGTTGACCGACAACGCTTCTTTATCGAAATTTCCTGAAAAAAAAAATGAATTACAATGGAACGATTACGGTCGCATTTTTTAACTACTCTTGGTCACAACCGGAACACATTGTGCGCGTTGACCGATAAACGCACCAATAGTGCAATGTTAACTGAACTCTTGGAGTGGGGGAGGGGTTAGGACTTTTAGAACTATCAGTAAATTTTTGTGTATGTAGGTTTAAAATATATCACACGCCAACACAATATTAAAAACAAACATTTATTAATCGCCTATGCATAATTTACCGAGTAAAATAACAATACACACATAGTTTATTTAGTTTTAATGATTAAAATTTATAAAATTATAAGTTTAAAAATATATTTTATTAAACTTTGGCAAATTGAATGAATGAATGAATGTTTATTTAGCAGTTTTGAAATTATTTACATAATATTGACATTTTAAAGTTACACTGCAACATCTACCACTAACGATGTTTCCTTGTTTTGATAGACGTGAGTCTCAAGAAAAAAAATAATAAATAATAATAATAATAATATAAAATTGGTTAATTATTTTCGATAATTATTTATAATAATGTTGCATGCTTACAGTTAAACGATTGAATATTCTCAAAATTCATTTTTTCAAATATTTTCCAATGTTACTCAGTTAGAGTTGTAAATATAAAATAAAGATCAATTAATTATTATTAGCCTAAACAAATTTTTTTAAATAATTTTTGTTATCTGGGAGGGAGGGGCAGAAAATACATCAAGAGGCTTAGCCTCAATTAATTGCGCCAATGAATTGCACAAAACTGCATTGTCAAATGATTTGACCACACTCACGGTGATAACGTATTTTTTTTTTAATATCACACACACACACACACACACACACACACACACACACACACACACACACACACACACAAACAAACAAACCTCCGTAAGCCGTCAAGGTCGACGCGGTGTACATCGTTGACGTCATACCGGCCGAGTTGAAGCATTTGACCAGAATGTTATAGTTGGTCGACGGGTTCAGAGCTTCAATCGAGTATATTCCGTTTGGCGAGATGTTTTCATTGACTGCAAATAAACAGACGTGTTATTACGTCGTTCCGAATAGGACGCCCCGAACACGTATAATATTTTATGGTGGCCATTATTATTCACAATAGTTTTACATATATTTTACATATCAGCACGTTCGAATGCCGAGCATGTTCGACAGTAAATCAATTTTCGCGGGGGGGCATTCGAATATAAGCTCTCCAACACAGATAAATGATTCATGACCCAAATAAAGAGACACTCGAATATTGGAACCCATGAATAAGAAATCCGGTCTTAATATGCATCACTACTCGTTTATATATACGAATTTATTTATTATTTGTATGTATATATTTTTTTTTTTTTAGTGAATTTTCATGGAACGAGAAAAGCACAAAATATTAAGGCCAATGTTTCAACATGTTTTGAATAATTATATCGGTCGGATTTGATACTGTCGATTATTGACGGTTAAAACAATAGTGATTCAATTCAAAGAAAAATGGTTCCATTAATTTTGCTGCGTGTTGGTTAAGCTCAATAATAAATATGAACACATAAATATTTATGTATAAAAACCTGATTTTATTAAGTACGTAATTTGAATTAAATTTTTCTAAAATATTTCGTTTTATATTATAAAACTCATATTTTTTTTTTACAAATTTACTCATTATTGTGAGAACCTTTATACTTTATTCAGACTAGATTGTAATGAAAATCCACTTAAATTTTCAGTTGTTTTTATTCAAAAATAATACTGCTAAAAACTGGAAAATTTCACTAATTATTTAAATTAGGATTTAACTTTCTTACAATTTTCAAACAAAATTGGCCAAATTCAAAATAGATTATAGAACATTATTTTGGGTTTCTTTTTATCGTAAACAATAAAAATGTATAAATAATTTTTCAAAATTGAAAATTCTATACGTTTTTCCTCGTATACACATTTTAAAGGGATTCGATCATTTTTGTAAGAGTTTAAACTTTTTTGATACGCCAATACAGATCTCTTATGAATAATATTTAATTTGGCCAAAACAATTTAGTTTCAATAATCAGTTAATATAGTAATTCGGATAAAAGTGTAAAATTATTTTATCTCATTGAATATTAGATTTTTATCATCTCAAAAAATTAAACTTTTAATAAAGTTATACTCTAAAGACCAGACTCTCTACTGAGAACTGTTTTTAGATAAACGATTTATGGCCATTTCCAAATTTAAAATGAAATCATACAGATATGTTATACATCAGGTGGATCAGTCGTAACATTTATTTACCCCACACCATTGTATAACTGGATTTTATTGAATTTGAAAATGTTTTTTAATTCGATTGTCTACGACTGACGTGATTATATATAAATACAATAGTTTTGAGGATTCAAAGGATATAACTATAATATTATAGCTTACGTTTATAACAATTACAAAGATTCATGAAAAATTCAGTAGGTTGATTATGATAATTATAATACAGTATTTTATTACAATTTTAAGTATTACCTTATATGATTTTGGTTGCTGGAAATTTGAGATAGTGGAATTATACATGTCTATAATTGTTTAGTGAACTCGATCATGCGATCGAACAAACATTTGAATAGTAAGCACGGTTTACTTTGTTGGAATCTACACTCTGTGGGAGATGTCTATTAAATTGAATTTATACGTCATGTGTTCAGTACTTCAACTGAACTAAATACTCGAAGAAATAAATATGATCATAATATGTGAACATTGTGTATATTATATTTTTTATTCATTTTTTTATATTATTATATTATATTATATTTTATATTATTCGAATATTGAAAAAAAACGTCATATCGTCATTCGTCAGCGTTATTGTTAAAACTTTTGATTTTTGAAGGTTTCGAATATTTTCCTTGTAGTCATTAGAGTCTCTGTGATCGAAAAAGTTTAGGAACGTTTTCCATGATATTTTACCGTCGATTTCTCTGACGGGTACAACAACATTTGATATTACGTATGTTTTATTGTTATAATTTCAAAATTTTACCTATTGCCCATTCCTTTTCAGTTGTAAGTTTTTTGTACACGGAAAAGTGTGAGATCGGACAATACTTGGAATTCCATTTTTGCAGATGAATCAAAAATCCCGACACCATCTGCTCGATAGCCTGGAAACAAGTGCACACGGATACAAACATTATGAAGGTTTAGAATCACAGTGACGACGACAGACGACAGTCACAATAACCGATGAAAATGGACTTCAATTACTTCGTTTTGGGTCGGAGCAGTCGGCGTTTTGCCCTGGTACGTCTTTACGTTGAACGGTCTGCTCTGCATTCCGTGGCCCACCCGGTTGCTGGCCGAAATGCTGAACGCGATCGTGGTGCCGCATTTGATGTTGGACAGGGTGAAAACATTTGATTGCGCGGGCAGTGATATTTCGGTGTACATGTTTTCCGGTTCCTGTGAATTCCACATGGTGGCATTATTAAGACGAATGTCATAATACACGTGGTAATATTTAATACAATTGGAAACACACAATTTTTATTTAATAATTAACTATTAAATAATATGACCTAAACTATCGAACGCACATTCAAAATCAAATCGAATAAAAAGATAGAAAATAAATATAATTTAGTCAGGGTATTATGAAGGATTGATTTGTACTAATGAATGATTTTGATATCTAAAATCATCGTGTTGAACTAGGTCAAAATATTATGTATACACAGGTTGTCTCACAAAGATAATATACTCGTAACAATAGTTTGTATCAGATACTTGACAACATGTATACATATTTAAATATGGACTGCGACATTCTAAAAGGGTGTAAGCGACATTTTCGAAATTATTCAGGAGTGCTAAAATACAATTTTTTACCATCGACTTAGCTTATCTTTGAATATTTTTAACTTTAAATAAAAATAAGTCATATAGCACAAAGTTTGGTTTTAATCTATTTTAAATGATCATTCAACTATATTTTTTACTGATCATTTATATTTTATATCAATTGAATGTTGATTATAATATTGATTTTGGCGAGTATTCCCTTATGGATTGTCGCCGTCGATATGCTTATTAATTTAACATCTTTAATCTTTAATCACGTTGTTTTTCTTCTTTTCATCTCTTTCTAAAACAATTCTTGTGCTAAATATTCGACTGATTGTTCATATAATATATGTGTACTCACGTCGATGTATTTGTACGAGAGCAAATACTGTTGGACGGCGTACGTGTTTGGTGCTTTCGTCCAGTTCACCGTGACGTTTGTCCAGGACACGTCGACTACGCCCAAAATCGGCGGTTTCGGAGGCTCTGTGTGTTTGTGATAAAGTTTCGCATTAACAATCATCGAAAGGCAAAATATTATCAAATTTTTTTTTTCGGCCCGGACGTGCCGTTACACAAATGTATGTAGTATTCGACAGTGAAAATAATTCTTTGTTTTTTTTATTTATTTAAATGTACAGTAAAGACGCTTGTTTATGGCTGAACTATCTTATATGTGGGTAACAATAATGTAAATATTTTTCATTTTAGTATGTTTTGATATGTTAATTATAATAAATTAATTAACATGTTTTAAATTAATGCCTCGCCTCGTATTTTTATCTTTAATTTTTTAATTTCGAAGCATCATCTTCTGCTGATTATTATTAAGAAAGTAATGTAGGTATTGTAACAGTTATGTACATTGAACAGTAAAATTGTTTGTACATACATCACAAATTTTCTTTTGATATAAATTGTTAGATTTCATTATTAATGTAAAAATATTTATTTGTAAACTATTATTTAAAATCTCAAAAAAAAAAAAAAAACCTGACCGAATAGTGTTTAGAAGCCATTATTTGACTTAAAGTGTTTATTAACATGACATTTGAAAATTTCTTTTATATTTGTATTTTAATCTTAAATCCATTAAATTCCATGTTCATATTATTATAGTACAGGTTAGGAAAACACGAAAACACGTCGAATATCTTGCGATCAATGCCGTTTGCAAAATAATCTTTTGGTGGAGGAGGGTTAGTATTAAAAGGAGTTTATTATCATGATATTTGAAAACTCGATAAACCTCCATACATTAAAATTTGCATATTTGACATTGTTATCACCTACAATAATATTTTAATTTCTCTTCCACAGAGCAGCAAGTTTTTTTGAAAGTGCATTGTATACAAAACAAGTACGAAAAGTTAACTGCCTATAATCTATTGTATTTGACGGAATATTCGATACGGACTTTAACCAAGTGTTGTCCAGAAGGATGTTATCCATCGAGGTGGGTAATATAGGGGTCACATAACATACTATGGTTTAGCTTATTACCGTTTCAGGGGGTAAACATTTATTCCGATATAACTCCGTAATTTTTGTAATATTTCTGAAGAAATTTACGAAGTGGGTTATACCGACACTCTTGGCCATTGACTCGGAGTCACGATACCACAGCCAAAAAGTTTAATATTTATCACACTCTAGCGTTATGCTCCAATATATTATGGGAAGCCGGTAGAATACGAAAAAAAAATATATGTTTCATGTTTTTTTTTTATTAAATTTCATTTTATGGTTGATCGAGCGCGGTGGTGATTCAATAGCGTCGTGTGTGACTCGACGATACGTACTACTATAGAAACCGAAAGACTAGGCCCCGGATTTCATGGCAGAATGCATTTTTTTATATTCTCTAAGACAATGCTGATCAAGTACGTTATTCGTTTCACGAAACAGACATTTTAACAGTGAACATTTAAAAAAAAAATCTTAGTTTTATATATCGGGAAGTTTAAAACGAAAAATATGGTCGAAATAACAAGGTTTAGTCAGCTGTGATATAATGACGACCGACGAGGCGTTATGTTTATAATTATTTATCTAATTATTTTTGTCATATCGCATATCGTCGTTTTAAAGTTATTTTATGTCAATTAAATCTCAAAATGTGTTTCAAATAGATTTTTCGTGATTAAAAAAAAAAAAAAACATAAAAAAAAATAAAAGTGTTTTTTTTTTTTAAATGCAGTCAAAGAGTCAATTTTCAGGTCAATTTCGGTTGTTATTTCAAGAGGATTTTTCGACAGTATTCAGGGCGTTTGAATCCGGTTCCTAATAATGACATGATATACGTATATATATTACGCTCACCGACTACTAGCACCGAGGTGGTCACGTTTTCCGACCCGTACACGTTCCAGGCCGTGCAAGTGTAGTTGCCCGAGTCCACGCCGGTTACCGAGTCCAAGTGCAACGTGAAGTTGTCGTAGACCAGACGCTGCGACTGCAAGTCGACGGGCTGACTGTTGAACGTCCATTTCACGTTGGGCGTGGGCACGCCGGAGGTGACGCACGGCAGGTCGACGTCCACGTGCCACTTGGTCTGTATGGTGGCGTGGAAGTTGCCGATGGCCGCGGGCATGCCTAGATTTCACGCGGGTTCGGTTCGTCAACATCGATATAATAAAAAAAAAAGAAAGAAAAACACCCGTTGTCCATCGCGTTATGCTCGGACGTCGTCATGCGTGCGGACCGACCGGTGAACGTTATTGCCGACTGACGGGGAGTCTTAGATCGTTGAAATGTTTACGATTTATTTTTTATTTTATCTTTTTTTTTTTTGGGGGGGAGGGATTAAAAATCTTTTCACGAGTATCGTCAGCACTTCAAACGTTTAAACTTTCGTGTAATACCCATATTATTCATAGTAAAAAGACAATCTATACGTACGTGTATAAATCGTTCTAAACTATTTTAAAATTAAATATAAAAAAAAATGTTACATAGCGGCATATTTCCATACTTTTGTTTTGTTAAATCTAAACTATGCTAGTTATTTGTAAAATTCGATTTTATTATGAATTCGCGTGAATATAATGAAGTTTGGCATTAAACGAAACAAATTACGATTTCCCGGATTAAAATCATGTGATCGAATATATATTATAATTATCTACGAGTTTGAAGTCGATTTATAAGAATTTAGTCGATTTATAAGAACTGCTTCTAGAACTGCATGTAATTTCGAAACTTTCATAAATGTTTAAATTAATTTACTATATCCCTTGATCACTTATTAAACTACATTATCAATGAACTTGTTACTCGTAATCCATAACCAACTCTACACTCACAAATCTAGCGTTGTTAAGTTATACAACTTTAATAATATGTTATTATCTTTATAAAATTTGTTTCTAAATATGTACACATCGTAATATTTCTTAATTTTATCGTCTGTTATCGTCGAGATAAAATTTTACTCGCAGAAATTTCAAATAGTAATTATGACAAACATCTTATTACAACCAATCCTATGAACGTGTTTAATTCTCGGTTTCTAAACTTGATTCATAAGATATTTTCTCCGTAAAGTTTATGAATATCGGGTCTGATTAATTTCCCGACTTAATTAAATTGTGAAAGTCATCCACTTTTGATTTGATATATGAATAATAGCTTAATTCAACGGAATAAAAATTATTATTAAAACTATCTGATATTCGGTAAGCATATTACTTTTAAGTTTCATCGTAAACAGCAGACACCTGCAATCACGATATGAAAGAATGTAATACATATGGACGAACATTGTTCATCGCATAGTTTGCTGAGACATAAAATAGGGGCCTGAAAAAGTGTTTTTTTGCTTTTTTGTTTTTACGGTTTTCCTCAACACTGTTTGATTTTCCGTGCTCATGTCTAGTGACTACGGCGACAGTGTGACGTATAGACCTTAACTTCATCACGTAATAAAATTATGGTCTTATACACGACACGATATCATAGCATGACGCATAAACACATAAGTAGAGTTATATTACTACAGCGGTCCGACATCGAAGCCACTAGAAACGTTTTTATAGTGTTCACCCGGCCGAATGTTCACCGCCGCCGCACGCGTATTATCGTCTACGTCAGTGTTGCCCAACCTTTTTCCTTCGGCGGGCCACTTTGGAAAACAATTATCTTCAAGCGGGCTACAGAGTAAAAAAGTACAAAAATAATTGTATGTATTAGACTTGTTTCCATACCTTTATTGTCTATTGAAAAGATTATGGATTGAGGTGCACTTTGTAGGTACACATCAGTTTGATCAACTTTGAGGATATGAGCATTTGAATTTCAAACAGATTTTTCATTTTCAGTTAAAGAAATACAAGCTCAAATTTCACATAAAAAATAAGCGTAAAACATTTTTATATAGTTTTTAGTTTTATCACTATAATTATTATTGTATTTTGGAATACATATTTAAAAGAATTCATAATTTAATAGAAAAATTATTTTTTAATTATTTTACTTTTTTTTTTTTAATTGTTTTTATTTTAGAAAATTCGTTAAGGGGCCACATAGAATTCCTTCGCGGGCCACATGTGGCCCTAGGGCCGTGGGTTGGGCACCAATGGTCTACGTCGACCACACAACACGAATTGGCTCGATCGATATATACGCGTGCGGTCGACTACTCGGTGCCGTCGTCGTCGGCTTCGTCGTCGACGACGTCGTCGCAATAACATTGTTATAACGCTGAATGTAATTACCGCCGGACTTGACCGTCGACAGAGTGGCCGTCCGCGACTTGTCGCTCTCGCCAACGCTGTTTGTGGCAGTTATCCACCACAAATAGCTGCTCGAATGTCTGAACATGGACAACTGTATCTGCCGGACGTGCGGTTCGAACGTCTGCGATTTCACCGCGCCTTGCATCCCGTTGATTTTCTAAACGACCGAAACAAACGTGGTGTAACAATTATCATTCGACGGAGAGACAGTTACATTTTTCGCAGTCGCGCGCCATTTCGACACCGGGCAAACGGTCGCGAACTCGAACGATGACTTATCGATTGACTTCTCTGACCGTCACGGGAGAAGAAAAAATGGAAAAATGAAATACCGTCGAGATCACGATGTTTGCACTGGTGAAAATTGCGTCGGGTTCATGGAATAGCGAACGAAATAATTTAAATACTATACGTTTGTATTGCATTGTTGGCGGCTGTGGGTAAACTTTGTTGGAAGAGACGGGGAAGAATTCCGGTTTGTCACCTAATCTAACATTCTAATGATAGGCTCTAATAGAAACGAGTTCTAGGAGGGTTCGACTAAATTTGCATGATTTTCAGGAATCGAGTCGAAGTAGATATTAGTAAGTGGTGAAACTTTCTGTGACTATTGCAAACAAAGAAACTTGTATCTGCCGACTCATTACAAAATGATATTGGTATTATCGTGTTAACGTGTACGGTTATCTGAATATCTTTAAATTAAGTACGATAAATCTAAAATGCGATTAAGTCAAAATAACTAATAGTTCCTGCATTTCAACAGCACTCTCAATACCCAACTGTAGTTTATGAGACAATTCCGTTAGTTATTACTTATTAAAAAAATTAAATATTCTTACTTCTACTCGCACGCAACGAACTCGCAATGATAGCGACGGTAATGAAACTGTCATTTAATGATCTGCTCAGAGCTAACAGTGTTTCTCGAAATCCAAAGATACAGTATGTGACAACGTGTCGATATTCTAACACACCACGTGATAAGTGATTGTCCGAAATTTCAATGTTTAGGGCTGAAAAGACGCCATAGCTTCCCCTCAAACGACGCTGCTGCTGAACAAACGGTCGAAAGCGATTTCACGGAATCCAGTTGCACGTGGGGCGGTGTACTCTTATATAAATATCAACGATTTTTTTTCATACGTGTGTAGGTAAATGCGTCGAATACAAAACAGCTGTACGCAACGAGCGCGCGTGGCGACGCGTACTCGTATTTAATTTACGGGCCCGCGATCTAAAGCGTGTAGTTATTATGATAACAATAACAATAATTATAATAATAATAATAATTTTAATAAAAATAATAATAATAATATAATTGTTGTTGTTTTTGTTATTATTATTATACGGCGTTTAATTTATGGCCGTACTTAGAGGCGCGTAATAGCATTATTAATATCGTCATAATAATATTATTACAGCAGCTGTTGAAACGTATGGCTGTTTCGCTATTACCGTTCCTCGGTATCGTGGCGTTTCATGGCTGTTCAAAAAAAAAAAAAAAAAGAAAAAGGCTCTTTTCACGAGAAATATGTGCTTTCCGACCGGATCACTGTCTGACAATATTATAATATCGACCGGGATACGTACAACACGCGTACCTTAAGTGAAATATTATCCGAAAACCGTTATTATTTCCAACGACGTCGTTAGTAATTTCTAGTCATTGAAAAAATACTACTACCCTTGTAATTATTTTAGGTGTACTGGCTTGTAGATAATAATCAATTGAAATCACTAACAATTTATTTATCGATTGAAATAATGTGACGTATATTACCTCCCGTTCGTAAAGTGTGAAGTGTTTTATTTGACCATTTGGATGTTTCGGTGGTATCCAAGATATGAGAGCCATGTTCGGTGACAAAAGCATCGCTTTTAAACCAGCTGGTGCTTCCGGCACTAAAATATATACAATTTATGAATTTTTATTATCAATACTATTTTAAGATAATATGTTCCATAAATGATTCAAAACAATTGAAGCAATGTACATGAAACATTTTTTTTTCGTTTTCGCGTTTTTTTGTTCTATGATTTATCTTTAAATATTATAACTTAAAAATGCTCTGTTTGTTTCACAAAATATTATTGATTTTCCTTCAAATATTAAACTTATGAAAGTTACGAAAAAATTAATTTTAGAATATTTGTTTGTTTATTTTAATTGGATTCTATTTTACTGAATTAAATTTGCTGTACCAACCGATTCATTTTACATGTTTATAGATTTTTTGATAGAAAACATTATGCGTGAGGTTTTTAGATATTACAAAATAATGGTTTTTGGGTAATATAGATCAATTCAAAAAACAAATAAAAATTATTGCAGATTAAATTTTCGAAAATAATTATCAACGCTATAGGAATATTTATCAATGTTCCTTTTTTGGCAGTTGTTAATGTTTTTTTTTTTTATAAGAAATAGTGACCTTCAATTCAGAATTACTTCCAATTTTTCCGATACACTGTCTTCTCAAACTATAAAACTGATTTCAAACGGTACATGTGGAAAAAAAAGTATCTATCATTTAAACATCTTACGGCTTTCTGAAGTTTTACAAATAAGTGGTTTGCTTGATTTGCCTGGACCTTGAATTGTGTTTACTTTTATAGAAAACACATAATCGGTGAAAGTATCGAGATTTGTTATCGTTGCGTCATCGCCATTATGGAAGACTTCAATTTCGTTATATTCACCTAGAATATAGAAAAAAAAAATTATAACAGCTATTGTTTTTAATGTAGGTAAGCAAATAAAATATGTTATATTATAGCAGGCCAAATGTCCGCATCGTTATGTAACGATATACAACAAGCTGAAATTCGTAAATCTTTTTCATTAATTTTTCTTATGTAGTTTCTGAGTAACGGTCACATTATATTTATATTATATTATATAGGGTTAATGAAGAAATAATAAAACACACTGTGGAACTCTAATTATTAGCCACAAAAGTTTTAAAATATATGTTTGTAATGTATTTGTATTGTTATGTTCTAGAATGTCAGTGTTCACCGTGACATTACAACTGTTTCTTATATTTATTCGATGGATTTTTTTATTTCAATTATATATTTTTGAAAAGTCGCAATAGAATTTACTAATTATTTATTTAGATTACACGGTAAAAACAAACGATTCCAAACGTTTTGTTCTTGTCATATATTACACTTAATTAAAACAATATATAGTAATATATTTTTTTATATTGCAAACTTTATTTGAAAATAAAATTAATGTTCTGTAATGGCTTTAGGCTTAGAGCAGCTGATTGTTTAATAGCACACACATATTCAATTACAAATATATGTATATATGGTTATCTAAAAAGTATGAATTTGACGTTGAAGCACTGCTGAACGCGATCTTATTCATTATAGGTGATCTGAATTTCGTTATGTACCTAATACGTATGTTATATTTATTTATCTAAACAAAAACGCTCGTCTATAATATAGTAGGATTAGGATTAAAACTTAGTGAATACCCGAAAATTATGATTGGTTTGCATTATTACCAACGGTATTTTTATATAGGTACCCGATTTATAGCTGCACGTCCATCAATGGATTGCCAAATATTAAAATTTATGTGAACAATAGCACGCGCCACTCTAAAAAATGAATACAAAGAGAGAGTGATAAAAGAATATCGAGCATGCATTATTATATTATATTGATCATACAGTTTACGACTCGTAGGTCATAACTTATGTGACATACAAAGAAAAACATCTTTCAATGTAGGAAATTCATACAAGTTTCGCTGGTTTATTATAAACCACATGTCTTGTAAGAATATTTATTTTATTTATGAGAAAGAGTGTTGTAATATTAAAAAAATATTTATATCCTATATTAAAAACAAAAAAGCTGGTAAGTGAGATGATGGTGGTACAAGTTCGTCCTTCGTCCCTTCGGTCCTCGGACAAGATATTGGTGATGAATGTATTAAGTTTCAAAGAAATGATGACTCATTTCTTTAGTATAAAACGATTCTGAGCAAAGCTTCAGTGTAATATAATATATTATTATTTAAATACTGTTTACGTATTTTACGGTTATTTGCATAATTTTTGGTGAGTTATAATAATTTATTAAAGTGTGTATAAAAAAAAATCCTGACTAACGATTTTTGAATTTTTGTTAGGATAATTAGGTAGGTATATGAGTAAGGTCATATTAAATTTTCAGAACTTTTTGTCAAATATTTAAAATTATATTACATAAAAACTTTCAAACAATTTGGTAAATTAAAAGTTCTATATTTAAGTCAAAAGTGCTATAATTGTTCTGAAAATATTGTCCAATATAAAAAAGTATGTATTTGATATTGGATAAAATTTTCAAGTTTCTAGCTTCAATACTTTTCGATTTATGACTAAATACCTAAAATCTGAACAGTGAAAATCTCGTTTACGGCGGATTTTTACCGATTTTACCGTTTTTACTCAGTTTTTCGATCGTTATTTTTGATTACTGGAAAAACTATGGAGATTTTGGAAAAATGACCTCTCTAAAGTACCATCTCAGTTCAATTTCAAATCTAAAAAGTTGCTGGACGAAACTTTTGGACGAGGATTTCTATAAGAAAAAGTGTTTACAGAAAAAAAAATAAATAAAAAAAAAAAAAATAAAAATAAAAAAAAAAAAAAAATAAACATCATTGTAAAACCATAAGATCCTTCGCTTCACTCAGAATCTAAAAAACAAGTGTTGATATATTGGTTTAAACTTTTTAACAACTTACACTCAATTATGATAATATTTGATATAGTAAATTAGTATTTATAATGTATTTATTTTTCATGACATTATCTCACAGTTACGTTATATTTATAACCAATTGCACTAGAGTTGTTCGATTTGATTTTAGAGATAATCGCCTGATTTGAAATTTCAAAATTCCAAATACAAATTCACCGTGTTAAATCTGTCTATTGTATTGATTGTACGCGACTGCGTGTTTTCACACGAACGAAGCATGAACTCCATCAGATTAAATGTTTAGCTAAAATGTATGATTTGATTTGGATATCGTTATTAAAAAAAAAAAATTATTCAACGTTTTTTTCTTTAATAAGCAAACGTCAATAAAAATAATCATAGTAATTATAAAAACCAAAGAGTTCGACATATTTTTGAAGAAAAAAATCGACATTTACGACTGCATTACGTCGTTTTTCTTCCCAGGTTTTAAAAACCTTTTTTTCTTCGTTTTTTCTGTTTAAATCGAATTGGGGTTTTCTCCAAATTCAATGTGCTCACCGAAATGTTTAGGTGTAGCGTGACATGTTGGCTTTTTTATGTGAAATAGTGTAGTGTGCTGCAAATGTACATCTTGGCACCAAAAAACTTTAATTGAATTCCAACATACACCGTATGCGATTTCGTAGTTGGCTCCACGCCACGCAAAGGGAAAAAGGTATATACGAGACCGACAGAGTTATGATTTTATTCACTGTGACCCGACGCAGGTAAACATTGTGTCACAAGCATTTTTTGGTAAGTTTAAATTTTATAAAAAAATACGATTCTTTAAACATATTTTATATCGTGGTATAATTTGATATGATATTTGCTAGTTTTATTTGTTCTAAATCTCTGTACCGAAATTGTAATAAATATAATTCATTATTCGGTAGATTTCATTAAATGTATCTTTGACACCTGAACATATTATATGCATATGGTTTTTTTACAGGCAAAAATATTACAGATAAAATTGATTTTAAGTTTACAATTGATTGAAAAAATTTCTTTTAAAAGTTCTTTGACCCCAAATATTTAATGAATATTTTTGAACACCGTAGGAAGATATAATCTTGTTTATAAAAGTAGTAATAATACCTAAAGCAGAAAAAATAAACGTGTTATCATATTAGATAAATATTTACGATTTTAAATAATTTATTCTAATTTAAATTTGTATATAACAATTATATTTAACGTGCTTATTATTTGATTTTTAAAGTTTTAAAGTCCCCAACTACATAAATATGCATAAATTGTACTTATTATACATCTAAGTTGTGAAAATATATTAATTACACAATGCATGTAAATATTAAATTTTTCAATATTTTCAGGTAAAAATTTGCACTAAAAGCCGAAAACAGTCTATATTTGAGTTTTGAATATACAACAAAATCAAAACTTATAATCACGATTTAAGTTAAATTTCCATAGTCAATAAAATAAAACTGATGTAAAAAATCTTTTTTTAGTAGACTCCCACTATATATATATATTTAGTTTCTTTTTTTCAGATCAATAAAAAACGTAATAGTCATTAAACGAAAATACATTAACTAAAAAACGTAAATTAGTGTTTAAAATATCATGTTTCAAGTAATTAACACTGTGTATAACATTGAACACACGAATCGATGATTACAAAACTGTGAAATTACTAAAAGTTAATGCGTGTATATACACCCTTACGTAAAGGGTAGTTTATTAAAATATTGTTACGTTAATTTGAATACCCCGTTATAATTTTTAATAACCTAATTAGAACACGGAAATCGTTTTCTCTACGTACTGAAAATATCGTCGATAACTTATAACGGCGAGCAATATAGGCAATTTTCCTGCACGAGTGCGTTGAAATATTAATACGATTTTATACCCAAGTCGTAATATTATTTATTGTTGATGAATACAAAAAAAATTATAATATTATATATAGCAAAAATATGGTTTTAAAAATAGTCATACTAATCGCAGAAACGATTCGATGGTTGTACGAGAAAAATGAAAAACTAAAAAAAAAAGTCAGTAATGAAAAAAAAAAAAAAAATAAAAATAAATAAGTAAAAAAAAAAAAACGAGAAACTCACTTATCAGATCGTCGGCCGGCACCACTTTCGAGTACGTGAGCACGTATCCTTGTACGTAGTCGTTCATCAAGTTGTTCGCGTTCAAGTCCGTCCACCGGAGCCGGACACTGTTGGGCGTGGTCACGTTGCACGACAAATCGTCTGGCGGAGATCCTAAAACTGTGAGCCGATTCGAAAGTTAAGCAACGGGTGAAAACGAGTCTTTCGGGGGGAAAAAACGGAGTGACGTTTCGGGCCAACCTTTGATTTCCAGTTCCATGGCCGCCTCGTGTTTGCCCAGCGAATTTTCGGCCACGCACACGTACCGTCCCGAGTCCGCCGCGTTCACTTTGCTGATGATCAATTTCGACTTGACGGACGTGTCGGTGTACATTTCCTCCACGTTATACCTGCGCGCGCACGATTAAAACGTCTTTAATGAGGACCGTATACGTGCGAATCACATAACCATAACTACTTTTGACCTTAAACCGCGACATGTATGCCTGAATGGCGTGCGTGCACGTGTTGATGTGTGTACGAGGTAAGTTCAAAAAGTATCGCGAATTTTGAACTTACGCGGGCTACGTACGTTCGATTTTCGATTTTTTTGTAGCGTTATGTTGGTATTCATGTCCCTTACTTATGCTGACAAGTTCAGCCATTTCGAATGATTAGTTAATTTTTGACAGCTATTTTAGCTATTTTAGCAAAACTAAAGAGGCCCATGAAAGGACGACGCTTCGCCACGATTGAGGAGATAAAGATTGCATCGAAGGAGGAGCTGAAGGCTATACCACAAATGGCTTACGAAAAGTGCTTCGAGGATTGGAAAACACGCTGGCATAAGTGTATTATATCTAAGGGGGATTACTTTGAATGGGACAGTGTAAATATTGATGAATACATAAATATTTTTTGAAAAAACACAAAATTTGCGATACTTTTTGAACATACCTCGTATACCGTACGCTAAATAATAATATATCACGCGTGTGCAGGGAAAATGTAATTTAAAATGACCGAAAACCGTTTTGCGGAATTCAGCCGGAGCCACTGAAATAACTGCATGCCGTGCCGCAATTAAAATAATACCCCGAATCAAATATCCTACGCGATAGCCGAGGCGGGTGGTGAAAATGTTTGAGATTAACAATTTGTCACTGTACCGTGTGGTTCGAAACATTTTTCTCTAGTAGAACTAACGTACAAGGGCTATAAAATGCAAACAGCTCGACGATTGTTCGAAACGTTGGAACATTATTAAGGACAATCGAACTAAAATCGAACTTCAAGCCGAGAACTGTGTGTTATATTATGGTGACATAAAACATTTTCTCGTCTTTTCGATTCATCGATAGCACGATCAACGGAAAATCTCGAATATCACGCATGTCATTTTGAAATCTGAACAGTGATACGAACAAGTACCTAACAGTAATAACGTTGCAATTTATCAGCAATGCTTTGAATAATATAATTTTTTAATATTTATTTTATTTTATATATTTATTAAGGTTTTAAATCAACGTACAAATTTACGAACGCGCTATAAATTTTTAAAATGTATGGTTTTTTTGTTTATCTCACTGTCTTTTATTCGTATACACGGTTTTACCCTCATAAAATAAATAAATTTCTTCACCTTTTAGTACCAACATAATTTCCACTCTATTACATGAACAAAAAATATTTTAACTCACGTTGGCTAACACTTTTAGAATTTTTAACCATAATTCAACGTTACTATGACGTTTTAAAATAAAAAAGTGAAATAAAGAAAAATTGATTTCGTTTATTTGACCTAACGAAAAAAATTTGTTTTTTATATCGTACGGACAAAGCGTACGAATAAGATTCGCGTGGTTAATTTTTGTCTAAACAAATAAATATTAATATGTTGATGTTTTAGAAAAACCTCTAAGTCTCGTCATACATTCCTGTCACAAACAAAACGTGTTCTCGGAGAACATTTCAACTACGTGACCGGATTCCAAAAAATTATGTTTTCTATTTGACTCGTTGATCTTGTAACTACATGACATTATTGTTTCTACAAATGCATTCGTATTCTTAATATCTTTACGCTCTTCAAAAATAACCATTATCATAAAGAGGATGTATTCCTTATAGGACACCTAAATCGTGTTTTATTTTTTTTTAACAATTTAGAATTTTTTTTTTTTTACAAATGATTTGCTATGAATAAGGGTTAGTTTTAAACATGAAAAAAAAACTCATTCGCACACGGATGAATCTTCGAATACAAATTTAACGTTATATTTATTTTAAAATTACTTTTATGTATTATGGTTCCAGGAAATATGATCAAACGATTTTATTATAGCGTTTTAATCGTCAAACAGTCTATCCGATGTATGTACGTGACGTACACCATCTTAACGTGTAAGATGATTAAAAGTTAATTTTAAAACTTCGTCGTTACATTTTCAATACTGTTTAAAAAATAATTTCAATACACACACATTTGGATTTTTTTTTTGGTTTTTTGTTTTGTTTTGTTAACAAAAACAAAAAAAAAATGTAATTATATAATATCCACGCAGTCACGTAATTTACCAACGACCTTATTCGACCAAACACGATTGTACCCGGAAATCAGAAAAATGATGAAGCCTACACCTGGTGGTTTCGGGAGGATAACGCGTCTTTTGCTCGTAAACTCGTGTCCTTAAATTACACGCCGGTACGTGTTTTATTTTATTTTTTTGATTCAATTGTTCGGCACATTGCCTACGGCCGATTATTCGGGGCGGATAACAGCCGTCCGAGTCGAGCGGTGCGGTCTCGTTTTGGGGTGGAGTATGAATACACTTTGAAATTCTCACGGGGTCCGTTTGCCGATACAGAAAGTTTCCAGAATACGTTTCACTCGAAACCGAGCGTGTTATCGTTTCGCGGAAGAATCAGAAACGAGCGAGCGTTCGACAAAGTGCAAACGAGACTTTTTAATTTCAGTAAAACTTTCCGTACATTTGGCGTGAGTAGAGTTATTTTTGTCCGTTGGAAAAATAAACGGACTTACGTCATAGATGTATCGGCAAAACGACAAGTGAAAATATAAACGGTAAAAAAAAGAAAAAAAAGTACCTTTTTGTTATAGGCGTAAAGTTTCTCGATTTAATTTGTTCTTACCGTAATAATAAACCAACGTACCTTGTAGTGTGTGATTTATAACGTTATGTGATCAAAAAAAGTGTATAATGTGTAAAGGACTTTAAGTTTGTTTGTTGCGTTTCAATTGCCCAGCTCTAAATCATTCGCAGGTTCTCGCGTGATATTTATTTTTTCTGGGAGCTCGTATATAACGACTGTACAACATACTCATCACTATACGAAACTGCCACGATCCACCGACTCAACAACGATACGCTACTGATTATTAATTTACACTACTCGACTAAAGGTTATATTACATAATAGTATTATTGAACGATTTTCGTCAGAAATAATTTCTATTCAGACCGTTATAAGTTTAAATACATATAAAATTGATTTTAATTACTTGAATCACTACAATCGCCTCTCAGAGTAGCAGTAATAGCCATTTTACCTTTTTTTTTTATAAATAATTCACGTAATCAAATTAGTAGTTTTCAGCGTTGTAAATTATGTATATATAAAATATATTTATGCGTATTTTAATTACAGTTTCTTAATTTTATGTTTGAAAATCAAAGATTTTTACTTTTACTTTTACGAATATTATATGCATAGGGAACATGAATCGTAATAATAACACGTTTTGTGGTTTAAATCTCATGGTCTAAAATTAATAATATATTGTAAAATGATTTTAAATTTATTCTTGTTGTTTCATATTGTGTTGCAATGTATAATGCATCTATTGTTTTTGCAAATACATGTAAAATAATGACGAAAAATTGAAAACAAAACAAATGAATTTATTTTATTTAACATGAACCTATTTTACTTTTTCCTTTTTTTAAGTTTTAATATTTGTTTGATTCTATTCAAGTTGTTGCATGTTGAAACAAATTTATATACACAATGTAATTTTATGTGCATACAATGATTTATTTTTTATTCATATGCGAACGGAAATTATTTAAACAAATATTGATATTGTTGTTTATTTATCATTAAAATTATAGTGACATTTCTATACTTTCCGTTCAAAATATTGTGATATTCAAATAGTGGACATACAAAACACAAATCTTCATGTAACGTTCACTTTGGAAATATTTTGAATCATTTTAAGGTGGATTTTTGTTTTAACAAACAGATCATATGAGCAATTATTTAAGAACACTTTTTTATAAAATTTCTTTCGTGCTTTCAACAAATGAAAAATGTTTTTCAAAAGCTGTGAGCAAACAGTCTAATTATTTAGCGTCAAATGAGCCAACGGACAGTTGTAATTTATTCGAAGTTAATATAAAATACCGGTTGTTTACCTATATTATTTATGTAAAGTAATTTATTTTCAACAAAAAGAAGAGTAAATTGGGTTCGATATTGTTTGACGTATCGTTTTTTATGGCTTTGTGTTATGACGCATTAGAAAAAAAAACCGTATACCGGTTGAAATTGATTTTCAATTGATAAAAAACGATGAATATTACACACATAATGCCGTAACGACCGGTGGTACAAAACAATTCCACGTTTGTCTTAGATGCGAACGTTTTCAGCTGATTCTTTCCAAGCGAGAGTCGATTAAAATGAAAATCGGTGTTTATTTAAAATTTTTATTTCGTCCATAAGCCACATGCCCATACTATTCCATAAGGCGTTCTGAACGTGAGTTCGAGAGCAGTGAGATATCACAGGCACATTTCAGTGAATCCGGATATTCAAGCACATTCAATATTAATGCATACAATTGCATTAAAATACTATAAATATCTCGTACTTTTTTCACGCAAAACATTTTTCTCGTCGACCGAAAATCCGGATTCGTATTTAAATACGAAGCTCGTTCGCCATAAATATAAAGGCGTTTATCATATGAAATACGAGTATGTTCGATCGAAATCATACGAATGTAAATGTTGTAAATCCAAATAAAATTATAATAACGATATGATGGTGAATTCAATAATATTTATTATAATTTTATTGGAAATTTTAAACATTATAAGGTCACTTTTTATCCTGGTTACTTACTGTGATGCGTATGATTTAAAACGTGAGTGTTATAAATGTGTACTATGTGATCGGAAACGAGTAATAAAATTATTGAGAATTCATTGAATTACTTAAATTAATATTGTTAATGAATAATTTTTGTTTCGTAGGGATCGTTTGGATACGTAAAGG
The DNA here is from genome assembly GCA_027580255.1 of Therioaphis trifolii. Taxonomy (NCBI): domain Eukaryota; kingdom Metazoa; phylum Arthropoda; class Insecta; order Hemiptera; family Aphididae; genus Therioaphis; species Therioaphis trifolii. The sequence continues at coordinate 22,171,148 of CM050405.1, read as the reverse complement.
TTGGGTTACGTTAATGACGAATCTTTTCAACTCGTTTTTATCAGTTTTAGGCCACAGGAAGTATATTACTATCACTCATATAAAAATTATCTTTCGAGATATTTAATAGTATAACAACGGAATATTATCAATCGAATTTTGATGAATTATGACACGGATGGTGCATATAATCGGAATATATGTGCAGAGCCTGTGGAGCTTCGATTTTCCAGGTGATGACGTTGTTGATTTGCGCAGAATTAAAAAGAGACCAATACATGCGTATCATAAATATTTGGAAGGTAGGTGTGGTATTAATGTGCTATACAAATCAAACGTTAAATGAATTTAGTTTTCCGTATTTAAATAAATATTACATCATACGTCGAGTAGTGTTTTAACACGATATTGCATTTTTTGAACGGTGATACGGTACCTGACAGTAAATCATTAAGTCTCGAGTCAAAGTATTAAAATTTAAGGTTAACCGTAAACTGTAGCCTAGGTTTTATAATTAACTTTTTTTTTTCATAATGAAATCGTAAAAAAAGATTTTAATATATTCTCGAGTTTTATTTAGCATTCCGTATTTAATAAACAAACAACATTTTACGCATTTAATTAATTTCCTAGAAATTACGTTTCATAAATATTTACGAATGGTTAATATTTCCAGAAGTGTACATACACGTGTATAGTACATGAAATGCTCGAGTGCATATTATGGATCGAGTGCATTAAATGTAATTACTTAAGAGTAGTCAATTATCATACTTCAGTGGGTTTGTTACCTGAGGTTGGTGCTCTTATAGTTCAGTTGGATGGAGCCTTTGATCCACGATATATGAATCGGTTGGTCTCCGGTCGCCTCGCAGGCCATCGACGCCACGCCGCCGTTTATCGACGTATATTTTGTGTTTGGCAGTATTATGTGAGGCAGATCTAGAAGATGGAGGAAAAACCGAAAATAAATAAATAAAAAAGGTCAGAAATCGCATATTAAAATAGTAAATAACCCGAACCGACAGAGCCGTCTTTAACCGTATACGCCAGTCTTAATATTCTAGTATCTCTTCAGGCGCACGCCCGTGTGTGTGTGTGTGTGTGTGTGTGTGTGTGTGTGTAGTATAGTATCGATACGTTTTGTAACGGCGTATGCACGAGTGTTCACCACGACTTTATTCCATAACATTTCACGTCGACACAGAATCGATCTACCACGGCATCCGTTTTTGTCACGTCCTTCCCTCTCGAGTTGTTAGGCCCACAATATCACCCGAACACTCGCACACACCCACTCAAAGACGTGATGTAGACCCACACTGCGCATTTATAAAATATTCTGTTATTTCGGTTCGCGTCCCGTTTCGATCCCTACCTTCCTCCGAGGGCGCGTTTTGACGTTTATTATTCGAAAACGGCCACTCGGGTTCAAACACTAGCTCTGGTGATTCCGTCTCGTTTTCGACGAACGATTCACTCGCCTCGGTCTCACGAAACGGATGAGACCACGGAACGCGTGGCGTGGTAGTGCGCGTAATCCGGTACGGTCGCATTCGAGTCTCTCGGCCAAATGTTTGGTGGCGGCCGAAGCGGGCCGAAACACTCTCACGCGATAACCACTAGATATTTTCGATGGTTTGATTTTCCCCGGAAGATTATACGGGAACGTCGACGTAAGTGTACAGTGAAAACGCGACGGAGATCGATCGCTCGACAGCCACGATTATAATTAGTTCGACATTGTTATTATGTGACTTTTATCGCCGATGTTGTACCAGAGCGTTTTAGTGTGATATTAGACTGCGGTATATTCGTAAATCACATACCATTCTATTTAATAGTTTATAAATCATTCGTTTATAAAAAGCTATGTTTCAAAAATGTTTTCGAAAATCGCTTCTCTTTTTTTAAAAAAAATGTAAGATGGATTATTTACATTAGAAATGAGCCAATTATGTGTGATAATATTTCTATCATGTTTATCATGGTAATTAAAATGTTTTAAAATTAAATTAAATTCAATCGAATTCAGAAAAATAGCCACTATTTTATTACTCATACATTTTATGTCATAATAAAAATATATTGGTAAAGTGTATTTGGTCTACATGTTCACTCAATGGCACTCGGTAGTCTATAGTATAGACTCTATACCATTCGAAAATTTGTAATTTTGTGTATGCAATGAGTCGAGTTACTCAATTATTTATGAAAAGGGTGGAATTGGTTCAAATGAAAATTTTCACTGATGGTTAAAAATAAATTTGAAAATTTGAAATCTACAAATTTAAATAAATATTAGAAAAATTTTTACGTTATTATTCAAATAAAATTAATAAAATCGTACGATAAAAAAAAAAGAGAGTTTTTTTTTAATATTTCGAAAAATTTGCTTGAACCAATCCCTTTCACGAACACTCGATTCGTATCGTAACACACGTGATCGTATCGGTTGTCCAGGGATCGCTTACCCTGCACTTTGAGACGAATGACGGAACTGATGGGCGTGCCGACGTCGTTGTTGGCCTCGCACATGTAATAACCGTCGTGTTTCTTCGTCACCTTGCTGATGACCAGCGTGCCGTCGGACGTCACGTTGTCCATCACGTCGCTGAACTGGTCCGAGTCTTTGCCTGGAACGATAAAACGGTCACACACCGCGGTAACAAGACACCGGTCGGCGGCCGGGTCACGTGTAAAACAATAACGGTATCGAGCATTACTGGATCCTTTTCGCCATTTGATTGTTGGTTTGGGATGTCCGGACGCGGTGCAGTTGATTTCCGCCTGGTCGTCTCGCACCACGTTCACGTCCTTGGGCTCGATGATCCATTCGGGAGGCACTACACGTAAACGGTACACGGCGATTAGTACACGGCGAATTGGAATTATCGACGGTGTGTCAAAAAAAAAAAAAAAAATGTTAATAATAATAATAATAATACTAAACGGTATGCGATTTTGGTGCAAAGTGCAATTATAGTGTTAGCATGCAATAATAATCAAAAAAAAAAAAAAAAATGTGACGCGAGCTTAAGGCTCGCCTAAAGTGAAAAATAGCAAAAATAATCGAAACTCTACTGGTGTTAGATCACGTATAAATATAGGCCCGTCGTTAAAAGTAGACCAATCGTCGAGTGTACATCGTCGGCCAGCACGCAGTGGACCAAGGATGCGGTTATTTCCCATTTGGACACCGGGGGCCGTGGGTGTGTTTCGTCATGATATCGTATTATCGTCGTGGTGCGCCTATAATGCAATTGAGTTATTGAATCAACGACCGTCGGATCACCGTGTAGCGGAATCACGGGGTATTTTGAAAAAAGAAACGACTTTCTTTCAATAATATCGAACGCGAAACGCTGTCGGCGTGTAACCACCGGTATAAAAATCGAATTTGAGACGTTGATGCGATCGCCGAAACGACAAGTAGAAGACGAAGAAAAAACCAATTATAATTTATATCGTCACATTAATACAATAATACGAAATGGGTTTTTCGCGAATTTCCCGGCACCGTTCATTAGCGGGACGCGGTCGAGTCAATTCCACAAGGGGACCGACCGGAATACATGTAGTATCACGTGGGGGTAACAACGCCATGACGTCACTCGAAGTACAAAATATTTATTTGCCCGTTGCTGTCCATTGAAATTTGAAGTATCGACTATACGGTTTGTCTTTGTTTGGTCTTAGATTCATGTTAATGTTGATTTATGAGAATGTCTGAATCAAACAAACAAACCGGAGGATCATGTTGCGCAGTTGCAACGTGTAAAAATTATGCACGAATAACCAAAAGAGATGGGAATACAAGTATATCCTATCACAGGTACAATATTAGTTAACTTACGGTAATTATGTTAGGTACCACGAATATGTATACTTAATATATTTAATTCTGAACATAAATATGTACTATGTACATTAGAGAAGTCATCATTTTTATATTATTGCGTAGATTTTGAGAAATCCTTTGGCCTTTTATTAAATTAATAATCATGATAAAAATAATAAGATGAGTTAAAACTTTAAGTTAATTTCAATATTTTACTTAACTTACTATTTATAGTTCTATATTAACGTAATTGTTTTGTCAGAAAAGTTAGTTTCAAAGTTGATTATGAGTCGATATATAAGAATATTTATTATTTTTTAGTTTTGTTCTAATGAATGGACAAAAAAACATATCATGGAAACTAGTTTGAATTAATGAAGATTTAATAATTTGGTTTCTAACTCAATTGGTGTTTTAAATACTAGTATAAACTACACTGTTAATTTAATTAAAAAAAAAAAAAATCAATCAATTCACGCAATTCAAATACAGCACCAATTCGTCTATCTTGCTTTTGAATACTGTTTTAAAACATAATATATAAATTACAAGGTGATGATATTTGGGTGTGTGATTTATAAACAAATCGTACGACCTTAAGTAATAACTCGTGGTCGAATATCGTTAGTCCGTATTCGTCCATGGCTGTGCTACTAACCGGTCAAAAACAGAAAAAAAACCGTGATAGGAGAGACCCTTTATGCAGAAAGGGCTTGTCCGGGCCCAAAAAGGCCGAATGCAGAGATGCAAATCTTCCTGTCGACCTCCCCCGTCGGTGCGGCCAGTCTACTCTGAGCCCTGAGCCTCGCCCCGGAAACCTCCCAGTTCATCCGCACCCCCGGTTCCAGGAAACGTCCCAGTCCATCCACACTCCCGGTTTCCGGAAACCTCCCAGTCTATCCACACTCCCAGTTCCCGCATCCTCGGTCCGTTTGCTCGTGGGCTGCTGCGGCGGCGTAAAGAGGAGGCCGGGGTACCGTTGACGTTCAGGTGCGCGGTGTACGCGGCGCTGTGCACCGGGTTGGCGGCCACGCACGTGTAGTCGCCCGTGTCGGACCGCGACACGTTGTTCACGGTCAGTATGGTGGAGTACGCGTTGAACGGCGTCACGGCGGCCGCGCCGGACCCGCCGTGCACCGGGCCGCCGTCCTTCAGCCACGTCAGGTTCAGCGGCAGGTCGCCCTGGTGCACCGTGCACGCCACCTGAACCCTAGAGCCCTCGGTCAGCTCGGAAAAATAAAACGGAGTGATTTCCGGCGGTACTGGAAACAGAAACAAAAAAACGCCACCGCGGCGGGAAGAGAATGATGGAACACCGAAAAACGCGCGCGTGACATTGTCTCTAATGTAGTGGCCGTCGTCTCGTTATTGTTATCGTCGCCGTGACGACAACGATAATAATAACGATCATTATAACAATACGACTAACAGGTGCGTGCAAAAACTGTGCTCGTCTACGTCACACGCGTATACGTGCGTAAGTGTGTCCGATGCTGGGCATTCAAGAGTTAGAAAGTTTAAGCTTAGTTAAAAAGTGAAGTTACTGATTTAGTCTGATTTACGCAGTTTCGGTTAAAAGATTTCTGAGCCACATCAAGTTGATTTTTATAACTTATTGAAATTTCATAGATTTTGAAATTAAAACAAATTGTGTTCTGTTCAAATTATTGTTAAAATACACAAGAAAAAAAAAATTCAATCAAAATTATCCATAAAATTACATATTGCAAAAGATTATTTTTCTATGATCACTATTCCATGTAAATCAAAGTACTCGTGTACTATTAATGCGCATTGGTAAAAATGCATAATATTATTAAGCAATAAATAAATAAATTAATTTTTAACAATTCGATTTACTTTTTATTTATTTAACTAGTTACTTAAACGTTTTTAAAAAAAGAGTGTAACTTTCAACTTTTAACTGAACTTTAGTTTTCTATATTAACAAAATGTGTTCAACAAATTAATCACATTTGTTGTCCAGATTTGAGTGAATCTGTATGTAAATGTATACGTATGTGTGTGGGCCTGTTTGCTCTTTTCTCCCAAAACGTCCAACGGAGAACTGTTTGCGTCGTGCTAGGACGTCTACGCTCCTCTCGGGGTTTCCGGGGGGAGGGGGAAGGGGATGATATTGTCGGTAATTTTTTTTTTTTTTTTGTGTAAACGCCGAGCGTAAGTTATGATCGACAGTCACCGTGACTGCGTGACAAGCGAAAGAGATGCGAAAACTGGCCACGTTGACAAATCAAACGAGGACGTCGCCGAAACCGTTCAAAATAACACATCGTCGACAATCGTCCGCCGTCCGCGCGGACCGTTCTCGACGATTCGAAACACATTATTCGCGAATCTGATTTACTCGCGTCGTTCGTCGGCCGTGAAATTAGTTTACCCTACGACAAACACGAAAACGCGTATCGACTGATGTCGGAGTCGACGTGAATCGTACAACGCCTATGCGTTTTGACGAGGGGAAAACGAATCGAAACTTTTATGAAAAAAACGTTCGGTGCGAACGGAAATTCGATTCGATACGAGTGTAATTTATCGAAATGTTCGTCTTACGTTGACTGTAAAACAGCCGTCGAGCGGAAGGCCTTCTGAGGGGGTCGCGACGCGATCGTGTTGTTGCCGATTTGTCGTTTGGGTGGTTTGCATTTAGTATATACGATTAGTTTACCGTCGCATTCTCTCTCAAATACCACACGACGATACGTTTTGTCTTCATTCGCGATTTTCCACGCCCTATTCCCTTCAGCTACCATCTCTCTCCCCCAAATTTGGTAACCTCCGTTGGTGCTGGGACACACTATACGTACATTCGAGACTCGATTGTTCGGGCTTGTGTCAGCGTCTATGCGTGTGCGTGTGTGTGGTTCTACGCACACGTATACGCGTTCGACGTGTTCGAGCGAGCGCGTGTGTTCGTATTAACAGTATGTGACATAATATAAAACACTACTACTTGTGCGATAACGTGATAGTAAACAGTACACTCGTCGTGAAAAAAATAAACCAAAGGAAAATAAAAGAAAACCGTATACATTTTAACAGAGTTTACGAACGCCAGTGACCGGTGTACGCGGGCAGGGCAGGGGCTGATGTAAAACACGAACCGTACACAATACGAGTATGAGAACGATCGGAACACCGTCGGAATGAATCGGGCGAGTATTCAACTCTATCCGCAACCCGCGGTTTCTACATACACGCCCCGAAGACCGCGGCTTTGTACACACACACACACACACACACACACACACACACACACACACACACACGACGTCCGAGTGGAAAATCAACGAGATCGATGTTATTGTGTACGGGTGCTCGTCCTTTGGGACCAAAAAGCGGATGTCACTACAGGCGAACACGGTGTCTCGTTCTTTTCCTCGTTCCATGAAATCGTGACGATGAATCACGGGCGAAATTAACAAAAAAAAAAAAAAAAAAACATGTACGTCGTGTTCGTTAGAATTAGATAAAAACAAATAGTCCCGTTGATTAGTGCCTTCGGGAATAGTGGACGCGCATCACGCGAAGCCTATGGACTCCCGGACCGGTCACGTGCGTCCTATACTGTTATAATGTGTTGGATAATGTAATAGTATATTATGTAATTGTTATCATTTTTTTTCTTATCATTTTTCGTATACTGCAGTTTTTATTAAAGTGCTCCAGACTGCGTAATATATATACATATACATATATATATATATATATATATATATATATATATATATATATATATATATATATATATATATATATATATTCGCGTGACAATAGTGACAATATAAGCTATAGAATATAGTACGTGTAGAAAAATTTAATAAATAATAATAAAACAAAATAAATATAATCATATCATACACATAAATATACACATTTATATATATATATAAATTATATATAAATGATATGTGTATCATATTATGATAAATATTATGGTGCTTGTGCGTCAAAGTGAACTGGTGCAGTATCGCGTGTAGAACGCGGTGAGTTTTTATCCGAGACAAGAGGAAGACTAATAAAATATAACAAAACACAATAGATTATATATATATACATATACGGTGATGAAAACAGGATGTACAAATGTGATATTATTATATTTATAATATTACGTGTATACACGGAGGCAGTGATTTTGTGCGGTTCGCAGCGTGTGCGTGTGCATGAAATGTGAAAAATGAGAATAAAAAAATAAAAATAAAAATAATCGAAACGGACAACGCGAGCGCGTGTGTCCGACGGTGCGAGCTAGTGTTGCGGCCACGTGATAGCGTATTGATAGTCGCGTGATGAAGTGAGAGAGACAAAAAAAAAAAAAAAGAAAACCGTCGACGTCGTAAACGCACCGTCGTCGGATCTATTCGATCACTGTGCAGCTGTTGTCGTCATCGTATGGACTGCGAGCCCCTGTACATACGCGCACTGTGTTTACGACGGCCGAGCGTAATCGTTCATCAGACACGTATAGGCGAATGTGTATAAATACGAAAATCGTTTTTTAAATTCGTAAAAAAATCGTCAATTTTTATTTGGAGCTGGAATCTTTCACAACTGGCAAAACGAGTTTTTCCTATTGCTTCGATGAGACACACAGTCGGACCTACGCAAAAACGTTTACGGATTTTATTGCATTACATCTCTCTCTCTCTCTCTCTCTCTCTCTCTCTCTCTCTCTCTCTCTCTCTCTCTCTCTCTCTCTCTCTCACACACACACTCACTTTCTCTCTCTCTCTCTCTCTCTCTCTCTCTCTCTCTCCCTCCCTCCCTTTCTTTTTCTTTACGTATTTATCAACCGTAATACGGTTACTTCTACGGTGGAAAACTCAACTACCTAACCGTCGACACGTTCTGAGGCGCGCAGTCCACATATAACATGACGACCACGACGAGTCGGTGCGGTCACAACGACGACGATATCTATACGTCATGTTCGTGTGTACGTGTATGTGTGAGTGTGTACGTGTGTATGAGTGTGTATGTGCGTGTGTGTGTGTGTGTGTGTGTGTGTGTGTGTGTGTGTGTGTATGGATAAGTACCGAGTACGGTCAGCGTGACCGTGTGATCGACTGTGGCCACGGGGTTGGTCGCGCGACAAGTGTAATTGCCCTCGTGCGCCAACCGTATGCTCTCGATGAGCACCGAGCTGCTGTACTCGTTCTGATAGGACACGGACAGCGACGGCGTGGACGCCGGGTCCAGCGACTGGTTGTTTTTCAGCCACTGGATGCTCAGCGGCCCGTCGCCTTTGGTTATGAAACACTGCCATCCGACGCGACCGCCTTCGTGGTAACCGTCTCCTATCGTGAACGGATGGATGTGCGGCGGTTCTGCAATACACGTGTAACATGGGTAGCGAGACAACACGTGTGGGTAGAGTTGGTGTGTGCGCGAGCGCGCTCTTGTGCGACTGTGTCATTGTGTGCGGGCGCGAGTGTGTATGTGTGTGTGTATGTTGTGTGTGTGCGTGTGTGTGTGTGTGCAATTATAGCAGTTGATCAGTGAGATCGGAACGACGTGATAAACACCGAATCTGGTACGGATATTTTTATTCGTGAAATAACATAATATATGTATTACAGAGTAAACGAGAGTCGAATCAGTAAAAAATAAATCAATAGCTAAATCACAAACAATCAAATCAAATAGTCCGATGTCTGTGATGGACAGCCACTCACTAGCAAATTAATTTATGACTCGACTGTACAAGTAAGATGAAGTATATAGTTAATGGTGGGATGGGGGTAAACGTCTACGAAAGAAGACGATTAAATTGAGATGTACGAAAATTTGATTTTAATTAAAAACAAAAAAAAGACCCTTAATTACATATTTTTAAATATCTAAATTACTTTTATATTGGGTGTACTTTGTACACCAGTCAAAATAGTAAAATTTTATTGATAATTTTAACAATTTAAAATAATGAACTTACTTATTAACAAAGTCACATAAAAAAAAAAAACCATAGGTATATACGGGAAAAATCGTTTCGAGAAAACGATAGAAAAATATGACATTTATGAATAATAGCTTAGGATAAACGTTTATACCTAAAAGGAAATTGCTTATTCATGTTTTTTAATAGTATATTATTGCCTTGTATGATTAGTTCGTGAATTAAATTCGAATTTTAAGAATATAGTTTTTTGTTTTTTGTATTATTATGACGATTTTCGTGCTAAAAAAACATAATAATATTACTAATCCAAAAATAATTCACTTTGAAACATTGATGTATTAAAAATGGAAACGTACTGATTCCATACATGTCGTCGATTCACTTTAGTAATATTATTTTCATCGTATTGGACCTATACGAATAATATTATTATCTTCTCGGTCGAATTCGAACATTATTCCGGGGTTCGGTGTCCCCGATACGCGCGCAGCACTTAATATTTACCGTGTTGACGTGTTTTTATTTCAACACGAAATTTCCTATTACTCGGCATTATTAATTTAATCATCTCGCGTGTCTTAAACGAAGAAGAAAAATAAAAACGTACGAATACACGCTCCTGATCCGATCCCATGCCGTATACAGGTTCGATTTTATGTAATGATGACATGCCTTTCGTCGGTGCACGTACTCCGGTCCAATATTGAATATTTACGGAACCCCTACACGCTTCAATCAGCCATCACTTTTTTTCTTTTTTTTTTTTTCGTAAAAGATGGTGATAACGTGCGATGACGTGAAGTGCCGCCTTCGATCCTCCGCTCTGGGACACCGTTGAATAATATCGCCCGTATTTTGCGAAGACGTTTCCCGTCGTCGAGTTCGCCAGTCGTACAAAGGTCAAACGGCAAACCGCTCACTTTAGAGCGGAGCTCGCTTTAGATTTTGTTTTCGCACGGTCCGAGCAAACAACCGCATCGACGGCATTTCAAAAGTGAAAAAGTTATCGCTGACTCCGCGTCACAATGACGACTTCGGTCCACCGACCCGCATCAATCCGACCACGAACTCTCGTCGGCCTGCCGGAGACGCTTGGGATTCGAGTTGAAAGGCGAAAATAACGTCTTTTGCATATATATTTAAAGAATACTTTTCCTTCGGAAGTTTTATTTTCGGACCGACAGTTCGAGAAGTACAAATATATAAGCATTTGTGAGTGTATTGCAGTGAAGTAGTGGTCAATATACTCAAATTTTAGTGAGTTGCCTGGTTGCCTCTTTTCTTTATTTTGATTATCAACTAAGTTTTTAAATAAAATATAATTTTACGTAATTAATCATATTTTTCTAAAATTATCGGTCGATATATCGGATGATAAATTTATAAGTCGGTAATAAACATGAATGTGCATTAACTTTTTGAATATTAATTTTTATCGACTGGTAGTGGTTGTCGTTAAATAAAACTGAAACACTTAAAAATATTTTTTTTAAAATTTTGATAAAAAATATGAAAATTATTTTCTCCACGTATATATTATAGTAGTATCAGGGGTTTAAATAGTTAAAAAAAAAAAAATCAAATGTACGTTTTATTCTGGGTAAATAATGGATCGCGCTAAGTAAATCGCCCGGTATATTTCCGGAACACTTTACAATCGTTCGAGTCGCACGCCAACGAATTACGTTCCGCGAGCGTAAAACGTTCGGCCAATCGACAATTTATTTTCTACTCGAATCGCTCCTTGTTACTTCTACTAGTGCTCGTAACTGGAGTATATAATAGCATATAGGTGGGTGTGTGGAACTTCACAGCTCGAGTTGCGTTCTTGAGCGACGGACGAACGGGCATTTGTTTTTTCGGTTCGTTTTTGTTTATTCGGAGCGTTCGAAACGGTAATTAGTTGAGAGGCGCAAAATTACCCCCGCGTTCCGTCGTCGCGAAAACAAACAGCTACATAATATGAAACAAAATACCGAAACAATCGGCCGGTGTTCGTATGATGAAGAATAACGTGAAAACGCAAAACTCGACGGATACGAAACGTTCCGTGAAACACGCGATTGAGATTTCGCGGGTTCTCGATTTATCCGTTGATATTCATCTCAACAGACATAACGCGGTCGTATCAGTCAACTTAACCGTATAACAACGACGCGGGGAATCGTGCGTTTTACAGCCGTTCTTCTAATTAGACGCGAACATTTCTCTCCCTCATAATCAGTTAATCATAATTTATATTCTGGCCAAGTTATTAATATTTTATCGAATAAAATTAAAAAAAAAAAAAAAAAAAACTCTCGATGAATCATTAAAATAAACCATTTTTTCCCCTTCAATTCACCATTATAATTATCATTGATTATTGGCCGAAACGAAGGCAAGGGGTTGACGAGTGACGCGATCTTTTTTTTTTATACTGAACATTTCAATAAACGAGTAATCGATATAAATAATAATAACGTTTCGGAACCGTTCGACACGATCAGAAGAGATCACAGCGTATATTTGTAAATTATTATACGCCGCCGCCGGAGTGTTGGCGCGGTAATTTATGATCGTCGAATACGAAGATAACGGATTCGGCGGAAAAACATGACTAATGAGCATTTTTCTTTTTTTTTCTTTTTCTTTTTTTTTGCGTTCCGTAAACGATTTTATAAATTTGAATAAATCTCGATTATACGCGCATTTATAATCCACGGCCGTCGACGGTCGTTCTCGTAATGACCGATCGGAACTCGATGTCGGCCCGACTGACGCGCGTTAATATTATTTTCGGTCGCTAATCTATTTGTTTTTCCCCTTCCCGGCGCATAATCAACGAAATCTAACGGTCGGATATTTATTTTTTTTCTCCACTCTTCCAAACTCTGCCCGAGTCGACTCGGCGATTACTACGGACCGCCCCCACGCGGCACGGTGTCGGAGAAAAACCATCTCGTCAGACCCTACTTTTCTCGCTCGACGGCGCGCTCGGTGACGGTTGGTTTTGACGAGTCCGTGACGTCGTGCCCGTCGTTATCGTTAGCGCGTGCTCGTCCGTCGATTTCCGAATTCGGTCGGCGGCCATCGTGAACGGTTTCACCGTGGCCGACGTTTTCGAACGGTACGAAGTACGAACACTGACGACCGTGTGATTATACGAGTACCGAGGTTCAAAAGAGTCGTTCGGTGAGTGACCAACACGAAACAAGCGTGATATCTCGATCTCACGCGCATAAGGCGATCGTGAAAAAATCGTGTCGAACGGACGTGTACGATTGGTGGGCATATACTGATGATGTAGGTGCGATAATCGGCAGAGGTGTCCATCGACGATCACGATTGCCTTACAATATATAAATACTATATTGTCACAACATACCTGCATCGAAAATTCGTTAAAGTCGCCAAATACTACATCTCATACGTCTCGGGATGAAGCGTTTTGCTTATGAACACACTTTTGGCGATCAATATCATCATCTAACGAAGCGATTTCGAACACACTAAATCACAGTGTTTATACACTCCTCCACGTTCTACGTATACACTCAGTTGGCGTGTTACTCGCTACTCCGTCACTAGTTCAATGCAAGTACGTCGAAGTTCAGTACGATACGCGTTCCATCTCTGGAGCATAGTATAACGCGTTACACGATAATGACGTATTTTTTTAGACAGCCGGTCGGACGATTCGCTATTTTTTGTTTTATTTTTCCCAAAATTAATTAACGTTTTTGTTATTTAACTGTTTTTATTTACACGACATTTCACTTGACAATAGATAGCGCTGTTTCACACGATTCGTTTTCAAGTCAAGACAGTTTTATGATTTTACAGGTAAAAAAAATTGATTTTTCATAACGAAAATAAACGAACTATTTGTTATCGACGGTGCCGCTCAGTGGTTTTGTGGAATTATCAGCCGAGTATCAGTGGTGGTTTATCAATCATTTCTTTTCGTTTGACACGAAGCTCTAGGATTATCGGAAACTGTGAACCCGTTTTCAAATTTATAATGAAATCGCCATGTTGACGAGAGAGGTACGTGGTTGACACTAGTGTCGAAACTACGACACATTTTCACCGGAGAATCGAGAACGTAAATATTCTCGGTTAAATGTGTGTGTACATTGTGCACATGATAGCGGTTTCACATGGGTTTTGAATATTCATTATCATCACAAGCGCATAAAATAATAACCATTTATGACTCTCGCCGTTGCACTGCGGTTCGGGGCTTTGGGAAATTAAACGTCAATTATTATAAATTACAAAAAACTAAAATAAAATAAATTAAAACTGTTCGTCGATAGTTTTTTTATTCGGCGTTTTATGCAAGTTGAGCGTCGAAAACGTTTGATCGAGGTTGACTTATCGGATCATTATATCCAATAAATTAACACCCGTTAAGTATTAGGTAAAATGCGGTATTAATATTGCAGTGACGCACAATTGTATTTTAAGAAGCAAAGTTTTATATTTCGTGATTGCAATTACTTTGATGTTGGCACCATTGAGATATGATTTATTAAGCACACTTATAAAACAGTAGTTCGTGTAATTAAACATTTAGTATTAACCAATTAATTGTTAAGTTACAGCATTAAAGTTGAAAAAGCTGAAATACATTTTTTGAAATATAAAATAATAATTACGAACACGTATAAAATGGCCGGTAATAAATTAAAAGATTCATAAAATACCGTTAGTAAATTTTTTACTGGCCACCGACGGCTACGAAAATTCAATAGTTGTGTTCAAATCGAAATTATCGAAAATCGTATTTTGTTACATGTGATAAAAGCGGGTATTTGAATAAGTGAATGATCGGCAAACTGCATGATCCGAATTCGTTTTATGTCATAAAGTAATTTGTTGAAAAATATTTACATTATTCAAGGCTAAATATTTTCAAAAACGCTGTATAAACACATCAACATTAATGCTCTAGGTGACTAGGGATGTTCGAGTAATTTGATTTCGAATAAAGAAAACTATAAGTGGTCATTAAATTACTTTATAGTCTATACATGTATATTATGTGCAATAATGTAAATTGGATGTATTATAATTTTATTTAGTAAAACTTTAGCCCAGAGAAATATTGGCGTTAAACGAAAAAGTCGATTTGTGAATTCGCTATTTTTTTCAAACCATATCAATCGATTTACGTTCGTCACAAATAAACGCTCGTCGCTCGTCGACGGCCATTCATTTATAATTCATTCGGATACGTTATAAAACGTGGTGGGATAGATTTATGTTACGCCTCGCGAAGTTTTCACGAAATCCACTATACGTATCACGTCGATTAATAAATATTAATTTTCTGCGTGTCAGACATTTTAAAATACAACAATATCATTGTTATTGTGTTTATTATCAGTCGGTTATATTTGTAAAACGACCGAACGCGCAAATTCGTTTCAGCCATTATACCAATGAAATTCCGCAATGCTATTCATTTATATCGACCTCACGGGTTGCTTATCGACATAAATAAAATCAGTAATAACGACAAAGACATCAATGTTTTTGTCATTCGTTTTCCGCAGCAACACTGTCACATAATATCATAATCTTTGTAAGGAAAAAAAAGAAGTTTAAAACTGTAATTAAATCAATTAATTATTCGTGTCCGCGTTTTAGAGGTATTGTGTTTCTTACCTATTACGGTCACATCTACTGAGGCTCTAACCACGTGTTTGTCGTTGGTGGCTTCGCAATAGTACATCCCTTGGTCGGTTTTTTTCTGTACGTTTTCAATGATTATCGAACCGTTGGCAAACACCTTATGTCTCTTGTTCAGCGATTTTCCTCCGGGTAACCTCTTATTATCTGAAGAAAAAAAAAGAAAGGGGGGAAAAGTAATAAAACAATAGCAGAGGGAAAAAAGTGAAAAATAACCAGTATCGTTGTCGGAAAAAAAATACTATATACACATATATTATATATATATATAAACCCACCCTCCTCTCGTACGCTATTTTTCTAAGCACCTTCTATTGTTTGTAATATACCGGCAGAATATTGTCGCCGGGAAACAATACCATTAGAAAAGCGCGAACAAAACACAACAATGGGAAAGGTAATATATATATACATATGTGTGTGTGTGTGTGTGTATCTGTGTCTGTATATATCGATCTATTTACTTCGGGGAAGAACGTACAATGCCCTTTCTCGTGTAACTTCGTTTGGTCCACGACAAAGTGTAATGTATAGATATAAACATTTGTAATCTCCCCTCAACAATTTATCAAACATATATAATATGAGCGCGTGTTCATGTGTTTTCCTATTTTTTTAATTTTTTATTTTTTTTATTCAAAAAAATGAAAAATAGAAATAATAATAACAGACACGGGTTTGCGAGCAACTCATAACATATTTAAATGACCATTTTTCCGTACCGACGGCTAAAGCTTTGTGAACGAGTGGCTCGTTCGCAAGCAAGATAGGGGTGGTTTGATGAACCTCTGGGCTGTAATTAGAAACCCAGACAAGCATAAAGTAAACGTCGAGTGGGGAGGATGATGGCTGGTTGTTATAACGCAACTCGGCCTCCGGGCACAACAATACAGACAATTTTCGTATAATGCTCCGCCGTGATATGTAGACTACTTAATTACTTCAAGTAGGTATTTCAGAATATTATCTCAAAGCGAGTAGGTGCATTATTTATGGACACGTATTCCCGCGCACAATACGGCCGGCCCAGACGAGAGCGACGTACCTACTGCGTTTCGTTTTCATCTGAAAAACGGTAATTTAGTTTTATTCGAACCCGTTGGTCTAAATAAAAAACACGTTTGCCGCGCGATTCAGTCGATTTTCGACGAATTGCTCAACTATTACCTCGATTTAAAATTGACATAAAACTCAATCGATTAAACATTCATGATTGCGAGGTGATGTGCGATTGAATTCAATAAACTTTTAAGTGCCGAATATTTTTAATGAATTATGTGTCGTTGTGTCACGCATGTATTAAAAACACTAGTTAATATTTTATGACTTTTGCCAATGTTTTTTATTTTTCATTTTGAAAACCATTATAGAAACTTGAACGTGTATATCATTTTCATGGATTTTTTTTTAGTAATTGTATACGTTAAAACAATTTGTTATTCATATTTAAAGATTTTTAGTTATTTAACTTAAGACATACTGTATATAAAGCAAAAATGGTTGACCTTAAATAAAACCCGATGAATTTTAATGAATGTATCCAAATACTATTAATAATTTCTACATTTTTTTTTAGTTCTCGAAAATTTCGGATGTTGATTAAAAAAAAAAAATCCGTGTTTAAAGTACAAACAATTTTTAAGTCATATTTTATTATTTTTCAGTCGACCAATTAATTAAATCAATTTAAATGTTTTTGATTAATTTAATTCAATTAAAATCCAGGGGTGCTCGTTATTATTATTGGATTTTTGTCGTTACAATGAAAATATTTGATGATGGATTGTCAATTCTCATTTGACTCATTTAGATAAAATTCTATGTCCATGTCCAAAGTTCGATGAGTGGTTGATTGAACGATTAAATTTGTGATTGATGACAGCGAGGAGAAATGATACGTGTATATTATTTATAAGTTGAAACCCTTACGATGTTTCGTGTAGAGCTTAACAAAAGAATAATGTTTTATGGTTTTCGGTAAAAAGTTTGGTGAAAATACTAATGACTAATTTATATAAATTTGAATACCGAAAAAAATAAAATAAGTATAAAATAATAACCGTCTTGGAAATGTCTCCGTTGGCGCTCGTGCCGCTCGTGATATACTTTTGATTAGTGGAGACAATATAAGTTAAAAAAAAAATTTTAAAAATCAGGTCACCGGGGAAGTGTTGTCGGGTAAAACGTTCAGAGCTTAAGTGGCTAAATTTAAACTTTGAAAACGGTTAACAACAATAAATTAAGGCCGACGACATGACGTAGGTGTATGCGAGTAGATAAATAGAAGCTGTGACCGGTATATACGTAAACCGTAAAACAGTTTGATGCACAACGATGTGCTACGATGAAACGTAACTAACTCCTACGAAAACGCTCTCTGAGAAAATTCCTCGCATTCTAGTAGAGAAAATAAATGTTCTGTGTCCATAAAACGATTTCAGATTGATATTTACTGTAAGTGGTTCCGTTATTTCATCGATTCGTATATACACGAATATTATTTCGACTTAAATAAAATCGGAAACCGAGTTCGATAAAAACATTAGGAGAAATCGTACGATATTTTCGTTTATCGTTTAAAACTTTTGAAAACCGTTTTGATTTCATTTCGTTGAATTCATTAAAAGTGGCCGTAACAGTTGACACGATACTAATATTTCAAGAAAATTTAAATAATTATTATTTCGGTAACAATGCGTTCAGTAAAAGTCTTATCAAGGTAACTGTCGGTTTTCATTTCACTGCTGCGATTCGCGAATTTTCAGCGACGAGTTATTAATCTTTCTTTGACAGCTCAGGAAAAACGAGGCACGCGGCGTAAGTTTGAAGAATTTGTTCTTTATTATAGAACCAAGTTAAAATGTTGACCAATTGATACCGTTTACTCGTGGTAAAGTTTAGTAGATACAGTCGTGTTGCTATACTCCACGCCACGAGAGAAGGAACCCGTTTCGCGCATGCAGACTGACGGCAGCTAGCAGTACTAGGCTCCGTCTCCCCCCCTTTGTCCTCTACAGTTCTGGCTGTTGAGTGCGTACAGCGTAAAAGATGTGTTATACAGAGTAATTATATTAAATATTATAATTTATAATATCGCATATCACGTGCAGAACAAATCGTTTATTTCCTATCAACACCTAAAACATTTACGATTTTATGTTTGTTTGATATCAAGGGTACTTAACGATTAATGAACTATGCACACTATGCAGCGTTCCCAGCCGTTAACGATTGTGATCGTGCAATGACGGTAAGCATGTCAAATAAGTGGGGATACGTGAATTCGATTGCGTTTTGGTCGGGACGCGGGTTACTTCTCTCGTGGTACGGAGTATAATACTACTGTAGTCGTTCACAGTCGTGGGTTATTTGTTTATTAATTGTTTTTAACGGTGCTCACCTTTCTCCCAGTTTATGTTGAAAATCGGATAGCCGGATATTGGACAGGTCATCTGCAACTGTTGACCCGCGCGCGCTATGATTTTAGGCGTCTTCTTGGCCACTGGATCGCCTGAAACACGGACGACACAGAACGATGAAAACCGATTTCGTCGAACACGACGCGCGAACCTCGCGCACGAAACGGAATGACTTTCATCCCTCTCTGGACGGTCGTGGTTGGTGTAAGACGAACGCGATTTGGATTAAAAACCGGTTTTCAACCGTACGGACTCTCATCACCCAAATTATCAATTTTATATTGGAAGCTTTAGCATTTAAGTTTTCTATAAATTTGTATTGTTTTGTTTTATTTTATTACGATTTTTAAGCTATAAATTGTTTTTACAAGAAGCAAATAATAATAAAAATAAAAAAAACCTTACGGACTCGAGTCTGGTCGGAACGGCAAAATGTCACGTGAGTTCGCTCGTACGTCAAAAGTGAACGGTATGCGTACGTAAACAATTAATTTCTGTTGTGTCCGCGCGCGTGGTCTCGTACGAGTTATAATAAACGACGACGGCGGCGGTGGCATAGTTTTAACGGTGCCAATTTGTTCTCCTTCGGTACCCTTACGGATTCCCACAGCGCACGTACATCCATTTACGGTGTACGTGGTTATTAAAATAACAACGAAGCACATATTATTATTGTTATTATTTTCGTTGAAGTCTCCATGAGGTGGCACTCGAATCGTGCAAAGGTACCGTCATAGTCGTCGTCATTGTCGTCGTCACCGTAATTTTGATTGATGTGTTCACACGTGGATTTGAGGGCCCGGGACGTGTTGCGTAGGGTTGGGCAAAAAATATCGATTATACCAATATCGAATATATTATTGATTATGATATATTGTGTCATAAATATCATGAAAAATTACAAATATTTTGATATATCAACATTTGATAAATATTATTATTAATATTATTAATATATGATATTTTCAACTTCAAACAGTTGCAAAAAGTGCTTCTTAATTCTACTAACAAAATAATTACTTTTTATACTTAAATTAAGAATAAATAAACATATTTCTACTATTTAATATGTATACAATTTATTTATGGCATCTTTTAAATAACCATAATTTATACTTAAATATTAAAAGACACACAGTACATGATGTGTGTATATCATGATAAAATATAAAAAAAATTCATACATCCCAAAATTGACTTTCTAAAGAAGAAAGGAAAACTTATTTTTCTAGGTGACGATTATTTAGCCTTGATAGATTGTCTGTAATAATGTTGCCAGCTTTTGAAAAAAATCTTTCAGAGGGCACAGAATTTGCTACAACAGTTAAATATTTGAGAGAAATTTTTGTCAAAATAGGAAAAGGACTTTTAAGGCAAAACTCAATAATTGAAGATTGCTTGCGATCAATTATAGGTTGTTGGAGGTATAATATTTTTTCACAGTTTACCTCATTACCTATTTTTAATTTTTTTTTTTTTTTTTGATATATCTCACTTTGATAAACATTATATCGATACTATCGATTATTTAAAATATCAAAAACTATAACTATATCAAACAGTAAATATCGATAAATTCAAATATCGATATATTTTGCCCAACCCTAGTGTTGCGTCGAGTGTGCACGATGTACGTTCGTTAAACAATACTGACATGCCGCGTGCAGGTGACCTGTGCGTTCCAGTGGCGGCGCTAGGATTTTTTGCTAGGTAGGGCCAATGGAAGGCCAACAATTATAAGGTAGGGCCTCCAAAAAATGAGATTTTAACAATAAATAAATAATAATTAAAAAAAACAATTAAAATGAACTAATTACTATATTTAAAAACTTTAAATGATTACAACACTATAACAAAACTACTTTAAAATAATTCTACGATTGCTATGTGTATCTGCAAACTTATTTATTATTTCGTCAATGTCTAGTGACTTGGCTTCACGTTTTTCAATTGATATAATGCTTAAACTTGTAAGGTTAGTGTCTAATAAACTATTTCTTAAGTAACTCTTTACGCGTTTCATACATGAAAATGTACGTTCACACCCAGCTGATGATACGGGTATTGTTATAGCAATGGAGCATAATTTATATGTTTCCGAAAATGCTATTTCATATTCCTTAAGAAAGTTATGAAATTGGAAAACATCTTTAATTTTTAAATTATTTTTTGTTTCATAACGGTTCATGGACTTATGTAATATTTTTAATTCTGATTTTAGGCATTCTATGTCACCTAAATAAGCTTTAGCAAAAGGAAGTATAGTGTCATATGTTAAAAATGTTATTGATTCTGGATTAAGAGCACTTATACCGCTTATTATATCAGAATTATCACCGAATCTCTTATCTAACTCATTTGTTATTTTGTCCAAAATACAATAGAATATTCCCGATCTAAATTCGTTTTCTTCTTTTGGCACTAGTATTTCCATAGTGCTATTTTCACATACAAATTTTTCCAACCCTTTTGGTATTTTTTTTATTCTTCTTTGTTTAACTTTTTCAGATGGATGTGTAATATTACAATTTTTTGAAATATTTGTTGCTTCGTTATAAAATAATTTGTGTTTTTCAGGATTTCTCAATTCCAAAAAGTATTTTTTTGTAGATTCCACTAATATAATACTATTAGCCATATCAGCCTTAACATCTTGTAAGTATTTACTTAGTATTTGTATTTGAGATAGAATATCATCAAATACCAATAGTAAATAAACAAATTTAAAATCAATTTTTCTTAATAGTCCTTCAGCTTCAAGAGAACGTTCTATATTAGTTGAAAATGATAATTTATTTAAAAGTAACAGAACAATTGTAAGAGTACTTCTTATAGCTTTACAACAATAAACTTGCGAAGACCATCTTGTTAGGCATAGGCGTTTTAATTCTACAGGTTTTTTTGTATTTAATACTTCTTTTTGTAATTCAATGAATTTTGAATGAACTACAGAACTAGAAAAAAAAACATATAATTCTTGTAACAAATTAAAGAATAAATCAGCTTCTTCTATATTTTTTGCTACATCAACTATTACTAGATTTAGTCTATGGTTTGCACAGTGGGTATATATTGCTTGAGGGACTTCATTTTTAAAAATAGCTTGTACACCATTAATGCGGCCCCGCATAACACTTGCTCCATCGTATGTTTGTGCAACACAATTGTTGATATCAATTTGGCATTTACTTAAAACTTGTTTTATATGCAAAAATAGAGAATTAGCATTTAAATTTTTAAGAGGTGTGAATCCTAAAAATCTCTCTTTTATTTCACCTTGGAAAAAATATCTCACTACAATCGAAAGTTGCTCTGTCTTAGATACATCTTTTGTTTCATCAGCCATGACTGCAAAATAAACTGATTCTTTTATTTCTTTAGAAATTTTAGATAAAATCATGGTGGACATAATATGAACAATTTCATTTTGTATTGAATGGTGTAAATACCTTGCATTTTTTGGTCCATTCATTTTTATTTTAACTACATCATCAAAATTACTAATAACACTCATAACCTCAATAAAATTCCCCCTATTAAAACTTTGTTCATTTTCAATATGTCCTCTTAAAGCTTGTCCTTGAACTGCTAGCATTCTTAATGAAATAATGATTGCCTTCATATATCTTCTATTTTCCATTACTAAACGTTCATGTTGGTCTGAAATTTGAGATAAGACTGAAGTATTTTTATTTTTATTTTTTTTATATTCCACCCATGATATTAAACATTGTTTATGTTCGTCAGATTTATCATGCAAAGGAAATCCTTTGGCAGACATTGCATTTTTCCAATTTTTGTATCCTGTAGTTCTATAGTTTGTGTCTAAATTTGTTTTTAATTTATTAGAAAAAAATCTGCAAGGAAAGCAAAATGCAGAATCTTCAGTTATACTGTACTCCAGCCATTTGTAAAGTTCATACCAGTTGGAATTGAAACCTCTCATTCTTTTTGTTTGACCGACTCCATACACAGTTTTTGGATATTTTTTTAATTTGGGTTGAGTAGGACCCTCATCTAAAGTTTGACTTATATCATTAGGACCAGGAACTTGTCGAAAACTATCTGGTTTTATTAAATATTTCTCAGCTACTTCATGTTCGTTATAATTATTAATTACCTCTACATCATTTTCACAATTGCTTTCTTCACTTGAATCATCACTAAAAAATAATATTAAAAATAAAATACTCTTAATACAGATAAAAGCTGATAATAACTAAGCAGCTTAAATATTAATTTTGATTACTAAATGTATGATAAAATATAAAAATAATCAAAATTTAATTAATTTAATTTTTAACTACATATCTACATAAATTATTATAACTTTATGAGATGTGTAATAGAAAATTATCATTTAATTTTTTTTTTATACATATATAAAGTGAGCAAATTAAATAAATTGTAATGAGTTAAAAATTAATGTAAAATATCTACCTAAAGTATTGAAATAAATAATAATAATCAAATAAAATTATAAAATTGTATTTATGGAACTGTTGACTGTTTCTTTTATTGTTATTATTATTTACTACATAGCTACTTAAAAATTAAAATTTAAAAAATATTTATATTAATTTAAAGTTATAATAATAAATAGCAATATAAAAATATTATAAAAAATCAATATTGACCATCACCAGAATCATTTTTTCATCAAGTAGGTACCACCTACTAATGATTTATCATTAAGTTCAAATTTAACATATCACTGGAATGTATTTAATGACAGGGTACTTACTATAGACACTACTATACAGCAGTTTTTTTTTATACTTAATATGATAATATCTATTAATTTTAAAAGTATTAATATTACACATGATTACCATAGACAAAGATTAGGACCTCCTAAAAAACATGCTACTAAACATATAAGCCCACCTCAATATTTCACAGCATGTCAGGATCTCAACTGATAAATACATGATTGCATTTGCGCATCACATACCCTTTATTAAAATATTATAATATAGGTAATTAGAAAAATAAATTGACACTAACCTACTTAAATTATTATTTTCATAATCATTATCATCATCATTAGACATCAATTCTTGATTGCTTCCAATGGCAATATTATGAATATTTCTTTAAAAGAAAAAAAATTATTAATAAACTGGTACTCACAAACTACAATTACATTGTGATAAAATAGGTACACAATTCTAATAGATTATGGAAAAATATAAAATATCAATACTGAATAATGAGTTATACCTATAAAATACTTGAACATATTATATTCAAGATACATACAGGTATTTAAATATTCAATATATAATTGATAGGCAATATTAAATACCTGGTTATAGGATTAGAAACTATCAAACTGGAGCATTTCGGTTCGCTGTGTCCAGACTCATCTTCAGAAATAGTATTAATAAAACTTTTTTGTTTTTTTGATTTAATAAAAAAGTCACTTATATTATTTGTATTTCTCTTCGACATATTTTTTTTTTTTATAAAATGATACAGTTGGAATAGTTGGATGAATTACACACGTAAAAATAAATATATAGGTAGACAATATGTCAATAATGAATGCACTAAGTACTGTCAACTTTACAGTGCACACTTTACAAGTGGATAATATTATTAATTAATATAACATGATTACAAAATACAACAATATGATGAATGATAATTTTGGAAATAATTGATAATGAGCATAATCTAGCACAGTATAACTGTCCCGCTGATATATATTTATAGATACACGCAGGATTTACCCATATAGCCAAATGTGTGTATGTATATTATACCAATCTATACATCTGAATAGTATTATCACAAAACATATGAATACGATGAATCGCAGAGCCTCATAGCTTGTTTATATAAATCAATCTATTATGAAGGACTTTCTTTATAAATTATAATCGTTCCTCGTAGGCTGTAGCCCGTATAAGTATTAATAATCATAGACATAATGATATCAATAATACAATAACCATGTTTATAACACTGTTTTCCCAACTCTATCTCCTTTACTCAATGTTGGATGACGTATATTTCATACAGTGAACAAAATACAAATACCATTATTTAATATTTTCTGCTTATGAAACATGACTATATTATAATTAAGACTAAGGTCAGGTCAGTGGTAGGGCCACTGGTAGGGCCAGGCGTTTTCAGGTAGGGCCATGGCCCTACCTGGCCCGTCCCTGGCGCCGCCACTGGTGCGTTCGTAGAGGTACACACGCACAATGTATGCGACCGACGAGTACAATGTGTACGCTTGAGTGTGTATGACCGCCGAGTGTGTGCGATTCGGTTACAGCTGCGACGGTGTCACACAATTCAACGGTATGCGAGTGGACATAACGCGTCGAGTGTGTTTCATGTTTTAAAACACACACAGGAACACAGAAACATACACACACTCACACACACACACACACACAGGAACACAGAAACATACACACACAAACACACACAGGAACACAGAAACATACACACACACAGGCACACAGCAACATACACACACACACACACATACACACACACACATACACACACACGCACATACACACACACGCACATACACACACGCACATACATTGTGGTGTAAAATACAGGGAAATCATTGTCACCGCACCATTTTAATGGAACGTATTGCGGACTTTCGAGTGTGGTAACGGTTAATTGCCCTAGTTAATGCCGAGGGGAGGTTTTTAGGGTCGAACGTTTGGATTCGGGAGACCTCCACTGGTGGTGGTGGCGTTGTGGCCGCAGACGACGACGAGTACGTCGGACACCATTGGGGATGTGCTCGAATATTGTTTGTTTCAAGACCCGGCCGCGAACACAATGTCCAGTCGACGATCGATCGGGTCGAACCGATCGCGTTTTGCGGTCTCACGAAAAAAAAAAACGATACGAACGTTATCCACCATCCCGTATTCGAAGGAGTATTCATATAATCTTTATTGATGTCGCCGGGCACGCGGTACCGCGAAAACGGAGGTGAAGCGAATGCGAATAAACGTTATGAAAGTCCGAAATACGAATTAAACACGTGCTCAGCGTATGTATGCAAACGAGACGTTTAAAAACGTCTTAAACCTAATAAAAAAATTAATGTGATGTCGTGTAAAACGCGAACAAAATACTGTATGACGGGCGAAAATGCTTTGACATTACCATCGTCATCGGGATACGCGAATAATACACTGTGATTCCTCGAAGTTTATTCCTAAATTGTTTGTTTCTTCTTTACACCGATCGATAGTCCGCGAATAATCGGCATTTTAAATTAAGCCCCGAATTCGGTGTATGTAAACGAATGCCTATTATTCGTAATCATAATCATTATTGATAGTTTTATTGTCGTGCTTCAATATGGTCACGCACAGTAATTAAATATTCAAGCGTTGGAACACACACACACACACACACACACACACACACACACACACACACACACACACACACACACACACACACACACACACACACACACACACACACACCGGAGCCGCGAACGCACGCCAATGTGGTTTTTCGATTTCTTTATTCTTTAAAAACGACCCGGCACGACGGGGATCGATTGATTTTCTTACGCGTCTACATTTAATTTCTTTGGATGAATAAAAGTCTTCCATTATTTGGATAAAAATCTTAAAAGCAAGGTGGATCATTTTTTTAATTTTTTTTTGGTTTTTTGTTACTAAAGAATTATTTACAATCAGTACATTAATCAAATAATAAGTAATTAAGTAGTATGAAAACAATTGACACGAGGGGCATGATTGTGGAAAGAGGTTCATTAGCAACATCCTCATAGTTAGTTATTTGATAAATATTCAAATTATTTTGAGGGAATTTGGTTTTTTTCATAATAAGTCACGGGAAGAGTTCCTTTTAGAATTCTTTCTGGGTTTTTGGGTGAGGCGTGAGAGAACATCTTTTTTGGTGGATACTTTAAAGTTCGAAACGACCTGGGGCAATGATGGATTTAGAAGTTTGGCCGCTGCATTGGATTTAAAGAACATAAGAAAACGTTTCATACCACGGGTAACGGACATAAATGTTTGTTTAAGTTATAAAGTTTTTTTCGTACCCTGACCGTTACTCACGTGAGCATACCGTGAAAAAATAACCGGTCGATACTATTAGGAGATCGTCAATCGGACATATTTCCGTCTAGCTTTCGTACTAGAAACAATATTTAAATACTATAACTGTGGTCGTTATAGGTTATTCGCGTGATTTTCTTCGACGAACGTCAACCGTGTAAACAATAGACTCGCAAAAAATACGACTTTTAAACCCGTGCTTTTAAAAACCGAATAAAACATATTTATATGTAACACCCGTAAAACGGTTAGTGCGGTCGGACGCGATCGCGTTTTTTCAAATTTTCATATTTTTTATTTCTTTCGTGTATTGACGGTAAAAACTTACAGATGTGATTCACGATCGACGTGATCGTTCGTTGGCCGTCGCCATCGTGCCACATTCGGAGTGTGTGCGTTACGACACGACTTGTGTTACGACGGGAATATAACAATATCATACCGTTTAACCGCGTTACGATTCGCGTCACGTTGTCGCGTTCTGTCGTGGAATTTACGTACCGTAAACTTGTAACTTGGCCGAGTGCGACACTTGGCCCGCCCGATTGGACACGATGCACTCGTAGACGCCGCCGTCCTCCACCTGGACCTTGGTGATGTTGAAATGACTGACCACGTCTCCGATCTCCGTCACGTACTGGCTGACCGACACCCGCCTGCGAGACGAGTACAACATCGATATTACCGGTGGGATTCAAGTCGGGTCCACGACCCCGTGCCCGCAGTTCCCCTAGATCCTGCGGTTGCCCGCCCCTCAACGGTCGCGATCCCACCGATCGATACGACCGGCGAGTAGATCGCTGTGTGATTACTCTCCGCGTACGCGAGTAAAATGCAGACCAAGTGGTGGATTTAACACGGAAAAAATTGGACGGCTGTCGCCCTATCCGGAAAAGTCTTTTAGGCTCAGACGGGAAAACAACTTTTTTTTTTTTTTTAATTCGGTACTTGGTTAAAACGCCATCGATTATCACTACTATATGTTTTATAGGCTTCCAATGATTCACTTGATTTTTTTCAACTACAAACGTCAAAACTATTTTTTGGATTCTAGTTTTAAATAATATACAATTTGATAATGTACGGTGGGACACTTATTTTTAAATTAATTCAAATCTAAACACATGTTCAACGTTTAGATTTTGATCGAACCAAAGGCACTAGTAGCAATACGACTATGTTCATTGATACGGTAGCACTTTTTCTTCTCGAAATAGTGCTTTTTATTTGTAGCTTTTATTATTTCGGAAAACAATTTTGTTCAAAATAGATAATTTGGTGAAATTATGATTACTTATCAGTTTTTGCGAAAACAAGGCATGATTACCATCACTTTGAGTAAAAATAATGCAAAATATGCCATAAACTAGATTTTCATGATATAATTTTGGTAATTTATTAGTAATTTCAAAACTAACAAAAATATAAACTTGAAACGTTGACCAATTATTAACAATAGAATATTACAAACTGAAAACATTTCTATTCTAGTATTTTAATTTAAAACATTTTTGTTTCTTATATTTGAAAACTGTGTACAGTTTGAACAAAAAATTTAAATAAATTACTTTTTTTGAATATTTTCTATTGACGAGTATATTATTTAAACATACATTTATGGGGCGAGGGGCAGGGCGTAAATCTCCCACGAGTTGTTTCGTTTAAAATATAACTTTTGGGTATTTGTGTTGTATGCCATCTGCGCTATTTTCCTTAAATCCACCACTGGGTATATGTTTTACATGATGCTTACATCTGAGACAGAGGTACGTCGTTGCCATCGAATTTCCACGTGATGTGAGGCGTCGGTGTGCCGAACGCAATGCACTTGAGCGACACGTCGGGACCGGGTTTCATCAGATGACCGATGAACTTGTACTTCAGCGTTGGTTTTGAAGCTATAAGAAAAACAAACAAAAAACATCAAAAATTGTTCTTTTTCAATAATTTTGTTTCACGTGGTGTCTTGTTCACGTAAACAGTACAAAAAGGATTTCGTGAAACCAAATAATGGTTGAACATGAGTTCGTTTGACAGACAAGTGCAAAACTTTAAAGCATTTTTCAAAAATATTTTGATTCGTTTAAGCTGCGTAGAAAAAGTTGCATTACTTGAGGATTTGATTGGTTTGCATTCATCTCAGAATGTTTTTATTACAAGAAGAAAGTCCACGGACCACAAAATTATAATAATTATTATTTTTTATTGTTTACTTTTAGAAGTTTTAAATTAAAAACGAAATATTGTTTTAATTTTTATTTTTAGTGAAAAGTTTGAGAATTATTTTTTACATTCGTATTCTCTTGGATGTATTAAGTCGAAGCATTATTAGGTTTCTCTTTTATTTTTATTACAAGAAACGAGAAATTTACATTCATATTTGCATTTTTGCATTACCTACCTATTACACTATATAAAAAAAAGAAACTCTATGAACTCTGAAGTACTCCGTTTTAAATTCATGGAGATTTTTTTTTCATTTTTAATGTACAATTATTAGTTTTGAAACCCATGATCAATTATAGTAATGATTTATTACTATTAAACCACAGACACACTCATAGATTACGTAGAAAACGAAATTCCTGATCAAATGTATATGATACCCATAAACAATATGATTGAAAATACTCAACGTTCTACCGAGGTAATCGAATTCACTTCTGTGGACATTTACAATATCACGGCTCACGACCATAGATTACCGAGTCTCAGTGCGTTTCGATCATTTGTAATTAGTTAACCGGAAAGTTTTTGGACCAACAGTTGAACTTTAGGATTAAAATCCACGTGTTTAAATACAGAAAACTAAGCCATGGTTGAAATGGCAACTTAATGTAATTACAAATGATAATTCCGCTTTAGATTACGTTCTAAACGCCGCAGGGTTTTGATTTAGCCAAAGGTAGTAGATAACAATAATAAATTACGATATATATATATACATATTTTTTTTTTCGATTCAATATGAGTTTTATTAACAATACGATGATTCACACGAATCGTTAATAAAAACAAACAAATACATATAAAAATGTTCACACATTAGAAAAATTCACTTTATATATTAAAAATACAGCGTACCACAGAATATACATTAATGATGCTTTTCCTTTAATTAATATGTTTCCCTGATAGTGAAGTACTTTTTTCATCAATTATATTTATTAGAGTTTTAATATATAAGGCATTCCGATTGTGATCTCAACAATTTGTGTCATGTTGATTTTGACAACGAACGTACAGAGATTTTTAACGAGCAGAGACGGCTACTGGCGTGCTTAGGTCACCTCTGGACGACGGTTAATACTTCTAATCACCCCTCCCTCTGTGTAGTTTTTATAAATAAATTATTACGATAAAGTTTATTTATAATTTTTTTCCTCGACCCACCCTAGAATCTGGTGTTTTCCCATCGACTGTAGACTATGAGCAAACTTACATGTCAATATAATTTGCATAGACGATGCAATGGTGACATATCATACAGGATTTATCATGCAGATTTAGCCCTGAAGAATGCGTACATTTGAATTTATTCGTCTACTATTTATAACATTAACAATTTCACGGAATGGAAAATATTTTAACGATTTTTATCAACAGTACTTCTAAGTTTTTAGTTTTCTCAAGCGTTCACTACCATTAATAAAATAATATTTTGTATTTTTTTTTTTTTAAATATCCTTCTTTGAATGTGTATTATTGAACCGATAGTTTAAGAAATACAAACGTTTGAAATTTAGAGCGACGGAGTGGTAAAATCACATTGGGTAAATCTTCATGGGATACTTTGTGTATTGTGTGAGTGTATTATTTTCAAAACAATATTCGGTGGATTACACGTAGCGGCGTGCATATGCGTTTCGCTCGCATCTGTTGAAATCGTTTAATTTCTTAAACTTGCGACGACTTTTCTTCTATCTTTCAACTATCCTAGTTTATACGGTGTTTTGTTTTTTCTGTCCCGTCATAGGTTTTTTTACGATTTTCCTTCAGAGATGTCACGAAGACACATACCGATTTCAGAGTTTCTGAATAGTATCCTTTCCCAACATTTTACTCTGAGATTTCGTTTTAAATTAGTAAAAAATAAACACCCTTTCTATTCCCAGCGCAAAACATAGTTTTGGTTAAATGATTTCAATGACAACGTTTATCGTTATTTCGTCAATGCATGATTGTTTGTGATTTTTTAGAATTTTTTATAATTTTTGGCAATAAATACAATTTGTAATTATAAAAACAAAATAATACAATAAGTGCGATGGTTAAATGAATTATGTTTATTTTCAATAACATTGGTATAGTGGGAATTGTGATGATGTATAAAATGGTCGACATTATTTGTATCTGTAACATTGGAGGAGGAAAGGAGCTCGTGTACTTTCATAATTCGATGAAACGTTTGGTTTAGAATGAGGTTCAAACAAATGACGTTTTTCTCTAATAGAAATTTGAAGATGGGATTTCGCGCATTTTTCGACAGACCTCCCATTAAACCCAAGATAATTTGAAAACCGTCTAGACATAAATGACGACAATTGAGCTACTATCAGGTTCAATAAAATTCTGAACAAATGATTGACACATTATATTTCGAGTCGAAATTTAAAGTTGAGGATCCTATGGGAATTGACTTCGTTTATGATAACAGATGTGATAAAATAAACGAATGTCGTTTGAAAAAACTTTTCCACCTTCCGTCCAAGAAAAACGTACCATAACGTTTAAGGAATTCACGATAACGACGATAAAGATTATAAATAGGAGCTCCGAGAAGATTGACACAACACGATTTAACCCCGAATAATACATATTTTTAAATTATTTTTTCTCGTACTATTTAATACGATAGTAGTACAACATTTTTATGAAGAAATCAGTTTAATGTTTTTTATACATTTTTAAGTTTTTATTTTTTTTTAAAAGTATTACCTATTGTTTAACACCATGTACTATGAAAAGAAATTGTTCCGAATATTCGATTTTTAGGTTTTCGTGATTGGACCAATTTTATAAAGACATAGTGATTTTTGACGGGTGCCCTTCGTTTTGTCATTCACATTCCAAACTTAGTGCGCTTTTTTACTTTTTAAACAATCCTTGGGCTCATAATACGGTTTATAATACACGTATTACACATTTACTCATCGAAGTCTCAAAGAAAGGATAGATGTTCCATTTCAAAACATAACTACGCCATGAGGTAGCGGCAGTTACCGTTTATGAAAACCTAAATGTTGAAAATGAGTGAAAAACAAGACTTTTCGTAGAAAAGTAGTCGTGCCATCAGTTTCAAAGCTTACGGGCGCGGGCGACAGTCCAGATCGATCGTAAATCACGTGAAACAGCCGACGTGAAATCTCTTCGTGTGAATCACTCCGAAGGACCCACACACACACACACACACACACACACACACACACACACACACACACACACACACACACACACACACACACACACACACACACACACACACACACACACACACACACACACAAACTATACGATTCGTACGATTCACGCGCGCGTGTCCGGCCGAACACGAATTATTGTTAAATCTCCGTGGGACGCGCGTGCGGCTTTTGTGTGCGGACGCGCGTATTATGCACCGGTGTATTATTTTAGTCGTGGCCCAGACATGTGTGTGTTTGTGTGTGTGTGTGTGTGTGTGTGTGTGTGTGTGTGTGTGTGTGTGTGTGTGTTTGTGTGTTATAACCTCGCGAAAATCGTTTTGTGATTCGATTCCATCGCCGGCGCCGCCGCCGGACTCTAGTCGGAGTGACCACATTACCGTGGTCGTGTTCCGTGTGAATCGTTCTGCCGATTTTCCGAGTAACAATACCAACGCTTAATAACAGTAATAATAATAATAATAATACTAATAATAATAGCGATTATTCAAAATAATTATTAGCGAGTAAATCCGGAATGGCTGCCATTGTATTATATTATGTAAAATTGTGCGCTACGTCCACGTACACCGTTGTCGTCACCGTCGTACGTCACAAACGTTCACGTCGCAACGTCCATTAGCTTCGGTAGGCGCTATGCTAATGGTCGTGCACGTCTCTCCGTACGTTATACAATACTCGCACGCCTTAGCCGTTTCCGTCCCCCCCCCCCGATGTTCGCCGTCTGCGAACCGCTTTTTGTTTCACGCCCAGAGTTCCTCCGGGCGATGATGACTTTGGAATTTTTTTTTTTTTTTTTATTGTCTGGAACACGATGTTTTTTTATCTTCCTGCCTTGAAATATTTGTTTCGGTTGCGAAAAAAACTTTTTTAGATTTTGAGAGAAGCGAATCGATTTCCATCGGTTTTAAAATGACGTAAAAAAACAAAGATTATGTTGAAACAATAAAATTTAATAAATAAAAAAAAAAAAAATGACGTTTATTTATTTTTTTCACACACACATTTTAAACAATTTATCAAGTAACTCCGTAGATCGGTTATCGCGAGTAGACGGTTCTTTGAATGTTCATTTTTCTTCGGAAGTAATAAAAACGTTTCGAAAAACCGAGTGAAAATCGTAAAATTTATCTTAAATGACCATTTCACTACATTGATTTAGTTATTTATTGATTAGTTATAACTTCACAAGTGTTATTATTAGAAACTTTTTACCATATTTCAATGATGTATTATTTATTGAATACTTAACGAAAGTTCAATAAAATAAATGGATGACTTTTGGGTTAAAAAGTACTTTGCAATTACCTTGTTTTTTAAAGTTGGTCTTTTATAGTATTTTTATTATTTGACAAAGAGTTCTGAAAATTTGCTATGACCATATTCATATACTAAACTAACGATACCGAAAAATTTTCAAAGTGTTTCTCAAGATTTTTTTTTTTTTTTAATTTTTAAGTACATTCTTATACGATTTTTATCGATTTTAATCGTCTGTTTTACATCACTTTTCAATTTTCAACTTTCAATGTGTATAAAATATTATTGAGCTATCCAATGATGACGAACCTAGTCAGAACAACATGTTTGAATATTTTAGTAAAAACAAATCGTTTTGTATTTTGTAAAAAGTTTCATCGGTAAGAAAAAATACACAGACAATTGAACTAAATACGGTCAAACAATATGTAAATGGCATATTTTACACTAATCCTTAGCTTAGGATCGTTTAATCGTTTCTTTAAAATTCAATATCCCACACTATTATCTTGGCTGAAGAGCGAAGAATACCCACGGTGCCAAATATGTCCATATTTTGTTTTAGAGACTATTTAGTTTCGACGTTTCAAGACTATTACAGTGTTATTCATTGTTTTCAACAACTTTCCAATAATTGTTCGGAGAGGCAAATCACGAGTGCACCGGTATGTTCGTTAATCATTTTAATAAATGGTTTAAAAAGTAAATAAACTATTTCAGTAATTATATAACAATTCGGAGGGCGTTTTCGGTGTTTCTCAAGTTGTATTTTTTCCGAAGCCTCTATATCCGGGGTTTATTTACGACTTCGCGTCGGTACGGTGTCTCGCGCATATTTCACCGACGGAGTACTCACGCGCGGGCGCTTGTACGTTGCGAGTTGAATACGTTTCGACTTTGAGTTCGCGACGTAAACGTTTAATTAGTTACGTTACAGTCGACGGGCCGTGTTGCGTCGTTGCCATACATATTACATCGGTTAAACGTCAGGTTTAAGTACCACGGTATTTATTCCGTATGAGCGTTTAAGTGCGGTGCGCCAAGTCTCGAGGCGGAGAAAATAATTAACGTACAGTCGCCGAGCGCTGGTAGTGTTTTATTAATTCTCGAGCCATCACACTCGGGATTACGTAACGACGTTGGGTACACTTCGCGACGATGTTTCGAGCTCGTATCGGCAACGAAAAGCTATAGGTAAATAAAAACATCACGACGACCGACTCAATATAAGATTTATCCGACAGCGGATGTTTTTTAATAATAATAATAATAATGACTTTATTGTAAGTATGAATTAAAACAAGTAATAACGCCCCGTGAAGCATAGAGTACAATAATATTCTTAAGATTTACTTATACTGAGTTTGAAGCAATATTACAACAGGTGTACATTTGTAAGAAAATTGCGAGTACTATATGATGGTATTAAGTAGACACAAGTTTCTAATTATTATAATCGTTTTTTAGTAATTTTCTTAACGTGGTTTGTGAATAAAAAAAATAATCAAATTTTTTCATGGAGTTTCCATTTAACAAGACCAGATTCATAGGGGCACAGTGACTATAATTTTGTTTCTGGGTTTGAGAATAGAAAGTATTAGTGGAACGGAGTGAAAGTTGAGGTATATTAAGAGGGATTTTGGCTAAGATTTCAGGACAGTCGATGAAATCGTTTAATAATTTATAAAGAAACACAATAAAATATCGTTGTGAAATCGCCTATCTTCCAGAAATTGAAGATTTCATTTCCTAGCTAAATTATTTGTTGGAGTATAAATTTTTTCCTAGCTTATGACGCATAATACGGAGAAAACGTTTTTGTGCAAATTCAATTTTTTTTTTTATATTCCCAGTTTGATATGGGTTCCATAATATTGACCCACATTCAACTATTGAACGTATCGATGAACAATATAATGTCTTTGAACAAGTTTGGTCTCTAAATTCATCACAATTACGTTTCATGAAGCCAAACACGCTTCAAACACGTTGCTTTATTGCATAATATGTAAGTAATATGTTCATTAAAAGTTAAGTGATTGGATAGATTTATCCAAAGGTCTTCTGTATGAGATTTTATATTTAGATTATTGTTTTGTTTTGTCGATTTCCCTGAGCACAAACATGGTCGCGTCCACACATGTGTAGATCCTCCTCGGCTTCGGGTTTATGCATTTCGTCAACGATCGATCGCGATCGACACGTGACTACTGCAGTCATTGCCGTTGTACAAAGTGACCAGGCCAATTTACAAATTCTGTTACAAGTGTTTTATTATAATTTATTTTTTTTTATTCATTATTTTACGTTCCGTCTGTGCGTCGGATGAGATTGAATATTTCGAATATTTTATATCAAACACACACATTTCCGTTCTAATGTTTTGGCGTCTACGCGCTTTCCGTGACTGTGCGGCGCGTCGTAACGCGAGGTGTGTTGAACAAAAAAAAACACAAATCCATCTCTCCGTCTTCTCCGGAAACGGATTCGACTACTTGACATCGAGGACCGAAGACGAGCAAGCCGCGAACGATCGGTTCGTTTATCGACACCGGACAGGGATAGAGAGGCGCGTCGACAAGAGATCTCGACGTGTACGTCGTCTGTCGACTAACCTAACGTTTCGGGCACACGGCCGGCGGAAAACAAGTTTGGATTTTGTTTTGCCGTGTGACAGTGCTCTCTCCTTCCCATCGACTCGGTCACTCGAGTGGTGGGCCTATCTGTCGTGTAGGCGCGCGACGGTCGGCGAAAAGTTCGACGAAAAAATACAACACGCAACGCCCCACGTGATATATATATAAACGTCATAAAACCCGACGGATCGTAGTGGCCGCAGGGACGGAGCGCACGGGCATTACGTATTATACGGTGACGGCATTTCAAGAAGATTGCTGCCGATAGAAATGTATAAATAGCGAACAAGGGGGCCACGCCGTGGAATAAAAACGTCAATCTGTTTGCTTTTTCTCCTTAACGTTTTTCCGTAAAACTCGTTATAGAAAATGTTTTCCTCGCTGTAAAACGCGCGTGCGCTAAAAGGTTTATCGTCTTCATAACAGGTAACATCCCGGACATCGAGATTTCTTTTCTTTCCTTTTTTTTTTTTTTATTATTTCCAATACAGTTTTACGAAAACACTATCGACTTTGAGAAACGTATTATCACCGTTGTCGTTTTCGCAAAATCCTCGGGTCTGATGGTAAAATTAATAGGCTTTCCAGCTCGGACCCACTTCTTAATACCTCGACTACTGGCTGCTTTAATCCCGGCGCGCCTTTGTCCCACCGCCGTGCGTCCGGCATAAAAACGGGTTCCCGTTCCAAGGTAATTATTATGTTTACATTCTCCGAACATTTTGACGTTTTTTTTTTCGCATCAGAAAAATATAATGCATTTGATGTTCTATTTGTTCGCCGGAGGAGAAAAGTAATTTTATTTTCCTTCGTAAATCGTATTGATCTCATAATTGAATGATCGGTGAGGTTTTATTTATTTTACGGTGTCCATGTCGCAATTATGGAAATAATTTTTACCGAAATGTTTAATTCAAAACAATAGGAAAACAATAATTATACGTGATTGTATATGATTGGTTTTATTTTTTAAATCCTAGTCTTTAGTATGAAATTTCCTTCGAAGAAAAAGGTTGCGCAAAACATTGAAATCGAAAAACTATTCTCTGTTCTATAATAAGGTTAATATTTGTATTTAATTTTTTTTTTGTTTCAATCACCTAAAGTGATAAATATGTTATTGTCTCTACATTTTATTTCAAATGTGAAATTGTCTACTTTTTATTTATTTTAAATTCTTATACATTTTGTTAATTATGTTTTTAGGAAGAATGTCATTACTCTCTATTTCTAACATAAGCTATTGGCTTAAAAGAAATAGATAATCATGTATACTAGTTTTAAACTTTATATTATGTAAATTATGATAATGTAAAAAAAAAAATATTGACTTAAATTTTTATATAACAGTTACTGCAAGATTTAAAATTCATAATTATAAGTCGACGAAGGATTTTTTTATTTTTACATTAGAAACTTGGTTTACCAATTAGTTTCGACCATTAGGTATAGACAAGTACATTTAGTATTAATAACAAAGATGAAGGACTAATTGACGTTATTGAAATTTAATTTTATGAATAAACTAGAAAAACACACACACACACACACAACGGCAATACATAATGCCATCATTACGATTACTAAGTATTTTCTTATAAATCATTTTTAATTAAACGACTAATTCAAATAACGCACTCGTGTTTTTCAAAGCACGTTATTATAGTTTAAAATAAAAACTTTTAATATTTATAATACCGAGAAAGCTCAATGGATATTTTTTATGAACACTATAAACAATGGTGTCTAAAATTAATGTTATATAAATTTACTTAACTTTAATTTCCATAGTTCAAATCCGCGAAGTAATATCATAATACAATTTAATCCCTGACGTAAAAAAAAAAAAAAAAAAATAATAATATTTTATTTCTCGAAAAATAATGATTTCACTAAATAGATGTGACATGTGTTAAATTTAATACACGAGAGCAAATAATGTTACAACATCATTTTATTTTCATATAAGTTTTTCCTAAGTTTTTTCCTCTTTTTTTTTTTTTTTATTCCCGTAGAACTCAAAGACGTTTCTTTGTTTTAACATTGGTTTCAAACTTTTCAACTGACATAAAAATAATCTGAAACTGAATCACAGAAAATCATTTAGTATTATTTTCGTTCTAATCTTTATAATCTTAGTTATGTCAATTAAAATTATGCGTGCGTATTGTTCGTGTAGAGCGAAACATTGGAAACCATTATTTTTATTGTACACGATGTTTTGAACTTTTAAATTAATATCACAGTGTTTCAGGAGACGCAAACTTTATCATAGACGTTTTTAACTACGCAGACAATTTTATCGCGTCACTTCGTTGTGAGAAATTTTCGTCGGAATACAAAATATTATAATGTCGATATTTTCCTATACCAGTAGCCTAAATGTCTGAAGTTCTTTGATTTTTTTAAATCAAGCAATACGTATGTGACTGTGATATTTCTATCGTGCGCCATTCACACGAACGTCCGTTTTTAAATTCATTTTTTATTTGATTAAAATTTGATCGTTACACGTTTCCATGTGATGCACTTGATCACTGTTGTTTGAATATGTATTAATAATATTATTTTGACATTTTAATTGGCACAATACGTGTTTTTCACATTCAGAGTGATTCTGAATTAAAAATCGGAAAAAATATTCTCCTCAGTTCTCAATGTGACTAAACGAACACCATTCGTGAGACAACCCTCTGTTAATTCCATCAAGTGTCACTTTGGAATTCGGCTAGAGACAGGAACAGATAACTCACAGTTACATCGGGACTGGTTAAAAGTAATCGCCTGACGCGAGGAGTTACTTTGATTGATGTATTTAGTAGGAGATTTATCGGACTAAATTGTTACTACAGTCGAATCAGTCGATATCATTATATTCGAGTAATCTTTGAAAACGTTTATACTCGGTAAACTTCTCCACTGTTACGCGGTTCAGATTTTCAAGTCCGAGGTCACCCAATTTATCTGGGTAATTTATGACTAAAAACAGTGACCTCCCATAATTTTTTTATTGTTGGTAAGCTAAGAGATTTGATTTTCAACATACAAGTATAAAAGTTAAAATATTTTATGTCAGTTTCAGTTTTAATTAATATTTAAGGACTACATTTTTTCTTACGTTTTAATTTAATTTTCTTCTTTGAGGATTTGTTAGATTTATTATTGAATTTATGAATTATAAATGCATAAATACATTCATGAAAAAACAAAAGAAGAAATGTGCGCAACGTGATATTTTCTCCACTGCATGGATAAACTTTGAATCATATATATATATATATATATATATATATTTTTTTTTTTTTTGAGGGTTAGTTATTTGTGATTAATAAACCAGTAAATAAAATACTATTTATTTGTTTGTTGTTGTTTAGTTCCCCGTGGCAATTGTAACGCAATGGAAAAAATGGTCCTGTCCACCCCAAAAATATATAATCTATGTTATAATGAAATAAAATAAATATCATTGATTTTCGTTCGATTCGTCATTATTAATAACTGCTGTTGGAAATAAATATTAACTAAAAATAATGTTTAAAAGAATCGTGGATTTAATTAAAAACAAATAGAACCTTATTAAAGAAAATTATACTTCAATAGAATATTTTTTTTCCCCTTTGAGAGGTATTCTTTTTTTGTAAATGTTTATTCAATCCATTTACGTAGAAATTTAAACGTAAAAACAATAAAAATAAAAGTGCTCTCAAATATTAAATGCGAAATATATTTAATTTATTTTTACCGTTCTCGGTCGGCAAATAATTATCCAGGAATAAAATTAAAACCGATCGCGACCAAAATAATAAATGTATATATTATTATATTAATATTTGAACATCAGAAACGATTAATAATTCAGAGAGTTATATTTATTTCCGCGTCAACGTCTGCTACGTTTATGTTTCCAAACGAAATCATAGACATAATACTAGGCATTGCAGTGGCTATAAGTTACTGGCGACTTCGCGCCAACAATATAGCATAATTGTTAAAATTAATGGAGTTATACGCGGGACAGTATAATAAATAACAAGCGTTGAAATTAATTACTATAATCAAATAGGTTGGTACTACAACTGTTTGCGAATTCAAACACCGAAACTGAACCAAATACCATTATTTCACACAAAACGTGTACGAATTAAGTACACAAATTAATAATAATTATGACGACGGAATACTTCATGACACGCGTTGCGCTGAAGGTACTTTAAACAATCCTCAATTTTCCCCTTGGTTAACTTTAATGCGTTTAATTCGGACAATATTGAAGCAGCGCGGCGTCTTGGTCAGCACATAAACTCTGGTTACATAACATCGAGTTTGTTGCCCGATAGTGAAGTTAACGAAACGTTGAACGAAATCCACGACCGACCAGCCTATTCCTCAGACGCTTTAGAAAAAATAAAACGCATAACCGTTCTGAAATGTTATTCTGACAATCGACAATCATATTTTGAGAATATATGATGTGTGATTCGATGTTTATTTTATCATAAATGAAAAATCCTTGAGAATACAATTGAAAAAATAAATAAAACCGATAGGACAGCGGTGTTAAAAATATGTATTAAGTTTCTATGGTGTTCGGACCAGAAAATTGTACAATAGATATACAGAATTTAAAAAAATACACATTTATGTATATATACACATACATAAATCAATTTATTAGTGACACGGTTCTGAGGAAAGGTTCAAAACAATATACAATTCTTTAATATTTCACCGTTTTTAGTCTTATTATAAGTGACTTTTTTGTAATAAAAACCGTATACAATTTTTAATTCTGAATCTGGTACAAATTCCTTTGTTTTTAAATATTTGAAAAACAAATTTTTAATTCGATAAACCCACGTACTCATAAAAATATGGTCGGTTAATTATTTTTAAATGAGCATTTTAAATAGGAATTTTATGTAAAAGTAATTGATCTGTCAACATTTTAGTCAAACGTTCATATCTTGCCTAACGATTTTGGAATAATTTAAAAAATATTTATTAATTAAGTTGCATGACGTTTTCTGGTCTTAAAATTATAATTCGAAACGTTAATAAGATAAGATTTCAAAATTGTATACAAATATCGTTAATAATCGGTAAAAAATGTATGCTTCTGCATCATATACTTTTAAATTTATAATTAATCGATTAAAAATTAAAAAATATGTTTTACGGCATTTTTATTTGACTTACTTAGTTTTTCCTCACGATTGGAAAAACTTTTGTGAATAGAGAAAAATGGCCTTTTAAAAGTATTAACATTAAAATGTTGATATTTGTATATGCTAAACATAACAATAGATTTTTTTTTTTTTTGCTTCACTCAGAATTTAAAATGTAATTGTGTTATTATATGCTTACGCTAAAAAAGGTTTTATTTATTTATTTTTTATCATTTAAATCAATAAAAATAAATAAACATACGTTTCGATTAAATAAAAACATAGCTGCCGAAAACACGAACAATAATCTTGTACATTTTACATGTTAGTTACATTATTATGTTATGGAATACATTATTAAACGTGTCCGAAGTGACAGCGTATAGAATATATATTACATTAATCTCGATAGAAGTTTGTGAACATTGTGTACCTAGTTGTGAGTTCATCAATAATTACAATCAGTCAACTTCAATCATTATGTTATCAACTTAAAATAGTAAGGATTCGACGTCAGTCAAGTATAAGTCAATTTAACAGTCAATCGATCATCTGCGATACTGATGACCGTTTCATAAAAACGTGTATGTAAATACACATTTTTTTTTTGTTTTAATTATATTATGTTATTAGATAAACCGTTTATCGAAAAACTAAAAAGTTCATACAAAAATATATTTTGTTGTTGTT
The DNA here is from genome assembly GCA_027580255.1 of Therioaphis trifolii. Classification (NCBI taxonomy): domain Eukaryota; kingdom Metazoa; phylum Arthropoda; class Insecta; order Hemiptera; family Aphididae; genus Therioaphis; species Therioaphis trifolii. The sequence goes on along the minus strand of CM050405.1, from coordinate 22,129,052 downwards.
TTTTTTTTTTTTTTTGAAAGAAAAACGAATTACAAAATTGCAAATCAACTTCCTGATATACGTATTATTATACAGTCACGCAAACTCGAATCGCAATATATATACTCACGATAATATGATGTTTACAGAGAATAATGGACTACCTACAAAGACACACGATCATCAGTAATAGTTGTGACGTTTGTCATTTCGTAGCCGCACACACAAGCGAACAAAACGCAACAGTTTACACGGCGAAAAAATATATGTCAAGGCACTGTTCATGTACACTGTTAATATATAAAAATACGTAGGTTTGAGGTACCACCGCTATTACTGTGTTTGGCCAGCGCTCAATTCGATGGTTTATCAAAATCGATTACTAACCTATTTTCAGTCGAATACTATCTTTGAAATAATTATTCGCCTCCTGTGCTTCGAAACGAGATCCGCCGCAAAACAACCCGTTTAACGTTTTCCAAATAATAACATGATAACATCATACTGAAGTTCATTGCTCGAAATACGACACTCGATGTTTAGATTATTGAAAATAACGTTCCGAAACACGTATTTTTTATTGTGAACGGAAATCAATATTTCAATACGAATCGCAATCGCTCGAAACGTAAAGTAAACAATGCGCGTGCACTAAAATTAAATTATTTAAGTGAAACGCTGAAAGTCGTGTGACACAAAGCTAAAGGTAATTCGATACCGCCACGTTTATATGCGGGGGAAAAACAAACTAAAAAATATGCGAACCACGCGTTTACACCCGATACTGCGGGCGTGTCGACGACACGAGAAATACGAACTTTTAATTGATTACGTCGTACTTTAAGTGGCATCGTGGTGCAGTGGTCACGCAGTTGGCTACGACGCGTGCAGTCAAAAGTTCGAACCCGGCTCAGTGCAAAAAACATTCTGCAAAATTAATTCTGTAGTTTCTCTCCCCTGCCATCGTTCTGGTTGCACTACACTGCCCCCCCCAGACCCACTCCACCGGGAGTGAAGTCCACACACGTGAGAATTCTCTTCTTAAGAGAAGGGGATAACAAGTACCACACTCTTACCACTCCAAAAGTGAAAAGATATCGACAAAGACCTGTCGGCCGTGTTGATAGATATATAAGTGAAAAAAAAAATGTCGTTATTTTTTTCCACGTGCAATCGATATTCAAAAACTTTTCAAAACGAAACTTCACGATCAATTGCGCTCTTTTATTTTACACGTTGTTCTCACTCGTTGTCGGTTCCAACGTTTCGACTTCCCGCCGCAGACGTTTTTCGAACGGTCCGGAAATCAAAATCTCCCCGCGTAACAACTTGTCGCCACCGAATAAGCTTGACGCCACGCGTACCCGTTAATTCGTACCGAGTTTTGAAAAACTATTACTTTTCTTCCTCCCGTCTCTTGTCTATCGTGACTCATTCTCTCTCTGGATTTCCTCTCATTTTTTTCCGAATTTGTTGTGTCGGTCATACAACACTTCGAACATTCGCGGTCCTCGATCAGGATTCGACGTGTTTTCTCGCACACCGTGGCATGATCTCGACGTAACAGTCGGTTATTTTATTCATCTGACGGGACGGAGGTCCGATATAGAGTACCTATAGGTGAATATGGATAATAGGCGATTACTGCGACAGAGAAAACAACAACGAGATAACAACGTAATTGCATTAAGGATGAACCGCGATTGATACGGAATAGAAAACTATCGCGAATCGACACGGTCGGATCAGATTAAGTCGACGTAAGTACGTGGAAGTACACGCGTGAACGTCGTTTTTTGTGAGTCAAGTGAATATCGTTTGGCGGAATTAAATTTGAAATTTCCCGGTGGATTGACGTTATCCGTGTGAATTTGAACGTGTTTTCTGTGAGTGAAATTGCACATTTAATAAAACACATCGTTCGTTGCAGTATACTTATACACGTACAATGTGCGTATACGTGTATTTATATATTTATTGCAAAAATACACGTATTTCTATGAATTTGAGCGTAAATAAAAAACACCGGCGCCGCGACGGAAAGCGTTGGAAAATCAATACTTCTCCGAGTCCTTTTAGAATCCAAATAGTCGGATTATTGATTGAAAATTGAAAACAGTTCAAAAGTGACACTTGCACGATACACCCTGCCGTACACGAAATGAGACAGCTTCGTGTCGTGTTCGGAAACGATTTAGCAACGTTTTCGAATTCTCTACCGTACGCCAAGACCGTTGATTATTTTCTAAGTGGATTTAAAGACGATAATACTACCGTGTTCGTTATTTCCGAGCGCGAGTGTGTATTAATAAAAACACTGCAAGAAAATGCATGAAACGTAACGGAGATGAAAATACATTTACAAACTAAGCTTTATATTTTTTTTTTATCAAAAACACAATATCCTTATTATTATTATTATTATTATTATTATTATTACAGACAAATTTCTTCCTTGACGTACAATATTTTACACCGAAAAACTTTCGATTTCGGTGTTGAATCGGACGTTTGAATCTCAAACATTATTTCGAGGTCTATAATTCGCCCGGTCGCACTCTTTAAATTCGTAAAAGATACAAAATCGTACATTGCTTGTGTGTGTGTGTGTGTGTGTGTGTGTGTGTGTGTGTGTGTGTGTGTGTGTGTGTGTGTGTGTGTGTGTGTGTGTGTGTGAGGGTGAGGGAAAGAGAGAGAGATAGAGAGTGAGAGAAGTGGTGTTTCCATAAAATGACTGACGAGACAAAAGCCGAACGAACGTCTGTAATGATATCAGTGAGGTCCTCCTGAGTCGTTCGTTATTCGGTTTGTAAATATTGTTTAATTAATAATGTTTTAATCGATACAAGCTAAACGTGAATGCAGGATAGTGATTTCATGGGATTTTCGATGTCTGCTCTCACATTTTTATCGGTTTGTTTATTTTATTTTTATGAGCTTGTCTTTGCACACGTATTATGAACCCGAGAGCAATTAGAACAATTTGGGTTATTTAGATAAAAAACTGTAAATATTATAATGTTTTTCATTGTATTCCTTTAATAATAAGATAATGTCAACTTTTATATTGTTAAACTTTAACTTTTTGTAATTATTGGCTAATAATATTTGTAATTGAAGCCTTTATTTTAATAAAAAAAAAAAATAAAAAAATTTGGGTTAAGTCAAGTGCAGTTTAATTCCCATGTCCAGTGGGGGAAATATTTACAAACAAAATGTCATTAAAATTGAATAAGTATGAGCTTAATTAAATTTTGTGAACATAATATGGGTAAATCCACATATTTTGGTCGAATCGCACTGGAGACTGAAAAAGGTGATGTTCGACTTGTATTCAGCTTAAAAAAGGTATCTATAAATATAATTATATTATACATTATGATCGTTTACATAATAATGTTACACATTTTTATAGATTTTTCAAATGAAAAAATAATTATACATCCAATGAGTGACAGATTTTAGATGAATTTATTCAAATATCAATTTAAACGTTTTTTCATAGTTTAGCGAGTGGTTTTCGTCCCGGAGTCGAAAAGAAAAAGATACGTGCTGATATCGTTCACGCACACGCCGCGAACGCGGACACGCGGTCGCATCCATCGACGATCGCTATTTGATCCATTAAAACACCGCCACGTGTCGGTCTTGTGTGAACGATACGATTTACGATTTCAAAATATTCGTTGTACATCTGAGGTGTCTTTACGAAAGGAGACTGAATTACGCGTTATCTCGAATGTAAAATTTGGCGTCTTTTGTGTAAAATTCACATTCAAATTAAAAACAATTCGCGTTGACTACTTTGTGTACTTGAAAATAAGTTTTTAAAAAATAATTTGACGTCACGTAACAGTTACAAAATATCTGTCGCTGTAACCCATTCATAAACAATACAAACGTAGTTGATCATTATAAATCGGGCGCAAATAATTCAACGTCAATAACAAATATGTTTTGTTTGATTTAGGAGATGATAATAAATAAAAACGAAAAACATAATAACAATACGGTTTTTTTTACGTTTTCCACATTTGAGTACGATTTGAAGAAAAGTCCTGCCAAATGCTATGGTTTTATTTTTTTGCTCACGCCAATTTCGAGCGACGAATTAAAAATGGCTTTACGCTTTTGACGTCCGTTCATCTTCTGATGCGTAGTAAAACCTTCGTTATTGGGATAACTTTTCACGTCAATGTGACCCATGTCACTTTCTCAAGGTGAAGTATGAAAATCACCTTTCAACAAATGGGACACGATAAAATCGTTTTAAATTAATAATAATGATAAATATTAGCATAAATTTACATAAGTTATAAGCTAATGATATTAAAGGTATAAATAATAATAATAATTAATTTCAGTAAATTTCCATACTCTACTCTCTAAATTGTATTTATTTGTTTACACGAGAAATATGGACAACAGTATTATTATTATTATTATTATCCTTGGAAAATCGAAAATGTATTTGTATGGTGACATAGCCACTTTCGAAGTCTCATAAGATTTTCATGGAAGAGATATTATTTTATTTGATGATATTGGAATTTTTTCCTGCTGCTTCGTAGGAGTAAAATATTGTTTTTGATGGAATTTGTTTTATCCGTCTTTAGAATATAGAAGATTCGGGGAAATGAAGTTTTGAGATATTTTGAGGTTTCAGAACAAATATTTGTATACCTACTTCCTTTATATATTTATTTTTACGTATATACACTTCTTCTTTTTTTTTTTCGAAGTAGAACTCAATTGCATTTAATCTTTTGATCGTAGTCACGTTGTCAAAATCAGTTGGATCGGAATAGGCATATAAGTATTCGTCGAAATAAAACAAAAAAAAAAAAGTTGTAATAATAAATTGCAAAAACACAACGTACTCATACTAACCGGTGCTTGAACTGATTTTTGTCTTTAAAAACGTACAGTGACGACAAATCATAAATTTAAAATATTTGTGCTGCGAATGATGAGAAAAAATAAACCTCACCGTCTTAAAGAATTGATACACGACGGGGCCAAAAGGTACTGAGATATGTACGAAAAAGTTACGCGTGGCAGTAAAATCGACCATTTTTGGCGGGGCAATGGATAGAGATTGTTTGTGAAAACAAACATCGTGTGTGTCAGGCGAATTTCCGATCCGATCAAGGAGAACGATGTGATTTGTTTATCTCTTCTCGTTTATTTTTCGACCCGCTCAAATCAGAAAACTTCCTATTTGGTTACTGTTTATTTATTTATTTTTTTTTTAATTTAAAATTTACCCGCACGTCGAGCCAAGTACGACGACGTCTGGACTTTTACTTATTGTCGTACGCTTAGAGTTTTGATACCATACTTCTACGGTATTGCTCACGTGAAATGTCGTATTGGTGAGGTCGTTGAAAAAAAAAACAACAATACAAAACAAGTGTGCCTAAACGATAATATTACGCCACCGACGCCTATGCGAACAACTAGTGTTTTTTTTTTTTACTATTTTTTAGTCGTTCTCTGGTTCACCGATGGATTTTGTAACGTGTTTTATTTCCAAGATCATGAAAGCGTTTCGTTTCGAAAAACTTCACCTACCTACACATATGTCCGGACGCTTTCGTATTCGTCAAACAACCGCCTCCGTGGCTCGAGAAACAATTTCAGAGTGGTTTTATCCACGGCGGCGGCACGTGTAGTAATAAAACACACGGGATTCCGCCGTCGACGTCTCGTCTCGCAGCGTTTCTCGATACGTAAACGATACCGCGAATAGTGAACGTGTCGCACTATACGTACTTTTGTTCGTTTTTATGGACCATACGCGCGCTGGCACACTCGCGCACGACGTATAACGATAGTCCGGGACTCGTGGATTTCAAATAATAATAATAATAATAATTAATTAATTAATAACTAATTATAATAATAATTCTAAACGAGAGGTACCTACCGGTGTGCACGGGTGGGTACAACACGATTCCGTACGGTCCTTATCAGCGTACTGAATCGTGGATTTTTTTAAGGGCCACGATTCCGTACGTTTTTACCTAAGATGTTCGTGCCCATGTTGCCAGATTTCCATACAACACATTTTTTGATTAATCTTTTAATAATTTAATAACTTTAATATTATATTATTTTAATGAAAATTATAACTGTATTGATTTTTAGAATATATTTTTATAAAGATACATTTTAGCTATTTAAGTTATTTTTAGAAAATTAGTATTAACATGTTATAATATACGAAAATGCATAGTTTTTTTTTTTTATTAATATATACGTACGTACCTATAGAATCTATACGCGATCTATACGTAAACTTCGACCACGTTGCATAGAAAATCGTACGGAATCGTGTTAGTTTTAGGGTCATTTATACTCTCCATTGTTTGTTACAAATCGTACGGAATCGTGTTCCCTAAAATTTAAAACGTACGGAATCTTAGTCTACCGGCAAAGGTACCCGGGGTGTGCGCGGTGAAATATAACTACCGACGTAAAACACGTGTAGACCGAGATGTCCCGGGATACGATTAATATAATATCCGTTGTTTACGCGTCGTATTTATTGGATAATCCAATAATAATTGACATGTGGAACCATAATTGCCCCCCGTCACCATCGCAACACGGAATATATTTACACGCGTGCGGTTTCCGTTGTTGACTTTGTCCCACTTCAACACTATAAACACACACACACACACACACACACACACACACACACACACACACACACACACACACACACACACACACATACTTATGTAAATAAATGAATAATAATAATATCCTCGTCGGAAGTACACGCGTTCGTAACGACGGCGGTGTCGTGTTGCTAGACCGTATTATTAGATTGAGGTGTTGTGATTAAAACCTGCGGCTCGCAACGAAATTCAAAAAAAAACTCGGTGCAATTGTAAAAAAAAAAATAATATCAATCGGTTTTTTATTTCTTTCAAACCGCGGAAAGCTCATGAAATACGATAAATCGTAAAATATAATAAATCACATAAAAGAAAATCACAAACAAACACGTCGAACCTCTGGCAAGTTATGTTTATTTTATTTGTAATTTTAACGTGTCGATCTGTTGTTTCCGTCGAGTATTTTATTCGTGAAAATAGTTTCAGTGGAAATAAGTCACATTCACGATGAATTAAAAAATGTTTATTTGAAAACGATAAACCAAGGGGACGTAGTAAATAATTTTCGGGAAAATTATGAGTGGTTCGCTGCTTCCTTTATTGTCATGATCTATTGTAAATGCTGTGCGGATTTTTTCGGGTTGTGAAAAATCCACGGAAATGGCTAATAAATAATAAAGAATACGCACACTACGTGTTTCAAAAAATAAAATCAAATACATGTACACAGACACACATAAATATATTATATAAATATATGTTTCGGTGAAGATAATGTCTCGATTTCCTTTTGTAATTTAAGAAATACATAACGAAAATAGCGTGACATGCCAACAATTTTAAAATCAAATCAGATATCCGGTTTTCCGCGAGGGATAAAAATGTATTTATACATTCGTGTGTGCGTGTGTGTGTGTGAGTACAAATACAATAAATTCGAGTGAATCGTCAAAGCTGGCGCAAATAATAGAGATCAGTGTGATTTGATAAAACGAAATCGTTTTGCGAATCGATACATTGTCGGCACTCGCAACAGTACACGGCCATTGTACGACGCTGTAATAGTGTGTTTCCGATGTCTCGCGGACGTTTCTGCGACACAGAACCACAACAGCAACACTTTTCGCGCGTCGTTTTTGCGTGGTCTGTCGATGAGGGGGAATACCAATCGATGCCGGGCAAATATATTCGTCGAGTCGCTACGACGTGGATGCGTAGGCTGTGTAGTACTCGCGTATACGAGCACACGTCGTGTAATAATAATAATAACAATAATAATAATAATAACAATCTATACCCGTTGATTCCGAAATCATCGAAGTTTAATATCATCCACATTTATTTTGTTCTGTGACCGGAAGAACGTATAATATTCAAAATCCCAATACGATGTAGGTATATAGGTACGTACAATATTGTGAGTGTGTATGAGTGTGTGTGTGTGTGTGTGTACAGTGTGTGTGTGTGTGTGTGTGTGTGTGTGTGTGTGTGTGTGTGTGTGTGTGTGTGTGTGTGTGTGTGTGTGTGTATGTTTGTATGTTTCTACTTCTCGTTTACACGTGTGAATATCAAACATTAACAGGAACCTTGAAAAAAAAAGTTTTTTTTCGTAAATATATGTGTATAAATATTATATCCCGATCATTACCGCGTTATTAAAATCGTACGTAATTGTGGGAAAACCACTGTCCACCAGTCGGAACAGAGAGAAACCTGCGCAAAGGTGCGTGCATAATAATTAACCGGTGAGGAAAAAAGGTCGAAAAAAAATCGTCCCTACTTTAACGAGCACGCCGCATCCGCCGTGCCGATTAAGTCCGGCCAACTTAACGCGACTCGGCCGTTCAATATTGTGTAGACAATAGCGGTAATTTATTGCGGACATTTTTTTTTTTTTTTTTTTTTTTTTTTTTAATTCCAGTATTCGCTTTACCACGAAAACTGCGGGTAAAAGTAAAAAAAAAAAAAGGAAAAAGAGTTGATAAGAAAAAATTAGAAAGTCATTCAACAACCGGAATCCGTACCGCTCGGCTCTGACGTCGTGTTTTTTATTCGCGTCATAAAAACCGTAATAGCCGGTACGTACACACTACACGTACATTATACAAGGTGTGCGCTGATGTCGTCACCGTTCTGCCCTCGACGTAGTTTTGTGAACGGTAACCTATGGTGGTTCCGCTACAGTTCTGAGATGGGGGTGGATTTTAATTTCGCAGGGGTTACGTTTCAGAGCCCTATCCTCTGCAACATCCTTAATTGAAATTTATCACATTAATCATTACGGGAAATATGCAAATAATTAGTGGTTTTCAATGAAAAACGTCCCTTAATCCCTCATGTTGAAAATGACTTAATACGCTCTATTTCAAATCATCCGCATTTCAATGAATTATACTGAGATATTTCATGCTTAAAATCTCTCTCGATTTCTTAAAACACAGCTATATAATTACTATAACACACATTTTGGTCGGTTAGAATTTTTAATAAAAATTAATAATAATCAAAACGTGTGCATGAAAACGATTCTTTATTAAAAAAAAAAACCTCGTATGATAATTAATGAATTTAAATACACTTTATACGTAAAATTGTTATAACTTTTACTTACATTTATAATTTCATAATTCGTAGATACTATTAAAAAGTATCAAAAATCTCAAATGCGAGGGGCAATCCGCTAATAAGCCTCCCCGATAGCCGACATTGACACAAACATTACTGTAGCACTCTCGATGTTGGTTATTATCGTCGCGATCGCAACACAACGCCACTGAACCGATCGATTGTCCGGCAATGTCGTGCAATATTATCACACGAGATCCCCGATCAGCGGTCGACGGACTTCATCGTTTGATTCGTATTTGTACAAAGTGTCTACTTATTGAAAACTCTTTCAGAATTTTAGCAAACTAGTGGTTACATCGATCGTTAACTATGATTTAAATAACGTGGAAAACGTCATTTCTTTTTATCGTCTACGAGGAATACACAAGGGTGAAACGATGATTTGATAAAAAAAAACTTCTTAATATAATTGCATATCATTTAGAGTGCGGCGACGTTGAAGTGTTATTGAATAACGATATTATAGAAACCGAATAAATATTTAAGCCTCTGAGGAAGAAAAACAACAAAATCAGATTTGATTGGCTGCGGCCAAGATATATATATATATATAGTCATGAAATAATCGTCAAAGACCACGTTAGATTTCTTTCGTCTGATTCATGTCGTGATGACCTATGTGGTATCTCACAGAAAAATGAATTAGATGAAGTGTATTTAAATTACAAGCTTCTATAAACAGTAAAAATTAATTAATTACATGAACTATGTGAGTAATAAATATCTATAAAATTCCGCAATGAAATCCACCAGATATAGACTAGACTAAAACTCTTTTTTTCGAAATATTCAACACAAAAATTGTTTAATATTTTATTTGTTAGTTTAGAAAATATCGGTCACTACGATTGATGAAAAACGCAAGCTAATCCGTGGGCATTAACCACGATCAGTTTGCATGGCCGTGGCGATCGACCGTTCTTTCTTATGAAAATAATATTTGACAGCGTGATTATGGTTGATTTTTCGTGTCTCCACCGAATCGTGTCTTTTGAGCACGACCCGTGAAACGAGATAAACCACGCAGATCAAACTTAGAATTTACTAACCTCAGAGACATTTTGTTCGATCGCATTGCCGAATGGCAAAAGTTACGAATGACACCTGTGTTTACTAGTGATTACCGTACGTAGTATACAAAACATTTTTTAATAACAGTTACTTTAAACAATATCAATCGCCATAACGTGTATGACGAAAAGAAATCGTTCAATACAATTTCAAAATGTTATCACCAATGTATTTTTGGTTTTTATGCTTTTCATTTTTCGTTTCAGTAGTATCTTGAAAAGTCAATTATTCGTCGACAAAATTTCGCAGAAAATGTAGCCGATTTCTAATCGAATTAATCGTATGTGTTTTATAAATGACCGACGCTCATTCATCTAGGCCCGGATATTTTATATGACATATTCATTAAATTATCAATAAATAATTTTTTTTTTAATTTGGTCATATGGCATTCGGTTTTGAAGATCAACTGAATCGTCAAACTTATACAAAATCCAAACATTTCAATCAAAATGACTCCGTCACCCTAACCTTTTAATGTGTCAAATCACACACTAATAAACGGCCTTTTGAATCCGAAAATACCTACAAAATATCACTAAAACTGCATTCAAACGTTTTCATTTCAGGTTCTCTCACCATCGAAATCCTTTAATCTCAGATCTATCAGTTCCTCTCAGGTGACCCCAGAAGACGTTTGAAACGTTAACGGTATCGTGGTGTTCAAAAGACTAGTTATAAATCAACACTTAGTCACGAAGTAATATCAATGGATGGCTTTTTCAACCTAGACCACATTGCCTCAATATAGTATGAGAAACAATTTTATTGTTTTTGTGTAATATTTTCTTTACACTACTTACATTTGAGCTTATTGTAAAAAAAAAACAAAAAAGAAGTACCGATAATGCAATTTAAAAGTATATATTTTAAAAATGTACATTATTTTATGTATGGTGAACTTTTCTTATTAATACAATTATACCATAACAAGAACAGTCGCGTTACAAGGTCCATTTAACTTTGAACTCAGTCAATAGCGAAAGTTAATGAAAACAGTTAATCCAAGTTAGATCTTCTGCACCGTACAAGAACGAGTAGATTTATCCGACCATAAATCTCTGCCAAAAGTCCCGTGGATGTCGGGAATAGTTTTGTCAATAGACGCGCGCCACAATATCACTCGGAACAGTATTGCGTTCACCAAAGGATTTTTGCCGAACAATGGTCATCTCGGAAGTTTTGTGTCTCCCAAAGTATTTGTTTTGGCGTCACGGCCAAAATATTTTTCGCGATTAAATATTATTTCACGTTTGTTTTTAAATTGACAAAATCGATTTTCTCCGGTGCGGTGCCGCAAATAATCACATTTATTTCCCCCGCCCGAAAACAGGTCACGTGTGAACGACATTCAGTGGCACGTTGGGGGATTCGTCGGCGATTCGCCTCAAAGATAATATTAGAAACCACGGGGCTAAAAGCACAAAACCCGTCATTTTCCCGGTAAAAAGCGCATAATTGGCGCCACGGGAGTGACGAAAGCCGGAATCAACGTTCAAACGTCTCGAATAATAGCATTATGTCCCGGTGAGTGACTTGCGTGGCAATTATTTTCACCGGCATTCCGTATCTTTTTTTTTCTCCTCTTCATCTGGGCTCCGAGAAATCACAGTCCGGTCGAAAACACGGCGAGACGCGTCGAAACGGTATTACTATTTCAATCTACGGTACGTGATGGCGGTTGCGGTCGGAGGAAGAAAATCGATTATTTAAATAATAACGTCAACAGCGAGTTTTCGTCGATGGTTTACGTTTTGCTTTTATTTTCGTCCAGCTCGTAGAGAACGTAGGACTTTCGTTTTCACGTATAAACACCGTCGGTGCCTATTCATAATGCTTTCCGTTGCCGATTGTCGTGTTGAGTGGGCTTTTAATCGTCGCCGTACAAAGGTTACTACAAAGGTTACTGCCTTACGTGTGTATGTATTTCCATTTTATTTGTTCGATTGGATCTTCGATTGGATTACAACGAAACGTACGAAACCTCGCAACAGCATGAAACACAACGACGTTCTCGACGAGTGATTTCAGGAAATCGTACGCGTATACGAATAGTGTTCAATAATGGTAAGACAGAGTGGTTCAAATGGTTCGATAAATAAATGTATTATAACATGCATAATATGTTGTGACAGGCACAGGGTAATAATAAAATCATAACAGTCCGTAGGTAGCCAGTTCATTGAAACATGTCAAGTACTCTTGCAACGCGAATAAAAACTCGGGTCAACCTATAATAAGCACATTTGTTTTTAACGACATGACAATGAGTGGACGAAGAACGCAATCGATAGAATAAACAATGGTAATAATATTCTTATAATGAATAAAAAAAAAAAAAACATAAAATTAATATCAGTGAAGCTACGATTATTTGTTGATGTTTTATAGGATGTGAATTTTATGGCTTTTGGATATTGGTGATACAAGCTATAATCGAGAAATTAATATTGTTATCAATCTATTTTAAAATCCATTTACTGTAGTCCGAAGAAAAAGGATAATCGAATATAATTCGAATTGCTGCCAAGGCAATTTACTTTTACGTAAAACCTATTTGTGCGTAAAACCTATTTGTGTGTGTGTGTGTGTGTGTATTTTGGGTATTATGTACATTGTACAGAATGAGTCAGATCTATTTGACAAACGCAATAACTTTTTTTCTGTACCATATTCTTAATTTTTTTTCTATAAGTATTATTATAATATTTCACTACGCTAAAAACGTATATAACATATTTTTTTTGATTTTCCGAACTCAAATTTTAATGTTTAAAACTTTGTTTTAATCCTGCTTAAACATACAATCAATTAAAGTTTAATTTGATTAAAAAAATAAATAAATAAATGACTAGTGGTACACTCGTCCATTATGTCTGTAAGACGGGCTTATCGAGAAAATCATATCTCAAGTATGGTGTGTCAATAATCTGTTAGGGTATACGTAATGTACGCAAGACGGTGGGTCGAATTTCGATTTTTTTCACCGCGCGAGCTTTTCTCTCTTTTTTACGGGAACAGAGTAGTAGATTTTTACTTAACGTTACTACTGATAAATAATAGCGCGCGCGACAATATCAATAATGCCGCGCTGATTATGTCATAATGCGGTGGCGGAATGTACGTTTTGCTCAATATTAACGTGCCGAAAAAACGACGTATTTCATAATATGGAAAGTCACCGGTGAATCGAAATCATAAAGTTCGCGTTCGTCGTAAACGATTTAGTTGTTTAAAACCGCAAACGGTGTTCGGGAGAACGATCCCAAAAGTTTTCGACCGTCGATAACATTCGAAAATGTGTGAATACCGATTAATTTATATTTCACAGAAGTGTGCGGTGCGGCGAAATGAAATAAACCCACCGTTCGCCGTCTGTTTATTCCGTTTTCACGTGACGAACAAAATGGAAGAACAACCCGTTTGTACTTTAAGGTCGATTATGATAATTTCATACGACCCGCTGATAAATTCGAATAAAAATGTGGACGGTAACGTGGTGGTCGGAAAACGTCGAAAAACTACGACGGCACCGGAAAAACAGACGAGCGAATCCTACACGCGTTTCGAAAGTCCGACGATTTTCGTGAATATTTATTTACTTCTGCGAAAACCGCCGGGAAGGAGAAATGTTTCTAAACGTATTCAACGCGTTTCGCGAAAACCGGACACGACGCGATGAATAATTCAGTCTGCCGTGTTCTACGAGTAATTACGAAAACTCGGGTTGACGTTCGGCGGATTAATGTCTCGGTTTGATCGTCGCGGCCAGTAATACGAGGGACGACGAATGCACGACAAGCTTATTCCTGATGCGGGTCGGGATGATCGGCCGACACTTAATTATCATATATATTGCATTTTTCTCTCTCCGGCCACGGTTTTCATCAATAGATTTCGGTAATGCGCCCAAAACGATACTCGTATTACGCATATATATATAACGTCGTGTGTGTTTATGTGTGTGTACACATATTATATTATCCTGGGAGACGTACACCGAATCGAACGGATTACGGAGGATCGTCTTAAAGGTGAACGGTTCGAATACCTAACGAATTCGACGCGAAACGCGGAATAACGACGTTTTCGTTTTGTAGTTCGCCTTTTCGGTTGGTGTACTCTGCACGACGGCGGCGTCCGTTTTGATGACATCGCATCGCGCATTACGGCGTACGAGAGTCTGTGCGTCGTGCGTCGGAAAACGCATTTCACCACGCGGATTTCGCGCGTGACGCGCGCACACCGCTCGTCCGCTCCGGCTCGTCCGCGCCCTTCGTCCCGGGAGCGGGGATTTCGTGCGCTCGACGATAACGCCGTACGCCCGTAAAACATTACGACGCGGCGTGTACGCGGTCTCTGAAAAGAAGACGTTCTCGGGTTTATGATTTTTCCCATCGAGTAGATACAAGTAAACCGTAATCCGAGTTGTCGCCGAAAATCCCGAACTCCATCCATCATTCGCATTGTCTGTTGTCAAACTTTAGACACGCTAATACCCCGAAACAGTGTCGAGACCGCCCGCGTTATTAGCATTTCCGGAGAGGAAGCTCACGTTATACCGGTTCGAGTTCGCGTCCGTTACTCTTTTCTCGAAACAATGAACCTGTAATTATTGCCACGACAATGCGCACCTATATTCGGAGTAAAAAGGACGTGTAACACTCCGGGTGGTTTATATTAACGTTGTGTGTGTGTGTGTGTGTTACGCGACGACGTCAAACTTTAGCGGTTTAAATTCATTCGTTTACACTGCGTTACAATACCGTTCCGTAGGAAATCGCGTTTTCGCGTACAATCGTAAAAGCGATAAAAATTAAAAACGAGTGAACGTATTTGGCCTACGATCGTTGTTGATAAACAAACGGAACGGAACACGACAGCGTCTGTAAAAATGGTCATGGCACGTTGTTTTTAATCGAAATCAATAAAACGTGAGAAAATAACAAAACAAACGTCCGAAATTCATCCGAAACAAAACCGTCTGTGAAAATTGGACTCACACATGATGACACCGCTTTAAAGTGTACAAACGTTCGGTTTTTCGTTTTTTTTTATATTTAATCAAGGCCACGACGCAACGTTAAACGCCCACACAGTATCACGTATAAGTTATATTATTAAACGTTCGAAATCGTTCGAGCTCAACAGGGACCGGGGAAAGCGAGTTATATGAAACACTTAAGAAGACCCGTGAATTTTTTGTGCAAGAGTGACGTCTGTGTATGTAGGACGGTGTAAGTACGACCCCGACCGGCGCGTCGGTCAAAAAACGACACTAATCTGTATCGGAATTTTTATAAGCCGGCTTTTGTTTTCTGTTGAAATAATAAAAAAAAAAAAAAAAATTGCGATTAAGTTTCGTTCGGCAGTCGGTACCGATACGTTTCATTATTAAACTAAGAGCTTGATAAAAAGTAAAAAAAAATAAAAATAAAAAATAGCAATAAACAAAATATAAATTACAGGTATTATATTGCGTAAAATAGGTTATGCGAAGACTGTTTTCAAGGAAAATAATTTCGAGTGATGATAAATACTGTGCTGCGAGAAATTCGTATTGTAATGACAGAAACGTTTATAGTATACCTATGTTTCTTCTCCCTACTACTACTTACATTTTTTTTGTGCTTACATCGTGTAAATAAATTGTCGGTCGAAAAGAAAAATTCAAATGTAAAAAATGTCAAAAACAAAATATCCAATTCGCAATATTAAGTTATGAGTTAACATTTAAGAAGACTCAAACGTTAAAATATATTTATTTAAATACCATTTGTACAAAAAAAAAAAAAATAAAAATAAAAAAAAAATGAGTTTATTAGATATAAAATAAATAGTCAGTGAAAAAAAAAGTTTTTAGATACATTCCTATGATTTTCGAATATTTGGTCAAATACTTATAGAACTCCAACAAGGATTTTCTTCACAGCAGAGGGTGAATCTTGCTGATGAGAATACCGATGTAATTCGTTTGTCTTTGACAGAGTTCTGCGATTTCTTAGAGGTATAGTTCGTTCGAGCCCATCTAAAATACTAAATCGGCTCCGCCATTGTGACGTATCCCACCGGTCGTCGTGATTTCACTACTGACGCGTAAAAGTCACGCACACAGTGTTATATAATTCTATACACGCGTATCATTCATGTGTACGCCAGTGCGTGCGTTCGTGTGTGAGGTCGTAGAGTGTGTGTGTGTGTGTGTGTGTGTGTGTGTGTGTGTGTGTGTGTTTGTGTATTTATTACAATGTGGTGCATGCAAAGGGCGCGCACGACTCGGACGAGGGCGACTGATGTTGACGGATCGCGTAGATGTGTTTCCGGCGCAACGTGTTGACATAATATTATTATGACGAGACCTGCACGGTCTACGTACGACCGTTTGTTTGAACAACATAAAAATACGCGAGTCATAAAATATTCAACAAACTCAAACGCCAGCGTTATCGTGATATTGTTTTTCTTTTCTTTTCTTTTTTTTTTTTTTTTTGTTCTCCGTATGAATCCGATTTAGTTATAAAATAACGTATTCGCCGTTACCGTAGGCGGACATGACGTACGACACGCGGAGGAAAATGCATAAATCAATTTGCTCGTTTGATCGATTATTTAGGCGCTTACTTACTTTATAAATCGTATGAGATTACATACTAAAGACGTATTGATGTAAAACAATAATATTGTCTGTCAGGGGCCGAATCGCGTTTAAGAAGAGTCAAAAAGACAAGGGAATCGCAAAAAGTTTTTTTCTTCGAAGACGTTGGTCGTTGTTATTGTATTTGTACGTAGAGAATAGAATATAAATTAATTTAATTGAAGTTGAAATTTGATTAAATGAAATTTTTTTTCTCTCTAAGAGACGAAAACATACGTACATTAAATATCAAGAAGAGTCAAAAAGACTCGAAATCGCAAAACGTTTTTTCTCCATTCGAAGGACGTTTTCGATTTGTCAAACAAGTCCCTTATTACTGTGTATTATTGCCACTTTTTTTCCACAAATTGGATACATTTTGGTTCAAGAAAACACTTGCGTAAATCTTTATGAGCTTCACATAATTCAAAAGTATTACTAGTACACGACATTTGTACCGTTTGATTTCCGGCGCTGACAAAATACAATGACGGGTCTTACACGTATTTTTAAATAACTATTGTCGTAAAAAATAATAATGATGTCGCGTGATTTCGGTATTAAAAAATAAGTTTGTATTGAACTCTAGTGTAGTTATCACATCACGTACACGAATTCGTTCAAACTATACAGGTTGAGTCAGATATATTTGACTCTAAACTTGTATATACATTTTTTTTTATTAAATAATTTCGTTATACATATATGAGCGCTTAAAACGTAAAGTGGTTTAGATCAATTTTTTTTAATATTGAGATTAATGGTGTAAGTCAATTTCCAAGAAATCATCTAATAAGTGCTTTATTGACTTAAGTCGTAACTTTATTATTGATACGTGAGTACAAATTCGAAAATGAAGTATGTTACGATTTTCGGAAATATATCATTGAAATATGAATTACAGATTTTTAAAAACTGATTCTAGTAAACATGTTGTTTTCCAAAAGTTGATGATAACGCCTTACACCACTTTGCCATTAAAGGGCTCATATATTATGTACTAAAGTATTGTGCTGTAATAAAATCGTAATACAATATTTTTTTTGATTTTCAGAACTCAAATATGAAAATTCAAAATTTTGTTTTATTTATAGTACAAATTATTGTTTGTTCTATAGAGATCAAGTCAGTAATTTTGATTAATCTGTTCATTAAAATATCGTGTACATGATTTTGAAATATTTTTCTGTGTATATTAAGATATCAATGAAATAATAGCGACGGGTTAATCTTAATTTGAATGTATCGGATATACGATGGCGCGATTCGTTAAAAATTATTTACGCTCATAACCACGCCGTCTCGTACAGTGTAAGTTTCTCTCTCTCTATCTCTTTCACTCATCGTCACCATCCATATCTTCATCTCTCCGTCTCACTATCTCTCTTGCCGCTCGGGTTGTTCGTATATTAATCGTTGCATTAATTAACGCGTTTAATTGACGTTTCGAAGTTTTAGTCGACGACTGGTACACTGTATGTAGAAATCCGGCGGGAAATTATAGTTTTGTTTTCGGGAAATATTCAAATCGAAAGTAAATATTTTATATATATAATCGCGTAAACCATGTAAAGCCATCGATGTGTTCAACCGTGATAATATCTTGCATAAACTCTGATGGAAAAAATGTTTATTTACTTAATAAATTCGCATAGATTTTTTTTTTTGTACCAGACATTAACATATGTTTTATGCAAAAGTAAATATTTTCTTTCTTATAATTTAAAAACTCATCGCCGTGGGAATGTGAAACGGAACGTAAATATTTCATGTTCAAAAGTCATAATATTAATGATGAAAGGAAATACACTTATTATTATTATCATACTATACAACACGGGTGGCCGACTTTCATCGAATCGTAATCGACCTTCGGGATTTGCTACGTTGTTGCGATCGACCGAAAAAAAGATTGCCATTAATAATGACGCATGTTACGTTTCTTTTATTTAAATTTAAATATTACGTTTTATTTTACAGTTATAAAACAAACGTTTTAGGATATTTGATAACAAACTCAATCTTTTAAATTTTAATGATAAAATCAAAATTCGAATCACGGGATACTCATTATATCACGTACAATTTACAAATCACTTTTAAGTGTATATTGTTATTTTTCATTATAATATATTTCCTAAATAGTTTATTTAATTTGTATACTTATGAACAAAACAAAGCTAAAAAAAAGGCAAACAAATCCGTTTTATTTGTTTTTTTTGAAAAATTCAAGAAAAGACGAAATAAAAACCCGATCGACTCTAACGTAAATCACGATCGTTTTTGTTTCTCCGTGCGATTTACGGAAACGAATAAAACGAAATAGTGTAAATTTAAATCGCGATTTCTGATCACGTGATGAAAAATAATTCGTTTTTCAAAGTTGACCTGTCGACGCCGTGATTTGTGTTTGTTTTATTAAGCATCTTATTTTAGAGCACTAAAAGCCAGTGGTTATATTATCCTACTCGTGTCATCAGCAGTTGAGTATAGGTAAATTTTATTCTCGCGTTTTATGAAAATTTCCGCGTACGATTTGAAAATTGAATTAATTAATAGCGTGGAACGAAGAGACCGGGCGAGGAGTGTATGCGTGTCGCAAATCACGCGAGCACTCAAAGCGAGCTTTTGTCACGGTTCGTTTTCCCGTTTTTCCGCTCTCTTTGAAATATTCGATTTCAATTCATTCGTCCTGTTCGCGGCGCCATCCACGAATTTCTTGGAGCGAAAAACACTCGCGGTGGATTTATACAACTTTATTGTTTCTACAAATGGTTTCGACGCTAAAAGACAACACGTCCGAACGCTTTTGTTTGGCGTATTTGACGGTGTGCGGTGCACAATCAAGGTTTTCGCGTGGACTCGGAGTGTTGTCGTCATGCTTGTGGTCGGCAGTCGAGGTTCTGTCGCTTGTCGTCAATTCGTCTAAATCTAATCGAATAGAACCGTCGACGAAATCGTCTACTCGGTGAACGAGAGAGAAAATAAAAGAGAGAGAAAGAGAGAGAGATAAAAGCTAATAATAACAGTCGATTGGTCGCAAAAACGTCGTCTGTCATGCGCCGTGGGACCGTGTCCGATCGAAGAGCACTGTCCACTGCTGTTGCAATGACGTACAGACGTGCCGCGCCACCGCCGTCAGTGACGTGGACAAAATCGGTATTATAAATTCCGACGGGCGCACTGCGACGGTCAGGAGAGTTTCAAAGCGTAATGAATTCGCTTTTATACGCGTCCGCCGGACGGGAAAACGGTTTTTTTTTTTTACGACGGTGCGTCGGACACCGAAAAACAACACGCGTTGCTCGTTGTGTGTCGATGACACTACGTGTCGTTTGGAAAATAAACAATTTAGGGGAAAAGATAGCGTTAAAGTGTACAAAAAAAAAAAAAAATAAATAAATAAAAATAGAGGAGAATAACTACACAAAAGCCAAAACGTCCCCTGTTTTATAAGTGCGTACGTAACAATACAAACATTGTTCCGAGAACAATATTCGGACACAAAAGATCAGGGAATTACACGTTCATTTGCGGACGTATTATTTTTATTTTCATTATTATTATTATTATTTTCACATTTTGTTTCCATTGCGTTTGAATTCTAACTTAACGTTTTTCGATATTTTCATAATTGACGTTATTCGTCGTATTAATAATAAAAAAAAAATAAATAATAATAATAATAATAATAATAAATAAACAAAACTACGAGATCCTTCGTTTCACTCAGAATCTAAAATTGAAAAATATCGAATTGCCCAAAATTTATCGAATTTATCGCATCACCCTGAAATATTTTGTGTATAAATATGTTATTTTTTTTATTATGTAATATTATTTTGTGTGCAACTTCCGAGACATTGATGAAAAATAAAAACGCGGTCTCCGGTCATAAAAGATTTAAGACTACTGACCTACACGATTATCTTTGAGCTCGTCGTTCTGCTTCGAAATTTCCATCACGGGACGGTTACCGTTCACGGTGTGTAAGTTTTTTTTTTCACCGTTTTCACGCGGACACGTCGACTGAACGTGACAAACCGCTCGCCTCCATATTTTCTGAGCCCGCTGCTGCGCACGACGTATTTAATATCATATCGGGTGGAGATTATACCAGCGCTGGCACAAAATACGAATTATTAACATGGTGGTGGTGTAATGAAGTATGCACGCGCGCTAACGTCGACGCGAGAAAAGCGCCACGTATAAATCACAGATAAGTAATTTTCTATAACGTTTTAATCCACGAGGTTTTTAATCATTTTTTTTCTTTTTTTTTTTTTTTTAATTAAATTTTAATCCGGGTCACCGGGCAGTGGACGAAATGCTTCGTCTGGAATCATATTAGATAATAATATATATTCACGAAAAAAAAAAGTTATATTAATAATAAAAATACAAAAAAAAAAAAACATCTACCGATTCGTTTGTGACGTAATGCGCACGACCCGATGTATCGTGAGCGATACGTTAGAGCAGTGGTTTTTAACGGGGACGATACCAGACCTTTGGGGGCATTTTAGTCTCTCCGTGGGGGGGGGGGGTAGTTTTGAAGGGGGCGTTGAAGGGGTGGTAAGCTTTTCCAAACTCGGGGATTAAAAATAATACAATTATTACGAATATTATAAAACAACACTACAAATAATTGAACGTGAAATCAAAATGGTTGTAATTGCGTACGCTATACGTACAACGGCACACGGCATATTATCTAATCGGATTTCAACCAGATTTAATAAAATATAACTATAAATGTCTAAAAATATGAGTTTTTACTTTAATTAATTATGTTAATATGTATTGATGAATAAATAAATATATGTGTATAAGAAGAAAATTTGACTTTGTATGAGGGGGAAGGGGGTAGCAGATAGTTATTTCGATAAAGGAGGCGCTGAACTAAAAAATGTTAAGAACCAATGCGTTAGAGTATCGCAGGTGTACGAGGACACCACTGGGATCATAACAGATCTTTGAGCGTAGAAATACGAAAATGGAGAGTGGGGAAGTTATTTAAATCTGACGGTACGAGTGATGCGGTGAGGGGGTAGAACTGTGATGCGGTCGTAGTTTACGTCGTGTAGCGTAAATTTTCGTCTAGGATTTTTTCTGAATACCGTGAAATCGCGTGAGTTTAGTCGAAAACTCATTCCTCCTTCCGTTTTTGTCGACGACGTCGACACGTCCGAGAATACGCACCGGTGGGAAAGTTTTTTTTTTTTATTTCAACGAATTTCCACCGGATGCCGCTTGCCACCGACGTCTCGACGAACTTTCCGAAACATTCCACCGGGAAAACTATTTCTCGTCGCCGTCGAGAAGTACGGGGAAAAACGGAATATTAAATACTTTCACCTGGCTGCGAAAGTCGAAATTATTCGAAGACCGGCGAAACCGCGTCCCGCAAACCAGACACTCGACGTGCATTCCTATTTTCATCGATCAGGTTCCTCTAATTTTCACGTTACAAAAATAAAACTTGAATCGTGACTACGGGTGGATGTGGGGTTGCATAATCGTCGATTTAAATTACACTCTCCAGCCGATATTAACTGTTCATGACGATAATATTATTAAACTGAAATTTAAAAACATGACGAAAGAAAGAAAAATGTACACATAAATATACGTAAAAAATTACTTTATAACTATTTTCGCCTCTTTTAGAACTCTATATTATATTGCATACGAATGGTTACGTATATAATTAAAAACACTTATAATCAGTGGCGTATTTAACACATATGTATATATAGACATATTTAAAAACGTATTTATTTATTTATTTGTTAGTATGAGATATCGCGGCCAGTTCATATCATATAATTTTGAAAAATTTAAATTTTCACTATTTTAAATTTTGTCCTTTCAAAACGAAACGTTTCTTACAATAATAATTTAATTAAGTACTATTCCTTGGTCTATGGGGGGTGATCACCCCCATTGCCACCCCTCAAATACGCCACTGCTAATAATAACACTGGTGTATTGTTTTTTCGTACGAATTAGTTGTATTAGACTTTTTAAACGTAAAAGTATGAAAATACCTTCAGCATATACGTACATAAAATTAAAAATGATACAAGTATGCAAATGCTTAGGAAATAAAAACACCGTGTACAGAGTACATTGAAACGAATATGTGGATTAATGATTACGACGATTTGATAAAATAATTAATATTATTTGTGAAATTGGGAAATATTATACGGTGTTTCCTAGTTGCGGACAAAGTCACAAAAAACATGTGAGTTGCGGACGAAATCTAAAAAGGTAACATACGAATTGCGGACACAAATATAACATACTAATTGCGTACAAATTTCCAAACGTTGGGAAATCACTGATAATAATTGGACTGATTATTTATCAACATTAAGATTGTGCCGGTGCTTTTGAGACGGCTGTCAAAAAATATGTTTCATCAGTTTAGCGACAACCTTACTCGTGTTTGCTTTAATAACTGTCGTCTTTATGTATAGTGAATATGTATACTACTATGTATAGTGAAAAATTTAAAGAGTTACGTGTGGTTGACGGTTTTAAGTTCCGTTTTCATCGTGTAATGAAAAATGAAATCCAACGGTGGGCGTGTACCAATAAAAAGTGTAATGCATTTTTAAAATTTAATACAAACGGTGTTGAAATAGAAAATAATCTTGAACATAACCACGTGGCCGATGAGATACTTGTGAGACAGAAATTAAGTAATAGTGTCAAGCGCAAAGCGGTAGAGCAGCTATGTGAACGTCCCAGCAAAATTATACATTCGGAGATTACACCAGGTGATTTAAATATACTAAACACAAAGGATATCAATTTAATACGAAAAAATATTCACACTGCTCGTATGAGTAAATTTCCAATATTACCTACAACACTTATAGAATTTTATGAGATGGTTCCCCACGTAGTAGATAAATTATGCACCAAGGGAACTGAAAAATGGATTATTGACATTGACAATAATAAAAATGTTGTGTGCTTCTCTACGATAAAAAATTTAAATTTTTTTCAAAAGTGTGATGCTGTATTGATGGATGGTACTTTTTCAAGCTGTCCATCTCTATTTAATCAATTATTCGTGATCCATGGCGTAAAAAATAGTATTTACGTACCATTATTTTTTTGTTTGTTGGTGGGCAAATCAGTTACCGATTATTGTACAGCACTCAAATTTTTGAAAAAACGTTCACCAATACTACCAACCACTTTTCATATTGATTTTGAACAATCTATTCACTCAGCTGTTCGTCTAGTATGAAATATATGGAAATATATGTAATATGGAAATATTTGTGTCCGCAACTCACGTGATTTTTAATAAAAAAAACCTCTGTACGCAACTAGTATTATGATAACGAAAAACGTGTCCGCAATTGTTATGTTACAATATTGACCTGAATAATTTCGTCCGCAACTAGTATGCGTCCATATTATATTGTATAACGTTAATAGGTTAAGATACGAAGGGCACGTTGAAATGATGCATTTTATGATAGGCTAGTAATTATTTTGACTGTCTTGTAACTACGTGGCATACACCACCGGACGCTGCTTTATCATTCTATTTTCTGACGACACACAAACGTGATTTAACGTGATCACACAATACTACACGGTGCACACGTGTACGTACGAATTAAAACTTTTCCGGGCAAAGGAAAACAAAACAGATATTTTAAAGAAATATATTTGCCAACGACGTGGCGGCGAAGCGTACACCAATAGCAAACCGACGTCAAGGCACGTTATACGCCTACGTAATAATATATTGTTTCACTACGAACGTGTCTCGGACGTGTGTCTAGATTATGAAATGCAATTAAAAAACGATAATTTTGATATCGTCATAATTACCGTCGGTTTATGCGAACGCGTTTTCTCCAACCCGACGGGCCGACAATAAGTTTACGCCGTATTTTATTTTCTTCTCTAGCGATTTTTCCACAATCTGTAACAATTATCTACACCGGATTTAGTGTACTCTTAAAGTTTTGAAACGTGAACATTTGTTCGGCGCAAACGACACGCCGTGTTTCACTATCGGCTACTTTTATTGACCGAAAGTCGCACAGATTTATCGGTAAACTTATTTCAGGAAAAAGAGTCATAACTCAACAATGAAACGTATACGATAAGGTGTGTCAAAAACGATCCGAAAAATTGAAGCACTGCCCTCAAACATTTCGTTATTTAAATTTTCACCGATACGCGATTTAAAACACGAATAAAACGGTTAAGTAAACAAAAAAAAAAAAGCTATTCATTTTGAGTTTTTATCGATACGAAATATTATACGTAGAGATTTTCTCAATGTTAACCATTACTCATTATAACTCATCAACGAAAAATAAAACAAAGATGTTATGGAAATATATTAAAATTCTTTTGCAAAAAATTAATAGTAATGAGTGGTCGCTATTTTAGAAAAAAAAAAAACTTACAAATCACATGTTTAAAATATTGTGAAATTATTAATAATGTACTTCTTTTTTTTTTCATTAAAAAAAAAAACCCGTACTCTTTCGTCCTAGTTTTTAATATAATCGAACGGGACGGTATTACGCGGTGAATGGCTGATAACAAAACGCACGATATAATAACATGTATGTGTATACGATGTAACGCCCGATATGAATAAGCTTGCAGCGGTTTTCGATCGTACGCGTGTACATTAACGTTCTATACTTCATACACGTTTACATCACGTTGTACAAAAACGAAAAGTGATCAATGTATATACGCGTGCGAGTACAATGGCTTATGCGCTCGGCCCGATGATGAATATCGTTCATAAATAATCCGAAAACGGGTAGTTTTCGACGAGGGTCGAAAAGGGGTAGCGTTTTCAAATATCCGTTTCGCAGCGGACGCGAGACCCGCGGATATCGTAATACTATTATCGTAACGTTCGGACGGGCGAGTACCTGTTACGATCGCGGGACACGGCGGCGGCGGCGTCGACGCGGACCGCACGAGAGACGGTCGCCGTTTGCGGTCGGCCCGGGGTCGGTCTGTCGGTCGGACGGCCGACGATCGTTACGCGCCACCGGAACGCCCGGGTCTTCGGTAGGAGTCGGCAGACCCGGAGCTGCTCGTCCGACAGAGACGGTTCATGAACACACCACGGATTATCGGGTCCGTCACCGACTGTGACGTCATTGCGTTCGCGGCGGTCCGTTGTTTGGAACACGTGTAAAACGTTTCGAAATCGTTTTTACGTTCGTCGGTGAAGAAACTAACGGCAGAAAAAAAGACAAAAAAAACCATACAAACAAACAAACCAAACCGACCGCTTATCGCGAGCGATCCGAAAATACGAACTCGAGTTTAGACGAATGCCGAGCTCGACAGCCGTAACGACTTCGGACGTTTCCGAAAAGAGTGTTTGGTTTGATCGACGACAGTAACTACACTACGCTGCGATAGTGTGTTTGGATCTATAACGCGAAAACTCGATCGCTTTGAGTGTTGAAAATGCTGCCGAGACTCTATCGTGTGGCCCGACTCGGGTTTGACTTTTATTCGCTTGTGGTGATTTGCCAAAGGTATATTATGCTCAAATAAGTCAATTGTAAAACACTCGACCATTAACGAAGTTAAGCAATTTTAGAAATCGATGTCTCCAAAAATTATAGTAACAGGACACATCTTTTGACAAGGCCGTGCCAAGACTAGGGCGGCAAGATCCGGGAACCCATCCCCATAGGCCTAGCAATGGTCTAAGCAATGAAAGGCTCAGCATAAATACAAATACGAGACTCCATAGAAGCCAGAGACGATTCCAAACTTAAAGACACCACCTCTCGTGTTATTCGAATGCTAACGCAAATATCATCTGACCGTTGTGACTTATTGCTCAAGCCCTCTATCGCATGAATGAATATTTTGTCGTTGACACTGAGTACATTTTAAAGTATTAAATTAAAATTGTAGAAATTCATGTGACTTGTCAGTGGAATACAACAATATAAACTTTAAAAATTGTCGATTCATCTTCAAGGAGATATCAACACGCTTCACGTTAGTTCGACGGTGGTTATAAGCGATGGCGATCTGCACCAGTCGATCTGCAGACGGGCCACAGCGCACGCGATCAGAAGAATCAAAGTCGATGACGGAAAAATCTAAACCGAATTCGCTCGTTCCCTCCCCCGAAAATTCGTCGCAACACCGGAATATTCATTAGGTGACTATTTTTTTTACATTTGACTTTTCATAATTTTTATTTTTTTACCATTTACACGGACGTAATATCACGGGTATAGTCACTGAACACGTGAATTGATTTGATGTAAGTGCGTACATAATATAACGATTTCATTCGCTTATGTTACGAAGTCGGTCAACTCAAAACATAAAATATGTTCGTTGAGAATAAAAAGATATGTTTGATTGGTCATTCCGTACAGAACGCATACGCACATAAACGATACGCGTCCGTGGAACCATTTTGGGCTGATTTCAGAAAGCGACTCGGGTAAGATGAACGGGGGGGGGATCATCGCCCGGTGAGTTTGGTTTAAAAAAAAACGTCATGGCCTCCTAGAATTCAAAATCCGTACCGTACCGACAGGCCAGAGAGCCCAAGGCTTACTGTGTACGTTTGTGTTAAAAAAAAAAAAACGATTGGCTCGAATATTCTCTCAATAAATCAAATTTGTCAAAATCTTCAAATCTTTTCGTATTTGTCATTATTTATTTTCTTCGGTTTTCATGTCAAAAAAAAAAAAAAAAAATTAAAAATGAACACGCCACACTTTTCCAAATAATCGAATAAAACTTCAATAAAAACTTTTCTGAAACACGGTGGAAAAAAAACAAAAACAAACCAAACGGGTGGCCAAAAACATCGAAATTATTTCGACGCTGATTTTTTCCGACATTCTTGGTTCAGCAACACGTTGTTAATGTCGTCCAATTACACTTCACAAGCCACAAAATCGTCTCGTACGGCTGTAAGTAATAATCGAATGTCGTACGAATATTAAAACGACACCGGATCGTTATACTCCCCTCAAACGGCAGTTAAACGCAATCTCAAGTTTCGGAAACGACTGTTCAGCACTCGTATAGGTGTAGTGCAAATCGTTTCACACTTGGCCCGGGGAAAACTTTCCGTCAGACAGTGGTTTTCCAGTTTTCTATTATACCAAAAAGTTAACTCGTTATTCGGCGGAAACAAGTCTCGTTTTATAAAACGGTCCCGCGGAGTCAATCCGATCGATATCACGCGGAGTCTCACAATCTCACCCGTACACACGCGTCTGCTTATACGTCGTTGTAGAACTATGTCTCAATTCGAAAGTTTTCTAGAAACGATATCGAATACGCGCTCAAGTGATTGTTTTCGTATAAATACACACATAGGATTCGAATCGTGTCCCGAGGAAATTCACACATCACAGGTCAACTTTGTATAAAGCATTGATTTGAACGATTTTTATGTACATTTATAACACTAATAAAAATCGTGTTTTTATGAAAAAATAACATATGTTTTTGTAACTTTTGATTTACTTGATTTTTTAAGATTTTGAGTTTCTTAAATAATACCTATTCGACAAACAATCATACTATGAGTGATAATAGTTTACTTTTTGGAAAGTTACGATACTTAAAATCGTTTTAATTTGACGAATAGTTTAAGAGATATTATGTTATAAGCATTTAAAGTGTAGAGTAGCAGAGTAGCGGCAGTAAAATATTATGAGATATTTCTGCAACTCCACAGTGACACTCTTGACTTGAATCGATTTTATCGTTCAAACTATAGGTACAATAGTAAGTGCACAACGTAAAAATCAAAATTTCTATATTTAAACACTTTTTTTTTTTTTTTTTAAATATTATGGATGATAATAATAACACGGAGACGACACGTCATAGAACATTTTTTTTTTAAATTTATAATTGTGTAGTTCAAATATTGGGAACGTTTATTTAACTATTTAAACGGAACAGATTAAAAAAAAAAAATGCAAGCGCCCTGTAGTGCTTGGCCACGTGTGAAAAAATCTCCATGTGACACCCCGTGTGCGGGTACGTATGTGAGCATTCGACATGGTTGATACACCAGCTTACGCATCATCGTCATCGACCTGTACACGACCTGTGCCACACACGCTGTCGTACGTGATCGCGCGACAAATCCAGGGTTTTCCGACGTTCAAGACGGACTCCACACGTGCCCACACACACGCACACACACGACGACGACGACCGCGGCGGCGGAGACGTGACGATTGGCCCGCCGTAACACACGACGTCATTACCGTCGTGCCGGGGCCGTAGTGACTCAATTAAAAAGTATGAAATACACGCGTGCGGCGGAGTTATCGTCGATAGCGGTAACGGAAGACGGAGATTCAGGCGCGGGCGGAAAACTGACGTGAAACCGCACCTTCCGTACTCCCGGAAGCGCGTGAAAACGTGTTTGTTTAAGTCAGTGGTTCTTAACCGGTGTTCCGCGAAACACTGGTGCTCCGTGAACTTAGCTGAAGTTTTCCGCCAAAATTTCAAAATGACCGAACAAAAATTAAAAAATTATCGTTAATTAAAATTACTGGGATAATTTAATTTTTGATTTCATCGTTTCCAATAATTGTACTCACTACAGCACAATGAATTATTTTAGTCCTTTTGGGTTAAACCGTAAATTATCATTGTAAAATAACATATAAATATATAGGCTAACTAATATAGAAGAGGAAATGAGAGTAGCGCTTTCACATATAAGGACAAATATTGAAAATATATGCAACAGTCATCAGGCCCAAATATCACATAAAAATATTAAATAATCTAAACATTTCTTTAAAAATTGTATTTATTTTTTTAAATCATTTACCAATTTTACTATATTATTACATTGACTAAATACGATTATAATTATGTATGTAATGTTATGATTAAAAAAAAATGTGAATTATTGTTTTATTTTACGACCTAGTGCTCCGCAAAAATCTTGCTCTAAAAAGATTGAGAACCACTGGTTTAAGTAGACGAAGCCGATTCGTCGCTATTTTCGCTATTTTCCACCTGAAAATATTACAAAACACTAGTCCGGCAATTGACCGCGTAGCGTATTGATAATGCGACTGGAGGGATGGTAACTTCGAGTGTGAAACCAAAACTTAATTTTCCGAGGTGGACGAGTGGTGTTTAAAAAGCGAGGGTCGTTGTAACGATATACAATGTCCGCGGTAGTTTAATATCGCGTCGAGTCGGTGCTTTTATCTGGTGACACGGCGGTGTAATAAATCGTTTAAACCTCTGCCTAGGACCCGTGTTAATTCGATGAGACATTAGCCGACCGTCTCCTGGCGTCCGTCGCAGAATGTCTTTTATATAATGTTACACAGCGTGTATACGACGACGAAAAACGGTAAAACATGTCGAACACGACCGTTTCTAAAACACAAATATTCGTTATCCTACTCGTGGACAGAAATTATTATTTACTCGATTTTGTCTCACGTGTGCGATTCGGCATACTTTGTCAACCGAGGCGATTTTTGCTTCGCGTTTCTCGAGGATTTTCCATTATTTCACGAGGCGTCGACAACGACCGGTATCGAAACGAAACAAACGAACGGCCGCTGTACCGATATCGTTTATTCATAATATTTTTACATATTTTTGAATTTTCTTACACGCACACGGTATAATGCGTCGTGTATAATATTATGTAATTCGGACGACCAGCCGGCTGAAGTGGTACGAATATTTACATAATAACGTTACATTCGTAAACGGTACACGTCGTCGTTTGTTCGTAAAAAGTATACATATCGTATAGCGGTGTTTGGAGGGGGCGGGGGAGGGAAACATACATACCGATTTTGAAGTGCTAAATGTCTACAAAGCGTAAACGTGTTGTTACTCAAAATACATGTGTCCCATTACCACTGACGTTTTCCGGCGCGCGGCGCGAGGGCCCGAGACGAATTATAAATTCACAATGCATGCGCTTTAAAGTCGGCACGAGTGTACGTTGCGCGGAGGAAGATTGGAGAACTGCTTCCTGCCGGTTTTTCGAGTGAGTACGTG
The DNA here is from genome assembly GCA_027580255.1 of Therioaphis trifolii. Lineage (NCBI taxonomy): Eukaryota > Metazoa > Arthropoda > Insecta > Hemiptera > Aphididae > Therioaphis > Therioaphis trifolii. Next base: position 22,098,053 of record CM050405.1, on the reverse strand, counting down.
AAAGAAAAAACGTATCCGCGAAACAAGTTATACGATTTAAAACACGATTTACTCTAATGTACTCCGCACTGAAAAATCAACGTTCTTTGACTCGAAACGCGTAACGTCGACGGGGAAAATACGTGGGTATTTTGTGTGTGTGCGTGTGTAAGAAACTCGTGTAATTTTCACATTTCCATTAAGTCATTTAAAAAATGAATGATTTTTATTTAAAACGAAAATGACGATAAATAATCTCTTGTGGCACATTTACATTCGTGTACACTACACACTATTTGCTACTAGGGCTCAAATTCATTCGCATGAGTTAGAATTACATTTGAAATTATAAAATTGTACGTATTTATATTATGACAAAAGTAACGTAAACATAGTTATTATTATCGTGGCCAGTGGTTGGATCCGACGTGGTGATTTCGTTTCAGATTAGTTACACGAATCTACTGTAAGCGCCACATAAAGATGCAGTTTATACACAATTTTAAAAAAAGTATCACCATCGTATAATATGCACGCATTCAATTTGTTTCTTAAATCATGATCGAACACCCACGACCGGTCCATAGAGAATATTTAATTATTAGTTTTATGTAAATGTGAAATTTAAATATACATTATTATAGAGTAATGCATATGAAATATAAAAAAAAAAATTTGGATTTTTAATGTGAAACGATTGCGGAAAACGGCATAGTTGCATTTTATAAAAACACGTACGTCTGTGAAATATGTAAAATAAAATGCAAATCCATTTAGTGAAGTATCTTTTGAAACGAAACTTTCGTCGAAACTCGTCAAAGTCGGTAAATTGTTGTCATCAAAAAACGTATACACACTTATTTACATATGAAAATCCGAGCCCTAGTTATTATTTATTGTGCGTCGTTCTTGCTGACGTTTACACGCGTAAGTGCAACGGCAACGATTATCGGGACGAGACGATTTTTTATGTGCACGCGATAAGAGTCGGATGAGAATTAAATCTAAATATTCCTTAGGCTTGAGTAAAAAAAAAAAAAAAAATTGGTTTTTATTTTTATTTTCACCGACTGCTGCACGTCCAGCGAGCGAACGGGTGCTGTAGCATATTTTTGAAGCGGTCCGTTTGGACTCGATCGTTTCCCGTCACGTTCAAGTGAGTTGTTTTGGATTAAACACTACTCGTGTAATTTATGTACGTTTATTTCGACCACGATCGTTTCGTATTTTACTAGAGCGTACATAAAATATTATAGCGGTCGGTCTTCGCGGGAACCTGTGAGATAGAGAATACGGCGAATAAGATTTCATTCGGATGCACGTCCAGACACCTTAACAACGGCGATAAAAACCTAAAGGAACCGTCTCGAGTTTTTTACGACAGACACGCCTAAATGGCGGCTCGTGAAACGATTCCGCCGGGATTCTATGTGAACACGCATTGCAAACATCGACAGGTGATTTCGACTTAATGCCGACGATTTTTACACGTTTCCAGATTACGAAATCATTCCGTTAAAACACTCTCGAGACGTAAACGTTCGCGACGAAACGATGCCGTGGAAAATGAGATCTCGCCGTCTCCGTGGACGTGAAACCGTAATCACCGTGGCAGATCCCTAGCCAAGAAGACCGTCGTCGGCACGCCTGTTGCACAGGTGCCGTTCGCTCGACCCGGACCCACGCGGACCGACGGAAACGCGAAAACGTTCGACGACGTCCGAGCGGGTCCGATCGGTCAACTAGGTTTTTCCTCGTGTCGGGTCGAGGTTCACCGCGTTTTTTACTCACCGCTCAGCCGGAGCTCTGCGAACGAATGTGCCATCTCGTTGTTCAGCTTGTTGGTGACCACGCACTGGTACATGCCCTGGTCGTCTTTTTGCACGGAGTCCACGTTCAGCGTATAAGTGGGCGGCGTCGACGAGCTGGACTGACGCGGCACGCCGTCCTTCAGCCACGTGACTACTTGCTGCAAAAATCAAAACCAAAGTGGTTGTTATTATTTAGTGCGTTGTCGATACGTGACGATATTACTATCGGTGGGCAGTGATTTTATAAACGCGCCGCGCGCACGAATCGTCAACGGGGTTTTTTTTTTCCAAAACGTACGCTATTGTGTGTTCGTATGAAAACTACGTCAACCCAACTCGTAATCAACGGCTAATAATCTTAGCGGAGAAAATCATTTTGTCCATTTTTATTTTTATTTTATTGATTATTATTATTATTATTATTATTTTTTTTTTTATAAACAAATCGATTACATTATACCATTTCTTTCCCCCTTTTTTATGATAAAATCAAAATGGATTAGTTTTGACCCGACCTATCTGATCCCACAGGCCTATGTATTTTTTTATTCCGATTTCGTTTATTTACGTATGACGTCATAATATATTTATATATAAGTTTATTTTATAAAAGGCAAAGTAATAAGAGACGCGAACAATGCATATATTACATTATCATTATTATTTATTATAATAAAAGCCAAACTGAAAACGTATACATTTTGAAGTTTGATCGCACCGTCGGTTTATTGTGTTTGCCGCGCAACAACGGATTTCAATGGACTTTTTCCGGGAAAATATTGTATTCCAATGGATTTCCGTTTTAAATAAAAAAAAAAATAAATAAATATCATATACAATATTATATAATACGGTGGAATTGCACGGTGTTATTATTCGTATTTAGACCGCTAATAATAATATCGGGCGGTTATTATATTATCGCTAATCGGGTAGTTACTATATTATGACAGGAAAATAATTAATTATTTCACATAAAGGGGGAAACTTTGTGTTTTATTTGTATACAAATATTTTTAGAAAAAAAAATGTGCACTCACGTAGCTGCAAGCATAATAATAGTGCTATAGTGCTATAAACCACGAGTAGTACTACAAATACGCGAGTCTGAGAAAATATTCATAACCAAAACAAATACTCTACAAACTATTAATACGGTGTCCCACGGATATTTGATCAGTGCGATTTAACGATGGAATTTCCAAACATTTGATTTTTTGTTGTTTTTAATAGTAATTTTTTAAATAATTAGAAATCAGTAGCATTTTATGATCTGATATTATGAAATGATAAATTACGTTTTTTTTTTTTTTTTTGAAATTCTGACGTTTAAATTATTGTCACTGAAACTATACATTAAAAGATATAAGTAGAATAGATGTATAAATTTTATAGTAGCGGTTAGGTGAGGTATTTTTAAACATAGTATTCCGGCTGTTATTTCCTAATGTTCCACGCTTAGAACGTTGATACATTTTAATCTATTGGTGCAATAATAACTGTAAACAAAAAAAAATATATATATATTTTTTTTCTTTTAAAGTTTTGTCACGTAAATATAGGTTCGTGTTTGAGAAAATTAAAATCACAAAAACAATACTAAAAATACACAAAGATAAAAAAGAAAAATTATATTTTTCATGAAAACGCAGCTGTTTGAGTGTTTTGAACGTTACACGCAAAACAAAATTCAAATGTATCCATACTATCCAAGGTCAAATCTCAACATTAAAATCTCCGTGGAATATTCTGTATGCGAGTTTTTTTTTTTCACGCGAATGATAACGACGAATAATTATTATTCGATTGTACACGGCACGTCTCCATCGCGATTATACTGCGAGACCGTCACGGCGACGGCGGCGGTGTGAGTATTATTGTGACAACGCGAAATCGTCCACTGGCTGCGTTCGTGAGACCTGTCTGAAGCATCCACTCGTATAATATGTAACGTCGGTAAGCGTGAAACGCGGGACAGCTCGTCGACATGACTACACCGTGTTTGCACGTTTATAGGCCTTGATTCGACGACAATAGTCTGAGGCTTATTTGATACTGCGGCGCGTCCCGGAAATTTGTTTTTTGATATATTTTGTTCGACTAAACCTCGTGCGTCTCATCACCCAGAGTGCACCACGGTAAGCAGGACAACTGGCTGATTGACACCCGTTCGTCTACAATAATTACTACCGATTATAGCATTATAATTATATTACATTTCCCGATGATCCGATGTCGCGATGCCAAATCGTTTTTACAATATCAAAATACAAAGCTTTACTACACTCCAGAGCAGGCATGTCAAACACGCGGCCCTTGGCTCATATTTTTGTGGCCCGCGGCTACCGATAATAATGGAAAAATTAAAAATTAAATATTAACACCGTGTCATAACTATCTTAGATTCTTAGAAAATGGTTTATTTGGTACACATCATTATACTGTGTTCTGTTCTGATCTTTCTAATTTACAATTTTGCGCCAGTACGATATGTAGAACTCGTAAATTTGCTTGTAAAATCAATTCTATGTTGAATAGTACTCATCAACGTGTGCAACTATTTTCATTAATGAAAAGTAATAAACCACCCGTTTGATCCAGATTAACCGACACATATCTAAAAGTTGTGTTAAAAGTTTAATGTGTAATTTTTTTTGCAGTTTAAATAACACCAATCTTATAAATAATGAACATTATTTATTTAAATGTTTATTTTTTAAACTTTTTAAATTTAATTGTATCTTCTGTATTTGTAAACGTAAAGAACAAAATTGAAAAATTAGTATACAAAAATTGTTTTAGATTCTGAGTGAAGCGAAGGATTTTATGGTTTTACAATGACGTTTATTTTTTTTTATTTTTTTTTTTCTGTAAACACTTTTTCGTATAGAAATCCTTGTCCAAAAGTTTCTTCCAGCAACTTTTTAGATTTAAAATTGAATTGAGATGGTACTTTTGAGAGGTCATTTTTCCAAAATCTCCATAGTTTTTCAGTAGTCAAGAATAACGATCGAAAAACTGAGTAAAAACGGTAAAATCGGTAAAAATCCGCCGTAAACGAGATTTTCACTGTTCAGATTTTAGGTATTTAGTCATAAATCAAAAATTATTGAAGCTAGAAACTTGAAAATTTTATCCAATATCAAATACATACTTTTTTATATTGGAAAACATTTTCAAAACAATTATAGCACTTTTGACTTAAATATAGAACTTTTAATTTACCAATTTGTTTGAAAGTTTTTATGTAATATAATTTTAAATATTTGACAAAAAGTTCTGAAAATTGAATATGACCTTACTCATATACCTACCTAATTATTCTAACAAAAATTCAAAAAATCGTGCCTCAGGATTTTTTTTATACACGCTTCTGATCACAATAAAACTTGGAACATAGATATAAAATCATTTTTCGAATCTTTTGGTGACAGAAAATTTCTAATGAGTTATAATTGTTATAACAATTGAAATTTAAATGAGTTATATCTAATTGAATATTTTATGAGGGTTTAATTACAAAAAAACTCACCAAAAATTATACAAATAACCGTAAAATACGTAAAAAGTATTTAAATAATAATACATTATATTACACTGAAGCTTTGCTCAGAATCGTTTTATACTAAAGAAATGAGTCATAATTTCTTTAAAACTTAGTACATTCATCACCAATATGTTGTCCGAGGACCGAAGGGACGAAGGACGAACTTGTACCACCATCATCTCACTCACCAGCTTTTTTTTTTTTTTTTGTTAAAGTTTTATGTGCGCCCGCACGGTAAACTTTTAAATATATTTGGTCCACTTGATACTTTGAATTTGACCCGCCTGCTCCAGAGTCTTGGGGTTTTTCCGGCAAACACGATTTTCTTTCTAAATGTCCACGTAGGCGTTCTCATTGTCGTTGTCGCGTAGGTTTAAACCATCTTCGATATCTCCGTCAATACTTTGTTGTTTATACTCATACGGCGAGTATGAAACGACGGATTTTACTCGAAACACCGTTCTCACCGTAATAACTGTAAGTACCTCGGATTGTACTTGCGTAAAAGACACATCAGAGGTTCCACACGATTTCCGAGTATTATGGTATACATCGAATATAGCCGTGGACACGCTCGGGCATTGCAATATTATCGTTTGCTTGGAAATGTGCTCGGCCTTTGAAGTCGGTCTTGTCGACGATCAGACCGTGCGCGGTCGTGTGAGTTGTGAAGAGCAGCGGAAACTCGCACCGCACGCGAGCGTACGCCGTACACGTTTCGTCCGGATGAGAAGATAAAAACGTAATTTTCCGCGCTTCCGGTGATCGGGACTCGGATCGCGCGCGCACGTCTCCTACGCGTCTTCTCGTGGCCTCCGGCCGTAATTAACCCGATAATAATTGTTGTCTGGCGCGGCGGCCGCCGAAGACAGAGATTTTCGTTATTAACGAACGTTTGATCAATTAGTTATAGTCATTGCAACTACCGGCGAGGCGAAAACGATTTCCCGTACAAGTAATAGCGTGGTAATGGCTATAATAGTGCCCCGGGCGAAAAGATAAAACCGAGTGTGTGTGTGTGTGTGTGTGTGTGTGTGTGTGTGTGTGTGTGTGTCTCCTCGATCATTGTGCGAGTGCGCGCGTCAAACAGCCGTCTTGTGATCGCATGGAATCATCGTCAGAATCGACGGTTGGGAGACATGGTAAAAAATCGCGTAGAGCGACGGGCTTTGGATAAAACACATGTCGTGAAAAATACGCGTAAACCGATTATCTCGCGTTTCTCCCGCGACACGTCAATACTGGTCACATTCGTCGCACTGTCTGCCTCGTCACTCTCTGTTATCTCGGTGTGCGTCTCAGAGTCGAACGCGTTATTACTTATTACTTGGGAACGGATTTATATGTAAATGCATATTTATACTAAAACAAGATATCTAAGGTTCGGTAATATGATTTAAATCATTCCTATTAAAATGATGCTACTTTTATTTTACATATTTTTACATATTTGGTAAATAAGTACATATTTTGTACATATTTCAATAATTTTTCATTTTTTCATCAATTTCCCACGACCAAAAATTATCTTATCAAAATTATTATTCTGAACGCTTTTCGAAAATACAAGAAATTATATCAAAATTAGATCCAAAAACTTCTTTCGCTATTGGTAAAGCTCAACATATTATGCGAAATGAAAAATTGAAAAATAATTTAATTTTCATCACAGTGAATTTTAGTATAATTGCACATACAATTACAAAATTAGAAACAAAAAATATGTCCTTAAATGAAAGTATGTAAATTGTTGAATCAGTGGTTGAAAAATTAAAACTCGTAAGCGGACCAATAGGAGATGTTGTAAAAAAGGAAATTGATGTTGTTACAGAAAAAAAATCCAGGCTACCTATATTGATTTTAAAACAATCAATGACATATTGAGTGACAGACACCATTCTAAAAATTTGGAATTATCGCCTCCTGATATTGTGCGCTTCAAATATGCTTTAATTACATCGGTTGATGTGGAACGATAATTTAGCCGTTTTAAAAATATTTTGAGACCTAATAGGTGACATTTGACATTCGATGACTTAAAAGAAATTGTAATAATTCAATGCAACAAATCGTTTTGAACATTTATTAATTATAATTGTATTTTTTTTTTATCATTACATTTTTTCCCCGATATTTTGATGCTTTTAGCACATATTTTATAAATTATACTTCCATATATATGTACATATTTCTGTATTTTTATTAAATAAAAATCCGTTCCCTAATAATTATTATCATCTTCGTTAGACGACCGCGAATCCTGACAGGCAACGCTCGGAAAACCACGCGCGTTATTCCACACGGTCGTCGTGAACACGCCAAAACAGTCGTGCATCCGGTCGCATCGCCACGACGCACGTCACATTACAATTTCACGTGCCGAGATCGACGATCGCGGGCTTTCGCGACAACTCTGTTGTGTAGGCCTATCGATCATTCCTATCGAGTTCGGGAGACGATTGTATTCCTATCGCGCGTAAAACCAAAACGAAAAAAATAAAATTTGTAAAAGTAATAAAACACGAGTGCGCGGGAAAACACTTCGCTTTGCTGTTACACAATAGGCGCGGGCCGGAGATCTCGGTGTGCCGGAACCCGTTTCTCTGGTCTTTGTTTTTCATGTGAAATCCGATCCGAACCAGGCGAAACAAAAGAGTAGGCCTTTTGGTCTTTACTGCACGCGCGTTCCACACTCGTGTGATGTACGAACGGAGTGGGCGCGCTTTCCAAATACATGTATATATATATATTACGGTACGCGTCTTTTGTTCCACGCCCGTGAAACACCACGACGACAATATCTACGCCACGGTCGAATAAAGAAAAATTTATAAAAACGTGGATCGTGCGATTTCCACTCTCGGATCGTACCGGTCGTACGTTTTTATGACACGCGCGAAGGGACGGTAAGACTGCGTAATGGCGACTTGTATGCGTAAAACACGTACAGTGCACAGTGATGGCAATCGGCTCGCTTTTTAATTAAAAAAAAAAAAAAAAAAAAAAAAACCGAACACCGGCGTACGAACGCCAAATGACGTGTCTACAGAAATACGCGGAGACGGAAAACACATCGGTCGTCGAGTTATATTATTATTGTTATGATTATATTTGCGTGTTGTAGTGCGGTACGTACGAGTACGTATAAAATACCATTTTCTCACGAGCACTCAGAAACACACCGATACACGTCAGACATTTGACAAAACAGAACTTTTTTTCCGTACGTTTAACGACATTATGCTACACGGGATACGTTTCCGGCAGGCGGGGTCCGTGATTGAACAACGCGGTGGCATGCGATCCGTAGAGTTTGTGTGTGTGTGTGTGTGTGTGTGTGTGTGTGTGTGTGTGTGTGTGTGTGTGTGTGTGTGTGTATGTGTGTGTGTGTGTGTTCAATTATACGCGGCTCTCGCGGTTGTCCTTGATTCTGTTTGTTTAACATGATGAAAATGTCACGGTGTATTATCGTCTACGTGGTGGGGGTAGGGGTACGGCCGTAATCAGATTTAATCTAAATTGGGAATTTTAATTGAAATCTTTCGTTTTTGCCACGTTCGTATATTATTGTCTGATCGAGTTTATTTTTTACGAAATACCTAGAAAACACCTAAATGTAAGAGAACTTTAAACGACTTTGTACTGAGAACATACCATGTGCCACAGGGCTCGTATTATCGGACACTCTATTACGACTCTATCAATAGGTATGATGGGCATTTTATATTAGCTCCTGTCCTGACCGTCTAATAACCTCCGATCATTGTCGTCCCGAATCACACGATATGACTACAATATACGCCTAAGTATTTATCAGTCATATCTTTGAAAACTAAAATATACCCTGACCGATTTACTTTTCTACGTGTTATGTAATAATTTCATTCACTTCGAGACATCGCCGTTTTTATTAATTATCGTATTTCCTTCTAAACGAGTTATGCTCGGCCAACGGGTGCCATTATAAAACTACGGCGGTTAACATAGGTTAATTAGAGTCATACTTTTTAACGATCTATTAAAATCATTAAAAAACTTGACAGGCTTCCGGATTTTCAGTTTTCAGAACACTGTCGAACAAACTTCTCATATTAAGACATTTCACTTAAAATACTTTTGCGTCACGAAGCCAAGCTTCTAGTTAAGTTTTAAACTCTGTGTAGTGTTAAGGTGTCGTTGAATTATGTTAATAAATCAACGGCGTTACTTGATTTAAAAAAAAAAAAAAAAAAGAATAAATAAAACCATATTTTGTGATCATTCGAAATTAGCGCATAATACGTTATAGCGTGCGCTCACCATACATTACCAAACAACATTATGGTACATGATTTATCACATCATAACAACACACATATTGTGACAGCGACGACATCTCCATTAAAATCGTCGATAATCAATGTGTTTTATGAACGTACGAGTCACGTTACATTAACATACGGCTTGGCACTTGGATCGATTCGTTCAACAAATAACTAGTGTTGGCCAACGATATAATTTTCAATATCGATATCGTATTTTTTCCCCCGATATCGTATTGCGATATCGGAAAAATACCGATATCGATATCGAAAAAACATTAAAAGTATAGAATACATATTATATTATATTATGAGTGTATTGAAATTTGAAAGTACCTATATTAAAAGTATAGAATACATATTGTTTTAATATATTATGAGTGTAAATTAACAAACAATTATATATTATTTTGTACATACTGAAAAGTATCCAATGTATTTAATCAACAAATTTCTTCTTCGAGCAGTTTTCTTTTAATCTACTTTTACAGATATAATAAAATAAGATAAAATATTATTTTATTTTATACTGTTTTCTCAGTTTAATGTTTAATTATCCGTAAAACCGCAAAATTCCGAGCCCCGATTAATCACACCGATATCGCGATATTTTCGATAATTATTTTTCGATATCGATATCGAAATTATTAAGAAAAAACCCACGTTATCGATGTCGTATCGAATTATCGATATCGTTGGCCAACACTACAAATAACGTACTATTATCGTCATCATCATCATCGTTATTCATTGTGGGTAGACATTTTAAAGCGAATAAAGTTTACTCAAGACAATTAAATGATCTGATTATTATAATGTCATTGATCACATTCATATTTTTGAAAATAAAAAATGAAAAAAATACGCCCTCGCCTTCGTTTTGGGCCCGTCCGTTTCGAATCCAAACAGGATTATACTATTGACGACCGTAGAAACGGCACGGTCGCGCTCCTAATAACATTAGGTTAGATGGTGTTAATAACGTGTCGACGGCGATGAAAGTGTTTCGTCTAGATCGGCAAAAACGAAACGAGTTCACTTCAAAAGTGACGTAGATCCGTCGGCGTGTACGCGGCGCTCGTCGACGACGACGACGACGACGACGAGGCGAGTCGGGCGAAACACGGACGTGGCGGTGTACCGCGTACGGAAAAACAGAAATAAAAGCGAGTACGCGTCTCACGATGATGATAATATCGTGCCTCACCGAGTCGTAATAACGTATACGTATACTCGAAAGTGGTTTATTATTATTATTATTATTTCTTATTATTTTTTTTTGTAGAATTTAATATGTGCCGCGGGTCTTTTTGTTTGACCGACCGACGACGTTATGAGAGAAAACCACTTTGAATACGTTTGTCGTCAGAGTTCAAACCAAACGTTATCGTTTAACATGTTATTACGTGCGTTTTCTTTGAACAAAATACGCTATTATCAATGCACAGCGGTCGATTTTCCGATTCGTGCACGATATCGACATGTGATGCGCGTCTCACGGTGCCGCTAACGGTGTGTGTCTGTAGTGGACCCACGTACATACTACTGTCGTAAGTATGACACGTTCCGTATACTTATGATCGTAAGTTCTATGTGCAAACCTTTCATGTTTTTTTTTTTTAATTATTTTAATAATAATAACGTATTAATTCCTAAAATTAATACGCGTTGACACCTTGTAAAAGTAACTGATAACAAGGACGGTGATTATAGTATGTACCATATGACACCTTTGTAAAAAAACCGTCTCTTACTGACTCTTATTTTGGACTAAATATTATACGGGTAGAGCTCGGGTAGAGTTAAAATTAGTTACACTCCCAAAGTGTACCGACTTATACTCGTCGTCACCCACCAAAGTAACATCGCCGCGAACTTCTGAGTATCTTCTCAATCATTTTTAAGTACAACTGATTTCTCGAGCAGAGCTTAAAACTGTGTCCTCAAATTTCTTATACACTTGAAATAACTTCAAATGTATTATTATTATTATTTACTTTTATTTAAACGTGTGTTTTATTTAAACGATTAATCTCCTTTCAGATTACACAAAAAACGGACCTATAGAAGACTGCGTGACTACCTACGGCATATTTTTATGAGTGCTGTGCAGTGAGAGATCACTAAATGTCTATGAAAACGTACTACTCGAAACGACGTTCGCCGTGCGGCTACAACACGTTTGGGCATTTTATCCGAAATTGCGACACGTTTGGGCACTATAGTTTTTCGGTACTCTATATAGTATATAGTAAGTATAATTAATGTATATCGATGTATAAAATAACCATAGAAAAGAGGCTGAATTTAAAAAGAAATTTTTGATTTTAATTAATTATGGGAATTTGTTATAAATGAAATAAAATATAAATATTATGATTACATTACATATTACATTTTTTTTTTTTTTTTTTTTTTTAAAGCTTGATACCTTCATTATTTTGATTAATATAATATTACAATTTTTATTTAACACGAGTATCAATAACTCACGTATTTTTTAACACTTACATAATTATTTATTTTATTTGTACTTATATTATTTTGATATGTATGAATATACATATTATGCATGTATGTACGTAGGTATATTTCACATTTTAGTGGTATCTTTTTAGGGATATGGAGTGTCCAAACGCTGCGTGGATTTTGAATACTAAACAGGTAAAAATGCCCAAACGCGCACTCTCTCTTGTATACTCCGGCGGCGGCGGACGCGGTGTTGTAATAATTGGCATAATAACGGTCCGACAGCCGGGCGAAAAGCCGGGGGACGGGAGTAGTGAACGCGATTAAAGGCGTCGCGGACAGGAGTTTCGGTGCTCTGACGACGCGGGGAAAAAAACAGGCGTGCCCGAAACCAAAGCGCCACCGTCCTGCGGTCGATTCGATTATGCGCGTACGACGAAGGCCGCTTTGAAGGTATCTAGCGAACGGACACGACGACGCGAGAATTTTCGATTCCGCGGCGGCGAAAACCGTATAAATAATTTATCGTTTTCTACGGACTCCGGGATTGACGGTGCCGAGTGAATCGCCGAAAGGAAACGACGGCCGCGGGCGTATAATAAACACGTTAACGTTTAGATATTTTATCCGCCGCCACCTCTCGGGCCGCAAACTTTTTCGAGGACCATAGTAATAAAGATGATAATAATAAAAGTAATAATAATAATCATAATAATAATAAAAATAATAATTATGTTCCGAACGAAAACGAAAATGTGTTTTCGCGCGGCAGTTCTCTGTTCTGACCCGACATGGGCGTATATGGTCGACAAACACCGCCGGACCACTGCTAAATGCTAATAGTGATCTATACTCCGAAATATTCATAATATTGTATTCCATGCCAAAAAAGGAACTCTCGCCGTTCTCGGAAACGTCCATTGTTCGCCCGGCGGTCGTGAGATATTTTCATTAAATCACAATACGCGGCACGCCGACACGCGTGGTTCAATATTATGCGATGATTAAATTAAAATACAATAACACGTCGTATAGTAATTAAACATCTATAAAGGCGCGTGGGAACAATACGCCGTCCACGATTTTACCATCGAATATGATTTCGACGGACTTTGATATTCACATGATTACGGCTTTTAATTACTGTTGCTCGCGCAGTCGGTATTGTCACTGGTAGAAATTCGATTATCTCTCGGTTCACGGCAAAACGCCAACCACAGTCGCAGCGCTGCTTTTAAATTCGCAAAATGTCATTCAATAGATCGTCGACAATAGATCAAAATATCGTTTCTGTGCAATCGATATTAATAAAAATATGAATGACGCGAGCATTATTAGCATTAGCCCGCAATCGTGTTTCAGAAATGTTATCATATATAAATATTTAAAATCGAGTAAAATATATTTCATGAAACTTTTTTCATACATAAAATGATTTTTATATTTCATATGTTTTAACTACCCTTAGGGTTAGTTTTGAGGGTTACTTTTTTTAAAATCAAATGAGAGCTTATACTTTTTTTTTACGAACACAGTGTGAAAGTTTTTTTTTTAAATATTTTAGTAGTTGAAATCCATTATTAGATGCGACATTTTAGGTTTGAGAATGGTTTTCAGTTTATAGAAATTATAATATTGTGATCTCTGTGCGGTGCATGCCTAGTACGGCTACTCGTGTTTTCATAATACGTACATTCACACTTTTACTGCAACGAAATCTTAAATTGTATAATGCTTTCATATTGCATTTACAAAAAAATTAAAGGTTCTGATTTAATTTTCAAAAGCTAACCTCTTAAATTACCCGCTAAAGGCAGTTGGAAAATATGGAATTTTCCTAAATATTTAAGATTTTTCTAATGAACGAAACTTGCAATAAATACATTTCGTTCTATTTGAATATTCAGATTATACAATTTTTGTAATGCTGCTGAGTCCTCTGGCACTGAGTCAAGAGTCACTTGTTGGTCAAGAAACGATCCATCAGAATATTGTGCAGGATCGATATTATTACGACGTTTAAACGAGAAATATAGTGATGGTACTAGCGGTAAACCACCGTTAAGTAAATCGTTTTGTTATTCTAAATTATGACAAATACACACGCACACACACACCAGGATCGAACGTGTAACAAACGTACAATATTATGACCAAACAACACGTTCATTAGTGTTCGGTTCGACCGGATTTTCAGTCGTACCTATGTTAAACAATTATTATTCGGACGCCAATTTGGATTTCGAGCGCCGACAAAGCTGACATCCAAACGTAATCCATAAGTTATAATAACACGCGTGTGACCTGCGCGATCTACGTGTGTGGATAAAACCGTTCCGAACGGATTACAATATTGATGCAATCGCATCGATCGAAAAGGCAAAGCACGACACGATAATACCCATTTTAATGATAACGATAGTAATATATTATATTCGCCGTCGTCGGTTTCGACTGACGGGCGATCACTAGGATAAGCGTTTTTGAATTTCGCACGGAATCTCCGTGGTGTGTCGCCCGTAATATTATATTATAACATAGCGCGGCGTTGCGCGGTCAGCGCGAAACTAACAAAGTTTCGTGTTTTGTGCTCGTGCAAATCCGCCGGTGAAACGTGAAAATTTAAATAAATAACGCGGAGCATACATAATACAACAAAGATCGTTCGACGCCAATGTTTACTCGACCGTACGTCCAATATCGCCGGGTTATATCATCGTCGGCGAAGGTTTCTCCGAAGGAAAACTAATAAATGACCGTGTAGTACTCGGCATTTTATTGACCGTATGTTTATTTTATCGACGTGCATCCACTGGCAAGTATGTAAAAGAGAAAAAAGAAAAAAGAAAGAATGAAAAAAAAAAAATGAAAAAAACCCACGGAAGTGCATACCGGTAGTACCCTTTGAGAATATTTCCCGGCGCTTTTATTATTATTATTATTATTATTTGTTCGGTAATACCGTTGTTTCGGGTTCGGGGCAGCGAAGTAGTCGTTATAATAGTCATTGTATGCGCGCGCGTACCGTCCGTGTTTACTTTTTGTTCCGGGAGCACACTCACGATTATTGTGATAACAATTTAATTTATCTCCCGGAAAATTGATTAGGGCCTGAGCTCAGGGGATCCACTTCAGAACGGATCGATTTTTCAGCAGTCCCGGAGCGTGTACTGGACGAAGAACGTGAACCGTTTCCGAGTCAACCGACCTCGGCCGGGATGAATTTTCCGAATGAAACGATCAATGATATTATTATTGATTTTCAATGTTGGGTGTAGGAATACGATACTGTAGTAGGCTCGAGTCATCTTAACTCGAAAACCGAATTCTCTACGTACTTTCTGTTTGATTCGTCTTTCTTGTTGTATACTAATATTAGAATACATTTCTAACGAAAATACATTTGATGTTGATATGCGTTTAAGATGATACAAAAAAAATTATATTTGTAAAGTTTTTATAATAAAAAAAAACAATTTATACAATTTAATGGTTTTTTTACAAAAAAAAAAAAAAACAAAATTAAATTAATAAACGATAATCATAATAATAATAATAATTTTTTTACGAATGTCCTACATCACGTAGTAGCGTGAATTGTTATTTTAACGAGAACTAGTTACACACACATTTTTTGATCGGCATGAATATAATTCTCAGTTATTTGCACGAAGATTATGGTACCTATTTTAAAATAATTAATTAACGTGTTACAGTAGTATTTTAATTTAATTTTTTTTTTTTTTTTTTTTTTTTTTTTGTAACGATCCCTCTCATTAATACAAACCGAGGAAAACATTTTTATGATCTGTTTTTTTCAAAACTTTGTCAAACATTTTAATCCGTTAATTCACGCTTGACTTGGACAAGCGTTTTTCCTTAATTGACAATTTTCCGACATTTTTAATTTCATTGACACTTGTTAAAACCACAAAAAAAAAATAAAAATAAAAAAAAAAATATATATATATATAAACATAAATAATAATTATGAATACAATTATGAAATGAACAAAATTCGCTACGTTACGTTAATCTTCAGTTGTTTATGTATTAAATAAACTTATTTTTTGTTTGTTATGTACATCTGTCCATTAAAACATTTTATTTTTCATGACACTAAATAAAAACACGTTAAACTATTGCAAAACATTAAATTATACTTAAAAATAATTTATCTATATTTTCGATCCTTATTTTTAAAATCGTACGCAGAGTTACATTAGTGGTGTTAAAAATGCAATTTCGTTTGTCCTGCATCATACTCGTATGTATGCGAAAATCAAACTTTTACGATTATTGACGGGGTACACTTTGTTGTTGATAATCCAATTGTCAAAATTAATTATAAACCCATCGGTTTATGAAAATAAATCGAAAATCTAAAAGCACGGTATTGTCCTGTGCGCTTTTGTTTTTCGATTTATGGTCGGAGTTTAATGAACGTTACATCAAATATTTGGTTAATACACTATATTAACCAAAGTTTAATATGTGTGACCTACACTATGCGATCAGCTTTACAGTAGATATGTTATGTGTGTGTGTGTGTGTGCGCGTCTATACATAAAATACACAATTAAATTAAATTTGTGGGAGTGGTGCGAAACATTGTCTATTTCAACGTGAGTTAAAAGGATTTTGAGACATAGTAACGCGATCATCGCGTTCGATTTACTTATCTTCAATCGGATTCTACACAAGCGCGATGGTTTCACGAATTTGTGGACACGAAAACGAAAGCAAATGAGACACGAATTGACAATAACTTCGTTTTTTTTTTTTTTCATATTTTGTCAATCGAATCGATGCAGTTAGCCACGAATTGGACAGTCGAGTGGAAATCGTTTAAATGTCGCACGCACGTGTTCGCCACATTATTTGACGCGACTGTTCGACGACGCGAACTGTAATACGAACTCGTCAGATGAAACTCATTGCACTAAATAAACCAGTGACGGCCTTCGCGACTCGACGATGTTGTTCGATCGGCGCACGTGAAACGTCGGGGCGTCGCGTCCGTGTGCGGAACACGTCGGTTTGCTCGCCAGTGTGCGTATGTATTACGAGCGAACGTTTTTCTCGCGGCGCCTCTCGCGAGCTGATTAATAGTGCGTTTTGGGCGAAAATCGCGTGGAAGTAATTCGATTTCGCGCGTCGCGCAGGACCGGCAGGGGGATGGGTTTGTGGTACCGGGTGCGACCGGGAAGAGCCGTCAATAAACGTATTTCATCGAAAAGTTTGTTCTGGAAGACGTGCGCGCACAGCACACGCGGTGATTGGTACCACTTTATCGTGGGAAAAACGAAGTGGTCGGGTTTTTTTTTCCCCGTGCCTTTTCCGAACGCGGGAAGACCACGGATCGGGCGAGACGCGTCGGCGGACGATCGCGGACGAAACGATATTACCGAAAACTTGGGCAGCCTTCGTGCGAGAAGTGCTGATTAACGGTTCTGTCGGCAAACCGCGTCGGAAGCGCGTACGTAATTTGTGTTTCAGCCGGCCCACCCACGTTCCGCAGTCTCCCGTGCCGACAGCCCCGAATTTATAAACGTTACGTACGGCGGCGGTCGAAAACGGACGCACTAGGCCAAATCCCATTAATAAGTCGTCGTGTACTTTGCACGTCTTCGGGTTTTACAGTCCCTTCGATGAGTGTCTATAATTATTATTGGCATTGTTATAATTTATTTATTTATTTATTCATTCATTTATTTATTTTTATTAGATAAAGCCTCGGCTACTTAGCCATTGGTTGACCACTCGGTTACTTGGCCATTAGTTAATTTATTAATTTATTATTACTTAAAATTAATCAGACAATAGAAAAAATATGTGTTTTTTATATTCATTTTCTTGTTATACATTTGGTCATAATTGATTTTCGATACCGTTATCTTTTATAAATTTAATGAGTTGTTTGATGGCCCTTTCGTCTTGTCCAACTGATTGGTGTAGGTTTTCTGGGATGTTGTGTTTTATCCTGGCTCCTTCTGTTTGTCTGCATTCGGTGAGAATGTGTTTTACTGTTAGTTGTATTCCACGTGTTGTGCATTTTATTGGATCTTCTTTCTTTCTTCATAAGGTAGCCGTGTGTTAATCTGGTGTGTCCTATTCTGAGTGGTGTCAGGATTACCCCTTCTTTTCTATTTAAATTTGTTGAATTTTTCCAACGTTCAGTTGTCAATTTTACTACGCTTAATTTGGTTTCTCTTTTTCTCCATTTATTAATCCTTTTTTTACCGATATTCATTGTTATTATTGTTATTGATTATTATTGAAATCGTTCTTATTAATATAGTTGTTATCATAAAATTATAATTATTGATAATTATTATCATGTCCATCAATTGTGATTATGACACCGTGGAAATGCGTTAAGGTTTTTTTCCGGCCATACGGCTATTTGTTTTTGACTACTTTGTAATTGAAACGCCTCCGACCTCTGGGAATTGTGCGATACGATACGAAGAAAATCGGTGAAAAAGTCATCTCGCCACGGGAACGTAGTAATAACGCTGGGTAATTTGTCACGTGTAAACCATACTTTTAATTTGTGATTCCAGCGAACGTAATGGAAAGTAAACTTTTTGCGTTCGACGGATTTTAAAGGTTTTTTTTTTTTTTACAGGAAAGACATATCTGAATTTGATTAATACACGTGAACGTTTTTTCTAAAGCGTCAAAAACGGATAGGTGACGCACCCAAGGGAGAGGGGCTTTGGAGATTAAGCCCTTTTCAAAACGCGTATTCGTTTATAATGGCAGTGTCGTGTGTATGTGCTTAATTTTTTAAATAAAATTACGTAAACAAACTTTTTTCAAATGATTCACGACTAATTTGATTAGTTCTCGTTATTTATGTTTGATTAAAATACCGTTGAAAATGTAGTTGGACATTAAATACATCAATTGAAACATCGGAAAAAATTCAGCAATATCCAAAATTCGAAACTTTGATTTCGTATTCCGTGTGAAGCGAAAGTTTTATTGATTTTGCAATCACGTTTATTGATTTTTATATTTTTTAATTTTAGAGAAATTTTGCGGTACATTTAAATTTGTCCGAAAGTTTTGTCCGACAACTCAATAGATTGAAAATTGTATGTATATGATACTTTGATGTGATGGTTTATTTATTTTTTTCTCAATAGTTTTTCAAAGCGTAAATAAAAACTGCTGGAAAAATGCTAAAATTTGCCGTAAACGTTCACTTAATCAATTTTAGTTATTTAGTCATAACAGGAAATGTAATATTGCTAAAAACTTTTAATTTTTACATGATACTGATCTATTGTTAAATAATTATCGAATGATTCAAAATAATTTGATAACTTTTGAACGTGAAACATAATGTAGGAAATAACTTTTTTTTAAGTTTATCGCTAATGAAATTTTTAATACTTGAAAAAAGGTCTGAAAATGTAATATGTAGAACGAAATAAGTATATGACCTAAGTTATCTGCATAATTTTTTAATAATGAAAAACTTTCAAAAATCGTGTATTAAAACTCAGTATTTTATTCATAAATGTTCAAATAAATCATTTTTACGATTTTGACGGAATCAACTGTTTTTATACCGATTTCCAGCTTTAAATGTTTATTAAAAGAAAATAGTCCTTTCAATTTGTATGAAACTTTTGATACATATAGCACAACATGTTTTGAATCCTTTAGTTAAAATAAACGTCTCCTTAGTCAAACAAGAAAGCTAAAAACAACTTTGAAAAAAAATCAACAATTCACCTAGAAATTATAAAATATATAGTTTATTTTTTTAGTGAAACTTTGTTCAGAATCGTTTTACTAAAGAAATTTACTATAGTTTTTTTTTCTTCTAATTATTTTTGTGCATTTTCATAAAAATATATGCAATTCGCCTATATTTATAATTTATACGTTTCTACTTGCTCTTACAACGTATTATAATATATTTATACTTAAAAAAAAAATTAAGATACAATTATTGTTTTAGACATGGATTTATATACGAATATGTATTCGTATTTAAGTGTGTACACTTAAAAATGTATTAAGTCTTCGTGACGAATGATTTTAAGATCTTAACTATTGTTTTTGAATACTTTATACGAAACGGAACTTTCATCCTCGTTCGATTACTTCCCCACGCCTCTTATTATTCGCTTACTACCGTCAAAAATTTCTTTTAGCCACCTCTATGGACGAAAACCTGGTCTTGTACCCCGGTACTGAGGTTTCTTCCGTATTTTCCTCACCTCCAAATACTGGTGGAGCGTTTTTCCGGGATTTTTTTTTTTTTTACCGTGTTTCGACAAGAAGTGTGGTAAAACGTAAATTTAGTGGCTCGTGCACGAGAGTGATTTCAGTCTGGGTCAAGAGTCGTCCTCACACACGGATCGTGTACAGCACACGCCACTGAAACAGTGAACGCTTTTCGCCCTCGTCACTCGTCATTATCGGAACTTTGTTTCTGGATATTCTTTGATTCCCGTCGTTCACACAACCGAAACGCGCCACTGCATCGCGTACGCATCACTCTCTTCGCATTATTTAAAATCACCTGGTTTCACATTATCGACGTTGATGAACTCGTCGAATGCCTTCGGTTCTAGAATTATTTTTTCCTGAGCGTGCTAAAGGCAGTGAAACCGACCGAAATCGTATCGTTTGTAGACGATCGAAAGCGCGGGGCCGTCGTTGCTGAAATCTGAAACGTGCACGTATTCGAATAACGTGTGTTGAGAGTTTTACTAATCCACGAGTGGTGTTGGGAATTATCTAGATAAATTATTAAGATAACATGTTTTATTGAATTATCTTATCTAGATAAAAATATTTAAATTATCTTTTTATCTTATCTAGATAAACTTATCGGTCATCTGCGGTAATTTATCTAGATAAATATTATTATAATAAGAATTTTTTATAATACTGAAAATAGACTATGATTTAATAAAATACTGACGTGATTCAATGTCATTATTAATAAAATAGTTTTTCTGCATAAATTTATAATATTCTGTTTCTCATTTTTACAAACAAAATATGATAATATAAAAGCGAGTTTATTTTTCCATATGCCTGCACTGTGTTCCGATAGCTAATGCGTATAGTGACCCACACTGTCCAATCGTCGTTTTCGTCTGGTGCCACGCACTATAACCCCGACGATTCCGGATACATTCACTGCAAAACGATGTCGAGATATTTGCATTTGAAGTGATCACGGAGATAAACGGTCACAGGCACGTGTGTCAGTGCGAGAGTTTATCTGCCGTATCCCCACGAGGAAGAGGAGACGTGTGATTGCGGCAAAAAAGAATTATGCTTCTTACGAAAATACTACATGTGTACGGAGCCGCACCGTTCACATATCATAATACGATATCATTGCGTTATTGCACCACAAGTTATGTCACGCACACTTTGTGTGTGTGTGCGTGCTTGCGTGTGCGTGCGTGTGTGCATGTGCGTGTGCGTGCGTGTGTGCATGTGCGTGTGCGTGTGCGTGCGTGTGTGTGTGTGTGTGTGTGTGTGTGTGTGTGTGTGTGTGTGTGTGTGTGTGTGTGGGCACAAACAACGTTACCAGAAAAGGGATTGTTGGACGACCGCCTCCGGCTCTGGCTAAGTAATAGACGACAGAAATAATAATTATAGTACAACAATGAATAATGACCACGACGCCTGTAACAGGATCTCCCAGGTTAATTACAATTTAACTGAAAACCACACTTGACCGGACCAAAATCTTCGGCCAATCTAAGAGGATCAACGGAGATCTAGAAAAAATTTGTTTTTTTTCATTTTCACTAAAATATTTTTTCCACCGTCTGGGTAATTTCTATCCAAAACCCGAGGTATTCGTTCCATTTTAAAAATGTGCGTTAACAACAATAATACGTTTCTTTTTGTTTTGTCTTATTTCTCGTACGGGTTACCTATAATATACTGCGCAAAAAGGTCGTCTCTAAAGGTTAATCATTTTTAACGTTTTCGGATTGAAATCCTTTTTGTTTGTTAACAGAAAAGTAAACAATGTTAATTACTATCTGCGACCGTGTTTATGGTATAATAGAAAAGTAAACATTAACGAAGAATCATAGAGTAACGAGAACATCAGAGTGAGACATGTCAAGAAGTTTAAAACGCCGGGTTTAAAATTTTTTCACTACCTACTTACTCAAATTTAACACACTGGGCGTGTACACATAACTAAAAAAAAAACGTGAGCAATATAAAAATTGATCCGAAATAATCCAAAATAAATGTGTGATTGAAATTTAAAAAATGATATCGTTCAGAGATAATTACAAAAATGAAACTCGAACGTCTGAAACAAAACAATACGCACATTGTTTGAAAGACACAAAAAAATGAACGAGAACATAATATTATTTAATGATAGACGACTGTGCTCGATGGAAAGGTCAAATCGGTTTGGTCAAATCAAATTTTGCTATAGGTCACAGTGAAATCTACGTCAATATAAAATACACACGCCACGTTCGTATTAATTAATGTTGATTTTCGTTAGGTACGTCGCTTTCGAAACACGCAAAGACGTACGTATTTCAATAGAATTCAAATCCATCTCGTTCGTAAGAACGCATAAACGATTTCATAAAACTTCAAACACCGCGAAAGTTTGTTAAAAAAAAAAAAAAAACATTTTTTTTCCAGTGGTGATTGTCGCTTTCTACGACGAGATCAACCGAAGCTCGAGGTCTCGTGGATTTTTCGCTCCGGACGATAATAAAAACAGACCCGAGCCGTGTTACGTAAATCATGTAAACAAACTATGCAAACGATTTCGTTTCTTTGTTTTAGTGTTTTTTCAACGGTGGAAAACCAATATTATTACATACGGACGCACCGTGCACGTGTCTGTTGTGACCCGTGTGTAATAATAATAATAATTATAATATTATTATTATTCGTCTAGTCGTGAGGAAACAACGTAGTCGGGAAAAGCGATTTGCCTCCACGAGAGCGCGATCGTCCGCGGCCCGAGGCCACGTCGAAATTACAAACGGTCTAACAATAATGCAGCAACGACGATAATAATATCGGTGCCGATTTTACGCACGTTGCTAAGCAATTAATATCGTCGGAGCATAGGCGAAAATGACGATTATGATGACATCGCGATTTTACCGCCCCGACAACCGATCGGGGATACACTGCGACGCTCGACGCTCAGGTCCGGGGGGGAACGGATCGCGATCCCGGAGCCACGGGATCGGGTATTTAAATACTTTATTGACTTGTATCTAGTATCTTTTTATGATTAAGATACTAGATACATTCAAAAAATATGTTTCATATTATTTCATTTATATAACAATTTTCCTAATAATAATAAAAATAATGTAAATCTTTTTGCTTATTATTTCGTTTGTCTATTAATAGTATTCTTATTTTAAGCGTATCTAATGTTATTTGAAATTATATTGTTAATGATCAATGCATACCGTAATTTATATATGATAAAATTGTATCCAAGGTAAATTAAGAAATTAATAAAAATAAACATATATATTAAGTATCTTGTATCTTATAGGTATCTCAGATACATGTATCTTGTATCTAGTATCTTTAAAAATATTATAGTATCTTGTATCTTGTATTTAGATACTAGTTATAAATGTATCTTGTATCTTGTATTTAGATACTTTTTTTGAGGTATCTTGCCCAGCCCTGCACGGAGGTCGGGTCGCCGTGGACCGGGTTTTACGACGACGCGTGTGATTTAATTCGGTTTTTCGCGACGAAAAACAATACGTGTGCATCGAATTCATACCGGATCGACATCGCCGGTCGACGGCGAAGGGACATTAGGTACACCGTATCGCGTGAACTCCGAGACGAAACGAAGAGCGTGATACGCGTACGTTTCACGGAATACGCGTAATAATATTTCATTTCTGAACGGGACCGAGATTTTGATTTTGACGTTTTTATATACGCGCGACACGCGACCCGCGATGACGCCGGCGGAGAAAGTGATAAATAGAAACGGAGCTTATCCTCTGGCGCACCGAGCGGCATAATATTATATATAATCGCTTTTTTTTTTCTTTTTGAAAATACGATTTCGAACGATACGCCGCCGCCACTGTTTCGCGTCCGGCGGCGAAATATAAACTACACCCGAACGAGCGCGCGTTAAGCGCGTATAGCGATTTTCGCGACCGTCGCGGAGACGTATAAATGATTTATCTCGCGCTTATGCAAAAATATTCGGGTTACGGTTCTCGGACACGGAAAGGCCATAAAACGTCGAAGGGGAAAACGTATAATAATAATAATAATACAAAAATGGAATTGAAACTTTTGTCCCACGGCGACGACTGCGCGCGTACGGCACGATAATGTATTCTGGCCTCAAAGATCGGGTTCGGATAAACAAATAGTTACACATATGTTGTGTGTACGTACGTATATGTATATGTATTTCGAGAAGACCTCTACGCCAAACTCGTTTACGGTCCCGTGCGTAAAACATTGGAATCGCCACTGCGGATTTCGTATAATACCGCGGTAGCCACCCCGTAGGGTGTAATGTTTTATTTCGTTTTCTTTGTCGACGTTTTATGATTAAAAACCGTTTCGTTTTTCTCGGGCACCGCTCAGCACGGTGAGGTTTATGAATTAGGTCGTGAGTTTGCGAACGAAGGGTTTTCGACGCGAAATGAAAAAAAAAATATTAATAATTATAATAAATAACAAACAAACACGTCCTATCGTTTATTATTTCGAAATAATTTTTGTACGCATCACTGCTTTACTATGTGGTTCTCGTTCTTTCGGGCAAACGAAAATCTCTCACGATATCTATCGCGACGCGTGGTGTTTAAATGATTTTTTACATATTGTTCGACGGAACACTACGAATGCGAAGGATCGCTTTACTTATTAAAAAAAAAAAAAAAAAAAAAAAATGTTTCGCGTCTGTGTCAATTCGTGATTTCACGCGACCGAAACTCTAGATTAGGCGCTTACTATCACGTGATTTTCACCGGTCTGACTGACTATTTTCCTCGAATCGGAAACGTCCATCTTTGGTCTGTGAAGCTCTCGAGGTTTGCATGAATATTCGTTTACAATTTATCAACGTTTGCAATAAATTTCGATTTTCGCGGATTCGTTTTTTTTTGGCCACGGTGTGCGTGCTGTACGTTCTGAGCGCTTTTAAACCCGCGAGAATAATCAACAATTTACAGCTACTCGAATTACACCTTTCCCGTTATGTTTTAACACGCTGGTGTTTTAAACGCGTACTCGTTGTTGTCGAAACTGCCGAACGTTTCCAATCGTCTTGCGGATCGTTATAACTGACTGATTCCGGTTTTATTGAACGAGTTCATATTTTCGTTAATTATTATTTCTTACCGTTACCCTTAAACATCGTACTACGGACTCATACGATCGTACTTATCGAAAAGTGTTTTGTTTATTTTTTACATTTTTCATATCGTCACTATAGCTGGGCGTTTAATTCGCATAATAATATTGCTGAGCGAAGGTCATTATTTGGTTTTCTGAAAGCGTCACGACTGTCTCTAGAACAAAGACCGTAGCGCTGAATACGTAGAAAATTATGAAATACAATTTAGCGAAAGCTTCACCGTGAAATTTTCGAAGCGCGTTGTTCACGGAAATCGTAAAAAGTACTGGCTATGATCTGAAGCTGTTATCAAAATACATTTTTTTTTCCGTTTCGCTTTACACGCGGGTATAATATTCAAGAATACAGAATGGTATTTCCCACGGTAAAACAGACCTAAAGAAGCACACGAATCCGATAATACCTTGGAAAATGACTGTCTCGTGCGAATACTTTAGCGTTATGAAATCAGCCAAGTTTGAAAAACACACGGCTTAATAAAAAAGCACGAGGTAAAAAATTGTCCTTTCTCTAAACGCGTACGAAATAAATTTAGATGCATGGCGAGTGAAAAAAAAAACAAAACTCGACGTACGTCCGTAATAAATTAAATTCAGGTACATTTAATATTTATTTCGACATCGGTAATGCCGTTTACAAGGGAAGAATGAGAACAAATGGAGACGGCAACTGAATGCTACAGCGGAAATGAAATAATAATACAATTTATTGGTGTGTATTTGGGTGTGTGTAACTTGGAACGCGACACACGCTCTATAACAATGGTCGAAAAGAAATCTCGATTTACAACCACCTTTTACGGTTCGAGTTGAATGTATGGATGCGTGGCCTAGGCAAGGCATTAGGCGAGAAAAAGTTGCGAATTCGTTTCGAGGGATTACAGTTGTCGCAAAAACGGTCAGCTCGTGTTAAAACATCCACGGATGTACTGTGTAGAGGTTATGACAGTTGTGTATGTGATTTATATTACTTTTTATGCACGTGTGGTCGGTGGTCATGTCGTGTATTTGCATCGACACGGCGCGCGAATGAGAGATACCCTAAAGACTTGGTTGATTCGCACGATTACTCGTAATCGCGTCCTCAAATCGTTTTCAAACGACTGTTTCGTATTATTTTTTTCAGTAGAATAGCATTAGACAGATTGGGTTTTGTCATTTGTGCTTATTACTCTCAAGAGTGTTGGGGAACGTGTTCTTTTCTTTGGTATAAATAATAATCAAATAAAAATAAAATTCTCTATTGATTTTAAATACTCGTCTTTTTGACATGATTTTTACGAAAGACTTGTGTAACGTCATCTTATATTGACAGTGGCGTTTTGACGGGCGCAGTATACTCGTTATTTCGAACAAAAACTACTAACAGGACGAAGGAAAAGGGGGTGGTCTTTCATATGTTTTTCGGCAATCGCTCACGTAAGCTTCGTAGTCTATACGATAAACAATATAATCTGATATACGCATTTGGGTTTAGGTTCTCGGTGAAACGAATACTATCGAACTGGCTTATTCAGTTCATATAACACACTTAGAAAAATGAAATACATTTTACATAATATTATATTTGTGAGTTTCCCCCTAACTAATTTACATTTACGATTTTTGTATTTCCTGCATTGAATTCTCTCTCTTTGAAAGAAAATAATTAAATATACAATGAACTGACAACAAGTTATTATAAATCAAACAAAATTATATTTTTAATAATATTTCGGTCGATATTTCTGGAGTATTTGTTTTCAATCAAACAACTCAATTGTCAAGCGTCATTGTTTTGTTTTTCAAACATAAATCGGTTGCCAGTTAAACACTATGATTCATGATTTTATGTTTTTAACGCACAACGATGCTCAATCACTATTCGACTGCGAATTCAATCGTGGGTAAAATATAATTTATAAAAATACAATACCAAATAATTGAATAAATCTATACAAATGCACGATAGTGTTACAAACTGATAACACATTGTATTATGTACACAAAAACACAAAAGACGTTTACAAACGAATATCACTGGAAAGGCGATGGCAGACGATCTTTCAGTAGCTCGTTTTGTTTCAAAAAAAAAAAAAGAAAAAACGTTCAATGTATGTCACAAAACTGAACCAACCATCTCGTCGTATATCTTCGAATAGAAGTACGAACCGTTTGATGATTCAAAATATTTCACATTTCCGACGGCTGTCGTACAGTGGACAAAAACTATTACTTTCAAAGACTGATATTACGTTTTTTCATGTTTAAAACTTCATATTTTTCGAGATATCGTGAATTTTACTCGCTCACGAGCAAAAGTGACATAAAATATGAGACGACGAGTATGTCTTACGTGGAATCGTTAGATTCGATAGTTTCCGTGTATCGACATAAGCGTAAAGTACACATACATACTATATGTATATATAATATATATATATATATATGTATACAGTGAAACCTCCCTTAACGGACACCTCTAAATAGCGAACACTTCCAAATAGCGGACGATTCAATGGGGACGATTTTTCCCTCTGTAATACGGACACCTCAAAATAACGGACAATATTTTGGCGACCGAGAGTGTCCAGTATTCAGAGGTTCCACTGTATATATATATATATATATATATATATATATACATGTGCATCAATGCATGTTATCGATGCGAACGCATTGGTTAGAGAAAAATAAAACAGTTTTTCAATAAACGATCTACGATTTATGCGATAATAATGTAAAATAAGTCACGTGTCATGTCATGAGAATTGCAGTGGTTGCTTTGTGCGATTGATTTTTTTCTACGTGTGATTTGTCGGTACTAGCCGATGTGGATGCGGTGTGGTCTCCGGCTACCGGACAAAAAAAAAAAAAAAAAAAAAAAGAAAAAAAAAAAAAGGGCGCTGCGAATCGATATGAAACCACACATATACACGTATACATACGTATCTGTATGCATTGAGACGGGGAGAGATGGAGAACGCGGCGCGAGTGTGTACACAATATAAACTGAATAGGTAAGATTTGATGGAAAAAGAAAACACTCCGTGTGACGGGAGATTAAATAACAACAACGCTTTTTTCGATTGCGGATACGACGATGAAAATAATTTTTGAAACCGTTCGAAAAATAATAATCTAAAGAAACTAGAACTTTTAAATTGGTTAGGTATAACCTGACCTATACGTTCCTTTTGTTATTTCCCGAGAAATAATAATGCATTTTGGTTTTTCGTACTCGATATTTATTTTTTTCTATTAAAATATCAAAAGAAAAAATTCGAAATTATAAAGAGAAAAAAATAATAAACAAAATATGAGCGATATAAACGCGCACATGCTTTCTTAATAAAGCTACTTCGATAGTAAAATTCACTTTTTGGTCTAAAAATTTTACAAAAATATATGCACGCACAATTTGATATGAACATAAACATTTTAAACGAATATGTATTTCAAACGTATATCAGAATTGTTAAGGTAGTAATTATAAAAATCGATTTGATTATCCATGAAAAATATCCCATAAACTAAATCGATAAAAAAAAAAAATACACCACAATATTCAACGAACACAAAGTCCAATAATATTGTATTGAGTTTTTTTGAAAAATTAGTCGATATAGTATTATTATTATTTTTTTTAGTGATTTTCGGATAAATACTCGGCTGTATCTTGCCGCCGGCTTCGCTCAAAATCTCCAAAAACGGGGCAAAAAAGTGTGAGCTAAATGAATCGAACGTTTTTTCCTACTGTTCACGGCTAGTGCGTACACCGTGCGTTGACAAGAACGGTTTTCGAATGTGAAATCGCATACGAAGTCGTCTTGTGTTATGAACATAATACAATCTTTACACGAATATCCGTGATACGTCGGACGACGGTCGAAAGATTTTTCGATCCGATATCAAGATATTAAAATACGACGGAAAGCATTTAAGCCCGGAAACGTATAGTTGTCGACGCCAAACATACCAGTTCGGCCCAAAACGCAGTCCGAAAACTATTACCAAAACGCATAAATATGTATTTCCGCTAAGGGGAAAAAATAAAAAACCCCGGGACGTAAAACGACAGGACGCGGACGAGATTGTTTTTTTTTCTTTTTCTTTTTTTTTATTCGGCCGATAATGGAAAACGCGCCACGTCGCCGCCATTATAATACAGTGGTTGTCGCAGCCAGTCGAACGTGTCGGTGTTTTGCTCCGGGGCGTCGTAAAGTCAAGACCGCAGTGCAAACTACGTCGGGTTTCTCTGAATTGCAAAGGGCGGAAAAAAAACGGCGTCGGATCCCGTCCTCGCGGCGTATATGCGTTTCGTTCGGGGCACGCGCTGACCCACTAGCGAGCCGGCGGCGAAAAAACTAAACGAGCCACGCCGAAAACTCGGTTTCATAACACCGTACTTGATTATTTATTTTATCGTCTTTCGTTTGTTTTTTGTTTTTCACACGTTTATTTTCGTCGAAAAAGCAATCGAGTGCTGGCTTTGACGGTGGCTGTTCAATGAAACGGTATTGACCATTTGAAACCGTTAAATTTCACTCGATACTTGCAACCAAGGGTGTATTTACGAGGGGGGAATTCTCGAGTCTTGACCCCCCCGCAGAAGTAAAAAAAACAAAAAATTTGAATTTACGTCTGAATTGAAACGTATTATTTCTACAATTATTTCTACAATAATTATACGTATTTACAAGGTTCTAGACCGAATACATAATAATATATTACAAAAAATTGTATTTTAGAAGTAATAAATGATTTATTTTTCGAGAATAAATGAAGCGAGTATTCGTTTACTATCTATATCATTGTGTATTATTATATAATATGTATACTTTTATTTTATCATGTTATAACTTGTAATTCAGCGATAACGGCAAAGAGGGTCACTCAGAGTATTAAAAGGATTTATCAGACCCATAACCCAGAAAAAAAATTGAAAATACGCCACTGCTTGCAACCGTGCGACCGTTTACCGCAGACGACCCCGGTAAATAATAATCGAAATGTTCGCATGCGAAAATATGCCACTTTCGCGTTTTGTTCGGCGATACAAGCGTTACAACCAGCGCAACCGTTCCACACCGCGCGCACTCGATCGATCTACCAGTACAATAATATATTACGCTACGGTCATGACGGGGGTTGCACCGTCAATAATCGTTTTTTTTTTTTTTTTTTACTGAAAATGCATAGTCACCGCATAGTCGGAGAACCGTTCTTCGGAGGAAGAAGGCTGTGGTTTCGACGCACCCTCGCCAAAGTATTTTCCACGTTATTTATACCGAGAGGTTTCCACTACGAATCACTATAAACATTCACTGGCGTAAGACAAAACGAACGGTTCGTAATCGTCTGCACCGTGCCACGAACGTAAACGGATTGGGACCGGTAATGACGCCGTTCCGCGAGTTTTGGAATTTTATGTGGATTTATTAAAAAGAAAAAAAAACAAACTCATCAAACACTTTTTTTCCGGTCCTTTCAAGGTTCGCTCGACGTGTAACGCGCAGCAACTGGCTACGGTGTGCTACGATTTTGTCATTGAGAATCGACGCGCACTGTATGTTGTATGTTTTCTCGGTTGAAACACGAATCCGTCTTTGTAAAACGCGATTTCCATACGCTTTGCAACGTCCGATTTATTATTAATGCACCTAGACGGTTTCGTTTCGAGAAAAATTACTTATTTTTTCCGCTTTTCGTTGTTTATTATGTTTCGCGACGGGAATGCGTTTTTATGCAAAATAAGTCGTCCAGGAATAATATCGCTGTACGTGGCGGCTTTTCATTTCTCGTATTAAAAAAAAAAAAAACAAAGAAAGTAATATAATGTCTGTCCCGAGAGAAAAAGACATGAATACGAAAGGTTAATCCGCTGGCACGCGTATACGTAAATGGTGACAATAGTACAAATAAAAATAATGGCCCGGTAAATTAATTACGACGAGAAAAATAACGCGAGCAAGACTGACGTCACAGAGAGTTGCGTACGTTCAAGCCGAAGCATTAGTCATAAAGGTTATGTGTCCCGACGTTTGCACGACGTATCTGTGTGTGAGTGTGTGTGTGTGTGTGTGCGTGTGTGTGTGTGTATGTATGTGTGTGTGTGTGTGTGTGTGTGTGTGTGTGTGTGTGTGTGTGTGTGTGTGTGTGTGTGTGTGTGTGTGTGTGTGAACTATAAAGAAGAATACTTCCGCGTAACAAATCAACCATAAAAAGTATTAAATCGTAATGAAATTGCGATAACGTCGTCAATGAACGCGACACAATGAACACACTATCAATAAAATAATCGGATATTTTAGATCGACTTGGCAAAGACCAACGGTAAATAAATTCTCGGTGTATTTGCTTTTGTTGCGTTTGATCGCGAAACTTTAATTTAATCGTCTAAATGTCTTTATTTCAAATGATTTTATTGATTAATCACGCTGTGCAATGGCGGCGACTCGCCATTTTTACGCGGATTGAATACCTATGGTTCATCGGTAAACAGTGCGGACCATACAGTACGGCCTGACGACTATGGTACACCGTGTTTTCGAAAAGTTTTACTTGTTGACCCGGGCGAAGACGGTGAAACGGATTCGGGCTGAACTCCCGAGACAATTGAATGCTTTAAAGAATAATAGGTTTTTTTTTTTTTCACTAAAGTTTGAAAACAAAACCGAAATCGTCGAAAGAACGAAAGATATCCGACCGGAGTCCGAGAATAAACGAATCAGTCGTATTGAACATCTGTATTAAATATCCGGTAGGTACATAAGCTGTGTCAAGCTAGATTTTTTTCCCCATTACAGGAAGTAGCTTACCGTGTTGCGCACAGTACGGACGCCGAGCATTCTAGAAATATCCCACACGAAAATTGCAGATCCAAGTCACAACATTCACTGAATTATTATTTACATTTTAATCGCAAACTATTTGTTAATTACTCACGTGTTTCTTAAGTCTCGTATTGCGCTTTGGGGGGGGGGAGTACAAATCAATGAAAATTAATACGATGTGTATATTGGTGACATACCAAAACGCCCAAAGGATCGCATCACGATGAAAATATTTAAGTAGTCATTTTTTAAATTATGATCTTTGTCACTTATATCGATCACGTAGAATGCGAATAGTATGTTCACATGATGGTTTATTATAATACATACGTTTTGTAATACGTAATTAAGTATCGCATCGAGTTTTCAACAAAAATCAAAAAACCATGATATCTAGGCAGTGGCGTAAGTAGTTCAAATGTCAGTGTTTTTTTTTTCTATAAATCTACCATTTTCAATTTATTATTGATTGAAAGTAAAAAAGGATTCGTGTGTTAAAACAATAGTTTTTTTTTTTTTTTTGAAATTTAACACGTCATATTGTAACACGTCCTATTGTTCGATATAAAAAATAACTTGTTCGAGCAAGGTAGATTCATACGTTGTAATGTTAATATTCCATTCAAAATTTTACCTAACTACGCCACTGTTTCAAGGGAAAGTTTCGTTAACGTTTCATACGACTCGACATAAGCGTGTGTGTTTTAGTAAAAAAAATACCATGCCGTAATATTCATACATAACCTGTAAAAACTGCAAGATTAAAATACAATATTTATATTTTCTCCTTAATGTATTGTATTATAGTAAAACATGAAAAACTGTTTTTGAATTCACAATAATTATTGAACTAAAATTATACATGACGCATGAAAATCTAACGAAACTAGTTTTATAATTGTTATCATAATGTTTTGATAAGTTATGTAGCCATCATGAAATCTTTTTAAAATTATTTTCTTAATCGTAGGTACAACGACATTTAGCTAGCCGTAACATAAAAATGGTCTTTCGGTTTTTTCTGTCTTTTTAATAAGTCAATAGCGGATCAGTCATCGCCACTTTTATGAACGAATCATTTGTAATACAACAGTAACAACCGATAATTTGTATTTAGGAATTTTTTTCATAGACATTGTGTTTTCAATCACTTTGTTGTTTCATCGAAATAATATTTATTTGATAACTAAACATCAGACGGACGCGTTTATCGATACATACAATACCGTATTTTAAAGTTGAACGAAAAATATAACATGTCATGCGTTTCATTTAAATTACATTTTAATGTATTTTTAGGATAATATGTATTGTTTTTTTTTTTTTTTTTTTTGTAATTTCAGTCCAAATATAAATAGATGTATTTTCATTTGTACGTATAAATAATATACAAAATTACCCCGAGGACTATGGAAACAGTCAAATGTAGTTAAATGAAAGGAGAAAAAAAAACGATTCACTGTAAATTGTATATTTATTATGGTCATTTATTATTTAAAATTGATGAAATAATTTAATCACGTGAAAAAAAACCTATTACGTAGACTAAGGTTTAATAAATAATCATGAAATAAACAACATGTAATGCCATTTTGGTGTTATAAATGCCTGTTTATCACGATGATAATAGAGCTATTGTTGAATTGATTTAGTTCAAAGTTTTCGTTATTTAATTAAAATGAAAAAATAACGTTTATCGAAATGTTTCATTCAATTAAATCAAAACATTAATTCTGATCGATGATTCAAAATCAACAATCAATCGATAAATTGACTTAAAAGTAAAATTGTCAAAACATGCAATACATTAAAAAATACCAATTGATCAATTAAAAAATGGTATTCTTGCTTTGTTTTTTAGATAAAGCTATATATTATATAATTGGTATAATTTTGTAGTGCTAAATCGATTAGAATCAAAATGGTGGATCAAAATCCATTGTACGAGTAACGCACTTGATGTTTTTACCAAGTACACTAATGGCGCTGACGATTACTAAGTAATATGTAATAGATGCATAATTTATAAATGTAATTTATTTAATAACCGGACCCCGATGTATTCATAACGAACGAAATGAAACGTATGGCTTAAATGTTTACAATTTAATGATAATAATGAGTGGTTGACAGCGACAAGACATTGTCAGCCCACTGTGGCAGAGAGAAATATCGTGCATTTCAATCACAAGCCAACAACGAGATAGAGAGAAAGAGAGAGAGAGACAGACAGACAGACAGAGAGAGAGAGAGAGAGAGAGAGAGAGAGAGAGAGAGAGAGAGAGAGAGAGAGAGAGAGAGAGAGAGAGAGAGAGAGAGAGAGAGAGAGAGACAGAGAGAGAGAGA
Source organism: Therioaphis trifolii (assembly GCA_027580255.1). Classification (NCBI taxonomy): domain Eukaryota; kingdom Metazoa; phylum Arthropoda; class Insecta; order Hemiptera; family Aphididae; genus Therioaphis; species Therioaphis trifolii. The sequence continues at coordinate 22,063,393 of CM050405.1, read as the reverse complement.
GAGAGAGAGAGACGGAGACAGAGACAGAGACAGACAGACACTATTGTCCGGAAAACCGAAACGTTCCAACGTCATCGGCAGATAAGTTTGGCGCGTGCACTCGGAAATAAGCACATTATTATGTCACGAATCCCGAGTCTGGTGAGAGAGGCTAGACGGGATTATACGAGTATGAAACGTATTTCTCGCCACGACCGATAGCGCTCCGACAGCGTGAAGCACCGGTGCAAATATCGAATCGTCGTGGGGGGTTTTTTCTTTGCCGCTTATTATTACCACAAGAATCAATCGACGATCGGGTCGAGTTAAAAATATGTATGCGATATTCAGCCTGCCGTCGTGTCGTCTCGGTCGTGTAAAGAGAGAAAAACATTTTTACGCAACAGAGGCGACGCAGAACGGCGGCACTTCACTTAGGGGCCGTGCGGCACGCAGGTAGGAAGGCGAAGACTTTATCGGCCGCGCGTCTGATTCGACTACGACGACGTTTTTAGCGGACATTCAATTACAGAGCCCATTGTCGGTGAAAACCGAAACGTTATTTGATGTCGTCGGCAGAGACGGTCGTTCGGCGGCGCGCACCACGTGGATTCGGTACGCGTACTGCAGAGACGTTTCGTCGAGTCTCTGCTGTCCCCAACCCCACCCACGCTCCACCCAGCAACAACGAGAGTGAAATGCATTTCGACGCGGGCACACACAGCACTCGAGAAATACCGTTTTCACATTGTTATGTGTGTGTGTGTGTGTGTGTGTGTGTGTGTGTGTGTGTGTGTATGTGTGTGTGCGTGTGTTTGAACGGCGCACGTGTGTTCCGGTCGTATATTGTACATAGTACGCACAACACCACCACCGGCGGAGTGGTTTTCTCCCCCGCCCCCCAAATCCGCTCACTGCTGTGTGTATCCGTCATCTGTTCAACATTTCTGAGAACGGAGATAAAGAGAGACGGAGAGAGAGAGAGAGAGAGAGAGAGAGAGAGAGAGAGAGAGAGAGAGAGAGAGAGAAACTGAGAGAGGAGAATGATTGTACGTACGATTGTGTGTGTGTGTTTCCCGCACATTTCCGTCACACACGTCACACACGTTCACCTACGCTACACCGGTAAAGCACAAAATGTTTGAGAATGGTACGCACAGTCGAGTTGTTTTTTTTCTTTTATACTCCGGATACTGTTGTCTACGTTATCGTTAAGAAAATATGCATTTAGGACTTTTCGTGGTGTATCTATTGAGATCGAACTGAGAACACTGTAATAAAAAAAAAAAAAACCACGAAGCTTATCATTTCATGCGTACTACTAAACTCTAGATTCCAATCGTTTCCAGACGACGTCCGACGGAGGTTTTCCGGGTACGTCCGTTTTCGATTTTTTCCTTTTTCATAGCTCCGGTGCGTACGCGGTTTTATCTACTACTTTTATTGAATAGCCTTAATGCGTCCACGCTAAAAAAAAAGTACTCGTGGAAATATTAATATTAATAATGTTTTCGTGTAAAAAAAATTTAAATTCTCTCTTGAAACTATGAATGTGGATGGTAGATTTAAGTATAGTACTAAATATGTTTAAAGATTTTTACGATTCATGGTTTAAGTAATGGACGACGTTACATATCTTTAGTGTTTTTTTTTTTAATCCAAAATGAAGTCGGTCCAATGACCATTGCTGTCGCGAATTTTGTTTTTAATAAAACAAAAAAAACATATTATTATTATTATAATTATTTGTATTATTATTATTGGTTATTATTGAACTGTTGGCGTGTAACGGTTGAAAATATCGATCTGTGTGATATCGTGGTATTATTGACTTTTGACTCGCGCGAGTCGTCGAAAAATGTATTATTCACGCGTGCACTTATCGCGTTGCCGCAAACGACGTGATGTAATGTACTTTATTATTATTATTATTCTTATTAGTATACATTATCGTGCGTTAATCGCGTTAAACGCCCGTCGGCTTCGGGGACGTGGAGTGTGAAGCGTTCGGTTTCAGACGAACCGTTTTCGATTCGGAACGTACACGACGAACGATACGCGATTATTTCCGAGTGGTTTGCCCCGGAGAAAATCACTTACATAATAACGATATAATGTTTTTCGAAAATCTCTTGTGTACTTAAACGTAATAAATTATTACGCGAGATATTTTCGTTTGGAAAACTCGTGTGATCTCGACGTTTCGTTCGCTTCAAAACGTTTTTGTGTTTCGTAGCATTCGTCCGTGTTTTGTTTTAATTTTTTTTTTGTTTTTTTTTTTTTTGCGGAGAATATTTTTCCACTGTGCACTCTTATTTTAACATATAAATTTGAATTTGACTTTTATTTTGTTTTTTGTTTTTTTTTTAAATAATGTTATTTTTCGAACGAAAAGTTCTGTCACGCGTTTCATCTGTTTATGTTATTTATTAATTTGTTGTTTTATAATCCTTTGAGACATTTTCGAAAACATGTTCTTCAGCGGTTCGTGCACATTGTCTTTTTTTTTTTTTTTAACATATTTTACATTTTATTATTATTTTACTTATTTATTATTATTATTATTATTATCATTATTTTTTTTTTTTTTTTTTTTGGTGGAATGTATTTACAAAATGTGTATAAATTAGAAAAAAAAAAGAAAGTATAGCATTGCCTTGTTATTGCTCATATCAGTCACATCAAATGAAACATTCTTTTGTGAAGAGTTAATAGTTTTGAATTTTTTCGTGTGGTTTTCAGAAAGCATGGAATCAAAGTTCATGAAGTTGTTTCGCAAAAGTTTTACGTAAAAATAAATTGTTTTCTCCTCGAACGCTTTTCTGAAAAGTTTTATTTGAATAATCAAAAGGTGCCTTTTGGGTGCATAACTTTTGAATCACGGTGTTTCGTGGCTAATGAAAATCTCATCGAATCGGTTGAAAAAACCGTGAATTAATCTTTTTTTTTTTCATTTTTTATATTATAAATATCGGTCGGTTATTGTTTCACCAAGCAGATGAAATCGTTCGCGTTCATATAATAATTTATTCGACTGAGATAACCGTCGCAACTGACCTGACCTGACCCGACGGAGTCGTTTTATCATTTGTTTTCAATTAATATAATTATGTATAACCGTGTGCTTATGACTGGAACACAAATGCGAGGTATTTTTCAAAAATTTGGAACAGTATTGAAAATTCGTTACACAACGTCATAAACTTATTATTAACATCTGTTTCTTTTTTTTTTTTGTGCTCCAAGTTCGTTTTCAAAACCATTATTTTCACACGAATTAATTTTATTCATACTTAAGACTGGGACTAAACCACGTGACACGCGTGCACACAAACGTCGGCGATTTCGACCGTACGACTATTCAGTACTCGTTCTCACCCATGGGACATTACCCTCGATCCATTAAAGCACGCCCCGGTTATAATCTGTACGATTATTTCTGCGAAACGGTATGTCGCCTCGATTGCTATTAAGCCGGGACCGTGCGCACGATAAACCGCTTCATTATTAACTAACAAACGATTATATTCGTAAGATTTAACGTTATGCGCACGCGTCTCGTACGTAATTCATAACTATATGTGCGCATTGCACTCGGCTATACGTTCGTAGGCAATTCGGTACACGGTAACCCTCTACTCGGCCGTCTCACCCGGAACGAAACTTTGGACCGTGAGGAATTTCCTACCAAAGTAATATGTAGTTGTGTATAACAATGCGTACTAAGTGTCTCTTAGAAGATTCTATTATTATTATTATTTGTAACGAACAACTGGTAGTTAATATTATAAATATAGCACAGTATTAGTGTAATGAGTTTAAGTCCATATGGATTTAAACACACAAATTATATTTACTTCTCACACACACTCACACACATATATGCGAGCGTTTGACACTGCAATCGTATATTGTAAAATCAACGGAAAATTAAAACGTCAATTTATGTCGAATCAATACATTAAATCTATAATTATTATTGTCATGAGTAGGGCTAGGATTTTAATGACCCAAAAAAACCTAAAAAAATGACGTTAAAATAACCTAAAAATGACCTTAAAAAATGCCCAAAAGATAAAAAAATGAGTTTAAAATGTTATAAAAATGCATTATAATTATCAATTATTATTTATTAATTAATATTTCGGTACAAAATTATTTAAATCATAATATTATAAAAAAAATAGCAAAAAAAATGTTAATTTAGGATTTTCTTGATATGAATAATAAAGTTTGCAGTTTGGACTTATCATGCACTATTATGTGACTACTACACACTGTACTCTCCAAATCACTGTCATTTAATTTAACGATTAAGATTGAATATGATATTATTTCTGTTACAAATTCAAAACTTTTATCGAGAACATCTAGTGTAAATGAAAATGTATAAAAATATTACCTAGATTTCAAAAAAGTACAAAAAATGACCGTAAAATTGAAAAAATGACCTAAAAATGCTACAAAATGACCCTAAATCCATAAAAGTACAAAAAAATGCAAAAAAAAGCAAAATAAAAACTATATATTTGGACTCGTATATGACCAAATCACATTTTGTGCTTGAAAAGCTATGTCCTGTAAATCCTAAAAAAAATTTCAAAATCCTATACTATCCTAGCCCTAGTCATGAGTATAAAATAATTATAGCTACGTATTATTTATTTTTGTTGGATTTCGAAAAACACTTCAAAACACATGGTATTTCACGTTTAAAATACTAATGACACCATGACGCCGAGGGTAAACCTCGGTTATATTTTAAAACGGAACATGTACGGGACACGAACGAATTCTGAAGAAGAATGTGGAAATAGTGACACGATGTGAAGTGCTCCCAGGCGGAATTTACTCTATGTTTATATGCGTCTATATTCGTTTGCTCCGACGTACGGACGAATGTGAGTTAATCGATGAGTGTCTATATTAATGACATTGCCAAAGACCGGCTCCGTGTTTCGAGTTCATTCGTCGAGTTATTGAAAATCGAATACATTTTATCGTACTCATATTGCTAAACATCATGTTTTAGTGTATCGCACGTTATTTTATAAAACGTAGACTATTCAAACGGACTATTCCACGTTTAATTGTGGAATTTGGTTAGAAGAAGAAAAAACTTGTATTCTCCGACAAGATGTGCAATTTCCGTATCGATAACTCGTTACGCTTATTATTTTTTTTTAACCTTCCGACCTCTTTAGATTTTCGAAAACACTGATGTCACTAGTGTCGGTGATCCGGATTATTTCGTACAACAGTGGTAGTCGGCCCTTCACTCGCTACGGCACGCAGTCGGAATATTGTTATTCGAAACTCGACATTGGCGTTTGATTCGTCAATCGGTATATCGTATATGAAACACTCAAATCGGTCTCGTTGCCCTTTGATCGATTATATTTCGAGTGTGTTTTGAAATCGTATCCGACCGAGCGCCGACGGTTTTCAGTACGCTTCCGCGAATACGCGTTTCGCGCACCGTCACCGTGTCGTGGCGGAGTCGAATTCGGCGTACGGAGCAAAAGCGATCGGACTCTGTCGTCGAATCGTCGAGGGACACTCTGTACATTGACATCACGCGATAGCGATTCACGAAAACGCGTGAAAATATCGTTTTCATCACGCGGAAACGTTCGGTCGAACGGACGTCTCGATTGCTCGGAGTCGCAGGCAGTGTTCTCGTGGCGCAACGATAAATCGACATATAAACAACAATAGCCAGTTGCGTAGCCACGGGGGATGTTTTGGGTGTGTTAAAACCACCTCCTTCTTCCTTGGCCATAATCATGCCAATTATTTATTTATACGTAGTGTTTAAAATATTATAGGAACAGTAATTTGGTCGCAACGATTCGGTCGTTATTAATACGACCCTCGATTATATCACCCTGTGTTACACTAATATGCCACGATGATGTTCCCGGACTGAAGCTGATGACTAATCGGCTTAGGGTGAAATTGCACTATGCGGAAGAACAAATTAAAACAAAACTTATAAAAAATATCGTATCTGCTTTAGCTGAATGCAACGAAGACATAAATGCATCGATATACGAGATTTTAATTGTTTTAGCTTATTAACCAGTGATACTGTAACTAGTGAAAGATCGTTTTCAACCGTCCGGTGCATAAAGACCTATCTGAAGAGTACGATAAGTGAAAATCGACTTGACCGGTTAACGTTACCGATCGTTGACCGTGACATAGAAATATCTGTTGAAGAAGTTGTAGAGAATATGGCAAGGAAGAGTCGCCCCACATTAGACCGGAATACATTTTGTTGTTAACATTTTGTGTATACGTATATTTGGAAGTTAAACGCATATTGTATTTTATTTTAATTTTTTTTTTTCGTATGGCATGATTATCCGGGAGTGTAGATCTTAGGGTCTACACTTCGGACGCCGGTTTGGCAGAATTTCTATTGGGGCACCCGTAGGTTTCTACCATGCCCCGGAGTGGGGGATGGCGGCAGTCTCTCTCCGAAGACAGTTGTTTCCTGTCCAAGTAGAGAGACTGCCCGAGGCCGGATTCGAACCGGCGACGGTACGCGTCGTAACCGCCGCCTTAGTCAACTCGGCCACTCCGTCCCCAATTAAATCCAATAAATATATAGGGAATGCTCAAAAGACCCGTTTTAATATTAAATAAAAAACACCCCCTTAAAAAAAAAATTCTAGCTACGCCACTGAGTCAATAACGGACAATTAGTGTACTCACGTTCTCGTCGGTCGACGACGTGATGCATGTGAACGACACGGACCGGCCAGACTCGATCTCCGCGAGCGCCGGCACCACGTGCGCGCTCATGTCCGGCGTCACAATCACTCGGTGCTGCAGACTCTTGTATCCCGCCGCGTTCTTGGCCGTGCACGTGTAGTTGCCCGCGTCCGTCCGCTGCACGGACCGCAGCCGCAGGAAGTTCATCGGCGCCTTGCTGCGCCCGCCGCCGCCGGCCGTCGTGTCGGCTGTCACGACCACCGTCGACGTGCCCGACGACCACCTGCAGCAAAAACAAGAGAATGAGATAGACGTATGGTTTTGTATGAGTAAAAAAAAAACAATAAAACGGTAAAAATCGGAAAAAAAGAGCTTCGATGTCTGTTTTTTTGACCCCTGACACTTGTCTTTAGGTCATCGCCCAAAGTCGGGTTTTCGCGAAGACACAGAAAATTCTTCCGTACGAACGTCACTCGTCGAAAACGATAAAATACGATTGGTATCATTGATATTTAGATGAACGAAAAGCTTATAGGCTTTCACGGACAAAAGATAAATCTATAAATCATATAACAAATCGCCGCTAATATTAGAAATGGTAGTTGGCGATTTCAAAATGTTTAGATTCTGAGCGGCACGATTTTCAATTTTTTATGGTTCTTAATATTTTCGTCGTACTTTAAGAGCACTTTGGACAAAAGGGTCTAAAACCCGCGGTTTAGATAATATGAGAATAAAATGTCAATTAACTCGTTAATGTCCGTTCACGCTACCTGAAAATCTCGCCAATTCGACTTATGGATGTGGAATATAGCGATCAGTAGGCCCTTGGTACGCTTTGGTATTATAATTTTATTTTGACAATGGCGGATCTCGCGGTGAAAATCGTGTGAAAATTAAACAACAACGATAAAAAAAATAAATAAATGATAAAAATTAGAAATATTCTTTTAATCTGCCGAGTCGATGACCGTTGCCCAAACGAAGACCATAATGTTTTAAAATAGTTGGACATCAAGTTCGGGACCGTGTTTTGTCGACGGACAAAAAATACGGAAACGTATTTTGTAGTATTATTATTTATAATATGTGTTACGGAGAAACCACGAGATTCGCCGATTATAGTTTTGAATAATGAAAACTAGTTTTCACAAATACCTTCCATAATAACTATTTTTGATTGGTTGAAAATAGAATTAACCAAACTAGAATCTGTATTCTTTACTGATTACTTGAGCTTTAAAATTGATAAATAAACTTAAATATTGATAAATTCGCATAATGTGAGCAAATCATGACTCTCTTGGTATGGAGTTTCGTGCTTCTCGTTGTAATAATGTATATATTTCAATAACAACGAGATCTAATTTAAAAAAAAAAAAGTACATTAAATCTAACCCCAATGTGGAGGGTCTTGAATTATCTAGTTGTTATCTGTCGAAACCTATTACGATGAAAGGGACTTGAGAAAACTAATTTTGACTTATTAGAACAAAGATTGACGAATTTAGGGTTTTGGTTGTTTATATTTTTTACTGCATACAAAATTAATTTGTTCAACATTTATTCTCTTTGATTCTATCATGGTTACCTAATTTTTAATCCAATACCGTGCATTTATTAAATTATTTTTTTAATTTAGGTACATTTCAAAACGATCATACTGAACTACTTAAATTTGTATGACAAAAAAAAGAAAATTAGACGCTGTGATAATTTAAATCGTTAGTCTTTTCGAGTAGAAACCAAAAACGAACATACCTTTTTGACAACGTTGATCCATATTTTTCTACAATAATTCAAGATATATTTAAAGCTTATTTTGGAAGAGTATACCTCATAGATTATACAGAAAGATAAAGATCTCTTATAAAAATGTTCTGCCCTTATTTTACTACTTTCTGAAAATATTGATCGAAAAAGAAAAATGTCCATTGCAACATTTTTCAGAATAATATTGTTTTCTGTAATATAGTTATTACTTATAACTTATGAACCCGGGCCGCCAAATTAGAAATTTAAAAAATTCTATAAAACATAGATGAAAAATAGTAATAATAAACAATCAGATATTTGTGTTTTAATCAAAAGTGTTTCTATTAAGTAATATTAAAAGGCGGCGTTGTACATAAAACAAATAAATACATTTTAACGCCAAAATTTAGAATGAGGACATTAAAAAAAAAAAAAACATACTGAATACAGCAAATATGTTCAAACCGTATTTATGGACAAAAATTCCGACAAAAAAGCTTATACGTATTCAGATTTTCGGCCCAGCCGTTATTAAATGCAATTTTTCGTCCTCGGATTTTATTTATATCCGAGATTCACCGAACCGAGATGGATGAAAATTCCCGTCCGTGGCGTTACCCATTTTTCGTTGGGTCGCACAATATGTTCGAACGGTATAGCGTTTAACGTCTGACCAGACCACACCACGACCACGCATTGACGGTCTGTAATCCGTGACACGAACGTAATAGAATAAACCGTCGAGTTTCGAGTATTTTCGCTGGTCGGGGTATTTTTAATACTACCGTTACTTTATAGAAAAAATAAAAAATAAAACGCTATTGAAAACAAAAAATTAAAAAAATAAATTAAAAAATTAAAAACTCGAAGTATTTGGGTTTTTTTTTAAACGATTAATACGCTAAGTTTCCCTTATTTTACTTTTAAATTATCCTAATCATCTAGTACGGATGTAATAATATTGTTGTGCATCATAATGAAAAATACGAAAATATCTTTGTAAATATGGCATTTTTTTGTTTCACTTTTATGTGATTTAAACTAGTATTACCGAGAGCAGTAAAGAGTTTCGCAGAAATTTCATTGCCAAAAATTAGTGAGGGTAATTTTAGGTAGTCATTAATATCAATTACGCGGTATTTGAAAATATTTGAAGTTATTCAAACGGTATCAAGTTAGACAATGTAACACGGCACTCCGTATATGCAATTTCGATACATGAATGCATGCTGCGAGATCTGCGTTTATGTTTTATCGATAATAATCCGACGGTTAACAGGCTACCGGCCGTATTCACCGGCACGTGGAACCTGTCCGCCACAATATGAACAAATTATTAACGAACAAAACAAAATATTATATCAAATGAACCCATCTAGCGGATTTCGTTACAACCATCACAGAACTATTTTAATTATAATAATATAAGCCGCAACGGTCGTTTTAGTTGATTTAATTAACACGTACGAATAAAGTGACGAATCAGTTTATTGGCGTGCCACAATTTATTCATCAAACTGCTTTCAAAATGCGATTAGTGTACCATTACTTTAAATTTTGAAAAAGATATTACCAAATTTTATTATAAACATGTATTTTGGTCTTTCCGAATAAATGTGTTCGTGGCAAATGTGGTGTGTCCGCCCCTTAACAGTCGGATGATTTGTTGATTTTAATGTCACGGAGGTTTCAATTAGTTGAAACAGTGTTTTTGAAAAAGAAACAGTTAATAATTTAATAATAACTATTGAACGAATATATGTACCTTTTTATTTGGAAGAAGATTTATTTATCGAAAATAAAAATAATAAATAAAACCCTAAACGTTTAACACGAATTATAAAATACTTCGATGACGATCAATATTCGATTGATTGTAAACTATACTATACCGAAAAGGCCGCTATATTTCAACTTCGACGCCACTTGTGTGTTTTGACGATGGAGGCACATGACCACTCGGTGCTACGGCACGTGCGTAAAGACTGCGGAGTCCACGACTTCGTACGTCGATATAGTGCGCCGACAACGACAACACGGCCGATGCGGACAAACCGGTTTGTGGCGTTCGGCGACGGTGCATACACATCGATCGAACACGTCGATCGTTTTCAAGTGAACGAGAACCGTGTGTTATTTTTAGGTCGATCGTACGAAAATATTATATTGCCTTGACTGCTTCCCGAAGGTAACAAAATTCGCCCGAAGAAGGACACGAGGGTGAAAAAACTTCACTCGGCGAGAACAAAATGTCGACACGCTTTGTGTACAGCTATTCAAAACTCCGCTGTTTCGCCGACATGCACTTTGACGGTGCTCGGCACTTGGAAAAAGGCTCGTTCAGCCGGTCGGGGGGAATTGACGGGCCGGATTCATCCGCCACCTCTCGTTTGAAAAATAATCATAATCATAATAATAATAATAATAATAATCATTATTATATTAATCATTATAATAATAATATATTTCAACTTCAGGATATCGTGTCGTATTTTTTCACAGATACCACAAACGCGTCATATGCCCGTGGACCGACCAGGATCGACCGACGTGAACGTCCGCTCGCCCACATCGTAATGATATCACACACGGCGCGTATCGTGACATTTTTACTCTTAACCGCGTACACGCGTGACGAATTCGAAATTCTCAAACGTTTACTGGCGTAACGTAGATAAGCACTTTACGTCCACGTGTGCACTCCGAGTGCTTTTAAGTCGTTTGCGAAAATGTGGAGTGTAACACGTTGAACTTTTTCCGTTTTTACCACCGCGGATCGATGCGTTTCGGTTGTCCCGTCGTGTTTGTTGATTTGGTATTTTGGCGGTAATTTCCAAAAAAAAAATAAAAAATTAGTTCACGTCCGATCAACGAGTAACGTTTTCAAAATACGATTTTAAAAAACAATTCTGGAAAACGGGAATCCGTGGGTTTTGTAGAGCTATTCAGTAGTTTTGTTATCCATGAACACAATGGTGTTCTTCTATTACGCGCGTATTTTTATCCGACTAAACGAAATGTATTGGTATTGAAGCATCGTATATGAGCCTACATGAATGCATACCCAGGACGTTTCAATATATCATTGTAATGGGGTTTTATCGAGTGCCGATGACAAAAGACCGACTTGACGACGATGCATGTCGTATCATACTTGGTATTAAATTTCAAAATAACTCGATTTGAAACACGGCACAATTAAAATATACGTATTGGTTTTATTTGAGTGCAGAACACATTTCACAGTAAAACACTTAACATTATTTTGATTATATATATATATGTGTGTGTATTTACATCATTTTTTATCGTTTTTTTTAAATATTTAAATTACCAATAGCAGAATTTAAATGTATGATGTTTAAAACATTGATATCGATAATATCTAAATAAAAATTAAAAAAATTGAAAATTTGAAATATCGAAAAAATAATTTTTGAATGACGTGTTGTTAATTTTAGATCACAGAAGGTTCTTAAAAAAAAAACTTATTTCAAAAAACATGCGTTATTATGTTGAGTTGCACTGAGCGATACGATATTTGCGATTCATTTAAATGTTATACATCGTGTATGTAGCCCAAATGTATTATTTTTTTTTATAGATTCAAAAAGGTTTTTAAAAAACAACTAAAATATCAAATCTGCTAGTATACGGTTCATGGTCGGTCGAATCCACAGTCCGGTATGCAGTATATGTATAATTTTATCATATTTTTAACAAATAGAGAAAACTAACAAACATAAATGTACACACACACACACACATAGACATTCACCTGTCTACCTCCCTGCTATCACGTGTGACGTCATGATACGACTACGCGTACGTCACACAAGAAGCAAAAAAATCGCGAGTTCCGTGAACCGGAATTAATTGGATTTTCTCACACTCTCTCAGAGTCCAATGTGATCAAATCGGTTATGCGTATTTTCCGTTCCCGTTGAACGTGTTTAATTCGATTTAATGACTATCAGATTGTTCCCATAATCGTCAACCTAGTTTTATATTTGGTCTGCTCTCACGTATTTTATTCATCAACTAATCCGATTTTATCATAGACATATTTTTATACGTTTTTTCACTATTTGCACTGAAGATAAAATGTTTTCATTTTTGTATCATATTTATTATGATTATCATATTTCATTGTTTAAATAAATGTAACAACACTATATGATTAATCATTGTCTAGCAGTACACACCCATACACTCACACACACACACACACACACACACACACACACACACACACACACACACACACACACACACACACACACACAAATATACCGACAACGTGAACCTGACCACGATTAGACAGTTACGGTCTACCACGGCAAAATCCATTATAGGCCGGAAATGAGCTGGGACCAAACAATGTAGTTGACAGCAACTAAGATATATTCATAAAAAGAAGAACATCGATTCGGAATGGGATTATTATTATTTCTTCGTGGTATAAAGTGTACTGTCAAACTCGTATTGTTATAATTGCGATGAGCATACTCACAGAACTATGTCGAGAGTGTGTAGTAGATGTTGAACCAGCTGAGAAAACATTATGGAAGAAGTATGCAAATTATGTTACCCAAGAAAACGCAGAAAACGGCTTGGGCAGTGATAATAATTATTAAAAAAAAAAGTTGAAGCTCTTAATGTTTTCGTTTCTTCGTACAAAATTACAGTTATTTCTAAAAAGTCAATGATCAAACGCAACAAGTAACATTCAAAACCCGAGGTTCGATGAAAACACGTATTTTTCACAAATTATTAGACGTTGATATAAAGCAGTATTACACTTATCCAACGATAAAATCGTCGTTTTTGTGGATCGTATTTGCATTAATTGTTTTTCACGTTCAAAAGATACGTTTGCGTAATATACCGTGACGTAAATTATAACATAATATGAGTGCATTTTTACGTCTTACTGCTACACGCACACAGTCTGATATAAATAATCACACTTAACCGTACTCGCACGGCATTTAATGTTTATCGAATAATTTTTTTTTCTCCGCTTATTATGTTCTAATATCGTATTTTGTTTCAACTTTGAAGATTTATTGGTCTGTAAATCCCTGAGATGTAAACTTAAACCTACATTTTCTTCCTAACTAAAAATGGTCGATTTCGGTTTTTTTTAAACTCAGACGATGCATTATTATGCGAAAACGTTACTAAAATGTTTCGAAACTTTCTTTTTACGTGGCGTTACGGTTATAGGCTTAAAGTTCAAACATTATCATTGTTCAGACTCTCCGGCACGCGGTTGCAATTTAATTTCGCGCATTCCTCTGCGGATGGCCTAACGTTCGTAGCCTGTAAAACTGAGCTGGTTCAGCCGCACGACACGTCATGAGTGTCGTTTTTTAGGCCCGGAAACATTTTCGGTTTCATTTCGTAGCACGTTTTGTCACAGTGTCGTCCGTCGCTATCGTTCACCGCGGTATGCGGGCCACGTCGGTGTCTTGCCCGATCGACGCGTCACCGGAAAACAGACGTTTCGTCTCGTTCGCACTATGAATTATTTTCCGAAGAGAGTCCGTAGCTGCTAGAGCGTATACACACGCGTATCGAATAAATATTATTGGGTCAAGTGCGAACATGCATTATCGGTCCATTTAAATGTTTACTCGAACAAACTCGTCTTTTCACGGCGCAGTTATCGACGGGGCCGATCCGTTTGTGTTGCGATTTATATTATAAACGTCGTGACCACGAGCGCTTCGGAATCGAATCGTTTCCCGGATTTGAGTCTGCCCCCCCCCCCTTCGGTGCGCGACGAAAACGTTTGTCCGTTGAAGCACACACACACACACACACACACAGATTTATGGAATATGAAATAAAGCCGTGTGTTCCGTGACTCCGGACCGATGCGAACGATTAAGTCAAGTTCCACGTGCAACAACCGCATGCAATGGCGCGTGTTTCTGGGCGAGCGCAAAGTTTTCATTATGGCCGGGCGCGTTTGAGAATTCACAAATGGTTCGTCGTGGACGATAATACGACGCGGTCTATACGAGGTGTGTTCATATATATATATTTATATATTATTCACACCGTGTCAAAGTATTTTCGGTCGCCGCGAGACGAACGCGATTAAGCGTTTATAACGCAGTTTTCTAAAGATGAAACTATTACGTGTTGCGCAACAGCAGCAGCAGCAGTTCACCGCCAACAAACAAGGATCGTTCGTCATGAATATTAAACTGCAAACGCGCGCGCGCACACAACACGCGTCGGTTATTATGTGATTCCGTTTCGTGCCCGTAGAAAATCACCGGCCGTACTCGCACCGATTACAATATTGAACGGCCGATAAGAAAAAGGATTTATACTCCGAAAATACGTAAAATAAACATTCCAGCTCGTTAAATTTTGTTATTATTATTATTTAAAATCCTGTCGATTATTTAGATCTCGTATTTTTGGAGAATAAACCTCAGGTACTAAGTTACGTACGTCGTACAGAAAATCCATCAACAATTCAATGAAATAACAATAAGATATTTATGAAATAACAGCATTTTTTTTTTTTATTATGATTTCCCGTAATTTCGAGTTTTGGAATATTAATCTTTTTCCAATCAGCCGTTCGATTTATCGTCGTAAACCGTTATTTTTTTACGATCGTAGAACGTACGTAATTATATTTCAATTCGTCGACACGCCGGAAAAACGCTTTTCTCCTACAACGATTCGCTGTCGGACAGATAAAACCAGAGAAACGTTTCACTTATCGTGCACCTAGTTTGTTATCGTTGTTGTTATCAAGAGATATCCGGTGATCATGCAAGTAAACGTTGTCGTTTGCACCGTGTTGGATTTTATTCGGTTTGCGGGTTGTCGTGTTCGGAAAGCGTCGAACGAAATATAATTGTATTATAACACCGATTTGTCGCTATGAAATAAAACTCGTCACGATAATATTTCGTGCGGAACGTGAAATATATTTTGTCACGTCATACACATTTATTTTGTAACGTTTTTTATTTTCGTTTCACCGTGGCGTTAAACTTCGACGTATTTCGACGATAAACTCCAGGGCACACCGTTCTAATCAAATCCCATAGAACGGCCAGTATAGACTTGAACGTTTCCAGTGTGATTTACAAAACGGATTTATTTCCATTCGTCCCGTATGCGGTGCGATTTTTATACTGTCGTTTTACATTGCAGCCGTCCATCCAGTGGTGCTCGCCGTTCACGGCGAATCGACGTTTTTTTTGTTTTTTTGTTTTTTGTGTTTTTTCTCTTTATTCGTCATTTTTTCGCAAACACGAATAGCACTGACGGCGGGTATAATATCGCATTCGAGTAGGTATTTTCCACTGGACACGTTTTTTTTTTTGTCCGGGTAATTTTATTCTTGCTCGCTGCACGTAAAACTACGAGCGGTTCATTGTCTTTTCGTGACGTTCACATGGAATTTTTTTTCCGTGCACACGCACGCGACATGTGCCACGTGTAATATCGACCGAAATGGTTTGCCCTCACGGCACGAGTCCGACGGTAGATCCAGACGGTGAACTAGAGACGTGCGTAACCTGTTTTCAAGCACGGCGATACCACGTTTTGAAACATAATTACAAAATCGTCGTATCCCGACCGATAACACGACGAAACTTCGTCTTCACACGTCGGGCGTTTGGAAAATACGCAACGATTAAAACATTATTCGTATTCGAGTTTTAAAAATAGTAAATACGCGATTTTAATGTTCGCACGATTCGATGACATAGAGTTTGAATATTTTTCAACTTTTAAAAGATTTGATTTCAACACGCAACGCGCTTATTATAATTGGTGTTTTGTGTTAAAGATTAAAAGTTCACGTTATATAGTATTCTATTAATACAAAAAAAAAAAACAAACATATTTTCACCATATTGACAATAACGTTATTAATACCGTAGCACGATAATAAGTTACTATCATTTATTCAATTTAAAATGTTAATATATATATTTCATTCATTAGACCATTTAAAACGTTTAATTAAATAGTTGTTCATGTTTTGTTTTTATTTACATACTCATATCGGCCGTGATTATCATTCTATAAAATGTGACTCAATAAAAACAATTGTCCCGTTAGTCCTCGTCTATTCGATAATAAATTGAAACTAAATTCTACCCAACACAAGCTCGTTGGTATCGTAAAAAATTAATTAAATTTTCTCTGTCGACAATTGAAATATGTACTTTTCGTCCATGCACACTATACACACGTATTACACAGCAATCACCAAGACGATTGTAAGATATTTTTTAACATTTGTTTCACCTATGCATGTGTTAAACAAGCGACTACTTAGGTTTTGTTTGATCAAAGATTTTTCCGAGATGGTATTGCATTAAGAAAATTTAAAAAAAAATAAATTTATTCCAACATATGTCCATATTTATTAAGATGTAGGGTTACGTTTTATCTTGTATGCTTTGTACGAAATCGATTTTCATCCGAATGTTTGTGTATTTGACGAATGATTTTTTTATTATATTATATCTATACCATAAACTCATATTATACAAGATCTTTATGTTTGATAACCGATCTAACATGTTTAAAGCGCGAATTAGAATTGATTTACAAACCTGTAGTGAAAAATGCTGATCAATTATCATTTTTATGAAAAAAATTATTTTCAATTTTTAATCTTTGTTTTTAAACGTATTAAAAAAAAAAAAATTATAACTTCCAACACCATTGTTTTTCTGATTTAAAAATACTCTCTAAATCCAAATCTATGCAACGTTATTACCAACCAATCGTTATTTTTAAAGCTGTGGTTCTTGGATGTTTCTTATGAATGCAAATTAAAAAAAAATAAAATCACCACTTTAAATTCTGGTATAATCAATAATTTTGGAATTGTATGTTTAAAATTAATTTTATAGCAATTCAAAGTTGATAGTGAAAGTTCAACGGGCTTCTTTGATTCTTCTTTCAGAATGCTTAATAAATCAGCAAGTTTATGTTTTTGTATTTTTTTTTAATGTTAAATAACATAAAAATTCAACATTAATGAATGAACCGTCGTCGTTTATTTGATTTTTTCCCCGTCTGTTTTCAGTATTATTCTGTTATGTTGACGGCATTACACTGCACATAACACACACACACACACACACACACACACACACACACACACACACACACACACACACACACACACATAATGTATTTTACCATGCATTGTACAAAAGTATATGAATAGAAAAATATAACTTCTTACATATAATATGATTTATAAAAGCGACTGTTGCGATTTTATATTTTCTTTTAACGAGATAATAGTTGAAATGTAAGATTGTTTTGGTTTTTACATCAATTATAATTTTATGTGTTCTTAGAATTATTAAGTTTTGAAATAAAAATAATAATTTGGAACTCGTTCAAGAACAAATTTATTTAGACTCGAATGCATTCAAACAATTTTGTTAATACTGCTGTATTTGTGTAATCTTGGCGTTTTTAATCAAATCTACAGCATCATTCAATATCCTGTAGTTACGCGATTCAATTATCAAATATACAGTACTACGTCGTTCGTTAGAAATAATAATTTTACAAACATGATGTCTTTTATGATGTCTGCAATTTATCGTTCTCTTATTTCATCGAATATAATTTAGAGGGTGTGAAAAGTTCCGAAAGACTCGGGCAAATGTATCCAACTGTAGTTTCAAATGGTTTCTCTTCTTCAAATCTCACACAGTTTCATCAATTCCTACTTTATTTTATTGAAAACATTTTAGAACCAATGTGGTCTTAATAATATCGATAGAATATTATAAAACTCAGAGTGTTTCATTATGCACTCGATTTCTACTGAGTGGGCGATTCATCGACATCATAAAACGGTTTTGAAACAAGAGTGTGATTTTTTTTCAGTATTATTTTGCGTAAAATTAATTCATTATTAAAGTTCGAGTATATGATGTCAAACGCTCAAAAATAATTAAATGAAATTCATTCCAATATATGAATTTTGAACTATATACAAGTAAAAAAAAAAAAAAAAAGACAACTATTTGTACGTCAAAATTATATTTTTACTTTTCAACAGTTTTATCTTTAAGTATATTAAATCAGAACTAATATCACGAATTATACTTAATTATTATTATTATAATTATTATTATCACACGATTTCGTGATTTATACGTCTGGACCCGAGCGTTACATTTTTATACAACACATTAAACGAGATTATTTTTAAACAAAAACGCATAGTATTTGATGTGAACAAATATCGCATTCCGGAAGCCGACGAATGCGCGTCATGCCACACGGCATGTTTTACACCGCGGCGTTAACCTTGTCACCGAATAACGTTGTAATAAAAATAAACGACGATAACGAAAAATAACACGCGCGTGCGCGAGAAACGTTTCGATATCGAAACACAGCATCCGACGTCTGAACGAGAAAATGTGACGTTATCGATTTTCCCGCGCGCGATCACGTCATGCAGACCCAACCCGACACTACGGCCACGTGTTACCTCGCGTTTTCCGAGTTCGAAACTCTTGATCGTGGAATAAACCAAACAGACTGCGAATCATGTCTATGACGTCGCGTTTATCTGATAGAATAAATAACGGGGGAAAAAAAAGAAAAAGAAAAAAGAAAAGCGCGACGGGACAACCCTAATAACCAGGGCTCGGAAGTTGTGGCAAATGCATATTTTTTTTGGTTCGTCTTAGAACACTCTAAGTAAGATAGTAACATGTTTCACACTTATCTGATGTCATACACGACTTTTTTTTTTGCTATTTTTTGCATATTTAGGGTTTTTATTGCTACTTTGCTACTTTAGGGTTTTTAGTGCTATTTTTGGGTATATTATCACATAATATAGGAAAAATACACATTTTGTTGGAAATAATGATTTTACTCGGTTATTTTTTTCAATTATTTAAATTATTTGAAATAATAATATATACAAATATTTTATTTTCCACCGTTCTACAAACTCATCGACGGTACGATGTATTATTAATAATTCGTGGCATTTTATAAAATAGTTTATTTATTGATTAATAATCGGTAAATGTAATTATAAATAACATTTCATTTTTTTTTTATAATTCATGTATGATTATTATTTTTTCAAGTAAAATGCATATTTTTTGATTTTTCGTGCCATTTACAGCGCATATTTTGGAGTTTTCAAGTGCATATTTAGGCGCTAAAAAGTAACATTTTTAGTGTCACAACTTCCGAGCCCTGCTAATAACGAACGGAGAGAGAGAGAGACCGTTCAAGGCGAACGAATTTTAATGTGCGGAAAAAGCGTTACGGTCCTACACGGTTTACCGCGGACCCGGCGCGGCGCGCAGATAACGAGCCGCCGCGCCGCGAATAATGTCACCTGCGCGGTATGATTCGACCGCGCGCGTTACGTTCAGTTACGATGCTGCTATTTTCCGAGTGTTTCGAAACGACGTCTCGGCGTTATTATTTTATCGTCGGCTCGGCGATATTAATAGACGATTCGTACGCGATAGTACGGCGCGTGCGAGTTATTTATTATACGCTCAGTCACCGCGCGCGCGGGTGAAACGAGAAACGTTTTGTCTGCGGCGAGACGGCGGCGGCGGATTCGCGAGAACGACTACACGCTGACTCGTGCGACAGAGACATTATAAGTACACGCACGCACGGGCGTATTATTTATTTTTTTATTTTTTATTTTTTTTTTCTCAACGTACAGTTGCTCATATTATGCGTATTTAATGTGCCATAAGTGTGTGCGGATCCTTACGATTCCCTAAGTGGGACAGGAGGGGGGAATGAAATAAAAAAGCGACTTTCTGCCGGCGCAGGGGAGGGACGGGAAAAAACATTTATTTCTACACAGAGATGTTTTTCAGAAATTGGTTTTTTCCGAAATTCGATTTTCACCCGTAGATGCATTGTTGTTATGGCACGTGTTTCTAAAATCCTTTTCATAATTTACCTCGATTCGGAGAAAATTCAATTGGAAATAATAAACTTACGCGGAATTTTTTTTTCCGGTTTACAGCAACAAACTTTCATAAGCACGTATATACGAAGTGGAAGGATTTAAAACGAGTCTCGAATTTTCCTCTTCGCTATTTGATCAAAATATGGAGGCTTTATTTTAAGCGTGAATTCGGTTCGGTGTTGCGTGTTAACCTAATCTTACCTAACGACGTCTTCGAACATTAATAACACACGTGATATTTCACGAAATTTGCCATATTAACTGTAGCATAAAGTACAAAAAAAAAACTATTTTCAAATTTCCATGTGAAACGTGTTTATATATCTTACTTTTTGAATAGCAAATAGTTAAGTTTTCGTAGAATTTTCCAAATGCGATTTTAGAATTTTTACTATGGTTGAACTGAATCTTATTCGTAAACATGGAATATGCATTCGAGAAAAAAAAACGAACGACACGATTTTTCAAATGTTTGAACGCTGTCAAAAATAAAAAACCAAAAGTGTACTTTAATAAGGATTCGTGATTTAAATCAATTAAAAAAAAAAAAAAATTAATATTGAATTTCAAACGATTTCTATAGAAATGATAAAAGTTATTGCCACTATTCCATAAACTAATCGTTTTCAACATTAAAACAGTGTTTTTGAATTTGTCGAAATGAGTTGACTCTTAAAAAATTGAACTTGTTTTCTAAGTTTGTAGTATTTATCGGATTACGTGAACGAAAGTTGTCAAAACAAACACGGGTCATAATCATACGAGTAGAATACATATCCGTCGATCGTGTTGGAATAATAATAATATGTAAAATGTTACTATAGCGTACTGTGTACCAGACGCCATTGCGGTTTCAGACCGCCAAACGCCGTAATGGAGGATAAAAAAAAATAATAATAATGAATGAAGCAATTTATTTGTGGCTGATTGACGAGATCACTATGACACTTGACCGTCGTGTCGAATGCATTACACGTTGTATTATTACACTTAATTCTATTACACAAGGTGTTGAACGAAATGTTATGTATCGCACATGTTAATTCATTTTTTTATTCATTTGTCCAAAATACTTATTAAAACAAATCGTTTTAGTAAAATTATTTATGTGATTTTTAGTATTTTTGTCTACTCGAGTAATAAATGCTACACAAAAACCGTCAGAGTGAATCATTTTTTTTTCTGGGAATTTTCAATACGATGATTGGACAAAAATATCCGGTAAAAATAACCGCTGGAAAACATGTTCTTGGTAAAAAGCACCCGGAAAAATGTTACCCTTAAGAATTAATACCACCGGAAAAATAATACTCGAAGAAAAAATACCCGAGTACCCCAGTTAGGGGTTTACAATTTATATTTTGGTTATTCACGTATTAAATTCGTGAAAATTCCTGCGATGCAATCAAATTATATTTTGAATTTTTCACATGGTTTAATTTTTGTAAAATTTCTCGTAACGAAGAATCATAATGTTTTCATCGGAACATATCGTTTAAATTTTTTCTCTCGGATATAATTTCTTTCTACGGCGAGTTTTTCGGGTATTATTTGCTTTCGGGTATTACTTCTCGGGAATTTTTCCCAGATTCGCTTCAACTCGTGTAATCTGACGTCAACCGAAATACGTTATTATCCGATGATTATGCCATCGTTATTTTTTCGAGGACCCCGACTTTTCCTCAACTTCATCATCCTGAACGCGAAACGCTCACGATCGTACGTCTCTCAGAGTATTGGTCCTCGAACGATGACGTATCTAAACGTCACGAGGTCGACTCGTAAATGAAATATTATTAGCCAGTTCAACAGTTAATAACAGAACATGCTCTTAATTTTTAATTAACACCTTTGTGCGTGTTATATTTATAAAATTCGTTTTGTACGGACATTTTAGTTGTATCGTATTTATCATCTCGGCGATCACTCGATAGAATTCTGTACGGAGAAAATGGAAAAATCAACGACGGAAAGTGCCGTATCGGGTCGATTTGGGGCAAAATATATAATTCAAAAGTTAACGTCGAAACGACGACACGGCGGGACGACAAAGGCAACAGTGACACTTCTGTTCACACGTCCATGACGATAAAACGTACATATTATACGAACGATAATAAGAACTGCAACACCGGAAAAACGGATCTCGTGGTGAAAAGCGAAGAGTGTGCCGTCGGAATCGGCGATACACCGAGGACGTTTTTGTAACGATTAATTTTAAAAAGTTTCGCTGAAGAACAGAATTGGTAAGCGAAACACTTTGAATAAATACATATTTTTTATTTTAGCCTTTCAGCAGGCGCGTGTGCGCGTTTCGTACGAAAATTATAAATAGTTTCATATCATTTTTATTTAATTAGTTAAAATAATACTGGGGTTTTTCCTATTCTACAATGACGTATATGTTTTCAATACTCCATAATTGTCATCTAATATTATGTATATTACAAAGTTATATTGACAAATGTCGTATATTTCAGTAAATCATTTTAACTCTTCATTTAAATTATTCAGACTGTTATAGTGCAAAAGGTGGTGTAGATACTGTCGACAAAATGTGTGCTGCTTAAACTGTATCTGGAACTACTATACGTTGACGCTGTTTGATTTTTTTTAGTCTAATGAATATAGCCGGAATAAACGCTCAAATTTTATATGCATCTTCTAAACCGAATGATGCACCGAAACTGCGTAGAATTTTCCAAACAAATTTTTCAATGAGTCTTATGAAATAACACCCTATATTATGGTCAAATATCAAAACACTACCTATAGATATGACACTATTTTTTTGAAAAAAAAAACGATAAAATAGAAAACTTCGTTGAAGATGTACAAGAGTCTCCTAAATAACGTGGAGTTTGTCGTTATGGTACAATTGAAAAAAAGAGATCATTTGCTACAATGATATGCTGAAAATGCAAATTGTATACACGTAAGTAAGAAGCACTCTTACAAACAGATAGTAATTTTTCAGAAATGTCATGATGATAGTTTATCAGGGTAGAACCCAAATATCCCCAAGAACTTACTGTTATAATATTATTTACTTAGAAACAAAAAAAAAATGTGTTTTTATTAATATCAGATTTTAAAGTAGGTATTGTAAAAATAAAAAAGTAAAAATGTATAAAACGTAAAATGTTGGATAAAAAAGAGTTTAATGCTTCCAAACTACATTTGTTAGGTTATATAATTTATTTCTCCTTCGTTGTAGTTAAATAAATTTGAAAACTATTTTATCGTTAAAAATACGACACGCGCCTGCTCGTATAATACACAGTAGCGCGGCACCCGTAAGGTTAAACTGCAAAAAATTATTATTTCACCGCGTTATATTTCCAAGAATATCGGTCTGATCTTTTGACACTCTAAAAGCGTGTATAAACTGGTCAAATTAATATAAAGACACCTGCCGGCTGCCGGTTGATGAAACAATATTAAGGCTGTTTTTTATAATACGAATCGTAAGTTATTGTGCATACGTGTAGCGAGACTGTCTATGTAAAGGACCGTGTTAACATTTGTTTTAGTTTTTTTTTCTTCCTTTTTTTTTTAGCCGATGAGATTATGATATATTTACTGATGAAAAAGTGTAACATTTGTAACATTTACTTTGTGAAATATGTAGAAACATTTGTTTTAGATTTTTTTCGTCTTGCTACTACCAAGTTGAGATGCAAGCCGCACGTGTAGGAAAACGCGTTTTGAATTGAAAATACCAAACACATTGCGACCCATTCAGCTGATACATTATATGTAATTTATAAAACGAAAAATGATTTTTTCAGTTAATTATTAACTAAAAAAATATCAAAAGTTAATTTTCATTGTTTCCGTTCAGCCTCACATAATGCATTTTAATATAATCAATTAAACAGACTTTCAAGCCATTTTGATAAATTCTTGACGTATAGAGAGCCGGACTAAGGAAATTAGAATTAAAAACTGTGTACTTATATCGCTTAGTTGTGCGGAATAATTAAAAATAAGTATTAAAATTGTTTGAAAGAATTTATACAAAAATTTGTCTTGAGTAATATATAATATTTTTTTTTCTCAAGATAGTCATTAGTATATGCGGCTTGAATTCATAGTTTTGTGTGGTTGGTTGATGATTATGAAAACAATTTTCATTTACTAAAATAATAAATATAACACCGTGAACAATGGGTTCATTCTCTTCTGATTTCTTTTCATTAAATTTCAATACTTTGAGTTTTAAATGTTTTGATGAAACCAACTTCAATCAATGATTTTAATATTATTAATGAAGTAAACAGATCGTACAATGTTTCTTTTTTCTGGAAAGATTTTTCTACTTTTTCTCAAATCATGATGAAATTGAAATGAAAATCAGCTCCTTTATATATTAGGAATTTTATCTTTATAGTACTTTAAACAGACCATTTGAAGGCCTCAGTGCAACAACCAGGCAAGTCCATTTTTTGAAATTTTTCAGGAGACACATTAAACCTAACCATATTTTTAAAAATGCAATTTTTTTCGCTCCAATTGAATAAAAACCATCATTAGGAACATAGAAATAGATTCGTTAATTTAATTTTTATTTTATATAAACCTTACATCACCAAAAATTGCATTAAAGTTAGTAACATATGGACTTGCCTGGTTTTTTTCGCATAACATATAAAATATTTTTCAAGTTCATTCTTGTTTTTGAAGTTTTACTGCAATATAGTAAATTGATTTTATAAGTATTAATGGAATCTGCTTTTTAAGTATATATTTTGTTTAATATAATAAAAAAAATTAATATTCAACTTAACTGTATTTAAATTATTTGACTAAAAAATAAAATTTGTATACTTCACAGTGAAAGCGATACAACGTTACCTTTATATTTAACTTGATCATTTTATTTTGTAACAAATCATATAAATCACAAGGATTACACTTTTTATGTTAACCTAACCAATATATTCGCCGCAAAAACCATGTAAGTCCGGACTTGCCTGGTTCTTGCCCAGAAAATATTATACCGGGCAAGTCCAAATGCATGTTATTTCCATAGAGAACAATCGGACATACCTTGTTCTTACACAGAACTGACCACAAAAAAAAACTTTATTCAAAACTATCAAAAAGTGATTTTCCAAAAAAGTGGACTTGCCCGGTTGTTGCACTGAGGCCTTCATTTTCTATATATTTCCAGGCGCAAAAAAAGGTATCAAAAAATTAACTGATTACAGGGAAAATTATTGTAAACGAAATTGTCATTGAATCGATTTCCGTAAAATATTTTCTTTTCAAAACAACGTAAATTCACTAGAAAAAAAAATTCATCAATATAAAAAAACTCCTTTTAGGCTCGCTAAAAGTTTCAATACAATTCAATTCCGTTTAGGCTAAATATTTTTATCCATGGAAATATTTTTTTATTGAGAAAATATTTTACATAATGACATTTTTGATTTTCATATTAACACTTTAAAGTTAAACATAACGTCACTCGTATACGAAATAAATTTCACTGAAAAATTAAAAAATTTAATTTCAGAATTTTTATCGTGTATTATTTTAACACATTAACGAGATTAATTAAATAAACATTAAACTTCATATTTGAATTTGATGAAAAAAAAAAAAATGTGAATCATTTATGTTCATAAAACTTGAAACATGAAGCGCAAAATATTTTAAAATATTTTTCCAAAAATTAAAAATGTTTTAACATGAATTAAATTTCTATATGCTTGTATAAGGTTTTAATTACGAAAAAACCTACGAATAATACGGCTGAATATGGTAAATATCAGTATGCATAATGGTAAGATTACACACGACTTCAATTTCATTTTGTTTTTTGCTATACACATAAATTGGCATAATTACTATTAAAATTCGATACACATTTCACTATTATTTTGCCCTAAAACCGAAAGAATGAATGATGAACTTCTACCATCATTGTCTCACCAGCATTAGTATATCGAAATACCGTTGAGTATTAGTACAATAAGAGCTACGTCATTTGTAAGTAGCAATAGTGAAATATTTGACAACACGTAGTGATTAACTGTTTAATATTTTAAATAATTTTTTTTGGAGAAACTTACTGTACTTGGGAAAATCGATTGGAAAAATAAGATATTCAGTTCCAGAAGAAAACTTCGTCACAAAAATTATTCGTTTTAAAATTAATTTTATGTATCGGAATTTGTCATATTTTCAGTAAAATTTAAAATAGTTGGTTTTATATAGTATGCATATATTTTGTGTTTATTTTTAAGAAAACTATGATATTATTTCATTATATTTCAGAAGTGAGGATGCAGAAGGTGACGATTTGTTTTGATTCATATTTAGACAGTTCATCATATTGTACTCTAGTACACGACTTAAACATTAATACTTCTTCCAAGCAGACAAACGTGTTTATCACATTAAAATATTACAACCTGTCCGTTTTACAAAACGTCGGTATTAATAAAAAAAAGGGAATTGTCACTAAACAATATACCCACTCCCACACTCAAATTATACACTTTTTTTTTGTCCGAGACCTTTTTATTGCGACTTCAGGAAAATTAATATATATATATATATTTTTTTTTTTATTTTTTTTTTTCGTTATTTTCAATAGTGTCCACGACAAGCTGCACCGCACGTGACCAGTTTCTAAACGAATATACCGCATATGAACTAATTTAACGGCACACGGTTTCGTGAGTTAATTGGATTTCGTGTTGACTAAATATATTATCGTAAAAAAAAGTTGCAATTGTTTTCAGTAAGCCGTAATTAATGAAATCAGACTCTATTTTCACAGCTATCGTCCTGAAATTTCAAACTTTATTAAAGTAATAAATAAAAGTGGTTATTTTTTTTCTGATACGTAATTAATTATTTTATATTTGATTCTGAATGGGATAAAATTTTCCGTCTATTCACAACCAATGATATATATTTTTTTAGTTATGTTTATATCTAAAAATGGTTACGTTTTCGTTAAATCGTATGAATGAAGACTAATAACGATAAAAATAGATCGAAGAAGGCGTAAAAATTATTGATATTATTTGATTTTTTCAAGATGTTTTGGAAATAACTTCACTAAATATTATTATTCAGCGTATAGCAAGTAGTGAAAATGACACTAATTCAAATTAATTTCTTATAAAACCAATGTTTTTTACCGCTTTAAGTAATTTCGATAATTATGTTTTTCTTATAGTGACATTGCATTAAAAATATGTTAAAAAATAAGGATTAATTGTATAAACGACGTGTCAATAATAAAACATAGAAAATTGCTGAATATTGTGGTTTGATAAAAACAAGAGAATTTAATTAAATCAAAACGTTTGATTGATAAAAAATGAGTAGCAAATTATTAAATATCCTTCAAAAAAAACTTTGAAACGTTTCGGTTTAATCTCCAAATTTATATAAATGTCACTTTTTGACGTACACGAATTACGACAGTAAAAGCTTCTAAACAATGTATTTATATATTTTTTGAAAAAAAAAACACGGTTTTAATTTTTCGTTTAAATATACCGATTAAGTTTAATGTTCGAGCCACATCGTTTATGACCTTGGCTTAAAATAAAATAAAAAAAAGTTTAATATTCGTACCCGATGGTGTATTATCGCACGGACTTTGGCTATTAAAACCTCAAATTTTGTTTCGAATCAAATCGGACGCCCTATAGTCGCGAAATGCCATCTTTCTTATTACCATTTCGTTTCGGGAGAATGAATTAGATTTGAGTCGATAACCGTTGTTTATTTACAGCGAGTTACCGTCGGAACTTTTAAATTGAACGATTACCGAACAAGTTCCGTCGTTATTACTCTTGAAACGGGACGGGCTAAAAAGTTTTCCGTACGACTGCTTTTCACTGTGTCCAATTTATTTTCGACCATTACATCGTTGACGATTCTTAGTGATTTCGAGAGTTCGAGTGAATTACGTTTTTGTCTCCCACACATTTATTGACACGATCCGTAAGACTGCTCGCTTTAAGCGTATCCTTCGTAACTACATGGACTAAGGCGCGCTTTTCGGAACGAGAGGTACGCGAAAATCGGACGTTTTTTTTTTTTGTTTACGCATTAAAAAACCACGTCGACATACTGTGCGGAGTTTTTTTTTTTTTTTGGTGTTTTGTTTTAATAACTCCGATCATTCGCTATCGGTTCGAGTGTATGTTCGATTTGAAAATACGCTTTTAAGGTCATAATTTTCGCGTGTACCGTGGGTCTTGTTGGCCAACGACGATTTCAGCGAATCGTGTCGGTAAATCGAGACACGGAAAAAATTCGACTTTCGACGTCATCGACATTCGGTTTGATGACGGATTTCATTTCAGTCGTTGTATGCATCTCGTTTACGGTTGAATAAATGAAAAAAAAAATTAAATAAATGAATAAAAATACTGTACTCACGTGACTTTCGGCGGTGGAAACCCGTACACGTCGCACGGCAGCAGCAAATGGTCACCCTGCTTCACCAGGTGGACGGTGTAGTCGTTGGACTTCGACCAAGGTGCCATGGTCCGGTTACTCTCTAAGAACACAAACGACAATCGTTATAAATTAAAACACTCGTACACGTGGTGTTGTTAGAACTAAGAGAACGCAAAAGACACGCGTTGGCACCATATCGTTGCAACAACTTCAGTTACGGCGTGTTTTTACTGACTACTTTTTGGACATTTTTTTTTTTGAGAGCATCGCATTTGTACCGGCAATAGTATCACTAGTTTTTCGTTTTGCTTATCGATAATTATGGTACCGCAGTGTTCGTGGTAAGTAATAAGTCTCTAAAAGACAAACGGGTAGTTTGAAAACGAAATTTGAATTTTTCACAAATGTTCAGTACCGTGTTGTTGTCGTCAGTGTCCCGTTGCACCGCGTGAAACGAACTATCACCAAGCGGGTGTAAAATGAAAATTCTCTTTAAAACGCACACAAAGGCTGACGTCGCGATATCTGTGGTATGACACAGTAACCGTGATATACCGACCGCGAGTACACGAATTCGTCGAATGTTCTACTACGTTTTCGGGTATTTCAATATGGTCAAATCATCGCCATTGTAAAACCGCGGGATCGCCTTTATTTCGTGTGATGAGTACACGAACTTTCAGTCGGTTGTGTATGATCAACGTTTTCGGAAAAATTTCTCAAACGCGTTTTGCTTCCTGTCGCATCGACTGCGGTGAGACACAATCGAGTGGTATTCAATTATCATTTGCGCGGGACGAACGCACTCTACCTACGTTCATTAAGACCTTTATTAGTTTTTCAACACCCGTCAGCTTGGTTTTTCCACCACCTTCTGTCGCGTCACGTGAAAACTATCGAATCTATCCGAGTGAAGAAAATTACAAAATTATATTACGAATTTGACAATCGACCGTCGTCATCGGTTTGTTTTAGACATCAATTACGCGCATTGCACATCTGCCTTAAAGCGCACGGAAAATAATTTTCACAAAACTTTCTTACATCATCCGTCAAAATAAATAACTGTAAAACAATAAATCCTCCCCTGTAATCTGTCATTTGAACAATTTTTCACAGGGAAAAACACATTTATTCCGTCGGTATTCACTCTCGTCTGATTCCAGAGGTCAAGGCAAATATTGTCGACTGTCCTTTTACTGGACATTTTGGTTTTAAATATTATAAAAAGGTACGAATCCAATTTTTCACTTTCCCATCAGTCTTATTATTTTTGCGACCAAACGAAATAATGATTTCTTTGTTCTGATATCAGTAAGTGGAATTGACGTTGACACACACAGCAGTACCTAAACGTTTGTTTTACGAACAGTCCAACGGAATCCGACAGAAAAACCCGAAACGAGGATCATCCACATCCAAATATACAAATAAATTAAAACATATATATACATACATACTAGAGATGTAATAGTATTGATGGTATTTTTTTTTTCTATGATTTATACTTGCATTGTGAAGAAAATAATAACGAAAACCGCATACGAATACGCAAGGGTACGTGATTCGTACACTGCGTATTGTATTTTTCAATTTTTAAATAAAATGTACGCGCATTTTCTAAATAAAAATAATTGGATTTTATGTGTATTGAAACGCAAAAATAAACCTATATTGTTATGAACAGCAATTGTTCCCAGAATTCCAAACTCAACAAAACACGAAATATGCGCATTCGTTACGAATGTATTATACTGCTTAGTTCTTTTGTAATCCTTAATTTTTAATGACTATTATTTGATAATTACTTTGTTGGTGAAATTGAAATAATATTATATACAGTTGTATATACATCCTTGTATTAAGTACTTAAAATAAGAGTATCGTGTTTTTTTTTCAACTCATTTTATGAAAATTATTATTTTGGATTCCCGTTTTATTGTTCGTTAAAGTTTTCCCATGTAAGACCGATTTTTTTTTTTCAATATTTTATTATTTATGTTTATTTTAAATCCACGATCTATACCTTCAAATTTTCGAGTGTATACAGCTGTCGAGTTGTTTGATTGATATTGACATTTATATCATCAATCTTGATATAACAAAATGAAAGAAAGAAATGCCGTCTATAAATAGTCGGTTACTGGCGTGTCATGTAAAATATTTATATTTATTCATTTTTTAAATTATTTTTCCGTAACATTATCATTTGTAAGCCTTGAAAAAATGTATTCATGCAACATTTATACATACACAGGTTTGCTGATAAAAAAAAATCTTTCTCGTTAGTAAATTATTCTGTAGAATTTACAAAGGTTTTATTCTACATCGAATTATTTTTTCCAGACAATTTGATAGGCATTCCAAAAAAAAAAAAAAACAGAACTATGATTCTGATTCTTTGAACTACGAATATAAATCATGAATAATTGTATGAACTAATTTGATATTTGTGATGTATTATGTATTTGAATACGAACTCGGTATGTATATTGATTCATTATTTGATTTGTTTTTGAAACAAAGGTGAAACAAGAAGTTTAGTTTCTTGAGAGAGTATTTCATTTAATCTCTGATAACACGGCTTTTCAATTAATTTCAATATGTAAATATCAGTACGTCGATTTACCAATATTTTATTAGACGAATCGTAAGTAAAATTGTCTCAAGAAATTTCCTCAAACATCCAAATTCAAAAATCGCTATTTAAAATAAATTCGTAATGCATTTTTAACTCATCGCAATTTGAAAACAATAAAAACGTGTTTCTGACACACATTTAAGACTCAATCTATGACAACAAACGGAACAGTAATTCATTTTTTGCCACTCGGAACCAACTTCAAAATTCAAATTGAAATTAGCTCTTGTAATATGAATAGAACATTCGTTTATTATGTGATTTTAACATTTTTTTTTCACGGCTGTATTGTAAAAAAAAATAATTGACTGTAGGATATTTGTTTATTTATTTATTTGAATTCTTTATCGTAAAGTTATTTTATTAATAATTACGTATTTAAATTACTACAGCCACTCGAGAAATAAGCAAAGAAAAACGTGAGTCGCGTGAAAGAGAATATTATAATTAATATAAGTGGTTGTGACAACTTTGAAACCACATTTCCGTCCCGATAAATATAGGCGGCGTGAAATGTTAAAATGACAAAATAAGAATATACTCTCGAGATGTAAACTACACCATAATTATCATATTTCCGGATTTTAGCTCTGATCGATTAGGCTAATTTTCTCCTTTTTTTTTCTCTCATAAATGCTCCACTATTTTTTTCTGGACTTTTTCATGACGATTACACAAACCAAACAAAAAAAGTTAAGTCCAGGAAGTCGGTCCAATCGTAGAAAACCGCACACGGGAACTCGTCCTAGTTTCGATTTAGCGTCCTACAACGGGGGTCCCCAACCTTTTCCAACGAGTGGGCTACAATCCACGTTTGAAGTCGCTTGAGATCGATTTATGATTATTTAGATTTTAGGAACGTTATTTGTGTTTTCACATATATATTCAAGATAAAAAAGGTGTTCGTTAGGACACGTTGTATTATCGTATTATATTAAGAATATACTGACTGACTAACACGTGGTAATAATAATACACTATTCTGATGACTATAATCTGTTGGATTAGAATACAACAGAACGTGATCGGCCGAAAAAATTAATGTTTACCACTATCGATCAATGGTTCTAAAGTGATCTATCCGTCGATCGCGATCGACTGGTTGGCGACCCTTGTGACCTACACATTCTCGTATCGGCCGCGTCAATTATCCACGTAATTCACAACGATTTCGCATTTCGCTTATTTTTTTTTTCACACTTTTCTGCTATCGGTGAATATCTCAAGAGTTCACGTCACGAGCGACGTGTTTTTATTTCAATCACTCCGCATCACGTATGCAGGTGCGTCGACGCGACCGGGCAGAGGCCGAGTCGCTTTATTTATTTCGAAACGTTCGCCATACGACCGTTTGAACACTGGCGATTTGCGACCGCTGTTTTACATGCCGATCACGAAGCGTAAAAACAATACGAGCGGCGGACGGACGGACGACGGAGTCAAATCGACCGGATCGCCGTGAAAATAATACTGACGCGGCGGGCTCGGCAACGTCACAAAGACTATGATGGTTTCGAACTGTTCTCCGCGCGCCCGACGTGATGAACGATATATTTTCTCCACCGTCGGATCGGACGACGGTCGACTACTGTTAGTTCTTGTCACCCGAAACTTCGATCGGTAACGAAAAAAAAATAAAATGTGTAAAAAAAAAAAACAAAGAGAAATTAAAAACAAAAAATAAATTAAAAATCGACACGAAAATTTTCGTTTGTCGAGTTTTCCGCGCGGTAAACGGAATTTCAGCTTTGCGTCAGACTCGGCTACGCGTGTCGAAACCGTGCGTGAACACCGCCTCGTGTGTTATATCGCGTTAATATAATACGGACACATAAAACGTTTTTTAAGTAATTGTCTTCGTGTTCCTCCTGCACGTCACCCGAAACGTTGAATTTCACCTACTTTATCTATTGCGTGCCGTGTTTATAAGAAACGTTAATTTTTCTCTTCTGCGCGAGACGCGTTTATACGCGGAACCTTTAATAATAGAAATGGAAAGATAAAAACGTCGTCACTTTAGAGTATAGTATTTTACTGATAAGACCGTCGGTTTATTTATCATTCTCGGCTGAACCGTTTCAAAAGCTGCGCAAAAATGACGAAGTCGTCGTCTATGATTTGCATGCGTGGTAATTTAAAATTTCAGTCTCCAGATTAAAAATATATTGTGTATTTTTTTTATTTTTTTTTGTTTTGTTTTATTTAATTTGTTTGTTTTTTCATTTGATTAGTCTTCAATCTACTATATGCTTTATAATAAGAAATTATATCCGACGTTTTGGAAAAAATTTCACCTAATCTTCACGTACGCCCGCGGAAATGTATAAAATGTTTTGTTATTAATACGCAACCCGATTTTGTTTAAATAAATCCATAAACACGTGCTGTTCTCATGCTATATTCAATGCCGATTTAGTATCAACAAAAAAAAAAAATAAAACAATTACTGGTTTTTCATAAATTACGACAAAAAAAAAAAAAAAAAAAAAAACCATAATTATCGACTATAATATTATAATGTATGCATACGTGGTTAGACGAAACCTGTAGTCTTCGTTATAAAACGTGACGTTTAGGCATGTCTTAATAATATGTAATTTTAATAAATATCGGACACTGTAATGAAATATTCAATTTCCGGTAATGCGTCAGACACCATTAAAAGATTACGGCTTAATCACTCGACTAAGCCTGGGCCCAAAATTACGGCCGTCTAACCGTGTTCGATACATAAACACGCACACACACACACACACACACACACACACACACACACACACACACACACACACACAAACACACAGACACACCAAAGCGTTTCCATTTTAATGGTGTGTTTGCCTGCGCGCATAGACCACCTACTGCTATTGTCCATTAATTACCGAATCGTTTGCTGTTGTAAAAGTGTATTTGAAATTTTCTCCCCGCAGTATATCGGTTCGATAATAATTACGGCATGTTAATGACTAG
Source organism: Therioaphis trifolii (assembly GCA_027580255.1). Classification (NCBI taxonomy): domain Eukaryota; kingdom Metazoa; phylum Arthropoda; class Insecta; order Hemiptera; family Aphididae; genus Therioaphis; species Therioaphis trifolii. The sequence continues at coordinate 22,028,906 of CM050405.1, read as the reverse complement.
GTGGAAAAGGTGGAAAAAAAATTTTATCAGCCGGGACACGTGACCGTCTATGTGGTCGCATATCCGTGCGAACCTTGACGCCGGTAATTACGGGTTCGCGGGGTAGCGCCCGGTTCGCCCCGACCCGTGACCTTTTACTCGTCCGTCCTTTCGGACTCATAAACCACCCGCATCGTCGCTCGCGGTAAACGTAAGTTGCGTCCCCAAAAAAAAAAAAAAAAAAAAAAAAAAAAAAAGATTCCGATAACAAAATATTATGTAAACTGCGGCCCGATCTTTCTCAGGTACGTTTACGTAGTTGCGGCTCGTGTTTCTGATACGCTTACGTTAATATTGCGTCCAGCAGAAAATCCGTAAAACTAACATTTCTAATGTTTTTATTGTTGTCTCGGTAATAACGACTCGTATCAAAAGAGTTTATCCGGTTCTCTATCTGCTAAATTTTACTGCAGTAACATTACATACGACGAACACGTATTAGTTCAGCGATGACCGTTCGATACGAATGCACGTGGAGATTTTCGAAAAAAAAAACGTGATAAATAGTGAATATGTGATAAATATAAACAAAATAGTGATAAATGAACCGTTTAAGTGATTTACGGTTATAAGTTTCGTTTTCACGAGTTTTTAACAAACTATGTCGAACGTTGGTGTTGCACCGTCACAACTTGAAAGGTAAATATCGGTTGTAAATTGGTAATAAACATTTTAATAAAAAAAATTTAAAAAACCCGGACGCAATTTACATGGCATACCCAAAAAATACCCGGGACGCAATTTAAATCAAAAAGGTACATTGGGACGCAACTTACAGTCACCCGTCGCTCGGACCGGACGAAAACGTTGTCGGCGCGTGCTCCGTTGAGCCGACGTGAGATTATCGACACGAACCAGCCCCGTTCGACGTCGAGTCGAAAACGTGATCGTGAAACACGCGAATCCTGAAAGAACGGCGTACAGATTCGACGTGTCGCTATCGGAGGATATCACGAATGACGATATCATCGCGAGCGGTCGCCGAGGAACCGATGTCCTCGGACCGGTGGGAAAGACGACGGGAGGACGTTTCACTCGGCGAGAGGACAAAGCGGTGTACGATAACGATAGCAATGTCGTTGTCACGGTCCGTACGGATCGTCGAATCGGTCGCGTAGAGTCGACAATAGGCGTGATCTTGGATCGGGGCAATGAGGGGCAACTCTCCCACCGGACGTTTAACTGGGAGGCAAAGGTATTATTTTGCCCCATCTACCATCAATTATAGTTCAAATTTTAATTTAATTCAACTACCTAATAAAATACTTTATTTCTAAATATTAAACATCTTAACACATAACATTTTCTAAATTTTGTATGAAACATCATACAATTTTATCTACGTGTACTTAAACTGTGTATAACGTTCGTTCTATCATTAAATTGTTTATACAGTAAACATTCATTCGAAAAATTTCAATATATTTCTTTTTATACATCAACAATTTTGAGTATTAAAATGTAAAACAAGGAAGTACAGATTAGAAAGAAAAGCTAAATTTTTCCAGCCCTTATAAAATATAAATACGATGCGCACAGTTCTCAAATTCGATGTAAGTGTAGGCGTCGGAGTTTTTCGCTGTATCGTTGAAATTTCTGTTGAAAATAAACACTGCCCCCCTCTAACCTAGAATTTCTCCCAAGTTACGCCACTGGAGTGGACGTTCGATTTCGATTTCGCACGGTTCGTTATCCGAAAAGGAATGTCCGTCGGCCGATCTCCGGTGGTTCGTCGGGCCGATTAGAAACCGTTTGTCGTCGATCGCGACGAAAAGTCCGGCGGACTCGCGCACCAGACTCACTAGGTTTGTTACCGAACGCGGTCGGTCGTACGCGTGACAGGCGAAACGGCGGGCACAAGACGTAACGACTTTCGGTGACGTTTTCGTCGCGATAGCGCATTTGATTAACCGGTCACGGTGTAAACAAGTTTTCCGCGTCGAGACCGCCGGAACGGTGTCATTAGTCCGGTAGAGAATCGGCACGACGAAAAGGGTTGATCTCCATATTTTATCGTGCCCGTTTCCCTCGTCAGGGTCCTTTGTCATCCAGCAAAAAAACCATTACTGTTTTCGATATTTCGGCAAAAGCCGTAATCTAAACGTCGCACATTTAACGCCGACGTGCTATTAGTGGGAATAATAGCAGTCATTTATGAACTACATGATGAAAATCGTTACAAGGTTTTATATTAGATCCTCGTCGTTCGGGTGCGGTCGTGAGCTGACTACCTTATTCTACCTTAAACTCGACTAATATTGTATCGGATGACGAAACTCGAGCGTTTCTCCGATTGTGCCCAAACTGAATTTTAGTTTCCAATGTTTTTTTGTAAAAAAAAATCAAATTCATACCATGTGTCAGATCGGATATTGAAAATAAACAATAATTTATGAGTTTTCGCAATGTTTTAAAATAAATGTATTTCGAACTTTTAAAAACACTGTGGTCTATGTGGAAAGTGATAAAACAGCCAATAAAAGTAAGCGAACTCATCGATCGTTTATTATTGAAAGTCCAAAGTTTAAATTATTATTTACGTTGGTAGTGAACATTTTTTTTTTTTGTATAAAAAATGTCAACACAATATCCGAGCCATACCGTTACGTTTCTCGAAATACTCGGTTCGCGGCACAGAACAATGAAGGTTTGGTTATTAAGATAAATTATTTCAGATATACACATCGTTAGTCAGTATAAGTGTGTTAATATTTCTGACGCTTATGGTTTACTGACAACTATTAACAATCAAAGCGATTTTTTTCGTACTAACAATAAGTTTTCCGACGAGTTCTTCCAAAAGACGTGATATTATTCGATGATAGAATTGTATGATGATCGGAAAACAACTCATTCAATCGCTAAAGTATTTATTTTTTTTTTTTTAACTCACATAGATTTATAAATAGTTTTCGCAGTTTTTTTTTTTAAATATTTTTTACGGTAATTTTAAACGTTCTGTGTTAAACTGAAATAATATTGTAAATTGTATCAATATACTTTTTTCTTCTCTCAGTCTAACAGTATTTACCGTAAAAAGTATTATTCTGGTAACGTCTTTGTCATAAAATTATATATTTTTTTCTTTATCATCATTATTATTATGGTTTTTTTTTTATTTTTTTTATTTGCACATTCATTTATAACTAACTAACTAGTTAACGCGTTATCCGTTTAAGTGGCGGTGATGACGATAAAAAGGTGCAAATTCTCCCTTAGAATTATTTTTCGGGCCACTAGACAATCGAAACGAGAGCCATTAAACAAGACAAATTGAACGGTTCAGCGGCATGAGTGGTGAAGGTGAGTCCTTTCCGAGGAGAAATTTCGCTTCGAGTAACTAATACAGTAAAAATAATATTTTATTTTTTTCGACCACCGTGAAAAGTCACATTGGCGTAATAATATTAATAATGAAAAAAGGGAAAAAAACCTTAAATTAAACGAAACGAAATGAAAATAACAAAAAAAAAAAAAAAAAAATCGTCACGATGACGGTCGGAGAACGGTTCCCGGTAGCTCGGGAACGACCGTTACTGGGTAGATGTTTGTGAATTATTGTTTTTTTCCCTCCGTTGTTGTTGTCGGCCGCAATTAACGAGGGGCTAAGGTTTGGAAATTTTTTCCTGAAAACGAATCGCCGCCGCCGTTGAAGGTTTTTCACGTTTTACGAGCCATTACTTTTATTCCCGTGTCTTTTTAGACGTAAAACAACGTGTTCGAGAAAACAAACTTTTTACAACGTTGCAAGAGCGGCGGGGCAGGCATTATGGGGGGGGAGGGGAACAAAAGACAAAGAACGAATTCGCTTACCGAAATATATTCTGCCGAACGTGCTGCTCTCCTGAGTGAATCCTGTCAGTTTGTTTACTATGCGGCACGTGTAACTATGCCTCAGGTCGTTCTCGTCCACGTTCGCGATACGCAATTGGCCAGTTTTCGGTATCATGATAATTTTCGAATCTGAAAAAAAAAAAATAACAATGTATATATGTTCAAACCGAACGCCGACGGGCGAACGGACGTCCGTCGCTTAAAAAGGAAAATCGATACCCGAAACACCGGAAGACCCGACAGATTTATATTGTGTACGTTTAAATTTTAAATTTCAAACAGCAATAATTATCGAGAAAAACGATTTGATCCATACGCTATAAATCGTCAACGGAATCAGTCTACAATTTCAGCTAGTTACAGGGTGTGGTAATATTATCACAGTATTAATTTACATTTTTGAAATAATCAAGGTCGAAAAAAAAAGACACAAAGTTAAAAACGTTATCAATATGGAACAGATTTTAATTTAAATAAATATTTATACGCGGTAATAGCATCGGAAAGTTTTCAATATATGTATACGTTTTATTTAATTTCAAGTAATCTGATGCTAATTTAATTTTAAATATTTTTAAATATTTTAGAATAATTAAATTGTTTTACATATAAATACATTAATTATGTATTATTGTAGAATTTTTGTTTATATTTTAATTATTTTAGAAATTTCCTTTTTTATTTTAGTATTTTACGGTACGATATGCGATACGATTAGGTCTCTGTACTGTACACCTTTGACATCAAACGACAACGATTCGATATCTTAGAGTAAGTCATCTAAGTAATAGTAATTTCAGTATACGACTTACTATTAAATAAAAACTCCAAATAACAATTATTCAGGAATTGAATACACTCCAAAAGAAATAATGTGTTCGAAATATGCACCTGTCGCGTCCGTTGATTTTGAGAGGTCATTCAGCCGTTACAAAGCAATGTTAAGACCAAACCGCCGCCACTTTACATTTGAAAATTTTAATTTATATGTTGCATCTAACTGTTTCCCACATAAAGATTATGATGATTCTTTTTTTATTTTTTTTTATTTTTATTCGATGATATACAATCTACACACAAAGGCATGATAAGAATACGTGCTATAATAAGTTTGAACATGAAAAGGGCGAGGGAAGAAGCAATCCAGTGATCGCACTTCCTATGATGATGATTCTGAATTAATTTTAGATTTTTTTTATATTTTTTAATTAATTATGTAATAATTTTATCTTTTTTCAATTTAAATATTTAAATATTATACATTTATAAAATAAATGTTTATCAAGTAATAAACAAATATATATTTAAATATTTTTGATTTTATACTAAATTAAAATCCGTTCCCTCGTTATCAACGTCTATGTAAAACGATTTTATTATTATAATTATTTTATGCACAATTTATGATTTGACCACTGTTATTTTTGGAGTGGCCAATTAGCAATTGTAATTGATTTTCTGAAATTCAAGTTTACTACATTTTTTTTTTCTATTTTGACTATAATTTTTGTTAGTTTTACTTAAATTTTCGGAAAACGAATGTCGATTTAAAAAAAAACATACGTTTAAAGTATCAAGCAGATGGAAATTATTAATTATAAAAAGGCTAATGAATTTTGTGGATAAATTTTACCGTATGTGAACGTTAAGTTATTGATCTCTTACAAATTAATTAAATTGTTTCGAATTTAAACCGTGAAAAATATTTTTGTTTATTTGCTGAAGGCTAGAGAAACAAACTAATCATCCGATTCGTCCATATGAGATGTCAATAGATTGGAAAATTCATGTAGCCCAATACTTCAAAATGTTCAATGATATTTCTTGATAATTATTACAGATACAAGTACGTTCAACATTAAATATTAACTTTAAATTATTTAAACCAAAATTTTTTATGTATTTCATGTTTAAGTTACTACGCTGAGTTCAACACGAATCTATCATCGTTCATATCGTTTCCTTTGATTTAACGATAACGGCAGTGTCTGGAGTCAGTTGCGTTTAAAAAACCATATTTATTTAAACTATGACTTTTAACAAATATTGATACAGACGGAAAAAGCATTTAAATTCGTTGTGTTAAAAGCAAATCGTATATGTATATAATAGTAATAAAACAGAAAAACTGAATAAATTATTATGAAATGTTGAATGCACTATGCAATTATTCTGTATGTCATCAGTGTTTTATTTATATATAATATGAATTATATATTTTGTAAAACACACACACATATATATATATATATATATATATATATATATATATATATATATATAACAATGACACAACAAAAATACATTTTTACCCTCTGTGTAAAAAAGAACCAAGTTCAAATTCAACATAAAAATAAAAGTTTTCAAAGATATGATATAAAGAAAATACTAAGACAATTTTCTAATTATTTATAGAAATGTATTTATCCGAATTTAGTTCACTTGACTTGAAACAAATGTGTTAATTTATAATGGATCTTCATTCATATATTATTCAGTTAACCAACCTATATAATTTTATAATTGATTATAAAATAATACCAGTTGATAGTATCAACTTTCATGTTGAATCTTACATTCAAGTATTAATGTATTAAATTGAGATCAATATTTTCTATAAATTAGAACATTTACTTAGTTTTTCTACTTAATATCACATTATGTGTTTGTGTGTGTGTGTGTGTGTGTGTGTGTGTGTGTGTGAGTGTGTGTGTGTGTGTGTGTGTGTGTGTGTGTGTGAGTGTGTGTGTGTGTGTGTGGGTGGATGTGTGGGTGTATGTAGGTGGGTGCGTGTTTGTGTTGGTGTTCGTGTGTGGGTGTAATACAATAACCATTTTTCGTACTTAACAAACGTTTAAAAACATTCTAATAAGCCAAAGTATAGTTTTAAGTATGAGAATATTTTTATAAAACAATATCAATAATTTTTTTTCTTTAGTACATATTTTAATTTTACATTATCAACAAACTGACAGTATTATGAGCATACATATTGTTGAAAATAAAAAAAAATAAATTATTTTGATAATATTAGTACATTCAAATTTCAATGGTATCAAATATTTAATACTTATTTCATATTATTATAACTAATAATACAGAAATCATTTTCATCTTTACTGAATTTCGATTAGTGTTTTTTCTAATTTGTTTATCTCATACTAACATAAATTAATATATACCATTTCTTTTTAATTGGTTTACATATTACTAAGCACATTTATTTGCTAAAAATAAAAATAATACAATATTTTTTTTTAATTACAACAAAATAATAGTTGTATTTATGGAAATGGAATAATAACAAAATACATAATTTAAGTTTGACTACACAGCATACAATCTACTTGTAATCAAACAGAATTGAATATCTTTCATATTTCTCTCGTAAAACTTACGTTTTTTTTTCTTGTTCGACGTTATTAGTTTTGAACCAAAATAATTGAAAAAATATTCTGATAAGTCTGACTCAACTACTGATATTTTAATTTAAAAAAAATTATGTTTATTTTCAATATGATAAAGATATAATAAAGATTAAATTTAATATAAATCAAACAAAAAAATGATTAATATTACTTTTATGTACGTTCCTGCTGGTAATATTTACATGATATCAATTATACATGGTTTTCGGTTTTCAGTTAATTTTTCATGTCTTTTATGTATTGACATGCGAATTCGCATGAATACATTAATTTGAAAACATGAACTCGTTTGTATAAAAACATCAAATATTTTATAAATTTGTTGAATGTCAATAAAAATTAACATTTTTTCAAATACATAAAATAACATCAAATTAAGGTACATTTTGATTTGACTTAAATTGTAATTTTCGAAATAAAACAAAATGTATTATGCATAATGCATACCTTAGTAATTTGTGTTTTTAAAACCGAACAAAAAATAAGATAAGAGAAATAATGGGCTGCTATTTAATGTTTTATTAAATAAAATATCCCATTAACGAGATTCACTTTTGAAATCTAACAGCTAATGGAAAAATAAAAAAATATATATTAACAGTGCTGAATCATAATAACATTTAGCGTGTTCCGTTGCGTTAATAACATCTCTATGGACTCTTGCATTTCGAGAAAAAAAACGCATTCATGTTCAGATGTTTTTTTTTTTTTTATTTCATCAGACTAATGTTTTTGTTGAATTAAAAATATGCTCTCGTTTTCAAGTTGTTTTAATTACGAAATTTACGGAACGTATAATACATTAATTGGCATTACGAAAAATTTTACATTTTGAAATTCGATTCGTGCATCAAAGCACAAAAATTAATTTCGACTGTAGTTAATTCACTTTCCGTGTAATCGAATTCGATCCACGAAATTAAATCACAGGAGTTTTAGATTTTCTTAATTTATAACAATATAACTCCGATGCGTATAGTATGAAAATTATTTGTTTGATTAATTAGGAACAACATGACTATATAATTTAAATTAAACGGTAAACGGTAAAAGTTTTACACATGTGTCGTTTGCAATGAAAGCGTATATATATTATATACATATGATTCTATGAATAATTGTGGTTGAAAAAAAAAGGCAAAAAGGATAAATAATTGGGCTTGAATACAGCCGTAAATGGAGAAAGCTGCTGTAAATGTGCTTTTCAATTTTCAATTCAATATAATAATTGCACAGCATTCCAATTATGAAAATAGACTTAGTTACTTAACAATTTACATCACATTCTAAAGTCTAATTCATTTTTTTTTTTTTTTTAATACATAAAAAAGTAAGTATAAAAAGCTCAACATGAGTAAGCTTTTATTCAATTTCCATCTTATGAAACAAAAATTTTCGAATGCTATAAAATATTAACGAAATAGAATAATAATGGAACAAAAATCCTTCTAACTTCAAGGTATCTATAAAAAATAATCATTTTAAGCGAAAATAATTAGTTATATTACAATTGTTATTATAACGTGTGTAAATAGTTATAAATCCAGAAAATGTATACGAATAATCTAATGTAAACATGTGTCAAATCTTTAAGTAAAAAAAAAATATATATATAACTGTATCAGGGGGTCTATTCTTGAAATCATTCGGATCGGATCCGTATTCGAAAACCGTAGTTTCCACACGGATTTCCACATGATCCAAAAAATACGTATTCTTGAAATTTTCCCGTGTACGGATGGGTTTGGTTATGTGGAAAAGTTCCGATCGATTCATCCGAATGGGGGCAAGGCATTCGGAAACGTATTTCCGTATACAAATAAACACATTATCATGTTACTATCATATTGTTGTCGTTAATTAAACCATATTAATTAATATATGATTACTATAAATGCGTATTAACTATAAAAATAATTGATTATTTTTTTTCATAATTATGTACAGCAAATTAAAATATAGGAAAGTAACAAAATAATCGATAAAACAAATCAATAACCGTTGTTTTTGACAATATTTTAGCTGATGTTAATAAATAGGTAATACATTTTTTATCCGAATAATATTGTACATACCTTCACTGCTCAAAAGCATATATTATGCGCTTAATATAAAACCTCATTGAAAAACAAAAACCTATACATTCTTCACTCAGAACGAAAAATATAGGTTAACAATAATGTCATGATCTCTTAAGAAATTCCTCTCTATTTTATACATTGGAGTTTCCAGAGAAAAATAAATACAGATAATAGTATTTGCAATTAACAGTTACAATGTTTTAATGGTTTATACGAGGATGAAAAAATCATCGATTTCACTTATTACGTTCAAATAGCGTAAAATAATAATTACCATCTTTATTGAAGAACACTTATATCGTCCATAAAGATTCAACTGACTTTGAGTCATTTCACTTTTAATTTATGTATTTAAGTATTGACAACGTAACATCAACGGAAATATGATGTTTCATAACAATTACTTTAACTCGCTCGGAAGTAAGTACACGAACTAGATGAGGTTTATACGGATCATTAAGAAGTAATGTGTTTTTTTCTTTTATGAGAAATTGGTGCTTAAACGGTTTTTTTTCACGCTTTTCAATATTCCCACATTCTCAAGCCACCTCATGTTGACCATCGGATTGGTAAAGTATTTAATACACAGGGATATTCTCATACTCGCCGTCTATCAGATAATAATTCACGTAATGGAACTGTTTAAAATTCAATCGAGTATTAAGAAGCGTATCACGTCGTATTTTTCGTCAAATTGCAAACTTTAAACGCTTGTAAAAAAATACTTTGGCTAACGATTTTCGATATTTTTTTCATCATCGGTAGAAATACTAATAAGTAATATTGTATTAAATTTTCAGCTCTTAATATCTTAAGGTTAAAATTTTACGAAGCGAAAACTTCCAAAAAATAATGAATGTTCAATATTTTCAAAGTTCTGTATATAAGTCAACAGTTGTTGAATCTTTTAGAAATTTTAATTCAATATGCGCGTGACTTTTATTAGTAGTCAGTAAAAATTTCAAGTTCCTATTATTGATGGAGTTAAAAGACTAGAAAAGATTTCACAAAAATGGAGAATACGGCCTTTTTCCCGTTTTTCGTCAATGTTTCGGTAGTTATCGCCCACGCTTGGAAAAACTATTGAGAAAATCAAAAAAAGTATCTTCTCGACAAAATTTCCATTCTAAAAAATTTCTGAATAAATTTTTCGGACCGGTATTTCGATAAGAAAAAGTGTCTACGTACATAAAAAAAAAAAAGTGGGTGTAAGGTTATTTCGTTACGGAATTTCTTGATTCGGTCGCCGCGCTCAAAGCCCGCGATATAAAAGCTGTGCAATAGCTCGAAAAAACAAAACAAAAAAAAAAAACTGCCGACTTACCGATTTCCCACGACGGGAATATGTTGAACACGCCGTCTTGCACCCACGAAGTGATGGCCACCGATTCGGGCAACATGTTGTTCTCGTTGTAGCTCACGCCCGGTATGTGACAGTTGAATACGGCCACGTTGCCGGGCATGGTGACCGTGTCTCTGACGATTGGCTCGAAGCTGCGTATCACTTCTGCGAACACAAAACGCACCGCACGAGTGAGTTGAAGTTGAATCACAATTAGATTTTCGCACACGTGGTACGTAAGTACGAATCCGGGGTTCATTGTGGACCTGCCGCGCCGCCGTGTAGTGTTATTTCGTGATTTCACGACGGATTGTCGCAAAATCTCACGAGGGGTCGGGGGGACGAAATCACTAATCGTAGAGAAAAAGAAACATTGTTTTCGTCCTATTGCCGGTTACAACACGTCCAAACGTTGGTACGCTCTCGTATTATACTTGTCACGTTTTAACCTGCGATCGTTCTGTTACAGAATACGATTTCGCAATAAGTCGTTAATTAAAATTCGAATTTTTATAGTTTCAGCGTATATTGAATCAATACATCAAATCACGAATTCAAGGTTTCCAATTTTCTTCGGGGCAAATCGTTCGTTCATTTATATCATATACACGATAGTTTATGAACGCGGTGCATATTTGGCGGCGCTAAACCACCTGACTGGTCCGAAGACGTTCTAGTTCTGAACCAAGTTTTCAATTGTTTAGTCCAAAGCTATAGAATAAAACGGGTTAGGAAATTTTGTCAGGGTTTTTTTAAGCGCGTACCGGTTTATTAATTAAATGATTTACTTAGTAATTTTGGGCCCTTGTGCCCGTTATACATATAATAATAAATAAATGAATAAATATATAAATAAATAGAGAAGTAGAAATATCGTAAGTAAATAAACTCGTTGTAGAGTTTTATTTCGATCGTCACCATCAACTATTGATTTTTTTTTTTTTTAGTATTGACTATTGAAAATAAATCTAACCAAGGCCCTGGAGTAAACGACTGCCGATGTTATCCCTGTGAAAATCGTCACTTAAAAAAAAAGTACCTAGACACATGTACGTCAAAACGCAATAACCAATAACGTCAACGAGTAACTTTTATCATTATCCAAAGGAGTTGTTACCGGAAAAACGTAACCGTTTTGTCAAAGTTTAATTATATCATATACATGTATATATAAAGTAACGTTTAATTACCGCGGCCTTGTGAGACATACCGTACGGTGTACAAAGCAGTTTAGCTAATCAGTGAAAATTAAATTATTTTTCGCAAAATGGTGCAGCGCGAACCCGACTCGACGTTCGCATAGACCACAGGAAGCGTAGCCCGCTCGGCTCGCGACAAGCTATTTCATCTCACGAAACCACTGGTCCACGTGTCTTACGACGCCGTGCAGACGTGACGTGGAAAAACAATCGGTTCCGACCGAACGGTAAATAATAACGGTAATAAACCGTAGGGCACAGTGCGTGATCGAGTTATAGTCGGACGTCACATTATTATCGTGTGTGTGTGTGTGTGTGTGTGTGTGTGTGTGTGTGTGTGTGTGTGTGTGTGTGTGTGTGTGTGTGTGTGTGTGTGTGTGTGTGTGTGTGTGTGTGTGTGCTCGTGTGTGTGTGTGTGTGTGTGCTTGTTATAATATATTATGTTTTTTAAATATATTTCGTCACAGCGGTTCGATACGAAGTAATCGAGTTTTATTTATTTATTTTTGTTTGTTTTTTTTTCTGTAATTTTTTTTTTTGTTTTTTGGTTACGCACGCGAAATCATCAAAATTTTCACGCCGAAAAAGACCGAAAATCCATCAGAAAATAGCCGACACTCCGGACACACTCGAGTGTTACCAGGTCATATATCAACGCGTACGTGTATGTTTTTTTTTTTTTTAATAACAATATTGTCGTCTCGACCGACGGTCAGCTCCTACACGAGTGGGTGTTACCTAATTGTCCCTTAATGCCGTTTGATTTATACTCTCCGGTCGCTCACGCGGAGAAAATTATATCAATACAAAACGTGACGACTCCGGGGACTTTGAAAAACTGCGATTTAACCAATTTAAAACGTTAACGCTCGACAACGCGATACGTGGCAGTAAAAGGTATACGGGAAAACGGTGTAACAGAAGTTGGAATTCCCCGGTACGAAATATTTCCCCATACTCGTTTATCACGCGAAATGTCTTCTAACAATCTCATTTTTTGGCACCGGAGCACGTATAAGATCGAGTGCTCCTAGAAAACACCGTCCGTGGCCATTATTTTCCGACAAAATACTTTTATGGTTTTATGAAAAAAAAAAACAAAAAATAAAAAATAATAACGATAATACTAGAGTTACATTTATTTGTCGGTTTTTTTTTTCTGAACGCAATACGTCTAAATAATATAAACTTACAATTTATGGAGGGTTAAGAATAGTAATAAAAAACACACACACACACAAATGATACGATTCCAAAACCTTGATTCGAAACATAAAAATAATATATATATATATATATATATATATATATATATATATATATATATTTATATACTATATTACTTTCGTAGAATGTTTTAAATGATTTTCCACGAAATAATATAGAGGTTATTTAATGAGAAAAAACACGTTTTGTTTCAGTGCGATTCCACTCGATATCTCGTGTATAAAGCAAATATTCAGAGACAGTAAATATTGTTTTAAACGGGTACGTTTTCACCGCACCCGACATGACCACAAGACTCAACGGCGAAGCAATAAAACGCAAGACAAATAACAAAAAAATATTTTTAGATGTGTCTGAAACCAATTGATATCATCACAGTTAACGAGGCAAATGAACTAAAAAAAAAAATATTTATTTTTTTTTTTTTTTGTGCTGAAAGACGGATAAAATTTACGAATTAGGGTTCTGAATTTAAAGAAGTCTTGGGAAACTTTCGATATTTTAAATTCGAATTTTCGATTTAATTCGGTATAATGTATTATGTTTCAGCGAAATATTGAAAAACGTTTTTATTTTGCTAATGCGTATGTTACGTTTTCTCATTAATTATCTAGTCAAATAGGACTTATCCGTACATCTGATTATTATTTTTATTACAATACCAAAATCGTAACAACAACATACACAGGGTGTCGCCCCTCGTTTTGACAGAATGCAATCGAATCTGTTCGATCCGTTATTTTTCACTTCTTTTAAATTAATCACCACGATTTGGCGTTGAAATATTAATATATTGAGTTTTATCAAAAACACTTTTCTCGAAAAATTTCATGAAGTTTAAAAAAGAAAAAAAATGAAAAGTCCCAAAAATATAAAACGCTATGCGCGATGTAAATAATTTTTTTGCGGGACCACGGCTCCTAGCGGTACTCGTCGCGCGCGGTGTGCACACACAGTAATCGCATAAGGAAGACACGGCTGACGCGCGTTCGGTATGTACAAACAAGGGTAAACACGGTCAACGATAATAGCCCGGATTACAGTGGCGGCCGTCGATTCCGACACGAATTACGTCGTCATTAGTGCGTCGGTAGGTACCGGACTACAGGCCCGTACGACGGTATACGTTTAATGCCGAAACGAGACGGTAAAGTTATCGACCGAAAACGTTGGTCGGTCGGTGGAAACGAGACGCAGCGTCTCGCCATAGGTTAAGACGTTCGCTCGTGACCGCTCGGTGGAGTCGGAGTTCGATCATCGAGTAGCGTCGTAAAACGGTCTGAATTCGTTCACACGGGGATCGCGTTAGTCGTCTGAAAAATAAAAACGACAAGCCGAAATCGCGTCCAAAACGACGGTTCGTAGAACAATATTTAAAACATATGCAGAAAACATGGGCAAAACAAAAAACAAAACTTGACTGAAATAAAATCAACTATCCTTCACTGGCCCAATGATCATCCCGATAGAAAAAAGGAAACCATCATCAACAGGCTAAGAATTGGTCACACCAGGATAACTCATGGTTATCTAATGTCCCGAGACGAGCTCCCTTCATGCATAACGTGCGGAGTCAAACTAACAATAAAACATATCCTCACGGAATGTCTTGCATACGCTGAAGCTAGGAACCGCAATCGTATATCTAGCGACTCATACGACATACTTGGACCAGTCCTACCAACAACCGGAATATTCGTTTTCCTCCAAGAGACAGGATTGGACAAATTCATTTAATCACTCGAACATCACAACTTAAAGTTGAAGCGTTTAAAAATTTAGTAAAGACACTTCTTATTAATAAACTTTATATATCATGTAATACCTATTAAAAAAAAAAAATGTATCGTATCCCAATGGCCAAGATGCCGAGGGTTATTTCTTTAATGAAAAAAAAAAAAAAAAATTACAACGGACACGACACGATTCGGCATCGCGAACGTGGTGAACGCTCTCGTTCGACGCGTTTCACGTCAGACTACCGCGCGCACGTTCGTCGTAATACGGCAAGAACCTCCAAAGGGGTCGTCCCCCGTCTGCGTGTGCACGGCGAACCGTCTGTTTGGCATCGTCACATTGTATAATGTACGCGTGCGTGACGTACCCGCGGGATGGATACAACACATGTGCGCGTGTAGTGTCTATAGGACGGACGTCGTATTTGGGAGAGAGAATAGTTTATTGTTCGAACGGATCGAAATGAATTCATTGTATGCACATGTTTGGAGCACGTATACAATTTGTGTTTGTGTGTGAGTAATATACAATGCATACGAGTATACACAATCGGTTGGCCATTTTTAGAAAAATTTAAAAAAGGTACAGGGATCTTCAAGACACAAATAGTACCAAAAGGGATTTGTTATATTTTTTTTCCAATGCTTCGGTGTTTTCTCTTGATTATATATATATATATATATATATATATATATATATATATATAGAGTATGATAGTCCGGATAAATACTACAGTTTTTAAAAGCGATACGTTTTAATTGTTAAAAAAGATACAGCGTATTTAATTATTCAACGATCGGCCTGTCAATAGTTTAATTATTTCTCTTTTACTTTTAGAGACAGATGATACAATCGTGATTTTTTTTTTATCAACCCAAAAGTATACAAACTTTACTAATAATAATTCAATAACGATTATGTGGGATAAGGGTACGTGCGTAGTCAAAAAACAAATGTTTTCTAAAAAAATCATTAACAACTCAAACCCTTTATAATTCCGTGATTTTTCAATAAAATAGAACAGATTCCATACGGTTTGTGACACTAAAACAGGCCGTTTGCGTCATTTTAAACAATTGCACAAAAAGTATATTGTTCGGAAACCTAAAGGCCCTATTTGGTCGATAGACGAATATTTTATTGTTATTATAATTATTTATTTATTTATTATTTATAGAAATATACTGGCAAAGCCCTTTGTAAATGAATTTTAAGTACAGTCATAAACAGTAGAAAGAGTGAACAGAAGTGAAAATAAAAAATAAAGTAACAACATAGAAATATGTAGTTAAACGTGTACAATTAAATAAAACAAAGATTGAACGACGAGTCCGCATAGGCATTTTACATAATACGTCTTAATGGCTTATTCAATAAAGAATTTGTACTAGCATGGGGGACATAAATGGTAGCAGAGGACCACCTGGATGAGCGTTTATTAAAATATGATTAGACAATAATGCGTTGATGGTTGTGCATGATGTATAGTGATTGAATAACAATAACAATATAAAAATCACCTTAAAGAATATTTTCAAAGGACACACCGTGCCGCGATGTCATTATGTGATGAGTTTATTCACGGTTTATTTTATTACTGTATCGCCGTCGTGCTATCGGTGACATCGATCGAATCGTTTGCGGTCCACTCGTTGACGTTTCTCAATCCTAACCACTTTGCATTATAACAATATGATCGTAACGGAACGAGGGGTTCGGGGTCGACAGAAATAACTGTTCGCGGTGAACTCGACGAGACTAAAAACCACAATAAAGTTTGTCAGCCCTTTCATAACGTGCAGACTATGCCTTGTGATAATTCCGTTTGGTTTTTAAAAATAAACGCGTATTTGGTGGTTATCGGTGTATTTGTTCGCAAAACAAATTCTCACTCGCCGGCACACGTCGAGTGCAGTTAAATTAATTATAGCGCCGTCGAGTGTTACACCGTTACAACGCGACGCACCCGTTAACTAACAATAATAATATTATTACTGTACGCGCCACGTGATGTCGGTTGATGATGCGCTCAACGCCACGCCGGCACTGCACCGTGTGCGATGGCGATCGATCGAACACCGAATCCGAGAACGTCCGTCGGAAACGTCGTCGCGTAATGTGAGTTTCGGGTCGTAAAAATTACCGAGAGTTTGGTTAAAAAATAAAAAACACCATATTCGTCATCGTAGGGATTCGGCAGAAGACAGTACACACACACGAGGTTCGGTAATTCCGTAAGATTTTAGTGTTTCCCGTTTACGAGCCCGGAAAGTGATATTGCGTCGCGCAGGTGTCGGATGTACGTCGAACGAGTCATACGCGTTTAATACCGTAACACGGTTTACGTCAGAATGCATTTTATGCGTTATGTGTGTTTGGATAATATCTGTGCTCTTGAAACTCGATGGCAGTTATGCACGTTGGCGTTCTTGGGTTTTTTTTAAATTTTATTATAATTTTTTTTCGAGTGGGAGGGGCCATAACGAATCGATATGACTATGAAGTTGTGATTTTAAACCATACGGCTCAGAGGGTGGCTAGGCAAATATTTGGAAAGTCAAGTCTCTCTAGCCTCCTAATTATTAATCCTATATTTATGCACGAAAATCGAAAAATAAATGTATACAAATATATATATATATTTTATTTATTAAGAGGCGCATTGAATATTTGCCTCGGCGATTATAAATAAACTATACAGTTTAACAACACATAACAATTACATCGATGACAATAAAGAAAGAAAAAAAACAATTACAGTGAAAAGCCTTCTGAGAAGAAGAAATTAACAACATATGTAATAAGGAATGCGTTAGAAGATTGGAAAATATGTGGAAGGGTAAAGGGAATATTGATGGAAGAACAGATATTGGAGAGAAGCTGGCATTTAGAGAGAAGGTTTGGACAATTGAAGAGGAGATGGGAAGCGTTGCATATAGCCGGCTCCACGTGCAGCGTACAGTAGGGAGAATCATTAAGCGATAAATGAAATGAGTGGGCCGGGAGGCGGTTGTGGCCGAACCGGAGGCGAGAAAATGAGATGATGACCTTACGGGAAATATTATGAAACCATGGGAAATGTAAAACGTGAGGACAGACTAGGCGATAAGGAGCAGCGAAGGTTGGAGAAGGTTTCCGATTCCACAATCTCAAGGTGTGTGCCTTAATATAGGGAAAGAAATCAGTGTAAGGAATTTTGATTGGAGAGGGGACATTATTGTAGCATGAGGTTGCAAGAGCATCCGCTATTTCATTGCCTAAGATACCAGTATCGACTGGGAACCCATAAAAAGTTAATAGTATAACCAGCGCTGGAAAGGAAGAGGAGGATTGAACGAATTTGTAGAATCAAATAAGAAACGGGTGAGACAAAAGGAGAGGTATTCAACGCCAAGAGGCAGGACTGGGAGTCTGAGACAATGACGAAGTGGCGCGAATTTAAGGTTTTAATGGTATGCAGAGCTTCTAAAATGGCGAGGCATTCAGTTGTGAAAGATGAGGCGGATAGGGGAACGTTGTTGGAGTACTTGATAGAAAGGCTAGGAATGAAGTATACAAATATAATCATGTATTTTTGCATATTTTCTTCACTCGTTTCCAGTGAGGTTCACGACGAAGCAAACGTTTATAACTCATATAACACGCGTGTAGGTGATTTTCGAAATTATTTTCAATATTCTGGTTGAATGTTGTACATAGGAAAACGCGTTGAACGATAAAACACGTCCGATACACAACGGTTAGACGATCGTCCGATGAGAGTAACCAACAGTGACCTCCATGTCTGTTTTCCCGTTAACATTCTCACCGTTAGCGGTCTGTAATAAATTGTACTCGTTTCCCCGGTTCGAATAAAACTTCGCGTGAATCCAAACCACAATTGCGATCAATACGTTGACGTACAACACATCCGATAAACCCAAATAATTGCAAAACCATCGCCGGGAAAATTTTGTTTAGGCTAGTACGAAAAAAATAATAATAATAATAAGATCGACGTCGTTTAATAGAATTATATTTGTTTCTTAATACCGTTTCGACAAACTCACACACGGCATTTGATCGTACGAAAAATACGTATGTTAATTGAGGAATAAAGTTGATCTCCATCATCTGTGACGCTGACGTTTTGAAATGCGTCGAAGAACAAAAAAAAAAAAAAATCCGCGGGCGCACGTATCAGCCGGAATGATTGTAAATTGCGCCCATAGTGAGCAGGTAGTGAAAATAGTACAGTAAATTGGGAAATGGAGAACGTATATGCGTTATATAATATCACGTTGTAGTTCTGGAAATATTTTTCGAAGGTGCGCTTACAATGTCGTTCAAATAGTCGTTACGGAATGCAAGATTAGAATTTTTTATCGTTTTTGTGAACAGTAACCTTTGACAATGTTTTAGAAATTTGCCTCTTTTAGATTCTGAACGGAGTGAAGAATGTATTGATTTTACAATGATGTGTGTGTTTTTTTTTTTTTTTTTTTTTTTTTTTTTTTTGTGTCTGTCGACACGATTTGGGGCAGTAAAAATGCTTCGATTGCCTTATATAGCAACTTTTCTGAAAGGAAATTGAATCTAGTTGGTACTTTGGGGGGTCAAAAGTTAAAAATTAACGCGCCGGGAAAAACCCTTAAAAAATGAGGGGAAAACGGTATATTTTACGCAAAACCAGTTTTCGACAAAATCAAATTTTTTATTTTGCTATAACTCAAAAACTAATCGATGTAAATACTTGAAATTTTCACCAAATGTTTAGATTAGCGTTCTCTATACACCGTTAAATTTTCAAAGTATTTTGACTTTTATTGAGCTAATTATAGACAATTGAAATTTTCTATTTTTTTAAGTATTTTTTTTTAAAATAACGATAAAATTTTTTTTTTTTGCCAGAAAATCTTGAAAATTTAATACAAGGTTTCTTATAAGTTGTTCCATAACTGATAAAAAAAAACCCAAAATCGTAAGTCACAATTTTTTTTTATAAGTGCTCAAAGTTCCAATTTATACGAAATATGTAAAAATTGCGAAAATTTGAAGTTATTTTGCAGTTGAAAATTCATAAAATTTTAAGTATTCAAAACTAAGAATTGTAAATTCGGTACAAAGTTTGACATACGTTTTCTTTCAATTATCTGTAAAAAAATTTGCACTGGAATAAAATCAAAAATTTTTATGAGTGTTTGAAATTACAATTTTTTCACATAATCGCGTAAAATAACAATTTAGGCATCACTGATTTTTGATATTTGTTCTTATTCATAAAGTATAGGTCGTAGAAACGTAAAACTTTTACAAAATGTTTAAATAGGCATTTTCTTTACATAGTTGTATTTTCAAAATATTTCGTTTATTTTTTAGCTATTTATAGGCATTTGAATAATTCGATTTTTCTTAGATTTTTTTTTATAAAAGTCGATAACAATTTTTTGGCCCTACCAAATCGCTTGAAAATTTAATAGAAGGTTTTGAATAAGTTGATCTAAGAGTGATTCAAAAATTATTCAAATACATAGGCACAATTTTTTTTTATAAGCAGTTGAAGTTCAAAAATCGACAAAATTTGTCAAAATCACGAATATTTGCAAATTATTTTGTAGTTGAAAATGTATAAAAATTTTTGTATTCAAAGATAAGAAATGAAAATATTATGTAATATCACAGCTGATAAAGATAATTAAATAGATTAAGTTTATTATAATATAATCAGTAGCTGACAGCTGTTCTATACAAAATATTGGTAGATTGTAAACACAAGGTGTATAACGTACCTTTACATGGTTGAATAGAACGTTACTAACTTCCAATTTCCAGTTATTTTAATGTGTGTATCAGTTCCATAAACATGCGGATTTTATATATCATTATTAATTATTAATATTTAAATAGACGTAGCCACGGAGCATTCAGCATATATGGACGGCGGGGTCGGGTGGTACCGTCACGATAGTGCATTTAGGCAAATAATATGGTATTTACCTACGCCCTATCTATGCACATCCTGGTTTGTCCAATGCTCACGAGCAGAAGTCACATGAATAGACAAATGTAAATTTAACCCAATCTAGGATATTAAAATAAAATATATATTACAATTTAAGGCTGACATCTTCATCTTCGTTCAGAATCGTTTTTTTTTTATAATATAAAATAATTCCAAAATCTATCCAATAATGCCTAATCTAGCAATGCATCTCGTGTATCCCACCCAACTACTGTATCCTGTACTTAACTTACAATGATTTATCATTGCATTCAAATGTAAAGTACCATACAACTAAACTATCGTAAACCAGGTGATCCCATGATAGAAAGTGCTATACACTCCTCACCATTATCTTGTCCGAGGAGCGAAGCGACGAAGGACGAACTTCCACCACCATTATCTTATCGGCTTTTGATTTTTACTTTTAGAATTTAGATCCAACCCTGGTTCAAAGTATTTACTGTGTGTTCGTTAGTATCTCTTCTATAATTTAAATAACTCAAAATAATCGAAACCAACAATTTTGAGATTTTATCGGGAAACTCTTTGAACGCTATAGCACGGAAACTCTGTTTAAATATCAAACAAAATACATGGTGAATTTTCAATTTATTGATACTCAACGTGTATAAAAGGAAACTAGTGTGTATGCTAAGATTGAAGGAAAGGACGAAAATAAATAAATACTTGTCACGGTTAGTGTCCGTCCGCGTATTATAATAGTTGGTTATAAAAGAATGAAAAACAATCTAACTTTATAGAATCAAAACTTTACTCTCCACCATAATTATATTACTTTCAATCATTTTAAGTTCGAAAATCACGGTTGAAGATATCGCATTGTTTTCACGTAGGGTTTGTTGAACAATAATTTGACGATGGGATCGAATCGTGTGGTCGTGTCAGTGATTCGTAACCATTGACAATGGTTCTTATTATTATTATTATTATTATTATTACGTATTACATTTATACATTTTTTTATTTTTTCAGTTAACAATAACATAATTATAACAATAATTAAACTTTAGTTTCTCAACGTCTAAAACTTCAAAGTCACATAGAAATAATAATAATAATAATAATAACAAAAAAGACACGTAAACGTGTTGAAGCGCGTAGTTGACTTGTAGTCTCGTCATTTTCGTTCTGAAACCACGTATGAAAGTATGACTGATGTCATGAAAAGAAAAAAAAACTTAATCAACGGAAAGTTATTCGCCGTTACGTCCTGCTAGTCACGTGCTCGTTTTTACGACGCACGCCGTACGGAAACGTCCGTGTCGTATTTATTATATTATACACCTGCGCGATATCACGTCTAAAAAGGGATTGCGTTTTTTCGTAATCGTGGCAGCGGACCTCGTGGATTTAGTGGACCGAATAAAACAGCACGGCCAAACGCCTAATCGTCGAACCGTTTTAAACGTTGTGAAATTACCGTCTCGCCACCAAGTAAATTTCGCTGTTCTCTTTCGAAAAAATGAAAATTATAATAATAATAATAATAAACCTACTCCGATTCCGTATAATATTATGGTGCTACTGGTGCGCACGGTGTATATTATTATCACAATGGACGAGGCACGACGACAATGGATAAAAACCCATTAACGCGCGGTGCACGCAGTCGAGATTTCTTATTTATTTATTTATTACTATTATTTTTTATTATTATTATTATTTTTTTTTTTTTTTTAATAAGTACGGCCGTGGCCGCTGTACAAAAGCGGCGAGTGAACTATGTTTTTTCGTATCGATATATTTTCATGCGTATACAGTACGAAATATTATATTGTAATCGCACACACAGGCGCAACGGTGCTACCTAGTTATTAACAATTTTTTATTTATTTTTTTATTTTTTTATTTTCGTTTTTTTTTAGTACTTTGCGTACTCAGTGCAGCTGTCCCAATATACGTATAATTACGGACGTTTCGCATTTACATGGGCTTTCATAGCGACGACGTATTTCCGAATTCGTATAAATGGTTAACCTACGCCCATAACAGTCGAATAATGGTAAAGCTAGTGTGTGTGAGTGTGTGTGTGTGTGTGTGTGTGTGTGTGTGTGTGTGTGTGTGTGTGTGTGTGTGTGTGTGTGTGTGTGTGTGTGTGTGTGTGTCTACGTGCAGTGTACATATTCGTTTTTTGAATGTTATCGAATAAAGTAACGTTTCATTATAATGTGCAGAGCAATTAAGTGATCGACCGACCAAGTTGTTAGCGGCTCGGCCGCGACGCTCTGGTATGCTTATGCTAATTTGTGTAATATTTCATTATCTTTAAATATTATCTCGATTTCTATGCGAATACCCGGGGACTCGGCCAGAGTCGTTAATTATACGATTTGTACACCATGCCCGTGACTGTCGGTGAGTAATCTAGAAAAACGAATAATTATCAAATTCATTAAATTTCATTACACCCGTTTGTTTTTGCGCGTTTTGCATAATTCCAAACATACATATACATTTAATTGCACACACCGCGCAAATGAAATGAATCGTTGTACGCCACTGCGAGAGAACGCGTTTTTTCGCTCGCCCTTTACAACCCTCCCGGGTAACGATTCTTCGACGGATCCCGAAATCCCTCGAAACCCAGCGATTTATTCGAAAGAGTAGTACGCACAGACCATAATGTTATAATGAAAATAAAATTGGTTGATTTTTTTTTTCATTTTTTATAACAGGTTTTTAGAAGAGGACGTTAAATGTGTATCACATGAATTACGTAATTTTGGGAAATCGTATATTTTAGAACAATTCCCTTATTACGATCTTTAAATAAATATTTCGATAATACTCTAATAAAGACACAAGATGAGTGTAGACTGAATCCTAAACCTACAATCGACGTTATAACCCACTATATTCATTTATAAGAATTCGTGTATTTTATCAATTCCTCTGTCGATTGACGTAAACTTGAAAATTTTTTTTTTTTTTACAAATAATATTCATTCGAACATATATATATATATATACACATTTCATTTCGACGGAAAAAAAAAAACAAATAAAGTTACGTATACAATTCTCTAAGAGTGCGGTCGGTCGACATTATAATATACAATATACGTTTGTGTATGTTGATGGATTTTTCTCTCGGTCGTCTTTTTTTCTTTTTCTTTTTATCATTCCTCCCGGGTCGCAGGTAATACGAACTGGGCTGAACCGGGAGCGTCGATAAAGCTTATAAAGTTAAGCGAATTCACAATTTCGTAGACGGCTTATCTTCAGGCCATAAAGGACAACACGCGCAATAATTCCCAGTAGACGGTATAATGTGTGTGTGTGTGTGTGTGTGTGTGTGTGTGTGTGTGTGTGTGTGTGTGCATATTCTTGTTTTTGTTTCACAAAAGTTTGCCGACATATACACACGTGAGCGAGTAATATCTCCACGGCGATCGACAGTATAATAATGCGTGCGATGGTCATGTACGTAATATATTGTTTTTAAAATTACGATCTTTATAGTTTTTTTTTTTCTAACCGGAACATTGCGATTGTGCGTCGCACGCTTTTTAATGCCGCACGGATGTAACGAGTGTGTTCGCCATTTTTTTTCCACTCGTACATTCTGTGTTAAAAACGCTTTCATAGTAAAAACAGATCGAATTCAAATTGATTATAATTGCAAGGCGTTGTCGTAATGGAAATATTATGTTGAATTTCACATGTGCAATATGCGAAAGACGGCTTTGCGTGTAGGCAATTCAAGTACAGCGCATCGTATATTTATGTAATATTACATAACCAGCACACTTGATCTTCGCGTCGCGTCATTTTTTGGTTGGAAACGTGTATTAACGTGCGGAAGACAACGACCGCGACCTGTTTTAAACCAGCCGATTCCTGTTACGCGTGTGGTTTTTCACTCGAAGAGAACTTTTGTTATGTCTGGATCGATCGCCAAGTCTCAAAGGATTCTCAAATGGTACGTGATCGACGTTTTAAAGGGTTAAAATGTTGCTTGTGTGTGTATTTCCCGATTCATTCGAACTGAGCCCCCCCCCCCCAAAAAAACGCACTTTTGAAATCGTCCGATTAGAATGTCGAGTCTCAAAATCACTCGTCTCAATTGAGTTCTCACTTAAATAACTACATTACTTTAGTTAATTCTCGGATACAGTGCTAAAATGTGATTAGCGTTGTGAGATACGTGTGTTGAGGTGAACGATCAGAGTGTGTTGAACATTTTGTTATTATCAGAACAGTCGTGGATAGTGCTGGACTCGACGTTACGGTTGGTTTTGTTTTGTGGCTCTCGACTTTTGTAGTTATGAGTTATTTTCCCGGGGACTCGATCAGTATGTTTTTTCGATTTCGGGACTCGATAAGGATGCAGTCATTTTGCCGGATTCAGTCGTCGAAAACGCTATAGACATATCTGCGCGAGAGCTTGAAAACTAATTTTATCGTAAAAAAAAAAAAACAAACAAAAACCGATTGATCACAAACGGAAAACGGCCGATCGCACACGTTGGACCGGTGGAAATATCGTGGTCCACGGTTTCGGACCGCAGCAGATATTTTGGGGAGAACGTGTGGCTGAAATTATTATTTACGTGACATGACGTTTCGTCGGTGTGCCGTCGTGAGTGATTCGCGTTATATAAATCACGTGTTTTACGTTCATATGTTTTGGTAAAGCGTACGACACGGCCCCTTCCGATCTCGACTTGTCCGCTCGTCAGCGGAGTTCCCTATAAACTGCGTGACGAACGGCCGGAATGGAGTCCTTTACGATTATCGCGTTTTTTGATGGCCCGACACACACGGTTTTCCCGACGATTTGACGACAAATACGCCGATCATGATCACAAAAAGCAAATCGCTCTGTTCCGGGAAATCAAAAAGTCGCTCACCACATTGCAGATGGATTCTAAAAGTTTCCAGAAACGCAGTATATAAGTTATGTCGCTGGAGCGTATGACCATTGATGGCTACTTTTCGATCGCCACGAGCAGTCCAAAACACCGTTTGATTTTCGAAAATTTACGTAAAACTGAACCGAGATCACATTCAACCGTTTATCGCGCACGCGGTTTTCGAAATGTATAATATGCTATTAGTACAGTGGCCGGCAACCTGCGGCTCGCGAGCCACATGTGGCTCTTTCGGTCTAAAGTTGCGGCTCTCCAACTACACACAAAAATTAATATTTTATGTTAAAAAACAATATTTTACAACTATAAAATAATTTGATAGAGCCCGCATGGAGCACAGTCTATCGTTGTAAAATGTTTGATGTACACTAATCGCGATACTATGCACAACTAATTAGTCTTACGCCGTCCCTATTATTAATTTTTTGTTTTTTTTTTTATTATAATTTTATTATATCATTAATTATTATCAATTAATTTTGTTATTATTATGCCTATTAAAATGTAAAAATAAAATTATATTTAAAAAATTACGACAATTTTTAGTGGCTCTTTAAAATCTGAAAAATGTTGTGTATTGTAACTTTTGGCTCTTCCGTCAAAAAAGGTTGCCGACCCCTGTATTAGTACAGTTCCATTGTACATTTCAAGCAGACCCGTGGAATGGTGTTGTGTGAAACGACATGCAAATCGCGTGACAACGTTAAACCCGGATCGATTTAAAATTCAAAACCCTATTATTAAAATCTGCAATACTGCTTTATCGAAAACTTAAAAACATTTAATGTTATTACTATCATTTTCGTTTGTTTTTTTTTATTCGACGCGAAACGGAGTTTTTGTTCAAACGAAATAATTTATAATTGAATTGAAATATCCAATGAAAAATTACGATCACAATGATCATAATAATTTTTACGATAATTATAAAAGCATTGTGTTGTGTTGTTATCGTTGACGGTGTATTTCCGCGAGAGGAAATTTCGATTCTTTTTCTTCTTTCAACTCGGATCTTTTCTTTGTGTACGGTATTATAATTGATCAGCCAACGATGATAATTATTCGTTCTTTAAAGCTGAGCGGAACAAATTTAAACTATACAACAACATCATAACCTTCGGATGCTTACGCTCAATCTATTGTCGACGAGCCCACGCGGGAAAACGCGAATGCAACTAAGTTATCTCGTGTAAGCGGGTTAGTTCATACGTATCTTTCGAGTGTTATCCGGTTGTCCGCGTATGCGTTTGAAATCATTAATATCATACTTTACCGTATTACGGCTACGATAATTAACGTCTACTACTACTTTGACCGTATGGCAATAATAACTGTAGTGCGCTTGAAAATATCGTTTTTCACAGTGACTTTACAATTAATATCGATTTCTAAATAAATTATACGGTATATTTTATTGTTCCAGAAACGCGTACGACCTGAGATCGAAGTGGATAATAATAATAATAACAGCATTATAGTTACAATCATTATTGTGTTTCAAAACGAAATTACTGAGCCAATGCAACTGAAAATCGAAACGCTGTTTTCATCAATAGTTTTGTGTATGGCGTTCCGGAAAACGTATGCGCAAAAACTATGCCGGTACATAAATATCCCATGCAATATATGTAATTTTCTAATGAAATTTAACGAGTAACGTTTATGTTGTTTTAATTAAGTAGTTGTATATGTGTCACGGAAAAAAAAATATATACACTAAAAGGTCGCGATTTCTCGTAAAATATGTTTATTTTTAATGTATTCATTGGAGTAAGTTTACCCTGTGTTTATTGCTAACCACTAGATATTTCGTAAAACTGCTCGATTTTCGTAACACGCGTGACAGCCAAAAGATAATTAAAAAGTTGCTGACGTCAAATAAAATTACAAATAAAGCTAACTTATCAGATTTATATATGAATGATTATTGATATCGAAATATAATCGATCCATACGTTACAATTGTTATAATTATATATTTTAGTGAATACGGAACAATGTACGTAGTGTTGTTTTTTAAAACATTTTTCTATTAATTTACAAACTAACGGACTTTTAACATTTATATACGTACTTAATAGTCGATACATTTATTGTCATTGCTATTTCAGTGAGCAAATTATAGCTTATGCGAAATCGATACTCGCAAATGACAAGGACTAAAAATAAGATTGAAATAAAATGTTAGACAGTTACGAAACGTATTGAACTAAATATTGTTCTGTCATATAAATGTCAGAAATATTTAGTTTGATTAAATAATATAATTTATCAAAGTTCACCAAACTCTGAGAAAAAAAAAACAGTATCATAATAATACTGACACTATTTTTTGTTATTAAAACAATATTGTTTTTATATTTACTTATTCGTTATGAAATCTAAGGCTATAAATTCGGAATAAGATTTTAAATTCCTCTCACCTTTCGATACAGTCATTATGTTCACAACTCAAAATAGTAAAATTGATGTGTTTGAAAAAAAAAGAAACATTAATAATAATTATGATCTAAAATCGAAATCTATGTACCTACATCGTTTATCGTTGCTTTGCGTGTAGATGAGTTAACATTTTAACACTCCCTGAGTTGCAAAAGGTATTTCACCTCTTTAATACGAACATAGGTATAATACAAATCGCAACGAACCTACAGATGTAAACTTCACAGACGATATCTAGTTATAGATAGATTTGTGGATCACGACGGGGAAAAAAAACTGTGAAAAAAATAAATAAAAAACGGAGAGAGAAGAGCACGAAATGTTTGCCATTCCGTTATAACAATAAGATTATATATACAAGACGACGTAGACAACGGATGGATCGCAATGTTTCACTCGAACAATTATTACAGAGTGGTTGAGTAATGTAATGGCCGCCGCTACGGTAAACCGATAGAATCTTGGGAGATTTGTGAAGTAGCATTCCGTGAGAAGCCGTGTCTATTTATTAAAGGATTTCTCCGAGTATAATGGAACGATAAACAATAACATCGTAGCTCTTAAAAAAAAAACCGGTGAATACGGACCCGTGTGAATCCCTTAAACAGTGCCGTGCTTAGACAAACAATATTATCTAAGGCGGACGATACGTCTGAAATTAAAATTATCGAAAGGAAAACGACGAAATCGGTATTATTTCGTCGAAAATTAATTTTTTGATGGTCCGAGGCAATCATGACACTGAACACAAAACGGGCACGTACGAGTGAAAATTAGAATTTTCTTTACATCTACTTGTAATCGTAGATGTTCTTGTGTTATCATATTTGTTTATATCTATATATCAATCTTGCACGAGGGTTTTTCTTTTCGGTACCGATTACAACGACTATTTTCGTAACAGGTGAAAAATATAGATATACCATTCGAAAGGTATTGTGAAGTAGATTAGCACAATCATTTTGAAAAACACAGTAGTGGCCGTCAGGGTACTTTGAGTTTTACGTGTCCGTGTCGTAACGGTACGAGGCTGGTCACTTAAACGCACAAGTTGTAGATTTATTTCGATTCAAAAAAAAAAAAAACGTCAGCATACACTTAAACTCGTTTACTTGAAGTACCACACACAATGAAGTCATTAAGTTGAAATGAAACAGACACACATTTTCAATTGAAACTTAAGCTACGTACGAGTTTTTCCCGTCCACGATGTCATATGTGACCGGCCGAATTATTTAATAATTATTTAATTATTTAAATAATAATAAGCCAAATTGACCGGACGTTTCTTATCACAATTAATAATGTCAAATGAATTGTACACCTAAACATATTAAAATAATTAAATACACAAGTTTCCCGATTGAATTTCCACCACTAGGTGATATTAGTTAATGTAATCTCAATAAATGTACAACGTCCTGGAAAATAATCCAAAAATATGTGTTGAGTTTACAAAATTAAGGTCAATTAAAGGTCTGTCGTAACTATGTAAGGAGCTGTGAATATAATATCATTAGAGAGCATGTATATTATTAATAAAATTGTTTAGTTATTCAAATTAAATATAAAACAATGCATACAAATCGAAACCACTAATTAAAAAATACGATATTTAATTAGACATTTGAATAGAACGCAGAGTTTTAAATAACAAATTACATTATTTTAGCTCTTACAAGTTATCATGAATATAAAATATTACAATTAGCATTTACAATATAACTAATTAAAAATATTGTACATTCATTGTCACATTGGTATTTTAAATTTTCCATGTTTTCGAAGTAATAGTTTATACTCGAGGAGATTATTTTTTGAATTAACTTTTATACCTGTACGATTTGAGTAAAAAGGTGTTTATAAATAATTTTAACTTTAATTAAAAATTATAATGTATTAAGAAAAATACATATTTCACAATTTTTATTATAAATGAAATGTATTGGCCGTAAATAATAATAATAATAATAATAATAATAATAATTTATTAATAATATAAAATGCAATTTTACATCCATTTTTTTTTTCATTGTAATACTGAGAGACCATTAATCAATTAATACATGTTACTGCGGAGTATAATATTTCTAGGCGTCTCGTGAAAGTTAACATGTAGGTATCGAGTTGATTAAATTTCGACGTCAATTTTCGTTTTCACATAGGTGTGGCGTTTTATTTCTCGATTAATTTATCCAGGTATCGCATCGCTGTGCTTTTAAGAATTCAGACTTGTATTTATGTATTTAAAATAAAACGTGAAAAATTTAATATGACGTTAGGCGTAGAATATCGATTTTATTCGTAATATCGTCGAGCAAAGGTGTGGCGTAACCGACAATAGTGTAATAATCCGAGTATTGTTATCATTATTATTATTGTTCATTTTTCTTTTCTTCTTCGTGCATTCAAATCCAACGAATAAAATGGAAACACTAATTTTTACCCGTAAACCACATACAAAAGACACAATTAGGAAACGACAGTGGGGAAAAACAAAAAAAAAATATTCTATAACGTAATTCGCGCGAATCTAAATATTATCTAAATCTGTTTATCTGACTCAGGTATTGTGAGTGTCAGTTTATCCTTCAAATTGTATAAAGCATTCTCTTGAGAAATTTCACAAAAAGGCGAAGCAATATATACTACGGACTTTTGCTGTCACTTTTGGTGACGTTGAACATTAGTTATCAGCTGGACGAGCGCACGAAAAGAAAAAAAAAGAAAACGAAAGTGAAAACAAATATTGAGTTTGAGCCGTAAATTGAATTCCGACGTCGGAAAACCGTGTACACGCTGTCCATTAAATCGTGTCGTCAACCAGTTTTCGACAAAATCGATCAGCTTGTAAAACGTTTGATTCGATAGAGGTGTTTTGTGCTCGGAGGACTCGAAGAACTATCGGGAACATGCACTTGAAGGTGATCGGAAAATAATTTCGTCGTTAATTGAAAAATACAAAGCCGTCGATTCGGTGTTGGCGTAAGTGAACTGATTGATTCGTTAATAATTGTACATATCATAATATCATACTAACTAGATTGCCGACGAAGCGTTAGACGAAGCGTTACACTTACGGAGAACTGCGTTATGCGGTTTTTTATTCTTGATAAACTTGTATTGGTCGAGAGAGAGAAAACCGCGAATAAAAAAATATTTATACGTTTACAAAAGTTCAAAAAGCAAGTTTCCGTGAAACGTAATAATGTGAAGTTTTCCCAACTTATTTTGCCGACTAAAAATAATGCGACGTCATATTTCGGGGCCGACGGACCAACGGTAATTTTTAATAACCCGTCAGTCGTGAGTTGTGGAAAAGCAAGTTCGGGACGACAGATGATACTGAACCGTAAATACGAGGCGCCGGCGTTGTGTACGATTCGATAACGTTTTCGTGCGCCCACTCGACGGTCGCGTGCCCGCACGTAACGACAACGGTGTTTTTATGTAGGCGTACATAATATATTATCTTATTGTATCGGACGCGAAGACACGTTCGATTTGCAAAACGCGTCCCGGGACCTACGTCGGATAATATCGCCGAGTCGCGTGCGCTACTACGATGGACCGAGGTGAAAAAAAGGAGAAAAAGACGAAGAAGACGAAGAAGAAGAAGAAAAAAGAATAGAAATGAAATTTATCGATTCGATAAACGCGAGCTGGTGAATGTTTCATGTCACCCATTTAGGTCCGGCGGCGGCGGTGATGTACGGACACACGTTTCAACCATCGTTACACACGGTATTTCACGTCCGGAAACGTTGAACGTATAGTACACACACACACACACACACACACACACACACACACACACACACACACACACACACACACACACACACACACACTCACACACGCCTACTAGCGTGCGCAGTACACGCACACACCGGGCCGTCATGTCGTGCGACGGCGACGAAATTAAATGCATAATATATGAGCTTAAAAGGCACCATAAACACCCGTCGGCCGGTTCACTTCATTCGACCGAGTACGACAGTAACACAACGACTGCGTTTCTTACGAATTTCGCCCGAGTGTGTGAATACAATATCTCCCTTCCCCCGATCATTACACGGTTTTATCTCCCGAGTAAATCTGTATTATGTGTGTGTGCGTGTGTGTGTGTGTGTGTGTGTGTGTGTGTGTGTGTGTGCGTGTGTGTAAACTACCAACAAAATTGTTTTGTACAACGTTTATACGGTAACGTACGCTGAAATAGTAGCGGCTCGGCGAATTTCATCGTTAATCGATTTCGGTCGGACCGGTGCAGCGGACTGACTTTTAATTTAGTCTACGAGCCGATTTATGGAGCGTTAATACGGCCGGCCGCCGCCGCCGCAACAATAATAACAAACTAAAACAATGAACGAACAGGCGTTTGAATTCGCCGTGCAGTTTTGCGATTTCCGCGTGTTTCGTTCGCCGCGATATTATGATATTTTATTCGCACACAAAACATACGGCACGGTGTTAAAAGTGTTTTATTTTCACCATATCCGATCCGTATGGCCCCTAAAACCCGCGGCACACGGGCGTGACCGTCGTGTGTGCGTACACAAATCACTAGCGTACGTTAAAAATTTTAATTAAAAATCGTGTCCGGCGTCCGTTCGCGTTTTACACTGCGAAATGTAAATATGATTTTTTAAATTTTTTTTTTTTTTTTTTATTTCATGCGCAAACACCTACGTTTCGACAGGACGCACAAACGGACGGGAAAAAAAGGTCGCCAACAGAAAATTTTCTCCAATTTTATCCAAATAACCATAAATTCTGTTTTTTTATCCCATTGTAAAAAAAAATTTGATTTCAATTTAATATTTATGATAACGGTTTTTTTCTCCTCATCAGTGAATAAGGACGTTGAGAACGATAAGACAATAAGAACGTTCTACACGTTCTACTGCATTATCAGTGCCAAGACTTTGCTGAATAAATTATGTTCATACCCCCTTAATATTGAATAATGATGCACATCATATTAAACTACGGACTAAATTGTAACTTAGAATTAATTATCAGTAAAATATTTAAAGATTAAATAATTTATTGTTTAAAGGAGCGGGGGGGCATAGCCCCCAAGGCCCCCACTGCTGGCGGCCTTGAAGGTAGGGACTCGTACCCGCACTTGAAACGCACAGTTCGTATCGTACACCGTGATAGTTTAACGACTCGTCGAGTCGTTGTAGTCGGAAACCGCACGCGAGCTCGACGTTTGAATACGCTCGTTCAATTTGTACAACTCGCGGACTTTCTATATAGAGTGTACCGTACCTTCACGGTCTTATCGCATTGTTTGTGTGTGTCTTTTTTTTTAATATTTCACCATAATTCAATAACAACATTATTCCCGACGCCGTGTTCATTATTCACCATCACGCTGTGCCATTGTTGTCAACTCGAACCGCACAAATACCTTTTTTTCAAAAATCCCAAAATTATATTATCATTGTTTTTATTTTTTTTTTTCAAATGTTTAGCTCATTTTTGTTCTCTCGAACACGAATGTCGTTGTTCATTCGCAAAATTCTGCTGAAGGGTACGGTTTTCTCCAGCTCCTATCTCGCACGTGTCCCTCATATAATTCACTACACTACGGGTCACGCGCAGCGGTTGTGCCTTAGATCACCGTGCAAGTGTTTAACGTTTACCGTGAAAATATAAATAATTTTATTTCGTCGGAGCAGTTACATAATTCCTCACGATGTTCGATGTGACACGTAAATTGCACTACTACATGCCGCCTACATATGAATTCAGATTTCACATATAATACAAAATCAAAAATCAATTCTATAACGTATTGGCTTATCGTCACTTTACAGTCGTAAACAAAAGTCGGTCTCGTATATTATTATCCAAATTGTCTTTTTGAACGATAAGACGGCATTAAATTTAATTATAATGTCTCATACAAATATACGCTACATTAAGCAAATATACATACGTATTTTTGATTTGTACATTTTACTTAGACTCACGAAAAAACAGTCGAAATAGTATACTTTAAATATATTATACTAGTGTTTAACTTGTGGCAGCTAAACACCTCCAGAAATCCGTCTCTGTGCGTTGTGGAGTCGATCGCTACTACTTTAGACACGAACGTTTCGCGGTGTGTGTGTGTGTGTCGGACTACGCGAGAACTAAACCCGTTTGTGAATCTTCACAGACGATAACCGCGTGCACAGGGTGCCTTTTTTTTCGTTTGTTTTCATTTTACTCGCACGAGCACGACATAGGTTGATGTTTGCACGGTTTTCGTATTTTTTATTTTTTTTTTTTATTGATCGAAATTACAACTTCCGCAGCTTAGGCCATTAGTTATATTTTTTTTTTTTTTGGGGGATTTAACTGTGTTGTAATTGTTAGGTTATTTACATATTAAAAAAAGGTTATGTTTGATAATTATTGTTTATTTTTATATCGTTTTGTCCAGTCCGGTGTCCTTGAGGAAGAGGATGAAGTCGTCGGAAATAATTGGTCCTATTGTTTCGTACAAGTTTGGAGGGATATTATATTTGATTTTTTCGGTGGTGTATGAGCGGCATTCTGTTATTATATGTTTAATTGTTAGTTTTTCATTGCATGAGGAGCATAATATTGGTTCTTTGTTGTCCATCAAATGACCATGTGTTAGTCGAGTGTGTCCGATTCTCAATCGGTTAATTATTGAGTTAATTTTTCTCGAAGTGTGAATTTAAGGCCATGGTTCAATATTTTGTTTTATCATATTTAATTTTGTTGTTTGTTTTGTCCAATGGTTTTGCCAGATATTGTGAATTATTATAGCTATGGATTTTTTGATGTCAGAAAATGTTAATTAGGTTTTCGTATTGTTTTAACTCAAAACAACACTACACCGTGCGTATCCGTCACCGCAGTGGCATTTAAATAATATGTCACGTCCTTTTGGCGGCGCGGTTTTCCGCTTTTGTGCGCGACGAAAATCGTTACTTTGTGTTGCGTTCGCTGTGACAACGACGAACACGGACCGCTTTGTGCCGACGCGATTCAAACGTCAAAGGATCACACCTGGTTAGGATGTCGTCAGTCGGTCCGCGTTCACACGATTACGGACGCCGTGTAACGCGTGTACAATTATTATTTTTGTCTTTTGTGTGCGCGCGACGACGCGAACCCGTTTCCCCCGGCGGCGCGGCGTCGCTTCGAAGAGAAACTCGTCAAAAGACCGAGCCGTCGACTCGCCGCCGACTCGCCCCTCCGAGTCGACCATTCTGCAAATTCCGCAATTTTTTCAATAGCCCATTACGGAAAACCCCACGTAAAGCCCGTGCAATTATCGTCGGCGGCGGGGCAAACTTCCGCGACGCCGGACGAACGGGCTGCGACGCCGGACGGGTATGAAATTTCCGTAGAAAAAAAAAATCGACTCGACCCGGTAATCGTAGAGCTTTTACGTGGCGCAGTGCCACTTAATTGAACGGAAAATAAAACGTGTAACGTGCCGGCGAGCGTTAATAGTATTAAGTCCGTACGGGAAACAGTGCGTGAAGCACACGGCGGCTAATTAACGAGAACGTAGAAACGCCGAGTTATGTGCGGAAAAATTATTGTGCGTTTTTACTCGGATCGCGTTACCGAAACCGCCGGTTTTCGACGTCTGTTTTTAAACGAGATTGTGTCGAGCAAAAAAAAAAAAAATCGGCCACCACCACGGTTTTGCGATAACCGATAACAATCCACTTGTAGCACTGTCTTTAGATAAAATTGGCGTTATCGATATTGTTAGATATATATGTTATAATATATAAATATATGATGGTATACGATATTATAAATCGTAGTGGCATGTTAAGTGCACGATACACGATAACATTATATTAAATGACGTCGAGAGATCCCGAAAAGCACTTGACCGCAGTGGTGGATGAAAGAAATTCCTATTGAATCGTCGGGATTCCTAGTAACGGTCGAGAACAATACGATATCCAGTAGTTATCGTTACCTTTGATGTGTTGGCCGACTATAACTACTAGTGAAAATACAAATAAAGGGTGTATAACAAATATAATATCGTAACGGCTGTAGCGGTACAATAGCGCAGAGAAAGATGTAATATAATATAGGTATAAAGTTGTAAATATAATATAGCTTAGATAAAGCATTCACGGTTTGTTCACGTTTTTAGAAAATTCATCGTCTGGTTTCCATTGGCGATTCATAGTCATACCGTATCTATTCGTGGTTTTTGGAGACGCGCAGAACAAGGGTAGAGGTGAAACGTTTATCCTACGATAAAACGTAAATCGTAATACGTAATGACCAGAGCTCGGATTTGTATGTAAATACGTATTTCTACTGTTACTTGATAAATTAATTTTGGTTAACGATAAATTCGTTTCAAGGGATTTTCGGTGAAATAAACTATATTTTATTTTACATATTTTTATGTATTTCATTCTTTAGTTGAAACTTTGGATATTATAGAAGAAACAGAAATAAAAAAAACTTGAAAAAGTACGAGGAAAAATTGGCGAAAATTATAAACACTAAAGTAAAAAATTGTGTACAGAAAAATTCTGATTTTGCACAAAAGAAAATTATCAAAAGTATTCTTACTGGTCGTACTTATGAAGTTTCTTTGGATGTAGAACTCACTCCTTCAGACGCAGTCGAAATGCAATACTGTCCAATAACGTCGGTGGAAGTAAAAAATCGTTTAGTCGGTATAAGGTAGTTTTACGACCAAATCGAAGATATTTTGAATTTGACAATTAAAAAATGCACGTTATCGTCAATTGTGGTCAAGATAATTAATATATGAAAATCGATATTAATATATGAGAATAAATTATATTAGTTAAATAAATATGTTTAGTGTTTTAGCACATATTCATGTACATATTTTGGTTTTATAAATACATATAAATGCGATCCCTAGTAATTATGATAATAATAATAATAATAATAATACATTGTTTATGTGTATCGTACACACATACACACGTGATGTTTCATTATTATAGTGACAGTTACGGTATGGTAGGTTACGGTATGCCGCCGGCAGAGACGATTCGATATGCCTAAGACGAATATGCCCCGTCAACCGGTCCACCATCAGTGGATGTTTTGTTCCTGACCCCACGTCGTATTGCTGGATAGTGTCACAGGTGAACACACTTTAATAACTTCAACAACAGCAACAACAACTTCGAAGACCACGGTACCTCCGATCCACGCCGGCCCCTGGGCACCAGACCTCACGCGGGATTACGGGCCGGCGACCGTTTTCGTTGCGCGTATTTACGCTCCTCTCCGGCCAGTCGAGAATACTCAATATCGTCGTAGTAATAACACCAACATAAATAATCATAATAAAACGATTCGGCATTCCGCGCATAACACCGTCAGAATACTTAATGCCGGATTCAGGTAAACACAACCCCTCCTTTAGTCAGGTGCCATTCAGCCCACCGCAAGAGTCTTCGAGAGTGAGGTCATCGTCGCCACCGTGGTCGTCTTGTAATAACTATTTTCCTCGTCACAACGTTTCCGAAGTTTCACAACAACACCGCATTCCATCGACTACGTGTTAGCGATATCGCGGAATATTCGAAACCATAACAGTTATTCAATTTTGCACCTGAAGTGAGTATGAAATACTCGACTCCTTCATTCTATTGATCATTTTTTTTTTTCAATTTTTATTATGTATAGTAATATATTTTTATTTTTTGATTTATTTATTTATTTATTTTGTTAAAAAATGATTTAAACACTCAATCAATCTTTTTATAGTATACCAAGTATTATAAATATTGTATACATCAATTACGTATATGAAAAAAATAAAAAATTAGATTAGAACTTTGATATAAAACCCGTCAATCTCTTAATACTTAACTAGCATTTTTTTTTCTTATAATCCTCCAGATTCACGGGTTAAGTTATTAAAGTATGCGAATAAGATTTCACTGCATGTTTAGAACTAAAACTATTAACTCAATATCATGTTATGTAAAAATGTTACAAAACGTGATATTGTTTGATTTCTATGTTTAGACCAAGAATGAATACATTTTATTGTAACTTTTTAAGACTGTAAACCAGTATTGATGATAATGTCATAGAAAAATTTAAGAATCTAACATCAATTTTTTTTTTTTTTACCCAAGACTAATTCATTAAATAGAATCTTATGAAAATCTCATTTACAGCTCATTTTACCGTTTCACTTGACTGTTTTGTTGTTTTCAATACGTTTGAAAAAAAATTGGAGAATAGACAAAAAAATATCTCTTCAAATATTACCATCGGGGCATATTTTCTGATCTACAGACAACCTTAACGTGACTTTTGAACGAAAACTTCAACCCAAAAAAGTGGAAAAAATAGTTCTAAAAAAAAAATAAATAAATAAACAAATAAATGCAAAAATAAACGTCATTATAAAACCAATACATTTTTTTACTTCACTCTGAATCGGAAACGGTTCGATGAAACTCGTATGTAGTTGATTTTCCGTCGAAACATTACACCGAGAAACATATTACAGCAAACGTCGATTAATCGATTATATTTACCTATGATTCAGTAGCTTCGGATTTACCAACTACAGTGACGACGGTTTAACAACGGGAGATCGCGCGAGATAGGATCATCACAAATCGTAGCGATCGGTCCGAAACGGCATGAAATATTCGCACCGTTTGTCACGTTGCGATCACGGTGCAGGTATCGCTTGAAAATACAATTCGAACGTTGTTTAAAAACGACATGCAGAGCAGACGTATAGAAATAACATTGTATCGTCTGCAAAAGACAGCATTAATTCGAATGAAAAGTGTCGTTTCGCAAGTACGCACAGCGAAGATGAATTATTCTTATTTTCACCGTCCCGGGCGATTTTTCGCTTATCCCGACGTAATGGCCATGTGAGTGACCTGATTCGCAGAACGGTCGAAAAGTTGTCCGTTTCACGAATAGGACCACGAATGTTCTGTTTGTTTCGTGAATTGACCATTGATTATCATCTTATAAATACGACTCGACACATTTATTTGAACGAATATTTTTACGTGCTTAATATTTCAGGTATAAAAAAATGTGTTTCAACGGGTTATACCACGAGGAGTAAAACTTCCGATGTGAAGCATAGTAGTATGTGAGATCATTATATTTCTCTTTGTTGGAACACGGGATTCGAAAAAATGTCACAAAGTCAAAGGTAAATAAAAAAAAATAAATGACTTTTTTTTTTTGTTAAAATATTTATTGAACATTGTTAATTTGTTAATTAGCTGGGAAAAAAATCGATGCAGGCCTGCCAAAAATAGACTGTTGCATAATTCTGCACGTGACGCCGGACGAACATGAAATAATATTTTTTACAGAAAGGGTCGGTTTCCGGTATAAAATTATGATATTTTTGTTTTTTAATTTATTTTTCAGTACACATATTTTGTTCGTGGAACACAATTTTATAACTATTAAATGTATATTATTTTTTACATTCACTTAGAAAAATATGCGAAAAATTAAAATTTATTAAAAATTTCGTTTCATCGTATTTTGTCAATATTGAAAATATTTGTGTATTACTAGTTTTACTCAACTCATAAAATAAGCAATGCGTCGACCATATTTTGCCCTGCTGAATTTCGTGTTATGAAACTACAAAATGTTCATAAAATCTGTTTTATCAAATAATATTTAGTATTGAGTTATACTTCTAAGACTAACAACGGCTAGTTGATGAAACTAACAGTAATTTTGAAGTTCAATATTCATTAAACGGGCTACTCTTTGCCTCCTCTTTAAATTGGGCCGCTCACTTGGTCATTTTCTGAAAAGGCAAAAACTGCGTATTTTATGAATGGGACAAATACACTTTCAGGTCGTAACATAATATATGTCGTACTTTATTTATATTTGTCGTTCATCGTTTTCGTCTGTACGGGGTCCTGTCAATATTTTTCACGAGATTTCCCCGCACCACATATAGTATCTATAATCAAAACTATTTAAAATTTAAAATTGTAAATCTGGATACTTTTTTCGAATAAATTTGAAACACATTGTTTTTCTATGTACGTCCGTGTTTCATAATGATTGAAAAAAACATATTTTTTCCTTTTATAAACACTCAAAGTTGAAAATTGATGTGAGAAATCGGTTTTCGAAATTTGTTTTCGTGATATTTGTAAATTGTATTAACAATGAATGTTCATTTCTTAATGTCGGGAGTTAAAAATGTTTTTTGGATAACAACTTTAACGTAGAAGACGTGGTATTTTCAAAATTCTGTATTAAACATTCAGAAATAGAAAAAGAGAAAAAATAACTAATTGCTATTGTAAAACTATTGAATTCTCCGTTCCACTGACGATCTAAAATTAGAAATGAGAAACAGATCAAAAGTTATTGCATTTCTCAAATGCATCTGAGGCACACATACATACGACGTATTATTATCATTGCGTGCATTGAATCGGATAAAACAACGGCAAACGTTTTCATTTAAAGTGTTCGTCTCGTCAATAGTTGCACTTCATCCGCAATCCTGTCATTATTGTTCTAACGTACACATATGACGTGAATGACGTGTCTGATATACACGGGTACGATGTACATTGTAAAATCGTGGAAAAATATGACATGCGTAACAAACAATATGGCAGTACTCATCAAATTAAACTCCCCCAATTGTAATTTAAAAATGTATTAAATATTTCATAAAACCATAGAATTTACACAGTGATTGCGCGCGCGCATATGTGTGTGTGTGTGTGTGTGTG
Source organism: Therioaphis trifolii (assembly GCA_027580255.1). Taxonomy (NCBI): domain Eukaryota; kingdom Metazoa; phylum Arthropoda; class Insecta; order Hemiptera; family Aphididae; genus Therioaphis; species Therioaphis trifolii. Next base: position 21,987,935 of record CM050405.1, on the reverse strand, counting down.
TGTGTGTGTGTGTGTGTGTGTGTGTGTGTGTGTGTGCATGTGTAAGTGTGTGTGTGCATACGTGTAATTGATACGTGTGGTGTAAACATAGTCTTTTTTCAGTACACATTAACCACCGACAACACCTCAATTTAATAACGGGTAATTAAAAACAAAAAAAAAAACAAATTATTTATGCATTTTGTGTTATATTGTTCACATTAATTGTGTTATTTTCTCAACGTTAACGTATTTATTATCTCGAGGGGATAAACAAAAAGACACGGAATGTAAACATTTTTACGACCTTTTTATTTTTACGGATTCAAAACAGGTGAATAAAAAAACAAAAACATTAAACAAAAGCGAGAATTATACACACATTCATTTATATACCTACATGTTTAAAAAAGAAAACAACTTTGAACAATAGTTTTTTTATGAAAATTATTTAGTGCAATATGCCTTAGAGAAAATTATCGAAAAAAAAAACATTCAAGTCAGCACGCTAGGAAAACGCCTATGAAGTGCACGAGAGTTACCAATGAGTAAATGTGAGTTACGTATAAACTCTTCATCTTCGTATCGTGGATCAAAAAAAAAAAAAATTTAATCCTAAACGGAACGACTGGAGTAGATCGATTTTTATACTGTTAAAATTCAGTTTTTCTCAGTATTAACCGTCGTAACCGTGTCTCTTGAAACCAAAAGACTCTATACGACACGGTCTAATAATACGAACTTTATTGATTGAAGCCACCGACTTTTACTATGCAATCACTATAAACATCAATGTAGTGTAAATAATTCCGCTCCAACGGTCGTTTGCGATTTGGTTTTTCATCGTGGCCGTCGACGTCTTTGAAATATACCTACTGCAACGGCCGATAACAAACGCGTGCGTTACGGGCTTAAAAAATACGGGTCGTAAATTTCTCGGAAATCCCAGGTCGAAACGTTACAAGGAAACGTGGCAAAAATGAAAATATTAATTTATCGTATAATACGTATTAAATACAATATATATATATATATATATATATATATATATATATATATATATATATATATATATATATATATATTACGCTCGGAGAACGACGCGCGACGATAGCGCAGTTATTAATATTGGTTTAGTCAATATTAATCGTGGTCGCCGTTTCGTTTTCGGTATATATGATACATTACATTCGTGAGTTTTGATAAATATATATTTGTGTGTGTGTGTGTGTGGGTAGGTCTGGGTGTGTGAATGCGCACATCCGACAGCACCGGCGATGACGGCAGCGGTGGTGGCGGAAACGCTGGCCTTTAACCCGTTGCCGTGGGAATGCTCTTACGGCTGGATGCTGGGGCTGCTATTGCCGCCGTGATACCGCCGAGAAATGAGGTGGAAAAAATCATTGGACCACGAGTAACGCTCTGAGTAATTCATGAGCCACCTCATACCACCGCTACCGACTCGGACTCGAGTCTAAGGCCCGACCGCGTGATCACCACCACCACCACCACCACCACCACCGCCGCCGCCAGCATCGCACTAAATACGAACTTTTATTTTTTTATTTATATTACCTATTTCGATTTTTTTTTACTTTTTATTTTTAGGGGTCGAAACGGTTTTTTTCGTCGCCAGAAACAACTCCGGTGTACCTACGCGTTGGACACGCGGATAAATCGTACGAGTGTGTGTTCGTGTGCGCACGGATTTTCGTCGACGACCGTGTACCGAACGAAATGAATATTCGAAAAACCGTACGTCCGCTTTATTTCTCGGAGCCGCTGTAGAAAGAATCGAGGAAAAATACTTTGATCACTATCTTTAAAACGACGATGGCACGACGGTTTTGACGACTAACGTCGTTCGGTTTTCTTTTTCACGAGCGATCGTCGGAATCTCGGGTAAAGTTTCGGAGGAAACCGCGCTAGCCCCCCGTACACACGAAAGTTTTATACGACTCGGTGTCGCGGCCGAAACGATCGGTGAATTCGAATTTGTCGCTATTGCGACGTGCTCGGCGAGGCGGACAGCCCTCGCGTGGGCCGTAAAACACGGGATCGGGCGGGGGGCGGGGGAAGCTGTGGTCGGGTCGTTGATTAGCAGCTGGACCATAGCTGATGCGTTCGGGCGAGAAAACGAGTACCTGTTAGTGGTGCCTTCCGTTTAAATGTCGTCATCCGACACGGCGGACGGGACTCGGAAAATAAATAATTTGGGACCGGGTATACGTTCGTGATGATTTCGAACGCGAAACTAACATCGTTATTCAACGGCGTCGAAGCTATCGCGGCAATCGTGGACGAATTCGCGGACGACGACTGTCGTAGTAGTGACAACTATATATTACTGTCACGACGCGTTTTAAAACAGAACGAATAACGTTTACGGGACGTTTATATTTTGCACCGGCGCGGTGGTTAGTACAAACATATTTCGGACTCGGGGAACGTAATATGTTTTAAAGAAATCGTAATAGTACTTATAAGTTATAAGTTTATGAAAAAAAAAATAGAATTCAAATTAATAGTACACAATTACATATTGTAGACAATAGATTTGGTTTCGTTTGTAATTAAATTAACTATTTACAATCTTAAAACTCCAGTTTTCAGTGATATTATCACGATATTGAAAGGTATCGCTCATACATCAGTCATACTAGCGATTCACAAATTGGGGGTCGCTAACAATCGTTTTTAGATCACCAAATAACTGATGAGGTATTTTTGTAAATATCATCATAATAACCATGGTTGATGATTACAATTAATGAAATATGTTTGGGTTTACCGATAAAAACATTATAGATTGCATTAAAAGGGATCGCGGCCTCAAAAACATTCAGAACCACTGGGTTAAACATCATGTCTGTAGCTTATATGCCGATTATAATTATTTGAGAAAATCGATTCCACGTCAGCTGTTATCCAAATATATATATCGAATACTTATGATAAATCCGAATTTTGTATTAGATTATAAATTCGTTTTAATTATTAAAAAATTAAAAATTAATTAATTACTGAAAAGCATTTGAATGCGCATTTTTATTCGTTACTCGAAATTATTCGGTATTTGACTTTATGTTCCTTCCCCTCATTTTCATTTTAATTCTTAATACGTATCTCAAACGCGAGGAGGGTGGAAAAAAAACGAAAACAACGTATTTTATTAACTCGACGAATAATAATATTTAAATACCGACAGTTATGAATATAATTTGCTTTTCCATTTCTATTTTTTTTTCTTTTCTAATTATTATATCAACCGAAAAACACAGGGTATAATATAATATCGTGTTAAACGCTATACGGTAATTAAATCCACTGTTTATTCACGAACATAATTAACACTGTTTTTATCATTATCGAAGGGTGCGGTCGGTAAAAGTGACTTGTTAGGTAAAAAAAAAAAAATAAAAAAATAAAAAAAAAATATTATTTCCGCGTGAGGAAATGAACAAGGTCTGTTGTTGTGCACTAGTGTGTGTGTGTGTGTGTGTGTGTGCATGTTTCGAACGGAAATTATAATAATATAATCTGACGCCAACCGACCGAGATTTAATAAACGGAACGTGCGCGTGTGGTAGGTATGTTATATATATATTTATATTATAAATGATAGTATATATGTGTGTGTGTGTGTGTGTGTGTGTGTGTGTGTGTGTGTGTGTGTGTATGCGCACTCCAGACTGCACTGTAGTTTTTACGGTCTAACGGATTCCACAGACGGCGTTCGATTGCCGTGCGCGTACAACAATAATCCAATCACACGGGTGACGACGGTCGCGCGGGTGTGTACCGCAGGGTATGCAAGAATCGCGTTTGTATCTCTGTTCAAGACTTGAATGAAAAAAAAAACACGAATTGTAGTAATAAAAAAACCTATCGACTGTTACCATCGGCGCGTGGTTATGTCATTATTGTTAATATTTGTATGTGTATCTATAATACGTCGCGGGTATTTTTCCCGCCACCTTTTGTGGACGATTTCGATAAAACGAGATGTCGGGCGCGCCACACGGAAATATAATAATAATAATAATAATAATAACAATACCACGCGGCCGGACGGTTCGGACTTTCTGCGAGACGCGTATCCGCCGCCGCTTCTTCCGTTCCCGTTTCCGCACTAGGTCGGCGGCGGGTGTGTTCTCGCAGACCGCAACGGTCACCCGAACCCGGTGACGTCGACGTGGATAAATACGTATACATTATGATTTTCACGGCGCACGTCATGCACTCGTTTACATAACGTCGATTGCGCTCCGAGATCGACCGAATCGGACCGCTGGGAAATCGAACGGTTGCCCGGCACGGCGACCCCCTACCGAGGATCCGGTGCGCGTTTACGAGATACCGGGCAGACAAGAGAAGGTATAAACGTGACGTTTGGGTCACGTTACCATTTCGATAATATGAGAAAAAATGAAAAACGTGAAAACGAGTCGTACGTGATTTAATTAAAGATTCGTATTGAGCAATGAACATAAATCAATACTTATTTGATAGATATTTAATGACGATTAATGACAAACCGCAGAAAAATCTGTTCGTTTTACAATCGTTTTTGTCGTCATTCGGCAGGGACATTTAATTTTTTTAGTTTCAAACGTAAAATGTTGACAAAAAAGGGTGATAACCGAAACGGGTCGAGTCTGATTAAGACCAAGGAGCATGTACTAGTTTCCATTAAAATTACCCTTATTATTCCTGGTTTTCCCTAAACTACATAGAGCAAATGCATCAGTTTTCATTAACCAAATGTTTCAGTTCTCCTCAATATAAACGCATGGATACAATATTTTTTTTTTTAATGCATATAATTACAAGTATTTCAAATAATAGCTGATAAAAATCAAAAAAATATTAAGTTTAAAAAATATTTTTGTTATGATGGTTTACGGATTTAACAAAATCTAATACAGTTATTTGTTTACTTTTTTTCATTCAAGTGTACACTACTCATGGCAACTTGTATTCACTTGTTTGAACTTTTGCAAAAAAAATTATAAAATGAAAACATTCAGATGTTTGTGAAATTATCTTTGTTGGAATAATAATCTTTTTACAGATTTCATAATCTTATACGTCGAGGGCAACTGGTGCGTGTTTTAAATGTCAAAAACAGTCGTTGAAAGCAACAAGTCAACATCCAGTCAAAGGCCACCATGATGATAATATAGGTTATCTATTTTACTACCACGACCACTCGAAACAAATTAAAAATGAGTTATTTACATCGACGTTTTCCTTTCAAAACGGTATCTTTTCAAGTGCGTAGCAAAAAAAAAAAAAAAATGTTCTATTATCGATCTCTACCACGGTCATATTTTGTTAAGGCGCCACATACACGACGTTTATTCACTACGTACGTTCAATGCGAAAATCGAACAATAATTTGTTGTTGCGTTATAACGGCAGTAACAGTTTCAAAACGCACACCGTACGGTGTATAGCCATAACACGCTTGTACCAGAACCGTACGCGTGACTGATCTGTTTCACGTTTTATAACCTGCGGGTTCAGATATTCACGGTGGGAGAGCGGCGAAGGCGATCGTCTCGCCGTGAGTTCTATCGAAATCGTCACTGGAAACGCATATAAACGTTAAACGTTTTAACGAGCGACTGTGACATGAGATTTAAAATAAACTGCAGTCGGATTATATCATGCGTTTGAAAACGAGAACCGAAAACGAAAAAGGCGTGTGAAAAAAGTGAAAATCCAAAGAGTGTTCTATCCGTGTCGAGTTGGAAAAAAAACCAAAGTTCCGGATCCGCCACGTCGGTTTATCTAGCCGAGCATAACACTCGATCGGTCGGTTTTTGCGACCTTATATTACGCGCAAAAAGAAAAACCAGATATAAATATCCAAGTAACGAACTCGAACACATGATAACCAAATTCGTAACCACAATAGTACGACATCAATTTTTATTATATGTACAGTTTCGAGAAATATTATTTTTATCGATCGAATTTAGAGTAAAAATCGTTCAAATCGTCGTATTAAAAAGAGTTGTCGAGCGAAAATTTAATTTCAAAACGAGTTAGGTTACAGTTGATTTACAAGGTGAGCTGACGGTTTATTACAAATACAGTAGAAGCCGCTTATTAAAAACACGGATAATTATACAATCGCGTTATTGAAACAAAAAGTCCCGAGACGGACCGGACGTATATTAGTACGTTGAAAACAAATCGGATTATTGAAACATCACATCGGTTATTTGAAACAAATTCAGGCACATTGTAGAAGTTTTTAGGCAATTGTAGAAGCTCTAAATGTCCTCAGAATATTTCTGTCAATTCTGACAATTATTGTCGTCCGGATATCGTGTGTATGAAATAGGTTTTGCACAGCATTACTCGTATGAAAATACGGTCATGGAGTTACTCGACGCAAAAAAAACAAACTAAGATAGATGGAAATTTTAAATAATATAGTAAAATATATACATTTGAACATACTTTTTTAAACTATACAATGTATACAATATACATAGATAAATATACATAAATACATATATTTTTCACGTATTTTTCATTTTTTCATATTAGGTACAAATCAAACCAATCGCTTATTAAAAACAATCGGCTAATTGACATATTTTACCTTGGTCCCAAAGTGTTTCTAATAAGCGGCTTCTACTGTAATTGTATTATTATTCACTCGAAATATAGTTCGACTGAATGTAAATTATAATGTAAAAAATAAACGTAGATTGCAGAATACGTATAAATGATTGCTGTCCGGCCAAAAACCGACTCTTTGGAGCGATCGACCACAACGACCCGGCGTTGAAAACGATATACGAATGAAAAAAAACCAAAAAAACAAAAAACGCTTCACTCACCTGCTCGGACTTGGACGGTCCGCGAGAGTATGGTGCCGGCCCGGCTGTGCGCCACGCACCTGTACGCGGCCGAGTGCACGTCCGGCGAGTACTGGTGTTCGGCGAACGGCGAGAACACCAGCGTGCCGTTGTCGTCCACGTGCATCAGGTCCCGGACGTCGCGGACGGTCGACCCGTCGCGCACCATCTGCCAGCGGACCAGCGGCCGCGGCGTGCCCTCCGCGGCGCACTCCACGCGGGCCCCGGTGGCGTTCGAGAAGAACACCGACACGGGAGGCTCGACCACGAAACGCGGCCCGTGCTCCTCTCCACCGTACGCGAACGCTGCGAACAGAGAAAACGGAGGTGAACATTTCAAGTATTGTCTTTGACACAACCAAAAAAAGAAATTCAAAAAAATATTCGCGTCCATGACAAAATCCTGTAGTCGACGTCACGGTTTATTGTGATCTACGGCGGCCGTGTATACGATTTGTATACAGGGTGCTTCACGATCTCAGTCGCGTGCCCTGTTGTCCTGACGGACATCCGCTCAAAACGCTTTTGTCTGCGTTTTTATTCCGGTCTTATTAGTACGTGTGCATATGTGTTTGTGTGTAAGAAAGTTAAAAAAAAACATAAGTTAAAGAAGTACAAAAAAAGTACAAAAAGAAAGCGTTGGAATTGTTTTTTTTTTTTTTAACCAGGTAAGTACGTATTATATTTTATACTTATATTTTTTTTAATATTCAATATTAATATATACTTAGTAAAAGTGATATATTAGCATTGTAACTGTTGTAGAAATGTGGGATAATTAACACGTGTACATATAACTAATGTTGCACAGTGTTTGTATTTAAAACGACTAAAAATTAACGAAGAAAACCTCTGTGATAAATATTATTTTAAATAAATATATTACCTAACTGTTTCAGTCTTATTGTTTATTTTTGCATGTGGTCACCCAATTTCGATCTTGGTCGTAACGTCGTCATCGGTATGGACCACGGTAAACGCGTCCGTGCGTTATCAAGCTCATAAGGCCATACATTCACGGTAGGCCAAGCCCAGGAGCGTTTTTAACGTGTTTAATTTAAACCGATTTAAACCTTTTTTGGAATATATATCTGAGAAAGTTAATATTTTGAAACTAAAAAAAAAAATAATAATAATAATAATAACGCTTCAACAAAAACGTTTCTTCTCGCTCAGATTCCGGGCCAGCATAGTGTTGGACCGTAGGCGATCGGTTCTCCGCTAATTCGACTGTGATCAGACCCCGCGGCGCGACAGCGTACGACCACGGTGTGTACGTGCACTCGATAATATCGCATGAGTTATGGACCGTTTGGAATATTATATCGCAGCGGGCGAGGACGCGTCGTGATCGTTATTGTTTCTCAACCCCTGTGCTCGTGAAAGACGGCCGTGTTAACGGGACTAATCGAAAAACGCGACTCGCGCACGGTTCGCGAAAAACAATAACGTCGCGTCGACCGGCATTTTAATAAAACCAACCGATAATATTACAGTCTATAACGCACGGGAAACACGCAGTTATTGGTCTGGTCGGACGTCTCTTTCCTCTACCGAGTGTCGTAGTAACGCCATTTCGTTTCGACACGACTGCAATTCACACCGGCGCGGCAGCACTCGTTGTTCACGCCACACGATCGTAATGGCGTTTATCGACGCCGCGGCGTGTTACTAGCAGATCGACGACTGATAAAACGATCGAATCGTCGATATTCAGCCGGCCGTGGCGTATTACGCGGTCGAAATCGATTTATACCGTTTCGTATATTTTCGATAACCGTGCACAGCCGAGCGTGAAAATCGGAAACGTTTCAACGGTAATGAAAATCAAACCGACAGTATGCGCAAAAACAGTCCCGTTCACTCGGCGCATACGCTTTTCTTCGCCGAAATGAAATATTATGTCGTGAACAGAGTTAAATATACTCGCCCGAATCTCCGGGCACGTGAATCATATTAGTGGCGCACCGACAATATGTGGATCGGAACGAAAAACGATTTGGTCTTACAGCTACGGGTGCCGAGCTGGGTGGTCTGCGAGTAAAAGTTCCGCGATACGTCAAAAACCGCAGAACGAGATCGATGGATCAGTCGCGTAATCCGTACGTCAGTTTGGGCTCACGGGTCCCACGACCGTAATGATGTTTCCGATTTGATTCGTCCGTCGGAATAATATGAAATAAACAATAAGGTCGTGTCCCTTGTTGGTGTGATACGGCGACGACGTACATCAGGGGCGTATTTAGACATTTATATTTAGTGGGGGGCTGTGGTATTTTCTCCTACTGAAACTCTCCAATTCAGCCTATTAAACCGAACTCATAGGTATACTGGTTACGATCAAAATCGTCGGACACATTACATGAATAACTTGTTCGTTGTTACTAATAATTTTTTATAAAATTATATTGAACTTTTACGATTTACATCTGATAGGACATGATAAGCAGATTTCATAAACAATTCCTGGAATTTTGGGGGGAACTAAATTCCCCTCAACCCCCCTCCATAAATACGTTCCTGACCTGCATAACGGTTTTTGATTCTTTTAGCAAAACGCGCGGCCGGATCGTCGTCAAAACTTACGAGTTTTTACCAAACTGGGTGATGCGCACGTACCAGTACGCAAATTGTGGATTCGACCGTCAAACTTTGTTGTTACACACACACACACACACACACGTCATGGAAAATCGTTCGGCTTTGTGCGGCTCGACCCACTGCTTTGGCCGAAACGAGAAGAGCAGCAGTAGGATGGATCGGGTGGGGCGTGGACGGCGGGTGTGTGTGAGTGTGTGTGTGTGTGTGTGTGTGTGTGTGAGATATTTATTATTACCACTGTTATCGTTGTTGTTATTATCGTATTACCGTCATACTCGTGTAGGCACGCCCGCGGCATAGGAATTCTCGCGGCAATCGTCCGGAGAACGGGCACGGCAGAAAGAGCGGGTGTAACGACAACACGAAACTGTGCGGTCATACCGTGTCTACGGTCGGCCATGCCGTTGCGGCCGGTCTGAAATCCGCAGCGGGATCAAACGATTTTTATTACGTCGCACTTGAACCGAACGGAAGCTCCGGTGACCTTTTCGCGTGCCGATCGGCATATCTGCCGGCCCTCCCTCTCCACCTCCTTTCCATACGCCGTCGGAAAACGGTATTATTTTTAGCGACGTCCGAAAAATCGGCGGACCGTTACGGTTCGGATTCGCGGTCGCCGATCGATAGACATTTTGTTTTTTTGCATTTCGACTAATTTATGTAATGTTTTCGCGACCCGACGAGTACCGTAAAATATATTGTTGTGATATCGAAAAGTTATTTCTTCTAACCGCGTCGCGAGAATTCGTTTTTTTTTTTTTCATTCACGAGAATTATTCTCCATGGCCGAGTAGGTTTTTTCATGCGAAACGGGCATTTTTCAAACGGGTACGAGATCACCTCATCTGGAATGAGTTAAACCCAACGACAGCAGCAGTATATTATATTCCCTTTTGTATATAAAAGATAATACGAACAGTTATCTTTAGGCAAAGTTGAATAAATCGCCATGATTTTTCGTATTTACGGATTTATATAAGTACGATTGCTATTATTCCGTCAGAGCGACATAACGAAATTGAGTTTTTATATATTCCGAAACAAGACGCATAAAACTCTGCGTACTCATAATGGTTTTTTAATATCAGGTGGCAAATAATAATCGGCAACCTTGATTCTGTAATAATTACTCTGTAAAGACACTCAATCATATGTGATTTCTAGATTTTCTTCCGAAACTACAGGAAATGTTGACATCTGCATTAAGGAAAACGTAGGATTTTCAATTTCCCGAGAACACGTGCTGCGTGTAACTTTTTGAGCATTTTTAGAGGAATAATGTAATATTAATACTGTGTGTTGACATTCAGATTATTAGAATGGTTTTAGGACGATACCTCAACTCGGATAAATAAGATTTACGCCACTCGATTTTCCAGCGCATGATATTCACCGATAGGTACGTGTTATTATTATTATTATTTCAGCACAGCCGTCTAAGATGGATTTTCAGAAGATTGCCAATGATACACGCATATTCATTATAAATTATATTTAGATCCATATAATACATACACCGAACAACGAAACAGTCTACACTATAATACATTTACGCTGGTGTGTGTGTGTGTGTGTGTGTGTGTGTGTGTGTGTGTGTGTGTGTGTGTGTGTGTGTGTGTGTGTTCGGGTCTGCTTATGCTTATGCGTATGATAATTATTATTGTAGTAACAGTATTACGTGAAACGGGTGAACGATCGAATTATTACAATATCGTGCTATAAAATCTACTACGGGAGACGACCACCGTGACGAGATTAATATAATAACAATAACAATAATAGTAATTATAATTCATCGATCTTCGAGCACAGCGCCGCTTCAAAAGCCTAACCGCATACCGTGTGGTCCGGGTGGAACATGCGCCATGATTATATACACTGTTTACACACATCGATCCCTTATGCGCACTGCGATAATTTTCGAAATTATCGTTGTGTACACAACTCTTAAAACTATGTTTTTTTAAGTATAAACGTAATAGGTCATTGTTATTTTTAACGTAATGACTTTCTTCTTGTATTTTATTTTAGCGAAAACTCTCGTTTCGTTGAAATTTTATACTCCAGAACAGAATACATGTGTTTTTTAACGTCCGTATATATATACTTGCTGAGTATTAAACCAATATTAGTTTATTATTTATAAGCGTTTTAAGTTTACGCCAGTCGAGAGTACCAGTAGCGGAGTAAAATTTCACGAGGTGTAAAATTATTTTCCCGTCGTATCGCACTCGTCTCGTCTGAAGTTTAAATGTTAATAAACAATATCCGCGATATTTACTCGTCGACGTTTCCTGAAGAGTGTTCCGTTTTAAAAAATTTAAAAATAAAGTCCGACGTTAAAAAAAACTATGCTACGCCTAAAACATAGCAGCGATGAAAAATAACGGGTTTTACCCTGTCCCTCCCCTAACCTAACCACTCCCGAAACGCAGTAACGTTATATTTTATACGACCACCACTCTTATGTGTTATACATGAGTATGTTTTATGAAATTTTAAACCCTTGAACGTTGATTGGCCTATAAAAGTCTGTCGTGGATGCCCCGCGGTAGTTTTAACAACGCGTGCGAAGTTGCCGAAATAACACATATTGTAATGCCTACGTCTGACATGAGAGCCAAAAGTTCCGCTTTTTTTAAATATTTTAAAAACAATACCTAAAAACGACGAATTACTTCATACCTTAGGTATTTTTTAACCCTTAGATTGGATACTCGAGGTGCACGTATTGAGTTTTGAACAAATATAATTTCTTCAACGAAACGATGCTGAGTGGACTTTCAATATAGTTGACACGATTACAGTGTCAGTTTTATGAATAAATCGTAGAGATAAAAAACTTAAGAGGTGGACGTACTTCGTACGCTTCATGCGTTGTTCTTCACTACTCCTACAATGACGATGAGTGTTGGATTAAAAAAAATATAATAAATAAAAACGATTGAATATTTCTTTGATTTAAAGATTCTGAGCAGAGCTTCATAAAATATACGTGATGATGTAACGATTGTTTTTATATTTTAGCATTTGAAGTCTAATTGTCGATTTTTTTTTTTATGTAACCCGTAAAAAAATGTCTTGTTTGACTAAGGAAAATGTTTCATGAAAATGTTTCATGAAAAAATTCAAAACACTGTGTTTTATCAGTGTCCCAAGTCGTATAATGATTCAATTGTCCAATAACACGCAATGTACATTTTTAAAGTTAAAAATTGATGTAAAAATTATATTCCGTAAAAACCTTCTAATAATTTATTTGAACACTTGTCGAAACGCAAAAAAAAAAATTCCTGTTAAAACGGACCATGCTTTAAAATTTTCATTTGACAAAATCAATCGCCTACCATGCCGTATGAATCAAACGGAAAGTTTTCAAACGAATAATCATAAACGTTCGTCGACGGCACCGACGACGCGACGCTATACGGCCGTGCCGTAACAATGCGATCGTCGTCGTCACGGCGCGCGAGACGACAATACGCGAGTGTTAGGACATTTTTGACGAAACCGAGGTGAATCCGGGGGCCGCGGAATAGAATGAGGGCGCCAAACATTCCTTTCGCTTTAGACTGTTTTCGTCCGCGAACGCCCGTTTTGAACTAACCTAACGCCGCTGCCGCCGCTGCGAAAACTTAAACACACCGCAGGGACTGTTGCTGCGCCCGCACGTTTACACCGAGCCGAACGTTCACGTATATTATAATACATTAAATATTCACACGATTTTAATACGCCCCGTAAACGCATTATACACACACACACACACACACGACGAAAACGCAATAATAGTATTTGTAGTAGTAGTAGTAGTAGTAGTAGTTATGTCGTGTATATTCCGTACGACACGCGTCGGTCGCATGCCGCAGACGATCTTTCGCATTACGTGCGCCGCACGTGTAATCGCGTACGTATTATAATAATATAATAATATTACGTTATTACTTCATTTACACCATTGATTATTTACAAACGAGGATAAGTTACGGTTATTATTTTATGTTTTTTTTTTTAACGGCTTTTTTCTAAAAAAAAAAAAATACGCTTTGTGGCTTAAGATACAGACAAAAGTGATACAAAAGTGTACACACTTTTGAACGAATCGAGTCGAACGCGTACGGTAATATTATTTTCATGCCTTATATCACGATAGTTCAGGTGTTTTACGATTGAATTCGATCGAGTTGAAACTCTTAAAATACCACCGACGTACAAAATCATAATATTACGTTTGGGAAAATCAATAATTTTTTCGGCCAATATATTTTATCGTTGAAATTTGTACGGCCGGGCATCGTACATTTCACGAGATGTCGATTTCATTTTATAATACCTAAGTGAAAAAGCACGGATACCCACAGCAATCCCTGCAGTTAGTCCACCGCAAACGTTATTCGCTTCGTAAATCTACAATTATTAGTTGACACCAATTTTAATTTGAATTTCAAATGAAAAACAATTCAATTTTACGAATGGTACAAAATAAAACCGTGAAGAACTCTCGTGATACCCAGCCAAGTAAATATATTTTATTTATTTATTTTTTTTGATGACGCCCAAACAGGCAATGATTTAAATACAATTATTGAGTTGAACATATTACATAATACATATATAGAGAATAACAGTTGAATTACAACAAAAACATAATATAAGAACGATCGTTACTTTAAAAAGATATTTAAATAGGTTATTTTTTGAAAAAGTTGGTCAGAACCAAGCTTGTTTAGATCACCAAACATGCGATGAAGAGGATTGTTTTGTCCATAAAAGGCGCGATGAGATGGTAAATGAAAGAGGCAGTGGTTTCTTGTGCTGTGTGAGGGATATATATATATATTTATATAATGGCGCGTATGAGAATATGATGACTCGACGTGCATTTTTAACGAAATATATTTTTGCCTTAGACTATGGGGACACACAATATAGCGTTTATCGTTCACTTATCCACTTAGGTCATACAACGCGTTATTGTTTTTACCGTTCCCTGCGCTCCGCCCCGTTTTCTCGTCTCGTCGTGATGTCGGTCAGATAATTTATGTTTTACGGGCGTCGGTCGCGTTCCGTCGTTAACTCATAACACCACGTCCGTAAAATCGCCCGCCCGTCGTCGTCTTCGTTTCGACGTCGTAATTAACGCGTCTCGTGTTGCGCGCGCGTGAAATCCCGTCCGTGTGGATCGACGTGACCGTGTGCACGCCTCCGGGCAACACCGAACACCGGCCGTACCCGTACGCGCGTAGTCGATTCACGACCCTCGTCCTACAGATCGTTTATGACACCTACGATCAAGGTTGTCTGTACACGCGGTCTCCAGAGGCGACGGAATGAGCAACATTAATACACTAATGACAACAGATGTAGGGTTATCGTCACGGGATTCGGACGATCGACCGTCAACCACGACGACAAATCAATTCGGTCCGGAGTGTTTGATGTGTGTGTGTGTGTGTGTATGTGTGTGTTGTGTGTGTGTGTGTGTGTGTGTGTGTGTGTGTGTGTGTGTGTGTGTGTGTGTGTGTGTGTGTGTGTGTAAGTGTGTAAGTGTGTAAGTGTGTGCATGAATGGAAGTTCTCACGGGGAGGGGATAGACGCCGCCATGAAATTTGTTTTATTCTTAAATATAAGTACTGATGGAGGCGTTTTTGTGGTAAACTGATATTTGAGTATTTTGTATGAATAATACAATTTTAATCGATAAAAAAAAATATGGGTCAATTATTTGGAACCCACTTCAATCTACCTTTATATTGTTAAAATAGAACGTATTCAAAACCAGCTACTTCGAGTATTAGCATCGTATAAAACCATCAAAATAGGTACTTTCCTCGAACAGTAGTTAGCAACTGATTTTAATATCGAGTCACTTGTTTGATTTCTTCGATGATACTTCAACCAAGTGAAAGTCTTTAGTTTAAAATGCCTACTTGTAACATATTATATTCTTCGGGGAAACAAATACGGATAATATTTTTAATTTTTTCAATGCCATCAAACTTGTAAATCAACTGTAATTAATCAATTAAAATAAGTAAGCATACGTCATATTTATATATTTTATACGTCATGTAAATTAACTAAAATATTACTCTAAACACCTAACATTAACTATTACACCTTTAATATTATATAATATTTTTCACTAAAAAAAAAAAAATGCACAACGCTAAATCTACGTAAATCTTATAAATCTTATCAGGCTAATGATCTGTGAAATCGAAGCCTTATGCTTAAATATAATATAATCTGATAATCATCTGCGTTTATACAATAATTACGATAACTGGGGGGGGCCCCGTATGTTTTATGACAGTTCAATTCGTTCATAGAAATACTAAATAAATAGGTACCTACATTAAAATGTGGAAGGAGGTGCATTGGAATAGGCCCCCACAGCTCGATTCGCAATACATTTTCATATCCCTCCATGCAAAAAACCCCGATATCCCACTGTGTGTGTGTGTGTGTGTGTGTGTGTGTGTGTGTGTGTGTGTGTGTGTGTGTGTGTGTGTGTACACGCGCACGAAATAAATATGGATAAAGACGACGATATTCCATATCATGACTCGATATAAATGCGATCGACCCGGTAAAAATGTCGTCAAACTGCCGTCTCGAGGTCCCCGGCGACGTATCACGCCAAAACGAAACGACGCGGATGTTCTGTTAGGCGTCTAATAGTGAATCGTCGTGATGTTTTATCGGAGCCGCGGCGTTGAGGCGACAGACTCCACCGCGCCGCCGCCACCGCCGCACATAACGCATAATCGATATCCACAGTATCGTCCGTCCGGCATGGCGCGCGATTTTTTTTATTTCGCCGCCGTTGTACGAGTGACGTACGGCGAGTGTGGCGTTTTTTTTTTTCGTTAAAAAAAAAAAAAACCTGCGGCCTCCGAGAGTAGACTGGTAACTCCATTACGCCACCGTCGCGGCCGCTTCAAATCGGCGAATCCCCGCGGGACACAGCCGCCGCCGACGCCGCCGCCGCCGTGCCTGTCGCTGGTGCATTACGGTAATAACGTTATGTCCGACAGATCCTGATTTATAATTTTCGAAGCCCGGCACGAGTCGGACGAATCGACCGGCGATAATAGAGAAAAATACATTTTAAATCAAACGATAATGTCCGCGAATAAAACGACGGTTCGACAATGTACCGTATCGCATCAAAACATATGTGCGAAAATCGTCCGACGTCTTTTACGATTTTTTCCAAGCCTCGCCGTGGCTTTTTGTTCGGACAACGAGTCTGGGGCTTTTTCGAAACCGATTCTAATCATGGCCTTATTTCAAAAAAAAAAAAAACTCAATTCGATTCCATCATACGGGTGGGCCCCACCCTCGGACCACGTGGGCCCTGGAAAAATATCCGTGATCCCCTCCAGTGGCTTCATTTCAGTTTTTTCTAGACTAGGGTGACAATTTACTGATAAGCCGACTGAAATTCTTTTTTTTTGCCGACTGAAATGTACTATACAACTATTCAATTATGTTCATGAGGGGTGAAAAAGTATTATTCAAAATTGTCATTCGTATTCGTCGTAATATGACGACTCCGATTATTCGGCTGCACTAAAATAGATGGAATAATATTTATTATTTAATCAATGTTTGTATACAAATTGATAATAATATGAAAATATCTTTTCTCATAGATGGAATCGTAATGACTATAATATTTATAGACTAAACTAGTCCACTAAGGTGTTAGTCTAAAAATAATGACGTTTTGTACTTAGTACAGTGTATCGATTTAGCATTTGGATTTGTCAATATGTGAGCGCCCGTCTCTCGTTATCTCAATTTTATCATTTAAATATAGTCAATAATTGTATTCATAATTTATTTTCTACAGGCTTAATGGTTTTATTATTATTATTATTATCATTATTATTATTATATTTTTTGTATTTTTTATATTTTTCCTATGTACCAACTTGAGAGACTGAGCAGCTAAACATTAGACCAGGGGTCGGCAAGTGATTTCTACTGGAGTCCGGAAAACTAAAATAATGCGTAAACGAGGTCCGTAGAAAAAAATGTATTTTATTACATTATTCAATAGTTAGTTCTAAAATGTTAAAATTATTTTAAGAGAAAACATGCCGTGTGATGTTCAATGAGAAATTGCAATGCTTGTCTTTGGCTAGTAACTTGAAATCGGGAACTCTTGTAGAACATCTAATACGAAATATGTCCTCAAAGCTCAAGGTGAGAATCCGTCAACTTTTTTCTCTACTAGTTTATGAAAAAATTGTTTTACAAAACGACGCGGTTTTTAATAATCACGATGAAAATCGAAATAACGTATTTATTAAACTACCAAAGAAAGACATGTCGACGGTCCGGATCACTGCCTTCCGCGGTCCGCCAGTTGCCGACCATTGCACTAGACCGTGGCAAATGTACGAGTGCCACCCAAAATGACGCCACCGATTCCCTCGGGTAAAACAAAAGGCATATGTCGCCCCGGTTATTATACACGTGACACGAAGCCCGACCAAAAGCAGTCACGGCGTATCGCGTGTCTGTGCTAATTTATCTCAATAACGTCGCCGCGTATACGACACGGCACCGGCGTGCCGGGGCATGGTATTTCGTCGTCCGCGAAACGTGAACGCGAACGTTTTAAATAAAAATCGCGGGACGTTTGGCAGGGGGTGACTTTATTAGCGTGTGAATGTACGATATCGTGCTATACTCTCCGCGTCCGGGGCGAGGGAGGACGTGACAATTTCACGGGGGGCGGGAGGGCGCGCGAAACGAATCGAACCACTGTCTCCGCGGCTCTACCGACGACGGGCGGACGGACGGGGACGAGGGTGTGTTGTATACACGACACTAGACGGGACGACGCGACGACGCGACGGAAAGATAAATCGACGTGTGCGTGGGTCGCCGAGAAAAGTCGATTACTTTTTCGTTTCATAAACACCGCCGCACCGGCCGAGACTTTTCGGTCTTAATTAATTTTCTTTTCTTGAATAAATTTCGACCTGTTGTGGGGCGGTGGTCACTTTTGACTTGCTCTTTCTCCGAGAGCGCACGTTTGAATAAACTATGATTACTTTTCGACCGTGCCTACGGTACGTAGTAGGATAATAATAGTAATAATAGTAATAGTACAAATAATAATAATAATAATAATAACATCCCTTTACTGTATTTGCCGCATTAGCACAGACGACTACACCATCACGTCTTCGTCCTGTTTTCTCCGTCCTTTTTCCAGAGGTAAAGTATGAGTGTGAGTGTGTGCGTGTGCACGGTCATACACACACACTTTGTCGCGTGTTCCATTAGTCTTTTTTAGTTTTATCGCATCGCTCTTCATTACTTCTAACACGATCCTATTGATTTATTTTTAAAGCCCAACCTCGATTTTCGCCGACATCCGTTTAGAATGTGCACTACCGCACAACCGTGTACCGAGTCACGATCGTCCCGTCTGTTTCCCGTCACGTTTAACGGCCGGCCGTCCGTCCCGCCGTCGGACTTGTACGATTTAACACGTACGTTTATACAATATGCACACACTCGCATAAACGATGTACATTACAGACTACTAAATCCTCTAAATAATACACGAGATGACAGGCATTTTCGGTCTGGATTTTCCATCTCACGCACAGAGACGGTCCGTAATTATTTCAATTTAACGCCTTCAGGATACCAAAGTGTAATACGTCTAATGATTTACCTAATACGTAAATTTTTACTTGAAAAATGCACTAAGTATCATCCGAATCGATGAATAGTTATTTCATACTTAAATTGTTCACGATAGAATTAAAAACATTGATCAATACGTGAACATTTTCAAATCGATATAATATAATTGATAGTAAAACTTTCGTTCAAAAATAAATAATTTGTTTTATTGTAATAATAATGCCTGGTTCGGTGCAAATCATGATATTGAATATAGGTATTTATTATTTTCAAATCAAAATTTAATAATGTTTCGAATATCATTAAATTATTGAAAACAAGATGCAACAACAGATCATTACATTATTTTCATTCATCATATTTTTTTTTCTCGGCAGAGATTTATAGTAAATATTGCAATATTATGTGCTGATAAATATTGATATTTGTTTACATACAAAATTGAATTGTAAGCATTCGTCGAAGAAAATGAAATATTTAAAAAAAATAATATTCTTTTATGTTTTTACTGCGCACGAAATTGTCAGAAATGCTGTCTAACAGCTAATGTAACTTTACATTAATAATATAAAAACTCTTAGAGCACACGATAGGAACAGTGTTTTTGAGCGATTATAAATTGTTTTTTCTCGTAATGAATTTTTATGAATTTGCTTAGAGCCCCGGAACGTCCACGATTTGATCGAACTCCAAATTTTGTCAAACGTTTAGATACCGTGTCCAAAAAAAAATGAATAAAAATAAAAATAAAAATTATTCGAACATCGTAATCCACTATTAACCCAATCGTGCTGTAAATCATTTATCAAAACATCAACCTCGTTTCACTTTTAATTGACTGCCCTTGTCTCCTTGTTATTTATGTTTTAGTCGTTGGCCTAGACGAGAAGTGTTCGTTTTCATTTATTTATTTTCATCGTCCTTCGAGACGATAAGACCCGAGTTCTTTTAATGATTACTGACACGAGAATCAGAAGATTGACGGGACAAAAGACCATAAGACTCGATCGGCTGGTATTTTTCAAATTAATATTTCGTGCACCATTCAACAATATTGTTTTAAGATATTAATTTGTAAAATGTTATCATTTAAATGAAATTTCATATTTCCCAACCAGAAAAAAATAAATAAACAATTATGAAACATCTTCTGTTGTTGGCAGTTTTTTTTTTTATCGTATACATTTGTGTAATATCGAGACAGTGGCAATATTGATAACGTTGTAACGTTCCGTTTTCACGCATTTTAAGGGACGGATTCGGGGGGGGGGCGGAATGCAAGGGACTCGCTATGCGCTAATAAAGGCAGAGAGGGTTATAAGCGGGTCTGTGGCTTGGCCCGGGATTCGATTATTTCATGTTTTGTTTCGAGGTATTTAATTTAAAAATAGCATTATGATTGTTACAGAAATATAATAATAATAATAATACTATAGTGGTTTGGATTTATTTCGTTCTCTTCGGCGTATTTACGGTAGAATTATTTTTTATATTACTTTGTGTTGTTTTATTATTGTTATTGGAATATATGTGTATGTGTGTGTGGGTGTGCGTTTAAAAGTTAATACTATTTTTCAAAATATAGTTTAAATAAAATCGATTTAAATGGCATTTGTAAATTCATAATAAATAAATAAATATGTAATATATATATATATATATATATATATATATATATATATATATGATATATAATAATCACTTATAAATTATAGACATTTTAATTTAAAATTGCTCCAGAAATCATAATACATTGATGGCAATTTTTTTTTTTTTTTGGTCCTTTTGTTTGATAATCTGAAATATGAATTATCTTTTCCTATTCGATTTGGTTTACAGTTGTAAATTTCTAATGACATTAATTGATCACAATACACTTATGTTTTACACAGTTATAACATGCTGTGCAACATAATGTTCCATATCTCAATTTATTCGGTTTTTTAAATTTAAGTCGTACAATATTTATTATACTTGAAATTTAAAAAAAAACGGTCAAACGTGTTAAATGTTAATGCATGAGTATATAAAAAAAAATCACTATCGATTTTTACGAAATTGCAATAAAAGTGTTTTTTATAATGCATTCACATGTCGGCATAAGTTAACACTAATAGCTTAAAACACTTGAAAAAAAATTCCCTGCACTTAGTCGTTATATTTTATTTATTATTACAATTCACGATAAAAAACAACGGTTCCGCCATTACAAAAAAGTCTTTGAAAAAAAAAAAATTATTACAATGGAATAATTATCATTGGCTGTAAAGTGGCAACTTTCTCGTAAGCATTTCGGGTTTATTCATTATGTTCAAGAGTCGTATAGTTTTCAGTGGTAATAATAATAATAATAATAATAATAATAATAATAATAATAATCATTATGGACTGTTGCATAGAACTTGAAGTTTAATTTTTAACACTTATATCAAATAGTCGCCATCGGACAGAAGTGATGCAGAATTCGAAACACTAATCTATTTCTCTGGCTAATAAATAATTAAATAGCGTTTTCGTAGACAGGACGATATCGAGGCGTTTTTTTTTACTAATTAGTCATTTATACAAAGTCCGTCCGACTTCGCGACAAATGATTAATTAGTTTGTCTTATTTAAAAATATAAAAAAAAAAAATTAAATTTTAAATTATTTCGAATGTCACCGAAGCAAGAAAATATGTTTCGAGTAAAAATAAATTAGTTATATTATACCCAGCCGGTTTTCAAATTAAATCGTACGTATTTAATACAAGTGGGTATAGGGTTACACGGTTAAGTTTTGTTTATAAACAATTAAAACCGTCAGCAGTTTAAACTCGAACACCTTATTAAAGAAAATTGATATTATTCGTACGGATCGGGTGAATCGGGTTAAGTTTATTATTTGCTTTTGTGATAAACTAACAATGAAACTGCGTGTACACCGTGTTTTCGTTGAAGATATGTTGGCGTTTTATTTGCTTGTTTAGAACTTGGAACGTGATACATTTACAAAACGTAACTGTACACCAATAAGAATATGATGTTGTTGTCGTTTTTTTTCCTCTCAACACCGGATCGCGTTGGACATTAATATTTCGACGGCATCTTTGGTTAGGAACCCACCGCACGAATATATTCGGAACATCTATTCACGAAAAAAAAAAACCGAATACAATTTTATTGGTTTCGATTGATTTTGTTTTCCGTTTCTTCGGCAGAGGGTGTGACGAAATTATCCTATCGTCCTCTTCGCGGTCAGAGCGCCCGGGATCGTACCGCCGAACGGCAAAATATAAATTCACCGACCGTCCCTGAAACGCGCCGTGTTGTCAAAATCGACGGTGAACCCGTAACAATTCAATAACGTCGTCGATAACGTTCCGCCGGGGACGCGATAAATTTACGAGCAAATAATGTCACTGTCAAAAATTAAATTACTCGCGTTCTCGAAACAAAACGTCGAGTGACGGCGGCGGGTAGGTAGTAAATATTGTGATTCTTTTCGAGACGTCGAATTAAAAAAAAAAAATAATAATAAACATCACGACAGACCCGAGAAATTAGAAAACACTCGCGGGAGACGATCGATTCCGAAACACTACAACCGAGACGTCCCCGCCCCCCCCTCCCAAACTTCCTTCGTCACGGTCGGCCGAGGTGACGAGTGCGTGTTTCTCGTACACTCGGGTATAACAATAGGTTTTTTTCTTTTTTCACGTCTACGGTGTAACACGAACACGCGCGACAGTCTTTAATTTTTCACTAATTGAATCGAGCCGGAGACGCGCGATTGGAATAATAATATCGTAACACGTTTATTGGCGAATTCGTACGCGGTCCGATCGACCGCTCGAAACTCGTGAATTTCGCCGCTTTCGAAACGAACGAGTGACCCCGTAGACTTACCAGTTTCGTTTTCGTGTTCGAAAACAAAAAATCAAAAAAATTCTCGTCATCTGTCGCATTTCGTCGCGTTTTCCCGCGCGGTCGTTGTTCGGGAACATTCGTTTTCACGCGAGTGTTCGTATTCGGTAGGTCGTTTGGAGGAGATGAAAACATAAATCGCAAATGTGGCTAGGTGTTTCGCAAAAAGACGGATTTTTCATCCGGCCTTCGACGTACATATTATTATATTTTCAGGGAGAATCGCATGTCAAGCAGAAACAGTAAATCACGATATTGAAAACGAATCGTTGTTTGAATAGCATTGAGCTGTTTTCACACGGAGCGATTTTAAAATCGCGGCGATTAATCGTCTAAAAATAAACAAATATGTTAACATTGATGTATTCACACGGAAAAACCGCGCGTTTTTAAAACCGCTTTCGGCCGCCTTAAATCGCTACCGTTCAATATTTCAGCCACTGGAAGTGGTTGATTTTTAAAATTAAACTGCTTATTTATAATACAGCTGTTTAGACGGGGCAATTAAACCGCAGCGATTATACGTTTTCATTCAATAATTTACCATTCATGTGTTTGCATGAAAAATATTGATATCATATTTAATGTAATATTATAAACTAGTTATAATTTTAAACACGGGATTTGACAACGAGGAATTGCTTCAACACCGTCCAAGATCTTCATTTTACAAAACGATGGAGAAAAACTGTTTTTATACTTTACCACAACAGACATAATTTAAAGTTTACACGAACCACGTTCTCTACACGACTAATGTAATAATAAGTTCAAATGACAATGGAAACCTTTGAAATTTGGCGGGTAAATTCAAAGGCGTTTTAATCGCACGCGATTCAACCTCCTAGTGTGCATACAACCACCAAAGCGGTTTTAAATCACCGCGGTTTTTAGCCGCGACCACGTGCGATTAAACCGCTCCGTGTGAAACCAGCATTAGTTTATCGTCAGAACGGGATTGATATTTACAGAAAATGAAGAAAAAATGAATGGGTAATGTCCTGCTCACTCGACGCTAAACACGTCAGTTCAAAATTTGAAACATTTTTTAATAACATTCTTTCGAAAACACTATGATACACGAAGTACATTGTAAAGAATTTACTGTTTGCTCGATAAAGGATAATTGTTTCTTCGCAAAAGACATTTCGTACGAATTTCAATGAATAATTTGGTCATTTGAATTGCTAATTAGGAATTAAACTGAACTTGGGGTGTGCTTCACATGAACGGATATATATATATCACTATACCCGACGTCTACCTTGATGTCTAAAATGACTACGGTATTATATTGTATGACTGAAAAAAAAAGAACATGGGTTGTTAACTCGAAGGTTTTACATGTTTTTCGCCGTTTCAATAATTTCGGCAATGTTATTGATTAAATTTAAACCGAGAAAAAGATTTTTTTGCTATAACAAAATAATAACGAAGAATAAAACAATTTGCCCGACGGCATTAATACCGACATGTGAAAGTCTCTCGAGACCGATAATCATTCCTCGTACATTTGGGCAATCCAGAAATGTAGACGGTTTCGTTCGGCTAAAAAAAAACCGAGAAACCAATATGAGAGACAAAAATCCGACATAATACACGGTATTCCACGATCGAATTAAAAAAAAAAAAAAAATCATTAAACGCATAACAAATACAAATATAAATATACACGTGTAATGCTTCATATCACTTAATAATGATTTCAGAATATTCTTATGGTATCGCAGGTCGGATACTCTTATTGGTCACAGGTTTCGATGTTTGAAATCACTCTTAAGTTGTATAAAGCCGGTATTATATAAATCGTAGATGTTCTTGTCCACGTGGAAAGCACTAGACTACCCGGACGCAACGCGTTTAATCACGCCGGCGTGATGTTAATCGATGACGTAGAATTTCTCGGCGAAACGTCACGCCCTCGAAAGC
Source organism: Therioaphis trifolii (assembly GCA_027580255.1). Classification (NCBI taxonomy): domain Eukaryota; kingdom Metazoa; phylum Arthropoda; class Insecta; order Hemiptera; family Aphididae; genus Therioaphis; species Therioaphis trifolii. The sequence continues at coordinate 21,962,965 of CM050405.1, read as the reverse complement.
CTACTGTCTTTAAAAAGGTTCCGTTGTATCGAGAACGGATTAATTTCTCAGTCGATCGCAGATAGTGTTCTGCACGGTCTGGTCTACACCGGTACAGATCGGATCGGACCGGACCACGGTCCAATATTTTCGGTCTCTTTGTATCATTATCCAAAATGGTTTGGTCCGGTTCGGTCCACATTCAATTTCAGTTTGAAAAAAACTTTAAAGACAGAATCGCGTTCCGGTCTGGTTTATTTTAACACGTTATTCAATGATATCATGTAGAACTATTAAATAATTGACACGTTCAATTCGTTTATAATTGTAATTTTTCCCGTAACGTAATGCGTGGTGTGGAACCTTTCGTTGAAGGGACGTGTATTCTAAATTTATTCATAAAATAGAAAAATATTTAATTACTAAATATTTAATTTTAAAATATTTAATAACTAAATATTTAAAATCATTTTTTTTTTTTGCAACAGGTCTAGCTCGGTCTTATTCTCATATGTATTTTTTTAAATAGGTTTTTTTTTTTAATGCAATAATAATCGGACGTCCGTCGGTACATTGTTGTGTCACACCGATGCGAACGGAGACGCACGAGCTATAGGAACATAATATAACACTTGTGTCTTACCGTCGGTCAAACGACAGACGTGATATTTTAAACCGTGTTTTTTCGAACGGTAATATTTACATTTTTTCGTCCACGAGCATAATCGTTTCATGGAAAAAAGTCGTACTCGGTCGCCGTTACCGGCTAACGCAACGGTCGGCAACTGGCGGACCGCGGAAGGCAGTGATCTGGACCGTCGACATATCTTTCTTTGATAGTTTAATAAGTACGTTATTTCAATTTCCGTCGTGATTATTAAAAAACACATCGTTTTGTAAAACAATTTTTTTTATCAACAAGTATAGAACAAAGTTAACGTATTCTCACCTTCAGCCTTGAAAACTCGATCGGGATCGACCGTTTGGCCGCCCTTGGTATATAACATCACAAGGCATGTTAACTCTTCATACAATGTTAACATTTTAGTAATAACTATTGAAAAATGTAATAAAATTAATTTTTTCACTACGGACCCCGTTTACGAATTATTTTGGTTTTCCGGACTCCAGTAGAAATCACTCGCCGACTCCTGGGTTGACGTATATCGATAGCGACGACGTCGTTTTCGTCGGGAAAAATAAAATATATTCTCACTCTGAACGCTGCGCTTTCGACCAGGGATGAATTTCAAAAAGCAAACGAAATAAACAAAAAACACTACGTGAATTCCACGGCGTGCTCGTCGTGACACACGACACGTGGTTCGCGCGTCGTCGTCGACACGGTGTTATCGTCGACTCGCGTCCAGTTACGGTTTCGAACGGTATAACAGTATCGAAAACTTTGGTCTAGTGGGCGAACGAAATGCGCGCACTCGAACGTCTGGCAATTATTATTATTTTCATTATTATTTCCGACGGACGGAGCTGAGTGAAAACTTCCGACGACGTCGTTCTCTCATTACACGCGACTGACGCACGCGTGGCCACCTACACGCGGCCGAGTGATACGCGATACGCGCGAAAAGTTTGCGCCGACAATGTCGCCGTTTCACGATTTCCTTCATTATCGTCGCCGTACCGTAGCACACTCCGTCGTGATCCCACCCGTGTATTGGCCGTCACGATGTCGCGTGTGCTCTCGTGTACAGTGGGTTTTCGTCCGAGACGATACGGTTTTCGCACGCGATATTATCGCGCACACGCCTCGCTGTTTTCGCGTTCGTCCGACACAGAAAGTAACGGCCTCCGCCCCGCGACCACTTCGCTGCAACCTTCGCATCCTTACGAAGTAACCTCGTTACCACCAAACCGATCCGACCGACTCGTTATGCGTTTTTCTCCGCTACCTCCACCGTCATTTGTAGTCGTTCACGTGTACACGTTATACACGTATATTATGTAGGTTCCTGCTGTACGAGTATAATTCCGCTACGTTTTAAAATTGTTTCCGAATTCCTTTTTAATTCGCGCCGACAGTTAGGTCCCCGGTACTTTTCTACGTCTCGTTATTATAACTATAACTGTTATTATTATTACCGTACAACAGACAGTAAACTTCCAAGGCACTTTCAAGTCGACTCTCGAGGTATACGAGAACGGACATTGTTTCAAATCGCTTTCCATTAATGTCGTTTATACCTATATTCATATATAAATATATGTGTGTGTGTGTTGAGTACCTATAATATATATGTATTGCATGTTGTGCGTCAAAAGCCCTCATTGTGTGCCATGGCAATTCATCGACGAAAACTAATTTTCTTTTATTGTGCTCTTTATTATTTACTATTAAAGTTTTAATAGATTGACTTGACAAAGGACGTACGAAATTATTAGATGAATAAGCCGATTTAAAATCCAAAAGCAAAGTTTCTCGTTAAGCTCAAGGGCTAAAACTTTTTTGGGAAGTTGAATTCACTTATCGGTTTCCGCATTTTCTGTCGTAGAGGTTTTCGTTAATTAAAAGCCAATCTCGTCCCTTCAGTGCGCACCGAAGTTTTAAATCCCGTTTCGCCCAACAACAGCGATCTTGGTCATTTCAACGACACTGGTCTGTATACGGAAAAATTCAAAAGTCGTTTTACAAAATGTATTCTCGAAATCATATTTTCATCCGAACACTTTTCGTTATTTTAAAGAAAAGTAGTCGTTTAAAGAGCAGTAAGTTAGTTCATCGATATCTGTATTTTCTATAATTTACGAACTATACAAAAGCCCAGAAATTCCTCGAAAAAGACTCGAATTTTTATTTTCTGTATTTTTTAATCCACTATAGTGTGTTTAAGTACTCAGTTGGGATGACTTTACTTTTAAGCGCTTTTTAATTGACGCAAACAATTTAATATTTATCTCTTTATATTGTACAGTGGTGTTTTTTTTTTTTTTTTAAGTCTAGTTCAAACAAAAGCAATTCACCGTAACAAATTACACTGCTGTGTACACACTCGGTTTTTATTATAATATGATATATATTTTTTTAAACTGTAAACAAACGGACTACAATGCGTGCGCAAAGTTGTGCATTTGTATAATGTAATATCTCTCGGGTACGATTAGAAGATTGACCGTATGTCAACAAAATCGTGAACGCAACCACGAGCCATTGTACCGCCGCGCCGTCATACAATCACGCGTACAATTGACGCGACGACTCTGCCTCTGGGGGAATAAGTCGAAACGTATGAGATAATATACTGTTATTATAATGGTGTGTTCCGCGAACGGTGAATTCGCCGATCTAACGCCACGTGGTACGCGTGTGTAAATTGGTTTTTTCCTATCTCCGATTGGATCTGCAAATGATGAGTGAGTTATGAACAGCGACCGAATGATATAGCTGTCCGTCATTAAAATACGTATGATCAAAACGAAAATAATCGTTTTATGGCTGGACGACGGTGGGTGTTCAAAATAATATAATATATTGTTTATAAGTTATGGTATAAATTAATTTTCAAAATACGCAAAAAAAAAAAAAACTCACAGAACTTCAAAGGATTTCCTTTTTTGTTATGGTTATTATTATTATTATTATTATTATTATTATTATTATTATTATTATTATCATTGTTACCACTATAATTGCTATTCACAAGACTTCTGTCGCGACGAGTACGTATTCACTCGCTCAGTGTGAAAATTCCGAGTTTGGTCGATTCGATTTCCACGTCACTAACCTCGTACCCATCGTAGATATGAAAACTATTTCAAGGCCTGAAACGTTTTCGAACAGACAGTTACTGTTCGATAGGGTATTGAGTGTGTTGTACGTTCTGTCGCGTACTTAATGAGAAATGCGTTAGTAGTCGCACGGGATTCGTGGTGACGCGGAACTTCAAATGCGTTTTGTCGTAGCCGCGAGATCAAAGGTTTGCAACGGAAAATGTAAAAATCACGAACATCGGCCGTAGACCGAATAAAAATGAAAATGAACCCAGAGCGCGACGGATAACTGAAGAATTAATCATCTCAGGCGACGTCGCCGAACCGCCCCCGTTTTCGAGAAAATCGTTCGCAGACGTTCAATCGAAAACCGTATTATTTATTGACTTTAATAAGTACGCGTAATGTACATACTTGGACGAAATCGATGCGCGCGAGTACGTGGTGCATAAATAAAAATACGAGCAAAGACACGGAGATTCAAATTGATTTCGACGGTATTTGTTTGTTTACGAAAATACATAGAGTCGCTACATTTTCAGTTCGAAACGTCTATTTAATAATGCATTTTTAATCGTAGATTTTTTTTGTCTGCGTTATAACTGTACAGTGATTGAACATCGTAGTTCGACTTCGCAGGAATCGTAGAAAAATGACAGACAAGGTCGCGAGAAAATCTACGGCTTCACGAACTCAAAACCTTGAATAATTAAAACCGAAAACCGCAAACTCGCACCGACGATCGGTTTACAACTCGACAATTATTAAATAAATCATTACTATCGGTGCTCTCAGCGGCGGTCCGTGTCGTTTTATTTTTATCGTCGTTCTTCGTGGTTGAAAAAATCGTCGTTTAGATTTCCGTAGAGTTACGCCTTTGACGAACGCTTCTACGAATATATGATTTCAACTAATCGTCGTCGTCGCCCTGTCGTCCGTAAGGTAAATGGTAATCTGCATCTCGTCAATAAGCAACATTATTTACTGACGTCATACCATTAATCGCCGATTCGCGGTATAGTACCCGTTGAACCGGTAGAGGTATATCTAATTCGAATCGCTCGTGAACGAAAAAAAAACCCTACGCGGGATAAAACTGAATCGCGATATAATACCACCACCATTTATCAACGTACAAACTTGTCGTGTGTATTTGTGACATCCGTGCCCGGTACGATTGAACCCGTCGTCGCCGCCGTCCCAGACGGTACCGAGCGAACGTCGATCGTCGCAGACCCCGTTGATTAATATTCTAAATCTGACCGGACGCGTCAGATCGACGTCCTACGACTATTGTTTTTCGAGCGATCGTCCCGTCCTCGTTTCACCGACGTATGACGGTCAACACGCGGTATTTTTAGTGCCGCCTTGTCTAAAAATATCATCGATTTCGACTTTATCACGTCACAAACGCCCGTCGACACGGGATCTCGCACACTTGAAGCACGTCGTTCGCGTATTTACGCGCGTGTGAGCGCGTTCGCCGTGATCGGTCGCGAGCATCATAGGGTTAGCTAGATATCTTTTTAAGGGATGCAAGAAGCCCATACGTACCACAAGAAGAGTTTTTTCTCCCACGCCATTAGGTAACATACTATACGTATGAACCATTTCTCTAAGCTTGTATTACAATGGCAATATTTATCAGCTTAAATAATCAAACGACATTGATTTACCTTATCCACTCACTACGAATTAACCATGTCCCACACAAATTCGATTAGGTTTCTTTTATTTTCACTGACTACACTTATCTTGACCTAATGATGAATACGATACATAAAAGTTAATACTGAATAAGTAAATCCATGTTTTAGACACAGATATTTTTAATACAATCACAAATTTCCGTCGAGAACTTGAGATTTGCACTCATAAAAAGACATTGATACAAATATATATAAATACATATAACATTATATATTTCATGTAATTTTATTTATTTACTTATTGAAAACTATACATACATATGTACATACATAGAATAAACTATTTTTGTTTACACAATTTTGAAAACAATTTTTTATAATTTCTTAGAATTTTTAGGTTATGTGAACGAAGTATACGAAATAGCAGGGGCGCACACCCTAATTATAGTCTATGGACAAATCCACATATGAAAAGGGTGGGTGGGTTGCTTGCTGGAAGGTACCACCTACCTAACACAGAAAAATAAAATATTCCTACAATAATTCCTCAAATTATAAATAATTATAATTTATATTATAAAATAATTTTATATTTAATAAAATGAAGTAGCTTATAAATACAGTAATAAAAAACATTTTTTTGAAATAAGAAAATTTTTATTAATAGTGTTTGTTTATTTTGCATAGTGTTTAATGAAGTCGTAATTTATTGTACATAAAACAAATTTGTAAAACATTAAAAAGAGTGTTAAATTTAGGTTAAAGCTATGAAACAAATATTGCTAGGTGGGTATGTCAAAGTGATCATAATAGTTTTGTCCACATAACAAAAAATTTATATGGGCGCCCCTGCGAAATAGTTAATGTGAATGGTAAAAGCAACATAAAATTATTTCACAATACGCTGGAGCGCACATGATTTTTACGTGTAATCCGCATAGATCATCGGCGTGTAAGTAAATCATATGGATTCGCGAGAAAATACAAAAAATAAATTTGCTAAAACACACCCTGCCGCATTTGCGAATGTCTCTTTTACGTTCGAGATACGCCACCGCAAACCCTGCGGCCCCTCGACTACGGCGCTATGGACGCCAAAACGGTCTCTTCATAAAGAGCAAGGCCGTCCGACGATACTCGTTCGAAAACTCTGCGAGTATGAGATATATGAGCGAGAGGGCGAACGCGACGACGGCCGAGCTCGTTGGGAAATTCGGCCGCCAACATAAAGTACCTATACGCGACAACGCACCACTCCGTACACCACGCCGCCGTGTCGACGACGGCACGCCGAGTTAATAGTGTATTCGACGCGCGTGGCGCGAATCGAAAACACTTTTCCGAGAAATATTATAATATAGCCCACGCGGCACGCGGTCTCCGTAGTGTGCGCTTACTCGAGTAAACACCCAGAGAATTACAATATTATTATTATTATTATTATTACTATGTATTACCGTAGTACGGTCGATTTATATCGACGGCACGAGTGTGCGCTGTTTGTGTGTGTGTGTATGTGTGTGTGTGTGTGTGTGTGTGTGTGTGTGTGTGTGTGTGTGTGTGTGTGTGTGTGTGTGTGTGTGTGTGTGTGTGTGTGTGTGTTATAAGAGCATAGCCAATGAAGGCAGATAGGGGTGACTGCTCCCCCCTTCCCCCGATCGATTCACGCTTTAATATTAAATTACTTTTAACATGCCACGATTGACACGTTCGTCACGTAGGGAGTTTTGTACATGGTTGTTTAGTAATATCGAGGGAATTGAATCGGTAAGATATCTTATGTGTACTCTGTCGTTTATATTCGAATTTTTTTCAAAGGTTTTGTGACGCATCTCCAAAAGTCGACACGATTATGAATAAAAGCGTTTAAATTGAACGTCAAATGGAAACACATTCGTTCAGGTATAACAGGGTAGGTACAAGAGGTGTTAGGTATATCACACTCAAACTCGACCGCGATAACAGAAAAAATGTCCGTGTTATTGAGAAATCGTTCAAAACATCAATGAGAATGAACATTATGAATTTAGAACCTCAAAAAAAAATATATATACAATTTTTCGTAAAAAATACATTTTTAAATAAGTAGTGATGGAGAACATGTAGAGGGGGAGGCATGGGGTTTTCGAGAAAATGTAGTATTCGAGAAATTTGAATATATTCGTGCCTATTAAACGTGTTTTCAATGTTAAGACATCTCTTCCTAACAGAAATCCTTCTTGGCTACACCCACAACGTATGTGTGTGTGTGTGTGTGTGTGTGTGTGTGTGTGTGTGTGCGTGTGTGTGAGTGTGTTCACGAGCGCGCCACAACGTAATAATTCATACACATTATTATTGTGTACGTACATTACGCGTTCGTGTGTGTACGACGATCGACCGTTAGCGCAGACGATATTTTACGGTCCGCATTGCCAGCGCCGCGATCTCGCGCCAAAACGCGCTGGCGCGTCTCGTCAATAAACTTGTCGTCAGGCACGCACCGCATATATTATGTGTGCACGCGTATATGTGTATGTTATTGTAAAATATCGTTTACACACACGCACACACACGCTCGTATTAACATATATTAGTCGTTTGATAAACCGTTGTATAAGTCGGCATGCGAGAGGGGCGGGCGAGTCGACGACTAGTATATACATAACAGTGAGCGTCTTAGTAGACTCGGTAGACTTGGGTACACGATGATATACGCGCGCGATATACATAACATAAATCTATACGCTTATAAATGATAATAACACGAAGAAGAGTATATATTTTTTTTTCATTTCTTCGCTACGGTCATAACATCATATTATATATATATATATATATATATATATATATACTCGTATGTATCATGTATGTTAATATACACAAGCCCAGCACAAACCGTGCTTTCTCTTCCGGTGTTTATTTATAGTTATTTTCGTTTTTTTTTTTTTTCAAATGGTGACGTCGTAGCGTCGAGAGTAGAATAGTGGGTACTTACGCCAGTCGGGACGTCAACTTTTGGTGTTTTTTTATTTTTTTTATTTTTTATTTTTTTCGTCGAAAATTTTACTAAAACCATCCGCGTGACGTTTTTACGACGGCAATGTCTCATTCACTCTGCCTCCCCCGTCGTATTTCACGCCACGTCGTCTCCCGGGGGGATCGAAAAACGAGCGAATCAAATGGCGCGCGCGGAGGGAAGACCAAAAATGACAAAAAAAAAAAAAAACGCGCACGCAGCACCCGGCCGACCGACATGACGTTATACGCAATGTTTTGCTGCGCGTGTGTAGTATGTATATAATATTATATATATATATATATATATATATATATATTTCGTTACACACTCTGCAGTTTATTTTATACAATACATTTAGACATGTATATACGACAAGTGATACAGTGTACATTACATTCAAGTTATGATACAGGGTGTCTCAGAACTATTCGGCATTAGAAATTCAAACCTCTATAATGCGTGGTTTTGATTTTTTTTTCTTTTTAAACCGTTGAAATGAAAAAAAAAATCGACGTATCACTATTTTTTTTCGTATTCGCGCGTTTAGTAAGTTTTCAGTTTTTGATAAACGCCGACCACCGCGTTCGACTCGACGCAATAAAACGGAATATTTTTCTTCGGAACATTTTAAAACTTTTTGTCTAGAAATTTTCATTTTTTGACCCACATCCGAGATTTATGACCGTCGCAAATTTAGAGTGGTGATACGTTTACACAGGACACTCTCGGTATTAAGTTTTCCGTTCGTCTACGTTAGTAATCGGTAAAAGCGTACGGATTTTATTATCGTTCGAAGATCTACGCGAACGAATCGCGATCTTGTACGAATCGTCAGACCGTGTCCGATCGTAATATTGTAAAAACGCGCTCGATACGTTACACCCTGTATCCTGTGATGCGATCGCGGGACGTCGTCGTTTGTAACGATTTGACGTTCGGTGGGAAAACCGCGTGGCCAGCGTCGACGACGGAAATGGCCGTCGCGCGTACACGCCCAGTTTTACGACCAGAGCGGAGAATGGAGAGATCGCGAGAAGATCCTAAACACCGACGCCTCTGTCGATATACGCCGTCGAATGGGCTTATGGTACTACGTCCCCGGAGGCGTCTTATAACGGCTCGCATCATATTATATTTTATATAAACATAATATCATACGAATTCGTCCGAACGTCTTTGTGTGTGTTTTTTTTTTCCGTCGTCCCGAAGGATCTTCGATTGTTTTTATTTTTTTTTTTTATTTTTTTTTTATTCGGTTTGTCGTCATTTAACGTCACGACCGCAAAAACGCTACTGTAATGTTTATTATTATTATTATTACGGCAGAACGACGCCGACACCGGTAATGACAATAATAACAGCAATAACGCAAACGTACCGTTGTTTTTATACCACACAACGATCGTGTTGGCGCGCGACGTGTCGTTGTTGAACGCGAGTAGAGGACGACGCCGCCGTCGTTAATAAAGCGACCGCAACAGTTGTGCGGCAGACAGACGAGTAATTATTTATCTCGTTTATACGAAATAATATAAATTACCGTACGAACGCGTACTCGTGACGGTGCGGCAAATCGGATCTGTCTATTTTCGTTTTGTTTTTTTTTTGTTTTTTTTTTCAAAAACAAACACCGGCCATGACGATCGTAAATTAGCTCCGCCCAAAAACCGAAACCGACGTTACGATATATTTCGCGTTTTTTAGCCTCACGAATCGAAGCACACGTGTACCGACTTACGGTCTAAAGCAGATATCAAACCTTTTAAATTGACATCGCTGCAAACAGTAATAACCAGGGTTCGGATTTGATAGCACCACAAAAAGTACTAAAATATGCGCTATAATATGCCCAAAAAATAGAAAAAAATAGCAACGAAAAAACAAATTTTTCTGAATCTATCATCTTTTACTGGTGGTTTAAATGATCATCTTTTGTATTAATACGAATTACTTAAAGAAAATTTTAAAATCTAAACAATAACGAAATATATTATATAAATAAAATAGATTAGAGGGCATAAAATGTATTAAGTTCGATTTTTCCGAACTTCCTAAAAATAGACTAACATGTTTAATATTGTATACCTACAACTATAATATTATTTATAAATTAATTACGAAACAAAAATGTGGTAATTTTCCTTATGAATGCGCATAAATCAATAATAATTTTTTCTCGACATAAACGAAATCTATGAAAACTACTAAATAAAGAATTATATAAGAAAAATAGTACCGACACTTTAAAAATAGCATTAAAAATCTAAAATGCATCAAATACACAAAAAATAGCAAAATAAAATTTCATATTCGGAGTCCCTGGTGTATAAAACAAATGTATAGCACACCCTGCTATTTTATCTGTATTCTATGATAATTATCAAATGCAATAAAATCCGGACCCTGGTAATAACAATCGATCAAACGATAGAAATCGCGAGATGTACGCGCAGTAGTGCGTCTTTCGAGTGGATCGCACGGCGGTGCAGTATCCGCGCGCGGTCCAGCAATATGGCGGCACACACGCCGGGCACGGGAACGAGGGAGAAGAAAAAAGTTTTCGATCGAACAAACGCGGACATGAGCACGACAAAACTTCTGCGACACGCACACATTGTTATAATGTTATTTCCGTCTGAACTTCAGTAATATATACACCCGACTGCCTCATCGACGGCGTCGGGTTAATAAAAGTCTATTTTATAGTTTTGTTTCAATAACATTTTGTCTAACGTGTTTTCGCGATCTCTCGAGTCGTTCGTAGGTTTTTCGTTATTTTTTTATAGGCGACTCACAGTGGGAGGAATACGAGTTCTAGCCGGCCAAAATTAATAAAGTCAAAAATCAATACATAAATGATAGCTAAATAAATATTACATATATACTAAATTGTATTTCAACAGAATTTCTAAATCCAACCAATTATCATTTTTTTTAAAAAATTTAGTCAAACACCGATTTGAATCTAACCATTTATTCTTTAACGTACTACTAAATCCTTCAACTTTATTTTGAATACATTTATCAAATTCCTCATTGCCATCTAAATTCGATTTTTCTCCCAGCCTATGAGTTATGTAAGCAATCATTGCATTTCGTAATTCATAAGTACTTGATGTTAAAGCAAAACTATTATTTTTTAAAACTTCAAATAAACAGCGTTTTTTTACGATGCTACTTTCATCTAGAGAAATAAATTTATTTCAATAAGGGGCAAATTGGGGCAACTTATAAATGAAATAATTCAAAGTGTACATATATATGCTTAAACTAAAACAAAATTCACACCTCTAAGAGCCTCTAAAAAAAATGTCTACTCAACGAAAATTAAATAAAGTGGAAATTCTTTAGATTCATGATATCTATGAATTTTTATTACGACATATTACTTAATAAATAGTACTTAGAACATAATATGTAACTTACTTATGTCTGTTGGTTGATCCATTTTTGATTTAGCAAAAAACAATTACATTTATACTCATGAAATAACGACAACGGACAAACTAAAATGAAAGCTATGTACGAATAACAAGTGATTGCGCTGAATGCAATAATCTTAAGTACATTACCTACGCCTATCAGCTCATTAATTAACAATTATAACATAATGTGATATATTTACCGTCGTCATATCAGTGGGTGCAAATATTCCCGATATTAATCATTAATTACAATACCAAAATTTTCTACTTTTGGCCAGCTAGAACTCGTATTACTCCCACTGTGCGACTGCCTTAATACAGAAACAAAACGAAAAAAGTACAAGAAAATCGTCGGAATAATCGTAAAATCTGAATCCGACGACGGCAGTCGGATAGGAATCATACCGTGTATAGACCGAGAGGCCATAATATTAATGGGCGGCAGAATAATTAGCCGGACAATAAAGTCAGTGGTGCATCGTGGGGTAGGTTAATGGAATGATAACCCGTCTCGAACAGTCATACAAACACCTAAATTTTTTATTAAAAAAAATAAGAGGGACACTTAAAAGTATGGGGAAAACTCGAAAACGAATATTTATGCGTATTTGTCGTTGAACTCTTCTGAAGAAATCCACAATTCAATAAATGCCTAAAATAAATAATTGACTGAATGGCATAACAGACTTTGAGGGCATATATACGTAAAAGACTCTAATGTACATACGAATAAGAACAAAATACAATGCAATAATCTCACAAAAAATTAAAACAACGTACAATTATCACACACGAAATCACGTGAAAAAATATCTATAGAATTTTTTTTTTTCGATTAAATGGAATAAACTTTATGACTTCTATGAATTGTAGATTTACAACATTGAATTGATGATCTAAGTTGTTTCAACGAACGCGAAAGCAAATAACGACAATAAAAAAAAACAAACGGATCGGGGTGAATCGTTGCCAATAGACTTCGTTTTATCTTACAAATCGCTACTACCATTAAAAAATATCGTGAACACATTCATCTGTTATTATATAATGTATTATTGTAACGGGCACAGCTGTAAATAAGAAACAAAAACAACCGTCATATGTGTGTGTGGGCCGATAATTTAACGAATCAAGATTAATTTAACTATCCCTAAGCGCTGTGTGTGTGTGTGTGTGTGTGTGTGTGTGTGTGTGTGTGTGTGTGTGTGTGTGTGTGTGTGTGTGTGTGTGTGTGTGTGTTTAAATTACAAAACATTTATCGCACTGCAGCTATTGCGGACAAACGTAAAGCTGGAATAGACCGGGTGTGCGAGTGCGTGTATATGTGCGGGTGTGTGTTTGTGCTTGTGTGTGTGTTTACGTGACGTGTGAGCGTGTGTGTCGCACACCACTAAACTTGTGCATAATACGCTCGATATTTAATAAAGTCCATAGTACTACGCACTCACTTACGTCTGCGCAAGTGCGGCTGGAAAACACGACAGTGACGATTTTCAACAGAGCCGATATACAGAACACCAACAAGATTCTCGGAAACCTCCGCATAACGAATAATAGTAGACGGACGAAACTCCTCATTCGTCGTACTCGGGTGTCATAGTCGAGGCATCACGAGGTTAGTCGAAATTTCATAGAAATAGATTAAAGTTTCATCATTGTAACACCATCCGGTCGATACGACAATAAGATATCAAGAGGACGACGAGTTTAGATTTTAAATTTCGCCGACTTTTTAATAACAATATCACAAGTCGAAATCACGCCGAGGTATAAAATCGTGGTTATTTTACTTTTTAATTATTTTACGGGACAAAAAAAAAAAAAAAAAACGTCTACTCGCCAAATTGTTCGTTTGTTTTTCTCGTGAATTAATTTTCGTCACTGCGTGATCCTTCACATCCGTATAATATACGCTCGGCGGAACAAAGGAGAATCCTTAATTAGAATTTTTTTTTATTTATTTCAACCCCTCCTCCCCCCACCACACACACACACACACACACACACACACACACACACACACACACACACACACACACACACACACAAGAGTTCTGTGTTAAACTTGTGAGTTTCCACTCCGGGCTACTCGCGTCTACTCGTCTCGGGCTGTTTGCATTTTAGACTATTTAGCTTCTTTAAACCGAAAGAAATAAAGATTTATTTCGTATAAATTATTCCGTCGCGAAACTTTCAACACGTTTTCGTAACTGCTAATATTTTAATGCCACCGGGGCGAAATAATACAATCGATATTCAAATGATCCCGCGCGCGCACGCACAGACGCGAAATTTGCATTATTTTAATCCCGCGGCCGCCGCGCGTAATAAATCTGAAAATGAGGTTATGCCGCCATGTCGAGACCGCGCCCCGATGCCGTGCCGTGTCATCTCGGCGTGTACGCGGTGATGATAATAATAATAATAAAAACAATTTTATTCGACTTTCGCGTACTTCAATTACGTCACTTCACAACTCTGCGACACGTGTGCGGTGAGCGATCCGTGTGTGTTCGGGACCCACGAGGCGTACGAAGACACGCGATCATAATACGTCACCGCGTGTAGGAATACACGTAATGATATTGGATACACGTGCTGTTATTACTTTTGCCGCGATCCCAGGAGGGTGCGGTGCACGTAGAATGTTGATTCGGGATTTTTTATTTTTTTTTTTGTTTTCGTTTTGTATTCGTCCGCGAAAAGAGAACGGGGGAAAAAAACGAGAAATCGTAACATCAAAGCGGTAGAAATAACAACAAACACTCATCCGGTATGCGTGCGGTGAGATCGAATCTCTTTCGCGGCGAAATGGAAATCCGGTTCACGGACCTCGTGATCATTTTTCGCACATATTATGTGCGTGAGGTGGTTATTGAGAAACTAGTTTTCGGGTTACCCAACTATTCGCTTGATCTTGATTTTTACGAGAGGGTTGATAATTCAGACAGTTTTTTATTGATTGTTTATCATGAGGTTTTCATTGTTTTTTTTTTCAAAATCGAAAGTAATCGCTTCTAAATGTTTTACTTAATTTCGCTCAGAATCGTTTTCCGAAAACAACAATTTATCACTGATATCAAATTTCAAATAATACTATACACTACACGTTACGTTTGCCTGTCTAAAAAAGTCGCTTCTCCAAGATCGTCTACGCCCAACATTGTCATGTCCGAGTGCCGAAAAATATCCATGGTGTGAAATATGTCCAACTTTTTTTTCAAATTTTCTTTTTAGAAACGGGTGATTTTTTTTTTTTTTGCGAAATCGATGTTTGCGAAATAAATAATTCATTTCTCGTTGACAACGTTCTATTCGGGAAAAACTCGTACTGTGGAAAATATGAAACGACCGATGAAATATGATTTTCACGATTTCGTCATAATCGTACGGTAGTCGATCTACATAAATTAAAGTGGACTCTAGAGGGTTTTTCGCCGTGGAAATTCGGTACATTATTGTGTTTTACGATTACGGATAAATTCGAAAAACGGATATCCGTCGAAATCAACAAAAGCAACGAAAACGTACTTATTTATGTATCTGTGTAAACACGAGACGGTACGATACCGGAAAAACGATCACTCGGCGATATTGACTCGCGGTGTAATTATTATGAGAACGTCTGATACAGACGTACGGTTAATGCGGTCTAACGTGCGATTCGTTCTGAACGTCCGTATAGATCATACTCGGAACCATTGGCGCAAATAATGTTTGATGTCTTAGGGGGGGAGCTCAGATCATACTATATACTCCATGTGATACATTAGAGTACTATACTAATTAATGTATACATAAGCTTTTTTGGGGGCGCTAAATATGGTCTTTGGAGGTCAAGCCTCCAGTATCCCTCAATTTGCGTCTATGCTCAGAACAGAGTCGATTGCGATACTACAAATGAAGAATGCGGAAAATCAGTAGGTAAAAAACAAAGACGAGGTGTTTGATCCTTAAACGGTTAAAATGAAAACTGGACGAAGTGAAATGTTTTACCGAGGGCGTTTTTTTTTTTTTTCGTCCCGCTCTATTCACGCGTATTCCGCGGCGTCCCACCATACGTGTACAATTAATCGAAACCAATTTTTATACATAACTCGAGCAAATATGAAACCAACGGTCCTCGCCCTCGAAACGGTGCTGACCCGGTCGTCAAATCATCCCTAATTCGTGGCGACGGCACCGTGGTCTCCGAAACGCACTACTGGTTTTCACCACCGGTGTTCGGAATTCGGAAAACGCCCGTAGCGCCGGCACAGGGAGGCTTTGCGCGTCCGTTTGGGGTACGCGGTAGTGTTTCGCGAGAGTATAACATCGAAACCGACGGCGGCGACAGCGGGGTAAAAAGTCCCGTATGCCGGACGACGGACGGACGCGCACACGTGTGTACCGCCGATACACGGACGACTCGATTTTACGGTCGTGAAGAAACGGTCCGCTCGAGTGGGTTTAACGCAAGGGAAAAATACATATGCGATACGAATATATAATAAAAAAAATCAAAAAAAAATCGACAATACGATATTAATAGAGTATTGAATACGCATCGGCCAAATTCGAAAAATATTGCGTGGACGTGTTCGTTTTTTCATATTACGTACACGGGTTTGTCAGACGGAACTTTTTTCCCCTTACGGCCTCGATCCGTTCCCGAATATGAGACTTTGATAGGGTCGTGCTTTTTATTGCTGTCGTTATTATTTCCTCTTCTCTTAAACTTCAACACTTGCTGATATAGCCAATTCGTCTGTTTATATTATATACATCATAATACAGTAACAAGCCTACAGTGTGTGTGTGTGTGTGTGTGTGTGTGTGTGTGTGTGTGTGTGAGTGTTAGGATCGAACGTGAAACGATGCCCTGCCACACGTGTTGTGCCCGATAATTTAAAAGCTAAACGATATACGTGGAGTAAATCGTGGCCTGCGCAGGTGTGCCGGCTCGGGATAAAAGCGTCAAACTTAAGTTTCCGTTTTTTTCCTCCTTCCCTGTCTCTTTGCCCCCTCACCCTCTTGTTCGCGCCACCGTCGTTCCCGACGATTTACGTTCAAGATTTACGGCCCAGTCGCTATTTGCGCGTATACACCTATTCGCTAACGCGCGATCCCAGCCCTTCCCCCCACCGCTTCTTGCACCGACCACAGCTGATGCCCGTCACGCTTGTTGGCTGTATACTCTAAGCTAGCACCACGTACTTCTAGTAAATTTATTATGTTCCTGTATAATATAAGTGTGTGTGTGTGTATGTGAGTGTGTGTTCGGAACGTTGGAATAGTCTGTGAACTCGCGTGACGTACTCCAAGAGCATAGGTTCGGTTTCGAGACGTTTGCTCCCGGTCGTCGAGGAATAATGGCGGTAGGCATAAACGGAGAGAAGACGAATAAAAAAAAAATAATAATAATAATAATAATGAAAAATAATGAAAAAAACGTGTTCGAAATAACTGTCGATTTTTGTTAGCCGATTTTTTTTCCGGATACCGCATTGAGTTCTCCGAAAATAATGCACGATCCTATGACGTCTTCATGATGCCCGCGGACAAAGACAAAAATAAAAAAAATGTACAAAAAACCAAAGTCGAACCTACTCGAATGTGATTACGGAATAACTATCGATTCGGATCTCTACGCTCGTACTAGGGCCGAGACGAGTGTACAGAACGTATACGAGTGTGCTTATATATTGCGTGTACTCTACGGGACGGTCTGATGACTTTTGCCGTAGGTTTATGCGCCTCGGAGGTAAGGTCTGTTTTCGTGACGTTTTCTCGTCACACGTGGTCGCCAACGCGCCACGCGTAAAGTTACGAGTGGAAAACAATAACGTCGGAGAAAACCTAACAGTGCGTTCGAAAAATAAGAAATCGATAAAACTTCCGAGCGATAATATTCCAAGTCTTCTGTCGGCCGTCCCGAATCGGAGAAAATCACAAATTTCGCAATTCCACTCGGAGATTTCACGGGAAAAATTACGTTATTGAGTTTATGCGAAAACAATTAACCGTAATTTGATTTAAGTCACGTATCGGGTCTTACGAGTACGAACCGAATTAATAACGGCGTAATAACAAAACTTACGTATTTTAATACTTAAATACCTGCGTCATAAAGTTGTTGATTTATTGCGAAAACTTTTTTTTTTTTTTTTTTTTCAGTGGACTCTAAATAAAATGTGTTGTTCATTTGGATTTTGAGTGATTCAGTGTGAAAAGTAATTTACAACTAGCGTTTCTGGTTCGGCTAAAGTTTTTCTTTTCGTTAAAAGCTACGAATCCACAAGTTTTTCGTGTTTTTTTCGAATAGAAAAATAAAAATAAAAATAATTTCACCGCCGGGAAACAACAGCTGAGGTACACCGATTGTCCGCCGTGTTCTATTCAAACTTTATTAAAAAATAATTCTCCATTCGCAATATAAGCGCGTACATTAATTATTTACGTTGTTTTTTTTTTTTCATTTATTTGTTTAGTTTTGATCCTTAACTAAAAACTTCATATTGTATTCGGTCAAATATTATGTTAATTTGTTTTCGTACAGTGTATTCGCTATGCGATAAACACGTTATATTTTACCGCGGTTCAAACAAGTATGCATTTTTTTCCCTTTTTTTTTCTTTTTTTACACGCGTGCACGTTCACAACCTAAAACTCGGTGAGTGGAAACGTGTGAGCCGAACTAAACGTAAAGCTGTTGTTGATAACAGTTCAACTGACCGTTTTCATTTTCGTGTCCGACGGAAAAACGCGATCGAACGAAAATCGCAAGCTGCTTGCCACCGAACCGGACCTAAGTAGGACGTAAATCATTGCCGTACGTGAAAATCGCACGACGCGTCATCGTCCGTGGAAAACAGCACGTACTCTGACGCCGGACAACCAGCTTGCGGACTTAACTTCGGGTGACCATATTATAAAAATATAAAAACAGGACTGTTGTCACTCCCCCCTCTTCCCCCCTACAAAAAAAACCAAGTTTAAATTTTTGCGATTTGATGTATCTTCCATAAGGGTTGCAAATTTAGTATTTTTAACGCTTCTAAAAATTTGTTTCATATCAAAAGCGGCAATGACTTTTGATATATTCAACTCGCATGTCATTCGAGCGCAAGAACATTTTTTATCGTGAATTTTCTTTATAAGTGAGGACGTACAATCCAAAAGCCTATTAGACGTCAAGGAAGCTAGCGCTAGTTAAGCTTCCCCAAAAATAAGCATGATACGCGTTCAACTGGCATTGTATTACAGAAAACGTTTTCTCTCTCATAACTAATTATTGTCATATTAATGATGTTCATTCAAAAAACGCTAATAATATGTCCACAAAGAATGTGGACGGAATCTTTACGCTAGATCACTGCGTGCAAATTGTGATAATTTCCATATTTACCAGTCTGTAATACATCATTTTCCGAGCACTGCCGGGATATTTCATAACTAGTTCTCACCTGTAACAAAAAAAAAAAAAAAAAAAACAAATATTAATTTTAATCACGTGATGTACAAAGTTGCAGTGATAATAACGATGATTTCAAAAATCACTTGAGACGGGTAAAAAAAAAAAGCCAATAAGATAATGGTGGTGGAAGTTCGTCCTTCGTCGCTTCGCTCCTCGGACAAGATAATGGTGAGGAGTGTATAGCACTTTCTATCATGGGATCACCTGGTATACGATAGTTTAGTTGTATGGTACTTTACATTTGAATGCAATGATAAATCATTGTAAGTTAAGTACAGGATACAGTAGTTGGGTGGGATACACGAGATGCATTGCTAGATTAGGCATTATTGGATAGATTTTGGAATTATTTTATATTATAAAAAAAAAAACGATTCTGAACGAAGATGAAGATGTCAGCCTTAAATTGTAATATATATTTTATTTTAATATCCTAGATTGGGTTAAATTTACATTTGTCTATTCATGTGACTTCTGCTCGTGAGCATTGGACAAACCAGGATGTGCATAGATAGGGCGTAGGTAAATACCATATTATTTGCCTAAATGCACTATCGTGACGGTACCACCCGACCCCGCCGTCCATATATGCTGAATGCTCCGTGGCTACATCTATTTAAATATTAATAATTAATAATAATATATAAAATCCGAATGTTTATGGAACTGATACACACATTAAAATAACTGGAAATTGGAAGTTAGTAACGTTCTATTCAACCATGTAAAGGTACGTTATACACCTTGTGTTTACAATCTACCAATATTTTGTATAGAACAGCTGTCAGCTACTGATTATATCATAATAAACTTAATCTATTTAATTATCTTTATCAGCTGTGATATTACATAATATTTTCATTTCTTATCTTTGAATACAACAATTTTTATACATTTTCAACTACAAAATAATTTGCAAATATTCGTGATTTTGACAAATTTTGTCGATTTTTGAACTTCAACTGCTTATAAAAAAAAATTGTGCCTATGTATTTGAATAATTTTTGAATCACTCTTAGATCAACTTATTCAAAACCTTCTATTAAATTTTCAAGCGATTTGGTAGGGCCAAAAAATTGTTATCGACTTTTATAAAAAAAAATCTAAGAAAAATCGAATTATTCAAATGCCTATAAATAGCTAAAAAATAAACGAAATATTTTGAAAATACAACTATGTAAAGAAAATGCCTATTTAAACATTTTGTAAAAGTTTTAAGTTTCTACGACCTATACTTTTTGAATAAGAACAAATATCAAAAATCAATGATGCCTAAATTGTTATTTTACGCGATTATGTGAAAAAATTGTAATTTCAAACACTCATAAAAATTTTTGATTTTATTCCAGTGCAAATTTTTTTACAGATAATTGAAGGAAAACGTATGTCAAACTTTGTACCGAATTTACAATTCTTAGTTTTGAATACTTAAAATTTTATGAATTTTCAACTGCAAAATAACTTCAAATTTTCGCAATTTTTACATATTTCGTATAAATTGGAACTTTGAGCACTTATAAAAAAAAATTGTGACTTACGATTTTGGATTTTTTTTTATCAGTTATGGAACAACTTATAAGAAACCTTGTATTAAATTTTCAAGATTTTCTGGTAAAAAGAAAAAATTTTATCGTTATTTTAAAAAAAAATACTTAAAAAAATTGAAAATTTCAATTGTCTATAATTAGCTCAATAAAAGTCAAAATACTTTGAAAATTTAACGGTGTATAGAGAACGCTAATTTAAACATTTGGTGAAAATTTCAAGTATTTACATCGATTAGTTTTTGAGTTATAGCAAAATAAAAAATTTGATTTTGTCGAAAACTGGTTTTGCGTAAAATATACCGTTTTTCCCTCATTTTTTAAGGGTTTTTCCCGGCGCATTAAAAAAATATTGAAAATTTTTAACTTTTGACCCCCCAAAGTACCAACTAGATTCACTTTCCTTTCAGAAAAGTTGCTATATAAGGCAATCGAAGCATTTTTACTGCCCCAAATCGTGTCAACAGACACAAAAAAAAAAAAATAAAAAAAAAAAAAAAAAAAAAAAAACACATCATTGTAAAATCAATACATTCTTCACTCCGTTCAGAATCTAAAAGGTCGACGAATAAGTTTCGTGGCGAATTCACACGCACAACATAATATGTACGAGTATTGCATACTTTATTAAAAACAATACTTATGGTCTAACAACACAACCTTTGGTGTGGTTCGATTTAGCCCTTATTTCAACTAAGAACGTTGTGTGTGTGTGTGTGTGTGTGTGTGTGTGTGTGTGTGTGTGTGTGTGTGTGTGTGTGTAACTCGCGTGATTTTTCTGCAAAAGCCGTTCTCTCCTTAAATTATCACTTTAGTGATTACCCGCGATGATCCTGATACATCCGTCGTGGTCGTAATGTACGCACGCTGTTCATGTTTGTTTGAACGCGATTACCATCGCGATCGGTCGGCGTAGAGTTATTACCGATAAACCGTTTGATTTGATCTTGAAAAGATTTACGGAACACGTGATAAAAACACGCGAGGAGAACGCAAGTGACCACCGAAACAAATATGTACAAGAAGTGATGATACAGTGAATACGTCGTCTGAACGCCAATCGTCAAGTCCCGAAATCATATATTTTGTGAATCATCCTGCCGAGAGACTTTTATGACCGGTGTAATAACAGACCGCGCACGATCGCAGCTATTAATCAAACCACGTTTTGTACACTATAATATTATGTTCACTCCAAACGTGTTTTCGGAACGATTGAAAATACGACCGTTTTGAACGTGACAAAGATATTTTCCAACGACACGCGAATCATGTATTACTCGTGTTTTATACGTTTTTCATTTCTGTTCTCCGGAAATGACCGACATTGTTTTGGACATTTGTCGAGGAGTGATGGAAATCACACACTGCCACACATTAATAACCTTGAATACTTTGTTTACTTAGATCAGGAGTCGGCAACCCGTGGCCGACGGGCCGCATGCGGCCCGCGTAGCGATTTTATGTGGCCCGTGACAATAGTTTATAATCAGTTTAAAAATATTACACAACACGTTATCTTTAATGATACAAATTGGGAAGTAAAATATTTTGCTAAAAAAAATGTTGACCATATTTGGAAGCACTTATATTTGTGAACAAACTTTTTCACTAATGAAATATCGGAAAAGCAAATATGCTTCACGATTAACCAATGGTCACTCAAATGCTTTATTGAGAATTTCCACATCAAAAATAAAACCTGCTATATATAAACTTGTTGATGCTATTCAAACTCAAAAATCACATTAATTTGTATATGTTTATTTCATTTATTTTTTTTTTCCGATATTATACTATATTTTACTATATATATATATATATTTTTTTATTATTATTATGACGTGTAAATATTATTGTAACTTAGTTTGTATCTACCTTAATAGTTAATGTACCAAACAGTGATGTACTTAAATAAATTCAATTTTAAATTATTATAATATTTTGTTTGAATAAAAAAAGTGTATTTCAAATTATGGCCCGTGAAAAAATTTATTTTTATTTTTTGGCCCTTGACACAAAAGAGGTTTCCGACCCCTGACTTAGACTATAATCTACCCACTGGTTCTGAATTGTATTTGTTACACTGTACTATTTGACGTGCTAAAAAACTAATGGCTATGCTCGACTCTGGTCGGAAATCAATAGATCGAAAAGATCGTCGGGTGAAAAGTTACTACCCGTATTAGTGGTGGGCATATCCGGATTTCAAAAATGCGAATTATGTAATATATAATAATTTGTTAAATCCGGATTCCGCAGATTATCCGGAATATCCGGATTATTCAACTCGATTTCGCTGTTCAATGACTCATTTTTTTATACTTATAATAGGTATTTCAATTCAATAACATAATTTTCGGACACAGGTATAAAAATTCCGAACGCATTTTAAATACCAGTGATGTTTTTCGCTTATCCGTAAATCCGGATTATCCGGATAATTCAGGAAATCCGGATAAGAATTTTATTCGAATCCGTATTTGGATATCCGGACATTCGGATAATTCAGATATTCGGATTTCATGCCCATCCCTAACCCGTATAATAGGGTGCTCTGGGAAAAATGCACCCGACTCTCGCTACGTTGATGTTAATATGTGCGCTTTAATTTTCCACCAAGAACATCACGAATTGCCGTCACGCTATGTTCACGTAACACGACGTGGGTGCTCAAGTCAGACGAGTTGAAAAAAAAACACTTCGGACCGAGCGAATTGTTTGTGAGTCGTACCAACTCGCAGGAAGGCACTGTTGACGGCATCCCGGCCGCAGAAGAAACTGATAAATAATTGTTGCTAAGTTTCCAACAACTCCGCGACGTGGGTAAGCGAGCGCATAATAGGCGTATCCTTATAACAATATATCATGCACATTTTTTTTCACGTTTACATTATACTATTGGACTCTGAATTTCGACGCCCTAAAAACATATGAAAACGCATTTACCAAAAAAAAAAAAAAAAAAAAAATGGGAAATCTCTTTAAACGAATAGAATATTACAAAATCGTTTAATTATATTTTAAATTAAAGATTTTGGTCAATTATAATTCTTGAAATACAATCATCATACAATATTGTGAACCAAGTTTGATATTATATGTTGATTTGTATAGAATAGTGGATATAAATATTGCGAGTAAAATAATGTCGACAAATTCGTGACTTTTTTCTCCAACAAATTTAAAAAAATACTAAAAAATTATAGAAAATTATCTTAATGTGCTATAAAATGAACAAAAATAAAAAATAAAAATGTAAAAATTAATCGGGTATTTAAATACGAATAGTATTGTTACGTATTTTATAGAAAAATACCGTCGCATATGATGTTTTGAAAAAAAAAAAACACGATCAACATCCCACACACTGACTTACTGCTGTGAATTTCGGGTGAATTGTATTATTAAAATATGCTTTTATATTTAAACATTATTACGACGGGTCCGCGTAAAACGTACGTCTGCAAACGACGTGACATCGGACGATTCCAATTGAAATATGTGAATCACGTTCCAAAAAAAAAAAAAAAAAAAAAGTGCTCGACTGCACTGCATCGTTGTAACAATAATTATTATTCTCTGCAAGAGACGAGGAAAAATAAAATCTGCCTTATGTCATTAGATCGTCATGCCAATGCGACTAGTAAACTACCAAAGGACTCTGAATATACCTTTTTTTTTTTGCACAACGTGTGTTTGTGTGTGTGTGTGTGTGTGTGTGTGTGTGTGTGTGTGTGTGTGTGTGTGAGTGTGTGCTCGATAACAATTTTCTACGATGCTTCAGTTTCACTTTGATCTCGGTCGCACGTGACCGTCTCTCAGAGTAATCGACAAAATCACATAGGTGAATATCTCCCATACCGATCTGTGACTTCACAAGACGGATTTTTCTCACTTTCTACCGTTCCATTCGCGTAACGTGTTATTGCGTCGCATATCCACGCGCGCGTGCGCAAACATACGTGTGCGAATATGCGCGCACAAAGGAATTCCGACGTAACGGCACTCTACGACACGGTTTCGTCATAAATCATCAAACGCCAAAAGGATATTTTATACAAATACATTTTAACGTCGTGACGTAAACGTATCACAACGTATTGTCGAGCGACGGAAATCGATAAATGATCAAATCACGTTGTTGCTCTCGTACGCCTACGTAAAACCGCAATAATTTTCGATTTCATTAACCAAACGTACGGTCCGATGAAAAACGCTCGTCGGATCGACGTTAATGTTAAACGTTTGTACGTGATGAGCGTAGACTCTCCGGGCCTGCAAATAAAAGCTATTTAATGGATTCGTTTTCGTTTGTATAACATATAGTGAAACCGACGTACAAGTCTAATCTCCCAAAAACTTCGGAGAAGTAAAAAAAGTCTTCTGTGCTTTGCTTAAATTGATTGGAGTACTTGAATTTTGAGGTAAATAAAGAATTTAAATCAATATCAAAATGCTGTGCCCGAGAGACAGAGCGCCATAACACGAGAAAAAAGATTTTGAATTTTGAGATAAATAAAGATGTGAAATCAAACCTCAAAACGCTGTGCTTAGTATAGATGCCAGAGAGAGAATACATTTCCGGTTAAAATTGTGGTGAATAAAGAAGTGAAATCAAATCTCAACATTTTGTGCTAAAACTAGCAAAATTGACTATTGAAAATAATTCGATGACATGAAATTTCACCACATTTTCAAGTACAAAAAAAAAATTGCACAGAACCAAAAATATTTGCCTGCGAAAATTCGCATGTCCAAGAATATACTTGGTTCTGTGCAATTTTTTTTAATAAGAATTTCATAATAATAATAATAATAATTAATAATTATTATTAAAAGAAGATGCATAAACGGTCGTCACTCCGTTCGTATGTGGCTGTTATATTGTAATATGAATATTATATGACAACGAGGCTACGAGCCGCACGGCGGCTAGCGAGCAAATGAACAGTAGTTAGTAGTAACTAGTTTTGTTAGCCGCCGCCGCGGCAACCAAGTTCACGCATGCGTACATGGTCGCAACTCTACGCGGTATTGCGAAAGCGAAAAACTGGTAAATTCGGCCGTTCTCCATATACGTTGCATTAAAAAAAAAAAAAAAAAAAACACGGCCGTTTTCCTGTATATACATACATCTCTCTCTTCGCTCTGTGCTACGACACCGGGCCGCCGTAAAGCACAGAATGCTCTCTAGCGAGATCTATCGATATAGTACGCGCGTTTGAGTGATTTTAATGGCGTATGACCAACTGCTAAGAGTTCTCAATAAGTATAATTATTATTATTATTATTATTATTACAACTGGCATATACATATCTGATGGCTCGTACTTCCATGAACCATATTATAAAAAGCAGCTTTTATAATGTGCACGTATGATAACTATACGCACATTAGTGTTTTCCTTTTGATCGATTTCTCAGTAGAATTTATGACGGACCTCACTTTTTCATCCTTTGTATTCGATCACACTATTTCGTGGATATACATACTTGCTCTATATATAAATATATATAGATAACGATAGATATATAGATAGATAGATATTGGAAAAAAACGATTTGATAATCAAAATAATAATATCATGTCCCAAGTATTCTCAGTGAACACGGATGAAATTGATTCTATCCGTCGGGATATAAACAGTAATAATAGTGTTCGCAGAAACGTATTGAAAGTATAAAATTGCAGAATTAGATAGTAATACAAGCATAGAAGAACACTACATTATTTTTTGGTTTTCCTTCAATTTTGTAAAACGTAAATCTAAGGAAGCGTATTTTCAAATTATTTTTGTTCGAATTTTCAAATTTAAACTCTCTTTTATTTATTGTTTACTTTTTTATTGATGATTAATTTTATACAATGATAATTATAAAAACAATCGCACAAACGTCCGAAAAATAAACGATGAAATTTCATTATTCTTTCTGACGATTCCAACGCAAAACATTGTCAAGTCATATATTATTTGATAATTTAGTACATGTTATACTGAATAAAGCTTTCGTGCAACATACCGTTTACCGGTTTTAGACCATTTGTTTGTTGGGTTTGTTTTTCAATCGAATTCTCATAACATTTCTAACTTAAAGTAGTATAGAAATTTTCTTTTTCTAACAAAATTGATACACGTTTTTCAATCTAAGTCTCTCATTTCGTAACGATTAATGTAAAAACAGTTTTTCCGTCAAAATTAAAATTAACAGCTTTAATTATATACATATATATATATATATATAAATATGTCAGGCTATAATCACTTATGAAAAATCTTATTAAACGCTTATGGAAAAATAAACCACTATATAACGATTTTTTAAAGTCTTTTCAGTATACTTAGTTAAGTATGGAAATTACGGTATATTAAAATTGTCGAGTATTCATACCGAGAACTAAACATATTTAGATGATAACGTTCGAAAAACGAGATATTTTTAAAGTTCTATATTAAGCCCAAAATTGATCAAACTTAATTGGATCTTTCGTCTAGTTGATAAAAGTATGATTATGATTCGTGGTTATTATTTGAAGTACAGTTACTTATTGAGTTATGAACTAATGTCGTCAATATCGATTTAAATAAATATATATATGGTTTGTGGCATATTTTATTGCAAAATAATTTGGCACTGTTCCCTTACGTTCGGAAAAAAAACTGTTGAGTGTAAAAAATAATCACCTTTTTTAAGTACCATTCAGATACAATTTTTGATCTAAAGAGCGAATGGATATGACTTTTTGACCTTTTTATAACATCCCGAAAATCACATAAATTAAATATAATATGAAATAAACTTATAAACAATATAATATTATTGCAATATAAGCAGAGTCGAACTTTTCAAATATGACAAATCGGTTTGGTGGAAAACAATGCCAATTCTTATTACAAAATTTAACTTTTGTCGAGCCTAAAAATAATTTCCGATAAATAATATATCAGCATGCCAAACGAGATATCGCGAGACACGTCAATTGCGTGACAGTGCTGAAAAACTTCGTGACATCGTACCTCACAGTTCAACGAGTTTCGACATTAATATGTGAGTACCTTCCTGCCCGGCGTACGGAACCGAAATAACAAAAACTAAGTCTTAGTACGTTCAAAAACATTTGACGAAGAAAAACGACAGAAATTTTAGTCGTTTCGAATCAAAAATTACCTTATTTTTTAACGTACGTTATTATTTTATATAAGTACAGTTACAAGGAGACGTTGTTATTATTTTTCAACGGCACAAAGCGACCGTCTCAAACATTTAAAGCAATTATTATTTAGCCGAGTGGTTAAAAATGTTTTTTGTTTCTTTCGATTTTTTTTTCGACTCTCGAGTGAAAGACAATTCGAGAGTGAATTACGCTGTAGTTTTTCATAAATAATAGTACAAGAGGGTAAATAGGTATTTCGAGGTCAGATTCGAGATAACGGACGGTTTTCGCATGAGGTAGCCACGATTTAACGATATCTCCAGCCCACCATAATATCTATACACGTTTATACGCTAATGCACTACGTGATACTTATATTCAGTGTAGCTTTCAACACGTTATTAAACGAAAATTGACTACCCTTTTCTTTTCGATGTCGTTGATAAGTACGTACTGGTTATTCATGGGAACGGTATACCACCCTCGTCTGGGCTGAATCGCACGGTTTTCGTGTTATCTATTTACATAATGTAATTCGAGAACTATTCGTCATTTCTTCGTGTATTCCGACGTATTGTTCGTGGACGCGTCAAAACGAGAACCCAAATAAAACCTAAGTTTTTCTGTCGTTGCACCGTTTTTAAATTTTTGGCGAAACAAAGAATCTATCGGTTTTACAATACCGGTCGTTTATTATTTATTCATTCTTATTTTTCATCTATAGACGTTTTTTTCGGAAAGTATTCGCCGTTTGAACTCTTCTATGAATCAGAAAATTTATAATGTTGACACTTCAAAGAAGTTGTTCACTTCCATTCATGAAAGTTATTCCGAGCACTAGGAAAAACTACAACAAATTCAGTAAAAACCATAAACGATATTTCCATTGAATACCTTCCTCCTGTTTAATTATTTTAACAAATGTGTCTAAAACATTGAATTCTCGACGTTTAAATGTACTTCAAAATTCAATATTACTACTCAGCTGACGATACCAAAAAAATTAAAACCAGATTTAGAATTCAAACTTTTATACGGTTTTAGTAAAAACAAAAAAAAAACCGACAAATAATTTGATTAAAATGGTAAAACACGTTGACGGCATAGGTATATCACACTGGTGCTTTGATCAACATGGTTTTATTAATAGTTTATCGTTTCTTTGAAATTCAATATTATATATCCGTCGTCTTACTCCGAAGGGACGAACAACGGACTCCTCCGTGTTTTGCTGTTTATAAATTATTTATCCGACGTCACTTTAATTTGTACTCGGACGTTCTGAACGCCACGACGTGTAGGCCTCAAGAGATAACTGTTTACTGGGTCACGGTTGTCTGAAAAAGTATCGAAAAAAAAAAAAATGACGACGACGACGTTTCCATCCGGGCTAAACCGTTTTCGTCGACGTATTATTTATAATATTTTGCAAAACATATTCCAGAGCCCCGAGGGTTCGGAATTCCCGCGACGCATACCGCGTGCGCGCGATCCGTGGACGAGGAGGTCGGGGCCGAAACACGCGCGGGGCGGAATTTCGACAACGCGTCGTCGTCGCGCGGGAAATTTGCATGGAAATTGATGTCGAATATTCTACTCAGATCCCGTCGGGTTTGACCCCCCCCCCGGGGGGCCAACGCCTGTGCTATTCACGTCCTTGCGGCCGCGGGTTCAGTAGGTCGTGGACGAGATGAACGTCGTCGAGGCTAGCGCGCGGTCACCGAGGAGAGTGCACCCTGTGTTTACCACGAGTAAAAACACCAGTGGCGTATTTAGGAATTTTGCTATGGGGGGATGAAATAAATAATAGCACAGGCTCATGAGAGATTTGCCCACCACCCCCAAATAATGACTACAAACACTTAACAATTACAAGACGCAAAAAATAAAGTACTGTTGCACTTATAGGACAGAAAGTCAGAATGGCTCGTTATTCCTACTGTATAGTAACACATTGTATAAAAATAAACCCACGCCCAATGGTAAATCCATTTTCATGGTTATTTCGTTTAATTTACCGAATACTTATCGGGTTATGCATAAAAAGTGATATGAAGAAGAGTACAAAATTACAGGTATATATACCTGTATATGATTTTGTTGACCAATAGTCGCGTATGCCGCAAAAGATTAGTGGGAAAAGGCCTTTATCAGAGTGGTTCAATTACCACGGCTAGAACGGCTTAGAAAACAGACACACTTACTTAAAAGTAATATTATATTGAGAAGTACAGATATTAAGAAAACTCGACTATAAAAAATGAGTCAAGGGGGGGTCTATCCCTAATATCCCCCCCCCGTAAATACGCCACTGAAAAACACATTCGTAATATCGAGGACCACGCGAGTCGGGAGTGTACACTCGGTCTAGAACGTTTTGGACGAGACCGTATAGGGACTTCGAGGTACAATTATTTAAGTGTAAAGACGTTTGACTATTGATATCATTCGTTCGTGTTGTACGCCACAGACGTATGGTATGAAGTTTATTGATGATAATTCGAACCGTTAAGTTCAACTATGTTCAGTTATACCAACTCGAATTGCGTAGGTTTTATTTTATGTACGTGCATAACAATAATAATAAAAAAAAAACCCGGATTTTAGTATTGACTAACATAAAATCCTATCGCCGGTTATAGAAATATTTTGGGGAATAACTTGTAAAATTGATGATCATGATGATGATATTATACTGGTAAGTATATATTTCACCCGTCTTTCATAAATAATTAAACATTAAACAATACGTCAATTGTATTCGTATGATTAATTAACCGTGTCCATAATGAATAAAAGAGAATAATACTTATTAAAACGCGTTGTCATTAATACGTATATCAACGAAACGGAATATTATCGTGTAGGCAAACAATAAAATACGGTACCTATCCAGCAGCTGGTTTCTTATGGTAAAAAATGTTGCTTTCATGTTAAACCTAATCGCTTTTTATTCATATCGATGACCAAAGCGTCCTCGTGAAAAAACCTCACTCGTCGTATTCAAAAGAATAACGGATGCGATGACCAACAACTTTTAATGATTGTTCCCTCCCCCCCCCCAATATCCGAGCAAGTAGATTCGTCTTGACGTGAACCCTGTTGCCTCTATACACATGTATATATGTTTTTAGAATATTTCAAAATACTCGATTAAAGCCACGCAAAACCACGTCGGAGTTTTCTCGCCTACAATTGAACATACACAGAGAAAATATTACGGTACAGGAAAATCGAAAAACAAAAACGAATATATTGTAAGCGAACAATCCGCGTTCATTTATGCATGAAAAAATAAAAATATCCCAGAACTCATCTCCTACGAGATGGCCCAAAGTCAAGTTTGTAAGTATAATGTACTTTAGATCTCTGAGAGCAACAAACGTCTACATTTTTCAAACGTATTTATTTATTCTGTCAACGTTAAGAAGAAGAAAAACTCGACCTTTCTTCTTTCTGTGCTCATTTCCCGACAGTGTATAACAAAATATGTTTCTGACGTCCGATCGAAAACCGTTGAAATGTTACCTATACACTTGCCTGTTATTGTGTACATTCATGATAGTATTGCTATTCGTGCGGATATTGTTCGAAAATAAATGTTCCGCAAAGTATTCAAAACCTATTTTTGACGATTTTACTAGGAGAAATCTATAGTATATATATTATGTAAAACTGATGACAAAAATTAAATTTTGTACACATTTTTTTTTACGTTAGGTCAGGGCTTCACATCAGTGAATTGAGCTGAAAATTTCCCCTGTGTTAACCGTCCATTCCGTCCCTACCAATAAACCAAGTCTAGTTTTTTTTTTTTTTTTTTATTCTTATAATGCACTTAAAAATTTTACAACACTGAAATGTAATTTTATAATATGCAAAAAGCTATTAAAATATTTATATGCTGCACGTGAAATATTATTATTATTCGTAGGTAAGGTTATAATTACAGTGAACTAACTTTAACTGTGCAGATATGTGTATACACACACACACACACACACACACACACACACACACACACACACACACACACACACACACACATTGTATTTTGTATTAGTTAAATAAACTCCTGGCACCAAGGGAAATTAACGATAAAATATTAAAAAACATTTTTTTATACACTCGTATTGACATGTGAGCATTTCCTCTTTTTTTTTAAGGTTGCTTCGTAATTTAACCGTTGCTAGCGGCGGTGATGTATTCAGTATCCATATGTACACATACATTCACGCACGTGTATCATACATGTGAGCCTGCGTACGTGTGCATGCCTGTACACATGCATGTGTGAGTGTGAGTGTGAATGTGAGTGTGAGTGTGAGTTTGAGTGTGTGTGTGTGTGTGTGTGTGTGTGTGTGTGTGTGTGTGTGTGTGTGTGTGTGTGTGTGTGTGTGTGTGTGTGTGTGTGTGTGTGTGTGTGTGTGTGTGTGTGTGTGTGTGTGTGTGTGTAATTGTGAATTACACAAGTTATATGACGACAACAGCATACACGTAATTGATGAAATCGAATCGGTAGTGGTTTTGCGAATTTACAACGGACAAATCGACTTGATGGTGAAAAAAACATGCACGTTCACACACACACACACACACACACACACACACACACACACACACACAGTCGTGCCCGCGTGAGTGACACAAAAACGGGTCACCCATCACGTTCCCGTCGACCATGCCGATTATTATTGACAAATGAAACGACCGTATAAAGAAATAGGAAAAAATGAAACCTATTTACGAGGTGTGAACAGAGTGGACCCGTCGCACGGTCAGACGACAGCGGGCTAAATTGATGAAAAATAAAAATAATAAGACCAATTCGCCGTGGTATGTGCAATATTTTATTGCTCACGTGTCAGCGCGTCTTCCATGAACCTTGGACATGTCAATTTGCACCCCAAAACTTTGTGAAAAGTTCAACCTCGTTGCCGTAGTGTATTAAAAAGAGAATTCGATGTCTTTTGATCGCTCCGAAAATCACGAAACGAACGTTCGCCATTAGCTATCGTGTCGTATACTAATGAGGGAAGCGGTGAATTGTGAACTTCGACACAGCATTTTTGTTTCCATTTTCATATAATTGTACGAACAGGTACATTTGTAATAGCGCTCGATGTGTTGAACTATTCTTAATTATGAAAAATTAGAAAAACAATTCAGTATTTAAAGTTATTCATTTTAAAACCAAAGTCAATATAAACTTGATATTATTTTTAAAAGCTTATAATCAATAAGTAATACCAGTGTGTCTAATTAAAGAAAACAAAAATTATGTAAAAAACACAATTTCACTCGATGTTATTAAGAGACACTCGAGTTATTTATTATAGATTGTATGTTACATCACAAATAAAACACAATATAATATATTATAATATATTTACGTTATGCATAAATATAAATCTGGGTTAAATATGATTTCAAATTTATCGGTTGTGACTATGGTAAAACAAAAGTTTTTATTTCGAGTAAAAAAATATGTCAATTTTATCGAAGTATTGTCGGAATGTTTTTATTTTTTTATTATTATTTGTGTCAAAGCGCAGTTTCTACTTTTTTTTTTTTTTTTTTTTGAATTTACAACGTGACAATTTTAGTTTGTTTGAGCATAAATCCAAACGAGATGAAAAAGACAAAGATTTAAAACAAATCATGTGGACAAAACGCACTTTATAAAAATATGGAGTCGTCGAGTTTTCATCGAATAAAACGTTTTGATTTACGAGCGTTCTATGACTCGCAGTGACAGATGAAACACGAATACACGCGAGAACGTCGTTTTCAGACAAACGGTTTTGAAACAATCAACAACGATGCAGATGGGATTCGTGAACTTTCGCCGACAAGTCCGAACCGATACACACACACACACACACAATCGTACGTACAATCATTCTCCTCTCTCTCTCTCTCTCTCTCTCTCTCTCTCTCTCTCTCTCTCTCTCTCTCTCTCTCGCTCTCGGTGCACCAGATAATCGGTTTAATTTTTTGATTTGCTTCCGGACGGTCACGCACTCTCTTCGTCGGAAATATCTTCAGTTCCACGACAAATACACTTGTAACCACTAGTCACTTGTGTTTCATCAGCTTAAGGTTCTGGAAACATCCATTGACTAAGAATGTGATATTTTTAGTATGATAATGGCCGATTTCGACGCATTATAGCAGACAGTATTGATATACTAGGTATATTTGGGTGGTGTTGAATACTTAAGGAATCGCCGTAGTCTGAATACGAACTCTCTCTCATTATCTCTCTCTCTCTCTCTCTCTCTCTCTCTCTCTCTCTCTCTCTCTCTCTCTCTCTCTCTCTCTCTCTCTCTCTCTCTCTCTCTCTCTCTCTCTCTCTCTCTCTCTCTCTCTCTCTCTCTCTCTCTCTCTCTCTCTCTCTCTCTCTCTCTCTCTCTCTCTCTCAACACACCTTAGACGCTGGCCTGTAAAGTCATTGTTATCTATGCCTAGTCTGCCGAAAAACCCTCGCACTTTTTCTCCACCGACACGTGCGCGCCGTGCGATCGCACAAATGCCCGAGCGCGTGTGTAGAATTCCCATAGACGCGCGAGAACGTCTTTTCCAAACGATCGTTTAATTGCGTTTCCTCAACGCTCCCACCTCTGGTCTGCTGCCCCGTCCCGGTTAGGAGGGAGTCGACGAATCCGACGGAGGGAACCGCGCGGTCGCAGGAATGCCGTGTGCGCGTAGTATCAGCCGGTCTAATGACGGAAATCGCGCCATTGTACGGGCCGCGGATTATGAAACAGAAATGAGCTATTCGCAGACATCTATTATTTATACATATATATACCGCACGCGCACGTCGTATTGTCACGAAATGTCGTCGTCGTCACCGACGTGACGGTATTATTACACCGTATTGTAATTTGCGGTTTCGTGTATCGTAACCGCGCGCGCGCGTACCCCGTACGTCGGAATGACGAATAACGTGTATGTGAGTGTGTGTGTCAAACATATATATATTAATCGTATAACGACGCACGAGTGTGATATAACGTGTGCACAATATAAATACACACACGCGTGCGTCGTCATACGCATACCACGTACGATACTTTTCGATTTATGACTAAATACCTAAAATTTGAACAGTGAAAATCTCGTTTACGGCGGATTTTTACCGATTTTACCGTTTTTACTCAGTTCAATTTCGAATCTAAAAAGTTGCTGGACGAAACTTTTGGACAAGGATTTCTATATGAAAAAGTGTTTACAGAAAAAAAAAATAATAATAAACATCATTGTAAAACCATTAGATCCTTCGCTTCACTCAGAATCTAAAATGTGCTTTTTAATTCGATTATTTCCGAAAAAAAATGAAAGTCATTACAGGAGGTTTTTTTTTAAAAGAAATTATATGTTTTAGTTGTCATTTTCATTAATGATTTTTTCTACTTTTTTTAAAAGTTTTTTCAGTATAAAAAATGATACAAAATCATAAATTGATAAAGATAAAATGTCAACCTGTCAAAACGTTCGGAAAAATGAGACCGATAAAATAATACAAACAACATTTATTTTTTATTTTTTTTTATTTTTTCCTAAAGCGTTTATGCGGTGTAAAAGCGTAAAACCCGTAGTCTCTTAAACATCGTGAGTCAAGTATTAAAAAAAAAGGAATTCCACTTTCTTATCCGACACACGACACATCGCAAACTTTCACGTCTTCGTGGTGGACGCCGTACGTCCGTACGTCCGAGTAATAGGATAAATACTTGTTCGCGTTTCGATCGCGTGCTACAGAAATCATACGTGTTCTACAGCGGTCGCACGTCGCCGACGTTTTCCGGACGTGTTTTTCCGACGGAGAAAAACCGTGCGGACGGCCGATCGTGCGCTACCCGTCGTTGACGACGACACGTGGCGGGCGAAATTTTTCCACGGACGCGCGTGAAGGCCGGCCCGTCAAGGTGTCGAGTGGCCACCGTCGTGAGTTTCGCACGTCAGTTTCGTTTCGGAGCGTCGTACGTACGTCATTGAAACAGTTTGCTCTCGTTTCGATTTCGCGTTTTCGTGTCCACAACGGCACACGCCCACACACACACACAAACACTACACGTGGTGTCACGGAATAGAAATAATAATAAACTATTACCGTCGTGACGGCCACTCAAACCACACCAGAGGAGAGAGGGCACGTCAAGAAAAATTGCACTTTTTGGCGGTGGTTCAACCACTGTGTGGGGGGCGGGAGAGGGACGTAGATCACTCCGAACGATAACACGGTATAATAGCCGCTAATTATTAACGTACCGCACGACACGCCGCCGGTCCGACCGACGACGAGCGTGTCGCATCGAAGTTTAGTTTTCCGCCCGATGATTTATTGAATGAAACACGTGAAAATTGTGTTTTTACCGTATCTTTCGCTTCACTCGCGCCCTTCCCACGACCAACGATACGTATACGATAATTTCCGTTGAAACATTTCCCCTCGGATGCGTCCACGTGCAATCGATAAAATCATATCAATTCGGTCGTTTGCATAATCCACACGCGAAACGTGAAATTTTAAAACAGTTTTTACTCCCTGATCGCCGAAAAATCATTGAGATGCGCCATATACGCTACGCTTGAGCACATTTCGCACACGAGATCGGGCGGTAACGGGTGTTTGTCTTATCTCACTCGTGTTCTAATAATATTGTTCTAGTTCAGATATGATGTGTACAGTGCAGGCCTCAATTGACTAAAAAAAAGTCGATATGAGTAAATAATATTCCCAAATTAAATAAATAAATATATATCGGTGACTTTTTTGTAGAAAGACCAATGTCAAAAAAAATCATTTTTGCGAAATTTAAGTATAAAATTAGGCCAATATTTTAACATATCCATACAATTTTGGGATTTCGTGTTAGCAATATCTAATTTGTGGGATTTAATTCCTTTATCGTTTTCCAACAACAATTTATAATACAACTAAATTAAAGAAATGACATTGATATCAGTCTTTCATTAAAAAAAAAAAAAAATTCTAATATTTTCCTACGTCGACAGTAACGTATCCAACAGCAAAATTTACGATTTTTATTTTACCCAGTTGTAATAAATAAAAGAAGGTACATGCAACCAAGTACTAACCATCAAACACCATATAGTGGAAGAATGCACACAGTACACCTCAATACATCTCAATACGTAACGACCTGAACATGTCGTCAAACATAGCAGGAGCACTCGATGAACACTAAACTCTCAAAATAATTGAATTTCTAAGCACCACTAATATTATTAAAAAACTGTAAATGAAATCAAATAAATAAATAAATAAATGTTAAACTATATATATATATATATTTTTTTTTTGTAATTTAATACTTAATTTTAAGAAACCATAATACCGTGTACAATTTTTCGACAGGCTATTGAAGCCTTAATTTCTCTAAATGAAAAAAAAAGAAGGTACAGGAATTGTACGAACGATTTCAAGACATCACGTTCATAACGGTAGTTGCTCAAAGTTCAAATCATTTTTTTTTTTGTATTTATTTTACGTAAGACATCGATCAAAAATGTCCTATTTTCTGTTTTTGAAACTCTTCGAGAATATTATTGCGAAAAATTATAACCGTGGTTTAACATCACTACGTGTATCATACAACTATGTTTCGAATGAAATGTAAAATGGCGTCGTGGTGGACGACGACGGATTGACTTCCGGATTGATTGGGAAATCCAAAGGACTTGTTTCTTGGAATGCGTATTGTCGTCATCAATATATATATACATCACGAACACTCCTCGATTTCGTACCCCGACGGGATACAGATAAAACTCCCTCGTAAGTGTGATTGATATTCTATTGTGGGTTTTTTCGAACGCACAAAAACTTTGTCGACGGTACGGCGCAATGCTCGGGACGAGCATTTGTCTTCTTTTTTTTTTTTTTTTCATCCGCTGTTTTTATACACGGTCAATCCGATTGGGCTTTTATAACGACTCGATCGAAACGTTTCGAGGTCGAACTAGATAGACGCGTTGAAGAGTCTACATCTGATACGTTTCTCGGTTAAAGAAACACCCGAATTTTATTCTCGGTGCTGGATACCGATGCAAGTATACGTTTACGGGGCAGTCCGATACTCGTATAAACGGTAAGTACATCCAATAATAATTGCTATGTTGCAATTTGATTGTGCAATTATCGGGAATCCTTGTGCACGATACACACACACACACACACATTCAAGAGTACGTGTACGCGATGATATACATTTACACACGACATAAGGGCAACGAAATCCTAATATGCTTAAAGTAAATTATGGGATTAATTAATATCACTGTAATTTGGCATCGTTCCCGGGAAACGAACGGGCCAAGTTGATATATTATTATCTATTACGGCGAAGAACCGCAGCGACTCGATGATTTCCTTCCAAGGTACGCGCAACTAAATTGAGGGAACAACAATCCGGATTTTGGCAACGACGAGGCCTAAGTACGATTAATGAGAGTGCCGAGCAAATTTTTACAACTTTTATTCGTGTCACATCGAAAATGTGTTCGGAGTATAAAAAAATATTTGATGGATTTGATAAATTTTAACCTGTAAGATTTTCCGTTAAAACTAATTTCATTGCTGTTTTACACTACTTTGAACTTTAATTCATACGAAAATCTCAATTATGAATAAAAAAAATGCCTACAAATTCATAAAAAAAACCTTCAATTTTTGACTAAAAAACAATGTTATTTTTATAATTTTATTACTTTTTCCCTTTAAAAACAATATCATTTTGGTAGAATTATTTTTTAAGTTGTTTTAAATTATTATTGTTTATCATAATTTGTATATGTATATATATATATATATATATAATGTGCTTATGCTACATTCCGTTTACATTATAATGTCTGATTATTCGATATAGAAATAATTTATCCTTAAATATTTAAAAAAGTAATTTTTACTAGTTTATTTTTTTAAATAAATCAAAATTTTATATTTATAAAACAAACTCATAAAACGATAAATATGAAATGTATTATTTCTTGAATTCTCAGTATAAAAATAATTTTGTAAATCTTGAGTTATTGTATAAACTGTTCGAGGAAGAAAAAATACAAATATTTTTTTTCAAAAATATAGCAACTAAATATTTGAAAGTATTATTTTTAAGTTGTTTTTATTCGTGTAGTGCAATCACTTCTCAAAAGTGCAAAGAAAATTATTTCAGAAAATACAGTGTAATCAAAATGCAAAGGGCATCGAAATAATTAATTTTCATTTAATTTTGTTTGATTTTTATAAAATAAAATACAATGTGATGAAAAACAAGTTAAATCTGATTTTATCAAAAAAAGTCCAAGAAATTTTACATAAGTGTTCAATATTGATTATGCATTTTACGCTTATTGATGTTAACATAAATCATTATTTGTCAGTAAAATGTTATATGACTGTTTTGAACTCATAAAAAGTTATAAAATTACACAATCTTATTGAAACAATTTTTTTTTCTTTTAATCTTTTTTTTTTTTTTTTATGACGTGAAGTTTTAATAATATATCTCATATTTTTTTCAGGAGAAAATGAAAAAAACAATATTTTTTGTTTTAATTTTCTCGAGCATTAATCCGCTCTAGACCACTGAGACGTACACTAAATAATTCGATTTGAACTCGTTAGTCCTTGATTAAATTCCCAGGTATGCTTAAAAAAAAGTAAAAATATAAAAGTATGAGTAGCACGCGAAAAAACCGACTTGAAGTTTTGTCAATTTTCACGTGACCAACATACGAAAAAGAAATGTGCGTTTCTTTTCACCTCGAAAACAGTAAGGAAGTACAGTTATTAAATTGCATTTTTATAAATAGATATACTGACGTCTAAACACTATCATTACACTTTTTGAAGTCTCGGAACGCATTTGAGTACAACATTTTAACTAAATCGTACTCAAATAGAGGTAAAAAATATCATCAATATCAAAAAGTTGTCAACTAAATGTATGCGGTATTATTTTAAGTCGATGATATTTCAATAAAATGTGAGAACGGAAGAAATTCAACGAAAAATAAAAAATAGTCGTCCGCTCGGTCGGTCCACTCTGAGTTCAATAAATCCTTTGGTTCGTTTTTTCCCCCGAATTTATTTGCCCCGCCACTCCAACAGGCGACTTTTTCAGCGACCGGTCCTACGCTCTAATAGGGGCGGAACGTGTTCCGAGCCTACTCCGTGACCCATTTTGGTTTGCGGTTAACTTTGCACGCATAAGGTCTCGGGTTCCATTCTGACCGTCTGCTCGGTTTTTCGTAAAAAAAATCTTTCTCTCACTTCTCTTCTCGGTGCTTGTTTGATGCTGTTACAGCCCCACACCAACCACTGAACACCGACTCGATGACCGTCAAACACGAACCGCAAATCGCCTGAAGCCAGCCCGTCGCTGCATAAAATGCAGTTTTTTTTTTGGATCTTTCAATCGTCGTCGACACGCGTGTTGGGGTCAGGTGGGTTTTTTCGTTTGAATATATTTTGTCAATGTCGGAACAGTTCACGCGACCGGGTCTCGACGTAGACTACTCGGATTCTGAGCGTGATGCCGGGATCCGCGAGGACGGTTTTTCATCGCTTTTGTTTCGTATCGATACGATTTTCCCTTATTTCAAGTCCATACTTCATACAGTGACAGCACGGCCTCTCGACGCTTTTTGATGTTTTTGACGATCAAAGATTTTACGCCCTTTCTAGTAAAACCCTACAATACGCGTTTTCTCCGAATTGATTTTACAGATAGATTCGAATCCTCTAGCGTCGTTTAATAATATTCAATGAATACCGTTAAAATAAAACCACACTACAAATAACGTTAGAACAATAACAATCGTATAGGTAATAATAAAAAAATATCCAAAAAAAAAAAAAAAAAAAAACGATTGATTATTCTGGAACGAAATACCAATGAAACACCGAACGTACGGGATCAAAATATACAACGATTAAATCGTATATAACATCACCGTATTATCTGACATTTTTATGAACTTTAGCGCGTTTGGAATACATAAAGTCTGCATACATTTGATTG
Organism: Therioaphis trifolii; assembly: GCA_027580255.1. Classification (NCBI taxonomy): domain Eukaryota; kingdom Metazoa; phylum Arthropoda; class Insecta; order Hemiptera; family Aphididae; genus Therioaphis; species Therioaphis trifolii. The sequence goes on along the minus strand of CM050405.1, from coordinate 21,921,971 downwards.
CTCAACCGCACAATTATAATCATTATCCCACAAAAGATTAAAACAATAGGCGACAAACTCAATTTAAAACGTGTGACATTAAAGCACGTTTATAACGTATTGTATGTGTTGGACGTTTTGATTTTAAAAACTTAACGATTTTGAGACTAGCGTTTGACGTTTTGTAGTTATCAGCTCACTGTTGAAAACGCAAGATTTGTATGTATGATCGCGATGAGACTATTACGTGGGTAAAGCAATATCAATTCGAATCACTTATGAACTAAAACCAGAAAAATTATTGAATCCACTACATCCTCCGTCCAGCGTCGCGACAACTAAAATAATCTAACCGTTCGACGATACTCTATCTCGGCTGAGTTGCTATCCCTCGAGAAGTTTTAGATTCTGAGTGAAGCGAAGGATCTTATGGTTTTACAATGATGTTTATTTTTTTTTTTTTTTTTTATTATTATTATTTTTTTTTCTGTATACACTTTTTCGTATAGAAATCCTTGTCCAAAAGTTTCGTCCAGCAACTTTTTAGATTTGAAATTGAACTGAGATGGTACTTTAAAGAAGTCATTTTTCCAAAATCTCCTTAGTTTTTCCAGTAATCAAGAATAACGATAAAAAAACTGAGTAAAAACGGTAAAATCGGTAAAAATCCGCCGTAAACGAGATTTTCACTGTTCAGGTTTTAGGTATTTAGTCATAAATCGAAAAGTATTGAAGATAGAAACTTGAAAATTTTATCCAATATCAAATACATACTTTTTTATATTGGACAACATTTTCAGAACAATTATAGCACTTTTGACTTAAATATAGAACTTTTAATTTACCAAATAGTTTGAAAGTTTTTATGTAATATAATTTTAAATATTTGACAAAATGTTCTGAACATTTAATATGACCTTACTCATATACCTACCTAATTATCCTAACAAAAATTCAAAAATCATAAGTAAGGACTTTTTTTTTATACACACTTTAATAAATTATTATAATTCACCAAAAATTATACAAATAACCGTAAAATACGTAAACAGTATTTAAATAATAATATATTATATTACACTGAAGCTTTGCTCAGAATCATTTTATACTAAAGAAATGAGTCATCATTTCTTTAAAACTTAATACATTCATCACCAATATCTTGTCTGATGACCGAAGGGACGAAGGACAAACTTGTACCACCATCATCTCACTTACCAGCTTATTTTTTTTAATTTTTTTTTTTTTAACTTTCATTTCGTCTTCGGCAACATCGGTTATGGACTACGTTAAAAGCATATTATAAAACGAAAAAAATCTTTATTTCGGAAAATCCTTCGAACCGAAACGCGAGAATCATCGAGTTACGATTGTGTACGAGTGTTGGACGAGAGACACCGCGCCGCGTGGTTAAATGTTTAAAAGACACGATTCAGAACACTCGTATCGACGCAGCGGCCGAAAATAAACGCTTTCCTCACGGGAATGGAAACGCGGTTTGTGATTAAATTAACAAAACTGTCAACTGGTTGTCAAATGGGTAATTTTCTTGGTATGAAACGCCTACGGCGAGAGAGTGCGGTTTGCGGTGAAGCCTTGAGACGCAATGTGACTTCGTCGAAAGTTTTGCGTGCGCAACGATTAAGAATCGACTGAGCTCGTGTCACGGCGGCGTGTATGACCGAGAAATCGGACGCGCGTACCTTTGGTCGATCGCCGACAACACCGCAACGTAAGGAAGTCACGATTCGACGTACAACGGGATACGGACGGAAAACCTCCGCGAGACCAGGAGATATCGTCTTTGTCATGGTCCGAGAAATTATCGTTCTTCTTTGCGGAAAGGCAAAACGGTAAAAATCGCTCGATTGGTTCGACTAAATGTTGCTACGTATTATGGTCGCTCGGACGTGCCGGCCAATATCTCGGCGAGACACACGGAGGTGACTATGAAGCCGTCGTATTGGGAAGATCTTGCAAGACCCGAGTACGTGCGTGCACTTCTATAGCCATAAGCCGATCTGGGAGTGGCGCGGGGAGTTGGCGATGAAAAATATAGAGAAGAGAACGCGAGAGAGTGTGAGAGAGTAAGAGGGGGGAGAGAGAGAGAGAGAAATGATGACGTGTTTTTAAGATATAAACAGCCCGGTAGAAGTAGTACGATAAAAAAGGCTTCCACGTATACACCCGCACGCAAATATGTAATAACATAATTTTAATTGCAGTGAATTACAGGAATCATAAATATAATATTAAAAGATACGAAATTGTTGGCATGAAATATTAATAAGTCAGTAGAAACCGTATACATCGATAATGTAGTAAGAGTCTGCCACACAAAATAGTTCTTATCAACTGCGAGTAACATTATTCACATCGTATTTATGTACACCAGTGTGCCCATAGTAAACAGATTAGGTAAATCGATTTTGGAAAAGGACAAAATATATTCTAGTTAGATAGGTATAATGATAATAATATAATTGAATAATATATTGAATTAGATCATTTTTATTTATGTGTTTCACAGTTTTCTTATTTGAAATCACGTACAAATATAACGGTTTTGTTTAGAAAGAAGTCATAAATAACAGCAATAACAATATTTTTTTCTACTTTTTCCTTTGTGTAACGTATTTGGTAAACATTAAGTATACACGATCGTTTCAAAATTAAAGCATATAAAACTCAAAATTGACTCCCTGGTTCCTACGATCAATTGAAAATATAGAATTAAATAAACATTTTGTGGAGGAAGATAGTATTATGTATTATATGTGTGCGTGTGTATTAATTTACTTTGAATTCTTTAATTAAGTAATTTACATTAAAAACAATATCTTTACACATGACCACATACATTATTAATTATCAGACCAATTATGATGTTAAGTTTATGTCGAAGGTAATCAATGTGCGTTTGCAAACAAATTTCATTTCAAAGAATATAACTTATATAAATCACTAAATAGCTACTGCGCACCGTTCTGACTGGGCAAAGTGCCATCCTTTCGCTCATTTATTATTCTGCATTTTTTCACACAAAATATGATGATTACTATAAATAAACAGTAGATACCTATTTCGTGATTATAGCTACTAAGAATTTAGTTGTCGAACATTCGGCGTCAGAACACAACGTTTAGAGAACACAAAATATGTATAATATTTAAATTGTATGTGTTGGCGACGAAATGGGAAATCCGTTTTATCAAACATTTCAAAACTAACTTCCGGTATGATTAAATTGTATAAGTAAATAATTTACTTTTGAAACGACGAACAAACGACATTAATGCGAAATGAATGCCGACATTTCAAATTCAAACTTATAAATTATTAGTAGCAACGGCACCATTGAAATTTAGTGTTATATTACTCGTTGTTTAAATTCACTCGTATCGAGAAATTCTTGGTAATTGGGTCAGACGTCTTTTTATTTTTCATTTGTTTAGTAAATAATTCAGACAACAGCTTTTTTGAGTTTTGATTAAAATCATCGAGCAGTTCGTAGAAAAACAAATCAAAGAACGGGCTCATTATTAATGTTTTTATCGTCCCTTTCATAACGTGAAAATCGTTCTTCACATCTCAACTACCAATCGTATTTGTATCCAAAACTTGTCAATTTTTGTACCGCGTAAAATCGGCCGGTATTTTATTGGTTAAAACTCGCTTTTGTTTACCGTCTTTTTTTTCACGTGTCTTACAATAATTTACTCGTCTTCTTTAGCGGATCGACGCGACACACCGTGATGACTTTCAATGAAGTAAACAGGTCTGATAAAACTGTTAGACCTACATCGAACTGGCCCGACAACATCGGCGCCGTACGGGTGAATTTATACGTAATAGTCGGTCTCGGGAAATTGATCTCTCCACGTTGGGCGGCCAATGTGCACCGTTGAATGATTAACTACGGTGATTGACCCTTTGACCTTTTTAGGCCCATCGGGATCCCGTTGAAAATTTACAACAATAAGTGTCATCTGTGACAACTTGGTGACCCAAAATCCTTTAACCTTTCACGGTGGACGTGGATAAGCCGGTCAGTCGCGGGGGAAATTTATTGCTATGCTGAAAACGAGGGTATTTCTCCCCCCCTCATCATCTCCTTCACATTTCCTTTCCTTCTCCCTCTACCAACCTCACATGCACTCACACACACACACACACACACACACACACACACACACACACACACACACACACACACACACACACACACACACACACACACACGTATACACGCACGCACGCACTGACACCTCGAACGACAACCACCGTGTTTCACATTGGTGTAAAGTCAAAATATTGGATACGCATATTTGACGTGCACGCAGAGCTATTAACAACCCTTTTTCAAAACCTTTACTGGCGTACCGTGACTTTACCGCAACTTCGCATCAAGAAACACAAAACGTTGTCCTTGTCACCGTTCGGAAGTTTTAAAAATTGTGTTTAAACAATTCGTCCTGCGTTGAACGTGCATAAACACACACACACACACACACACACACACACACACACACACACACACACAAAAACACACTCACAACGACCTGATCTCACGCAGAATGCTCTGAATCGATACATGCGCCCCGTATCCCGCGGAGTGGGTACGACGGGAAATAATGGTTTTGGTGTCGGGCACATAAATTTTAAACACGTCACGCGTGGCCGAAGTGACCAACGTCGATTAATGCACCGTCCGAACTATGTTTCGAAAAGTCCCCGGATGGACGTCCCGTGCGAAAACCAAAACGAAAACCGTCCGTTCCGCCGGCGGTGCGGCTGTCGTAACATAAATATTTGTCGCTGCTGTTTTTGTTGGTTTCCGTGACTCGGGCGAACGGTCGGGCGCACGTGTGCCCGCGCCGCCGCGCCGTAGACGTAGTGATCGTCGACAAACCGACCGATAGCAACTTCGAGTAAACCGCGAACGCGGCACAAAATTTCGATCGGCCGGTCAACGCGAATTTCACTAAACTTTAATGATTCGTCGCTTTAATCCCGTTGGAAAACGTCGTCGGACAGCGACAACGTACACCGGTCGTTCGGTGCCGTGTGCGATCCGTGTCTCCGAGTACTGCGTCCCGACGTTTTGACGATTCGCGTCCGTCGGAGGTGTTACACCGCGGGTGCGTCGTCGTCGATCGGAACGACTAAATTGAAAATTCCTCCGGCGTAATTAAAAACGAAAACCAATTAGAATACATATATCGTATTCTCGCGTACGCGCGAACGAGACGCGTCCGACACTCGGCGCTGAAAACTCCGCGCGAAATCGATCCGAAACCGAACTCGAAAACGACGTTTGATCAAAGCGCGTGAAAAACGGTCTGAAATTACCAGTGACTGACGGCATATTTTTTCAACACGCAATAGGTACACTCCGACGCTTCACGTCGAGTCGGGTCGGTCGTCGTCAACGCCGCTACTGGCCGAGACGTCATCGAGTGTTTTACTTTTGATCGCAAACACTTTGTTTGTTTGTTCGTTTGTTTTTTGATTTTTTTTTTTTTTTTATCATTACTTTTCACGCGATACCTGTCGAGTGTTAAGACTCGACAAAATGCAAAACAGCACCCAGGACGCGTTCTCGGTCGTTGTGACTAGAGTCCGCAGAATTTGCATCTGTACACGCCGCCGCCGGTTAAATCGACCGTCGTCACTCGTCGCGTTGTCACACGAGATGCGGTCGGTTTCGTTCCCTCTGGGTTTTTTGCAGTCTGATTTTTATTTTTACCGAAACCCTCTTAAAAAAAAATCACCGTTTTCGATCACCGCCCGTCGCGTCCGGTACAAATCGAATCGAAGAATTCAAACGATTAGGGCGAACGGTTCCGCCGGACAAGTCAGATCCCGACACATTCAGTGCGATTACGTCCGCTAATGATTGGATACACATCGACGAAAGCGCAACAGCAGCGGAAAAAAAAATCAGAAGACACTAACGAGATTTATCTTGCACCGTGGCGTTTTAGACACTTCCAATTATTTAAAGTGACGCAGTCATAAGCCGGCTAACACGTTAAGTCAAATTTAATACGTCCATCGCATGTTTTTTTTTTCTATTTGTGATCGCAGGTTTTTTTTTTCATTAATTTGTCCTCACACGTCGTGGGAAATATTGATTTTTATCGATTTTACTCGTTCGGTCGTGTTTTATATTTTTACCGTCAAAATACATATGGTTTAAAAGCAAACATTCGTTTCGCAGAGGAGTGCACATGATAAACGTACTAAATTTTTAAACGTTCGGTGATTCCTATTTAACCGAAATTAAATTAGTTTTGCGGTGACAAATTTTTTTTCGAACAAAAAAACGGCTTCAAGAGCGCATCGTGATTATGAAATTCAACCATTATGCGATTATGTATTTCAATCAAAGATGCAAATGTATTCATACTAAAATTATTCGATATTAGTGTTTGGTTTAAAGTTATTATTATTTTTAATTCGATTTTTCAATTTTCGTATATAGAAGTTTGAATCAAACCATAAGAATCAGAATAATTATATACTCTTAAATGCAAATCATTTTAGAGTTTGCAAATATTCTAGATTCGTTTCAAAAACGCCGCTGATGTTTTTGTGTAGTCAGTATTTCAATGAAAACAAATGCCATCAACACCTATTCGTCACGAAAAATTAAATTATCATTTTGTATTTTCAATGCATCAAATTCCATCAATATTATTTTTAAATCATAGTGCTACACTGTAAAATTATAGAAAACTTTGATTCGAGTGCTATAAAACAAAAAAAAACAAAATCAAAGGAAAAACATAAAATATCAATCATAATACGTCATTCGATTTTAAAATCTGTCAGCGATAAATGAAATACATTACTGTTTTTGCATAAACCTCCACATCGATGTTCTATAAATGACTGTGCTTCTAGGAATCCATCGGTTATTTCTCACATTTTTTTTATTCTCTAGGATTTCGATTCATAATGCATTTCGCCACTCAATTTTCCAAACGACGGATGATATTATGACTTATTTCTCGGAGACTAATTACACTCAACGTCTATTGAAATATATTTTTCAGGTTCAATTTGGACATTTTACAGTAGTACACCAAAAATCACAGCTTCCATAATAATTAAAAAGCAATGATTAATAAAAAATGAATTTAAAATAATACGTGTTACGTTATGGTGTAAGTTTTTTGTGGTGCCATATCTGACGTCACATTTTATAACATGAATAACTTCTTCATGAGTACCATTGTAACGAATGATACGACCATCGTTAGTTATTCCATAAAACTTTGTAAATTCAATGAAATTAATGTGACAATTATTTTTATTTTTTTTTTTTAACCACGAAAAAGTTGTTTTTAATTAAAATGCTTTACAATTAATGTAATAAAATTAGAGGTTAAAACCGAGAGGTTTAATTCATTTTGAGTTCTAATTTAATTTATAACTTTTCAATATTGCAATATCGAGGTGAAAACGTATGTCCAAAAAAAAAAAAAACATTTTTTTTTTTAATACACGAATCAACGATAAAAACTAGAAACTGTTCTACGCGATGTGTTGGCACTTTTGACCGTTTTTCGTTTAAATTTGTATTCGTTGTTCTACTCGATTCGAGCGTGTGTTTTTGTTGATGTTTTTTTTTTTTTTTTTTGTTATCGTTTGAGTGTTTTGTTTCTTCTCAAACACGAACGGAATAAATTATACACGGCATGTCAACGGTCCGTATACGGAAGGCGTCGCAAAATAATTGATCAAGGTAAGAACGCGGCCGGGTCTTAGATACAGGGGCCGAGGAATAATGATGAATAATTAAAAACCAATCGGCTTATGAATATAATAATGCATTATACATGTACTACCACCGCGCGAATCGAGTTCACGGTACGCGCCGCATAAACGCCATGCGCACCGGCGCCGTGTCGTGTCGCACGCGTCAACGAAATAAATGTGCAGACGACGTACAGTGTTTCCAAATAAAAATATGGCGGTCAAAATGGTCAATTTAAAATTTTAAAATTCAGTTTTTCCAATCATGCAGTTTTATTCACGAGTATTTAAGGACTTATTATGTGTATTTTTGAAACCTAAATTTTGATTTTACTCTTACAAAATATACAATTGATATAAATCATTTTTGTTTAACAAATCACATTATCCTAATTTTTGTTTAATTTCGAAATTTAGTTTATATAATTTATTTTTGTACTACAACGCGTTATATCATAATTTATAACATCTCTAATAATTTTATTATGATATGTATTTTAATGATGCCTAATAAAATATCATTATTATGACAGTAACAATTATTATAATTTAATCGGTAACTAAAACAGATTAACTTATCGTTTAAGTATGTTTATCCATCGAGTTTCACGTTGTGTTGATAATATTCTATTATTAAATGACCAAATGATAAATATTTTGATTATATTAGCTGCACATAGTTGCACAGTTTTCGTTGATGTGCGGTTAAACTTTGTGTTACGCGGACTTTACGTAAACGGACTTGACAATTTCTTATTCAATATGGCTCCAAAAGTAACTATTACCCGCGCAATGATTCACGAACTCATTTTGAAAGAAGCCAAATCAATATCTTATTTATTAATAAGTTAATTAAAATTAATATCATTAAATAAATGATAAGTACATCCACCAGAGCAAAAAAAAATTTTTAAAAATGGAAAGACATCAGAATCAAACCGAAATGTCACCCGAAGAAGCTTTAGCATATATCATGGAATGTATCATGTCTGTAGATACATATAATAAAACTCGTGAAATAGCATTGAAACATGGTCATAACCTATTCCCGTCATGGACTAAATATAAATAAATCGGTTCAGCGGTTCAAATATTATGCGTCTAAAATATTTTGACCAGCATATTTTCTTTTGGAAACACTGTGCGACGCGACGTGTGGGCCGTTTGTAAATATTAGACGCGAGCGTTTCGTCGCGCGTCACTACGTCGGAATTCGCGAACGGGGCGATTTCACGTGAACCGAATGTCACTCAGATCACGACATCACTATATGCCGTACGAACACGACGTTTTCGTAGCGTTTTGTTTTATTCCGGGGTCGGGGGGGGACGTACGAGCGTTTTGCTTTTATCCCGAAACATTTCGCATCATCGTTTTGTGCGACGGCGAGTGACGATCGGAGTCGGCCGCTCCGCGCCGTGGGTCGAAGATCAACGGGATCAACACGAATGAAATCGGTCTCGTTTGACGGCTGTCGACGGCCCGAAACGACGGACGTGCAGTGGACGGTAATTGGGAAATAATGGGAACGTGAAATCCAATATCGCGGTGCCGGGATAAATGACGGAGCAGACGGTGTCTATTATTTCGACCGAACTGCCACGCGTTCGTCGACGATTTCGACATGAATTAGGGGCGCAGAGAGAAACCCGAGTCGAAACGTCCCGACCAATGTACGTTTCTTCCCCCGGGCTCCTGTGTATAGACGATTTCGTAGCGAATCGATATCATTTACACCGACCATTAGTCTAATCATAACAGAAACGACGGCCGATCACTGACACGGGCAGTGATGAAAATAGAAATAATAATATTAATTATTTTCGTACGTAATCATCAATCAACCGATTGGAATCCCAAACGAAACGTGACCTTTTTATAAAGAGCTTATTACTTTTTACTGGTAAGTGTGAAAGTCTTGTAAAAGGCCGGTAAAAATTGTCAAGTCAAAAAACACACGGAGTTGGTGGACATTTTGTTTTTTATCAAAAACAATTCTCGAGTATATTTACACGGTGTTAGTTGAAAAATGTATCCACTAGTTTTAATTTGACGTTGGTTATCACGATAATTCTGAAAACCCATCAGAAATGATAAAACAAATGTATTTTTATCTCTGAAATTTTCGCACTACATTTGTATAAAAAAATAATTTTTACTCTTTTTATCTAGGAACTTACGTGTTTTTTTTTTAGTTTTCAGTTTTCTTAAATTATTGTAACTATTATTTACCACGTAATATAATGAAAGGGAATATTTAATTAGAGATTTATAGAAATGTATATAAGTGCGTTTTTAGGGGGCTTCAGCTACTCTTAACCGCTACTCTAAACTCAAAAATCGCATTTTATGCATATTTTAATGGATGAATATAGATTTTTTTTCAGATAATTTATTTCATTTTAATAGTTCATAGAATTTTTAAACTACGTAAAATTGTACTCGAATTTGAGCATTATTCAGATATAAATATAAATATATAATATTCGTACATTTGCGTGTGCATTTTTTGTTTCGCGTTGTTACGAGACATAAAGACAGTCACCGAAGAGGAGAAAAATACTCATATACCACGAGTTCATGCGTCGTCAGTGAAGTAAATATCGAATACGAATGATATTTGCATATTCGTGAGAGCCCGGGGGTCTGTGAGTAATTTTTTCCATCCACTACCAATCGAGCGATATCACCCTGAAATGTATGAGCTTTTAGAATGATGAGTTTTTTTTTTATTTTTTATTTTTGTTATGCATACGAGCATGTGAGCATGCATTTTACAGTCAACGATCGGAAGTTTTGTTCGGTTCACGGGCGGTACTTACGTAATAAGTAATATAACATATCGGTTTTTTCGATTTCCGCACGAGATATATATATATTTATGACGAATACACCATAAAAGAAACCTTACCTACTTATGACAAAACAGCAAAACAAAACTGTGACGTTAACGGAACACAAATTCTCGACAATGTATATTGTTTTGTTTTACAATTCAAAAAAATTTTAATCGTACCAACATTAGTCATTCTACATTCACATTTTGCTTTTATGTTTTCTTTTAAATATATATATATATATATATATATTTATTTTTTTATTTATTTATTTATTTATAACCATATCGATGTATTTTTACTGTCTGTGCATAGACAGTAAAATGAAAAAAAAAATGACGTTTAGAGAGATCAATGTTAAGTCGTTTTTATCGTTAACTTTATAAAACCTATAGCTTTTAACGGTCTAAAATAAAATATAAATTAGTATTAAATGGTATGATGACATATTTCGTTCCAACTATAATTTAAAATTTTGAATTATTTACATTAAGCCGCATCAGTAGGATCTACGTCGCATTTCTTATTGATGTAACGTATTTAGAACCATTATGACGAGTGACAATATCATATTCGTACATGATTGCTGGCGTTCTTACTTGAAATTTAAAACCGTAGTTAGCTCGTTTGTATAATATTACTAGTGAAAGTATAGGCACTCTGTTCAATAAAGTCTTCAGCTTAATATCGAGCTTAATATACATATACATTATTTAACTCGCAGACGGATACTTTTTGAAAAAGAGATATTGCAAAAACGATGAAAAGTTCCGTTATTTCTCCAGCGGTAGATTCCATTATAATTGGCATAGACGTTTCCGAGAAACGCGCATTTTTGGCATGTGATGTCGGATCGGAAGAATACTCATAAGTCGCGAGACCGAAACGATCCAGCATTCTCGTCATTCGACAAACAACGCACACGAAGACGTCTTGTACACGTGTATGTATGTATTCAATATCATAATGAGCTACGGAATACCGAATACCTGACAAACGATCCACGTGACTATTCAAATACCGTGCATGCTAAAAGTTCCGAAGTATACTTCCGAGGTGGTGAAAAGATTCACTTAAGAATTTCGCGGCACGTAACGTAATACGACGACATGATGCGATGTGTGTGTGTGTGTGTGTGTATGTGTGTGTGTGTGTGTGTGTGTGTGTTATGGATACGGCGTTCCGAAAGTTCAACAAAACCGTATATAGAATACGATATACGATACACTTGTGCCCGCACGGCTTGAAATGCCATTTGAATGCACTTTGAAATAATTATGGCGTTGATAAAACTAATAAAGTGCACTACGCGACAGTAAATAGGTAACGGTTCGATCTAATTAACCGAGAAAAAAAAACAAAACAATGACCATATGTACGATGAAATCTCGCAGTCGATCTGACCGGTTTTTCGAGAATAAGCCGATATGATGATATATCGTCAGTCATGGATCCAGTTGACTCGTTGACGAATGGGCCGACACGAGAAAAATCTCAGTTTTTTTGACTACACTTCGTTTTTTTCCGTACAAAAATTGAAATTTCACGGTTCATGTACAAAAATAATATGGAAATTCGTTTATACGTGATTTGGCTATTACGAAAAACAACGCGTCCAAATGGAAATGAAAAACTCCGTAAATGGGGTTATTATATTTTTAAAGCACAATGTTTATGCAGAAACCTTTTTTTAATAAATGTGTAAACGAGAAAAGTATAAAAGATAAAACAGTATTGACCGGGTGATAAGTCATTATGTGTATAACGCTCGGGTTTATAATATTATTACTATTTTTTTTATTTTTTTAATATACTTATAGTTGTACGTGTGAAATATACGCTCGGGTCTCCAGTAAAATTCAATTAAATTATATGATTTATAAGAGATATTAACGCTATTAATAGTGTTTCGCTCTCTCTCTCTCTCTCTCTCTCTCTCTCTCTCTCTCTCTCTCTCTCTCTCTCTCTCTCTCTCTCTCTCTCTCCTCCACTTCTTTTGTTTTTGATTAACTAAATCAAATATAGGTGGTCGCAGCCCGAACTAATGATATATGTTTCTATAATAATTGTAATCTACACTACAACTTCTATTTGCGATGGTATAAATACGTTACACAAGTCAAAAAATAACACATACAACACGTGCCATGTCAATATAGTGATTATATTATATATATGACAAACACTCGTATTTTTTATTAGTGAGATTTTTTTTTCAGACTGAATTTTATAAATTCGCACGTACTGGTGTTTACATACATTCTTCCATAACATTTGGTTTCGAAAATCCGATTTTTTTTTTTTTTTTTTATTCCGGAATGTTGAATATTCGTATCGCGGATTTTCGTTTTTTCTCCTCAAAATCCTGTTTAGCATATGAAATGCCCGCCTTTCCGATGTTTTTAAGTACCCACAAAAGTTTGTGATCCATTATAGAAAAAGCATAAAAAAATACATATACCTATATATACATACATATATATATATATATATATATATATATATATATATAACCTTTCTGTAGTCGACAGTACCTACGTTAATGCAAACCGCATAAATACTACCTCAATCTCTGCTATTCAAGGTATAAAAATTCTCTCTTTATTCGATATTATATTCGTAGTTTTTGGTCATTTCCATTCGTCCAAAATCTCGTGTTTCTAAAGAGTATTGGAAAAAAATAATTAGGGCATTTTTTTTTTTTTTTTCATCGTCTGATATTGATTATGTGTAATAAGTTCCTTTAATCTGGGATTTTTTTTTTTTTTTTTTTTTTTATAAACCTACACGTTATTTGAAAAATTGTCTGGCAGTATTCTTTTATTTTCCTCCCAATTAACTCCAAACAATTTTATATTTTCCTGCAATTATCCTAATGATTTCATCACTCGACGGTCGAAATTATACATCGATCTTTGAAGTCCGTATTACCACACATAAGGTAAATATTTTTTGTGCCCAAAGTGTTATAATTCATACTCTACTCGTCTGATCAAAATAAAATATTATTTCAGTAAATGACCAAATACGGAATAAATACTTGTCGACGTTTCCAGAAAATAACGTTTTCTTTAATAATAATAACTATTGGTTTTCGTTTGGTAATGACATAAACGAGTAGAAGAGCAACGGAGAGTAGAAGTACTATTATTTCGGAAAACTAACGAATACGGTGACAGCGTTAAGCATCAAAATCATTACGATAACAATCACGAGTACTACGCGAGACGATATTAAACCTCGGGTCTCGCGAAAATCTCCCCGTACGCGTTTACATGATATATATTATATATTTTGTTATTTCTCACGACTTGCAGTCGCGTTTTATACGCCCGACCATCGATCATCGTCAGGTTCGTCGCTTTCGACAATTATATCACGTCACGAAATATATCATATCTAATATATCATTATACGAGTATAACCCACGCGGGTTCGTACTAACGCGCAGTCGTTTGCGGTCGCCAAACGAGATTGGAGTGGAAACCTCCTCTTTTTTACCCCGTATCCTTCCAGAAGTAACGATTCTCTGGACAAACCGGTTGTTATGTCACGTGATAAATCTGCTAATGTCTACGGGACGCGTGGCCACCACGAGAGATTTTACAGTGATTTACACGGGAAAGGAAACAAGACCGTACCGATTCGACCGACACCCAATGGATAAAAAAAAAAAAAGAGGAAAATAATATGAAAAATAAATAAAACCGATCGATCAACGTTTTAGTGATGCACACTCGTTTTGACGCGTGGATAATGGCACACGACGTCATAATATTTTAATGATATTTTTTTTCGTACCTAGTCGTTTTTCCGCTTTTGCGCGACAGCCCTTCGCAGACTTTTTCAGAAATCACAGGAAAAAAAGAAAAAAAAAAGCAAACGGTTTAATCATTATTTAATGCACTGTCGTGTACAGTTACGAAATCCTCGATCGCAAACAACTGGTAAATTAATAAATAATATCTTCGGGTTCGCGCGAAAACAGCGTACAAAAAAAAAAAAAAAAAAAAAACAAACAAACAAAAAACAGATAGAGACGTCGAGGACTGCAGGTTTAAGAGGGCAGTCCCCGAAGGCAGAGACCCGAAGCGCGCGCGCGCGCGCCGCGCCGTATTGAATTAATAATAAACGCCGTATAGCCCGATAATGGCGTAGCACGTGTATAATGTACGCGTACCTACAACAGCCTGTGTACGTAGGTACTCACTGCTATAGCAGTATACGGACGGGACCGTGCGAATCACAGACGAAAAAAAAACAACCCTTTAGTCCGGCAAAACGTGGTTTTTATTGCGGAAACGTACGCGCAGAGGCCGGCCGGGTAATCAGACTTCACTCGTTCACTCGAGACGAACACACACACACTTATACACGATTCGAAACGATTGTAGATTAACGCCCTGTCGCAGACACGAGTATGTTTTATTTTCACGGGGGGCCGTAAGAGATGCGGACGGCACGTGTGCCCCCCCGACGAGACGCGATGACGACTCGTTTCGCGTCCACGTCCTGTCGAGACGAGTACGCATTATTATGGTAATGATAATATATTATTATGATGATATTATTATTATTATTCTTATTATTATTATTATTATTATTATTATTATTATGTCACCGCCGTCGGCTGTTTCTACGCGGCACCAAAAGAACGGCGCTCATTAAGTCACGACCTTCTCCGCGGGGCATAGGGGGACGGTGGGGTTCTTCCGGTTCGTTCGGGACTACACCCCGCCGAGTTCGTCCGCCACCACCCCTGCCGAACGCTAGTTAAAGGGTGACCCGGAGACACGGGTGACGGATTCGGTCTCGGCGTGCTCGGAAATCACCCGTGTGCGTGTGTGTGTGTATAATATGTGCACGTCGGCAGAACTGGGTTTGGAGGCACGCCGAGTACGACTCGTACGTCACGGCGGGCAAGTGAACACTGTACCTCCGTGTGCCGTCCGTGTCGGATCGTGCATGTGAAAGAAACTTGACCGCCCTCGAAAAAACGTCCCCGAAAAGTCGGTTCGATGCACGAAACACATAATTATTAATATGCAATAAAACAACGAGTTTAATGGAAAATCGACTGACAAAAAGAGCTACATATTATAATTTTCTCATAAACCGCGTACAGGAGCAAAATTATATTTTCACACGTTTATTTATCATTTTGTTGTATTACACCTACGTCATAGTAATGAATGAAAAATGTATTTTTTTTTTTTTTTTTACCATTACTCTTTGACTGAGTTAAATGAGTTAGTGTATCTACAGCATTGTTCAGAGGAATCGGGATATGGGAGAAAAACGAATGAGAACAACGATTAAAGCACTGGACGTAAAAAGCAATAAGGATCAATGTCGAGAGTGAAGTTTCGCACGCTCTTCACATTGTATATATGGATACAACTGCGAATGGTGTAGCACCTAGTTTGGTACTTTGTCGAGAGTTGGTCGTTAATGCTAAATCCCTCGACTCATGATTTTATTCGCGAAAAAAAAAACTCTGTTTTAATAAGTTTTTCCCAATTTATCGACAGTGAAAATACAATGAACTATATGAGCACGCTATTGTGAACCGATTTATCGATATAAGGTCAAACTAAACACTTACATGATTGTGAACGAATTTCAAAACCAGCAACAAAATTTGAACTAGAAATATCGGCTCTGAATAATTTTAATGTAAACCCAGGCCCAAAAGAAAGAAGTTTTCAAAATCAGCGATAATAAAACAAAATATTATTTGACTTTCGGAAGTAAATTAAATAAAGGGAAATAAATTTCACCTGAAAAGCGATTAAATGTTTTAAATTTTAATCGTATTTGTTTTATCGCATAATATTTAATTCTAATTTTTACAACATCGCATAATGCCCTCGCTAAAAATTGTTTTTTATTTACAAAACCTTTTGCGTATTTATATTAACGTGCAGTGATGCGTTGGTTATTATTATAACATTAGATAAGTACTGTAAATTTACAAAGTTATGGTGCACGCGAAACAATTGTTAATTGTCGTTTCGTACGTGAAATGAGTTCGCCGAACCGAACGAAATGTTTAATTACAATGGATACGCGACCGGACGAGGTCGACGAAGAATCGTGATTTACGCATAGCGTAGGTGTTGCTCGTGCACCAAAAGTCTTTGTTAAAATTCGTAAGGGTGAGGGGTGACGTCGACTACACGAGGAAAATGATCTTTCGCCACCGTAGATAATATGTAGCAATCAATATTCCCAATATAACGTAACCGAATCGTTTACTTGTTATGTCTTTAAAATATAGTGAAAATCGTTTTTTTAACGAGACGGGTTTCCATTAAAATATCACGAGTAACAGGAAAACTTTCAAATATCCTTGAAAAACATTGTAAACAGAGTTTAGATTGAAAGAAAATATTTCATAATGTATCACAATGAAGGGAATAAAGATTCAAAGACAATTATTTTTCAGAATAACAGTGTGCCGTTCGAAGAATTTAACCGATCTTCTTTCTTCGGGGAAAAAAAAACGTCGGGTCTAACGACGGGTTTTCGGAAACGACCATTAACCGATATACCGTACGCAGCATAAAATCGTCCGATATTTCTCGACGGTTCGTGTGACGGGGCTCACGGCCCCGTCTTTCATCTCGTCCCCGTCGACGGAACTCCCGCGGCGAACAGGCCGACGACCGCGACCCGCGGACACGACGCGCGCGAGGAACGAGTACGTCGGAGGCAGGGACGAGGGAGAGGCGAAAAAACAAAAGGGAAAAAAAATTCAAAAAAAAAAAGAGAAAAGAAAAGAAAAAACCTCGAGTGTATTTTAAAATAAAATATTATATTCTCGCGCGTGCGCTCACAATGGACCGACGACGACGACGACTACGACCACGACTACGTATATAACCACGTGGTATAGACGCGACGGCGCCGGGGGAGGAGGGACGGAAGGGTTGTATACACGTCGTATAATACCTGTGCACTTGTAAATGTATATTATGTGTATGTATATATTATGCCGGTCGTCGTCGAGTGGAGCCCTTCCAGCGGCGGCGGGAAAGGACTACTCGAGATTTCGCGCACTTGCATAAAATCTCACGCATTACGGTCGGGGGAAAAAAAAAAACACTTTCTACGCCGCTTCCCGTCTCCCCTGGTCGCGGCGCCGATATTTTTCTTCACTCTGCGTCCGAGTGCCCGACGGAGTTTTTTACCCGTTTTTTTTTTTTTTTTTGCTCCCGTGCCCGCGTCTTTCGAACGATAACAACGTGAAAGATATCGACGATAATCACATCGTATATCACTAATTACTATTATTTCACGTCGTGGTATACGTAGGCTGGCGTCTGTTCATGGTACGCGCGCGTGCACGGGCATCTTCGTCCCGCGGAAATCGCGAGTGACCCGGATAAAACTTCGCGGACGTATGTGGCGAAAACGTTTTCGGGCGTTCCGGCGCGTTTTCGGTTTCATGAACGTCCGGTAATGACTTTTACGGAACAAACGAGCGAATCTGCACGCACGAATAATATCCCTGCGAAATAAATTGCGCGATTTTTTTTTTTTCACAAATCAACAACATTCGAATCAAATGTAGGTACAGACGTGAAAAAAAATAATACTTTTCCGATGCACCCCGTTACACAACCGACTCGTGCTGACGCATTTCCAGTAATTATACTTTCAGGACTTATGGGAATTCAAAAAAGGTTCCACGCGACGATATTAGATTACAAAATCCAAAAAAAATAAAAAAATAAATAAAAAATCATCATTTCGAGTTTCGAAAAATAATTTAAACTTTGAAAACGTGTAAATTATAAAAACAAATATGAATTTAATGTATTTTTTTTTTAATTTTTTTTTTTTTTTTAGTTCATTTACTGAGGTTGCATGTTTTACTGTATACGTTGCTGATATTTTATGTGCATATACTGCATACATTAAAATCTAAGCATTTTAATACATAAAATATCGTATCCGAGCCGTGATCTCATAAAATATTCATACTGTATTTCGAAAAAATTCAAAATTCATTTATCAACGTTTATTATTTTTATGTAGTAATTTAATGTATGATTTACGACTTCGTTTATTACTTTATGACGATAATGTTTATATATTAACTTTGATTAAATTCGTAGATTTTATCTATATTTTCGGTTTTATGGTGTCGATTCGAGACGATTTTTACATCTCGTTCCATACATTATTCACCGAGAGAAACGAATAATATCCTTTGTTGTTTTTTTTTGGTTTTGGTTTTAATGGACACCTAAAATTTGAAAAATGACTCGTTACACCGAAATGGATTAGACTCTGCTCGTCGGGATCGCGTTTCGCGCGTAACGATAAATTATTACCGCGGCCACGCTAAATAATTCAGCCTGGTCAAACGAAAATTATTATGTTCCAGCACCGAGCTCGCACACGTGTGACCGACTTTCGAACCGTATTCGGGCGCGCGCGCACGCGCCATCGCACGACCACCGCACGACGTACCTACACCTTAACAACAGTGTTAGCTAATATCCTAAGGACGTGCGCGTAAACGACGCGCACATGTGGCCGGCGTAACGTCTCGTTCCCCGTTTAATCGTCGCGTTCCAAACGATAAATCACACGTCCGCCGCGCGTAGGGTGTACGCGATATTTAACACGTATATATATATTAGGTGTGCACAACACGCGTTCTCCGGATATTATTGTAGCTAAACACTGTATATGACGTCGTAGATCACACGTGATTAACCGTGTACACGATCCGAGGGTATATCGCGAGGACGATCGCTCCCCGTTTTCCCGGCACCCCCAGAGGGCGGAAACGGCTGTACCTCGGAAAACGGCACGAAATCCGGGGATTGCGGCACAAAAGTGCGCAAACGCAACGCTGAACGAAAGCTCCGGGACTGCGTATTCGAAAACGGCGGAGCTCGCGTTTCTCCGGCACCCTCCGTGAAAAAAGTTTCGGACTCGGTAAGTCACCGAGCACAAACGTCCGGACTCTAGGCGCAAACGTTCCTCGGTGTCGAATCGTTCCGAAAAACCACGCGTCCCGTTGTCGTCGTCATTTTCGACTGTTGTTCATCAGAGTCGCGTGCGCGGCACCTGCAGCGGCTATTACAGGTCCGGCAGCCGAGACGATAACGGTATTATTATTGCACCCCGAATCCGTTCGGTCGCCGTATGCGAATGACGGCACAAAGGCCCGCGGCACGTCGTTATCGGTTCGGCGAAAATCGCGTATGCACAAAACACTATCGCACTCCCGCCTAATGTCTGATCCTAGCTATTAATTCTAGGGCGGATGATAAATGTGCGCGGCACACTCCGACGCCCTGCCGAGGAAAACGATGATAATCATATTAATAACAATAATAATAATAATAATAAATATAGCCGAGAAGAAGAATGGAAGGCAGGGGTTAAAGAAGAAAGAGAGAGAGAGAGAGAGAGAGAGAGAAAGAGAGAGGAAATTAAAAGACGAGCAGCGATTACGGGGGGATTTGAGTAAAATTAATGAACGGATTTATCGTCAGCAGTTGATCGTGTCTACTTAGGAAAGAGCCGAATGATTAATTGAGGTCAAGTGTTCGGTGGATACGAGAGAAGAGTGTAGTACCAAGACAACGCTGACGGCGTACAGCGCGGAATACACACAGCATCCGACCGACGACGCCGGCGAATATAAATGAACGTTTTCTTCTCGCCACCGCCACCGCCCGTTGCACGGCCTGACTCGCGCGTACGGATCCGACGCCGAGATTGACCCACCGCAAAGGGTACTCTGCGCGACGGACGAGCGTCCGATTTTTTGGTTTTCACGCCACATCATAATCGTCGTCGTCGTCGGTGGTTTTATTAACGTGTTTTAGTCATACCGATCGTCGTAGTTACCGTCGTCGCGACCGACGATGGATATTTGGACTTCGTTTGTGTTTATCGTCTCCGACGTGGACTGCGATCACGAGTTGGGATCGAAGTGATCGTTCGGGACCCGAAAACAATGGCCGCAAGCTTGGAACGAGACCGTTGGACGTCACGTCGCCGCCGCCGCCACCGATGTCCACGTGCGTCGTAAACGCGGAGAAACCACAACGACGACGTCGTGTTTTTTCTCGAAATCAAAATTTCCTCGTCGGAGCGAAAACAGTGTGGAAGAAAAATACAGAACGGCTGAACGGTTTTTACGTAATCATTTTCTCACACTGGATCAGACAGGAAAAATAAATACACGAAAAAATAAAGAAATAAAAATAGAATGGAAATAAAAAATAAAACGTAAGATTGCGATCGATAAAAATAATTTCCAATCATATTACGAACACAATAATAATAAATTCTAAAGCAGCTCGAGATATTTTAAGATGATAATAACAAAAGCTTTCGTTTATTGTAAAAATAAAAATCATTAATTGATTCGTTGAAAGTTAAACGAGTGCGTATAGTGCAATACACGACAATAATGTCGCGATGCTGCTGCACTCGTTCAATATAGGTATATATATACGTATATATATATTTATTTTTTTAATGAGCACCTTTCTATTTACCGATTATCGGTATAGCTTTTAATTATTTTTTAACGGTATTTTACACAAACACAGACTTGATGGTTATTTTATTCGTTAAATCGACTTTCATGTTGAAAGGAAAAAAAAATATTAATAATACAAATTTAATCGTTCAAAGCCGTTTTCCTTATTCTTTTTTGTTTTTTGTTTTTTTTTTTCGAATTAAATAAATTATTATTATGCTGTTGATTTTTTTTTTTTTTTTACACACCAATTAAAATTACGCAATGGTTTCCTTTAATTAGTGTGAATAATCGTTGTCCACATTCAACACGAAGCGAGTATTAATATTAGGTTAGTGCGTGTATTGTTGGACTATAGCGGAACCGTTGGTTTTAATCGAATCCACTCATAACACGCACTTCATAACTCGATTCGCGGTCAATGGCAGACTCTACTGAAATTTACGATTCTCGGCGACCACGAAACCAGACGTTTTTACACGAGCTTATTGACCTGTCGCGATATTTTAATTTTCGTGAAAACCGGTTCTAACCACATTTTTTTCATTTTTTTTTTTTTCAATGTAAACGGCTCAAGTACGGCAAAGTGGTTTGTTTTCGCAAATGGTTCGATAGAAAAGAATTGATTCGCTATTTTACCGAAACTGAACAATAGATTTGTTTTAAAACACTTATTAAATAGTTTTTCAAGAACAATGGTTCTTGTCGTCGGTTTCGAGTATAAAACAATTATGACTTCAAACACTAGCTATCGCGACCACGACCACTAGCTATCGCAACTATCCCCCCGCGTCACGTCGTATCGGCAAAGGGACAAAACTTTCACCGCAATATTGCCGACACTTTACCGGCTGTTTTTTGTTTTTGTTTTTCGTTTTATTTGTCGTCTCTCGGATCGCAATCACACCGCACGACGAACGTTCTCCGGCACGGCGAAACACGACCTCGTGACACGTACGCATAACGGAAAAAACGGTCGTTTTCAGAGGCTTTGGTCGGTGGTACGCGGGGATGATGATCGTCACGATCGAAAGAATCGAAAGAAAAACGAACGCACGCCCGCCAGCCACGGGTGATTTTCACCCGTGAGTAAATATAATAACGGCCAGTGGGCTCGTTCGTATCGCGGGCGTTTCTGTGGTTACGACTTCGACGACGACGTATTGAAGTCGTCTGGACCGACAGAAGGCACGTCGCGACTCGGCACAGGTTCATTACGGCGACGAGGATAGGAGGACGTGCAACGCCACCGCCGGCCGTAGCCGAGAGCCGGACTACAATAATAAAGTTGTACGACATAAAGTGCGTAATGATCCGCAGAACGAAAAGGAGAAAAAATAAAACGAAGTAAAAGAAAGGAAAAAATAAAAAGGGTTCCTATTTTATTATTATTATGATTATTTTGTTTTTTTTTTTACTTTTTTGCCGTTTGGCATGGTTTTATATAATCATTATTATTATTACTATTATTGTTATTATTATGACTATTATTATTATTATTATTTTCGACGACTTCATACCAAAGGTTGTCATAGCAACTCCGAGGCTAGACATTGATGAGCACGATAATTACACTGATAAGATGGGTGTTTATTGATTTCTGTCCGACCTGTAAATTTGGCCTAGTTCTTTTAATATTTCTCATCTGTTTCAAACTAATTTGGTTTCCATCGAGATGTTGATAAGAATGAAATAGGCTGACACGAAAGTGATGACGAACAATGTGTTATAATGATTGTGGACCATTTCTAAAGATTTGCGCTTTATTATACGTATATTCAACTCCACTCGAGGGAAAAACGTGAAAAATGTATAATCGATTTCAGAACCGTTTTAACGTAAATTCGAGTATTTATTCATTTCTTTTTTATTTCGAAGATTCTCGCAGTCCTCTCGACGACCAAGCGATCATAGTCGGCACTTCCGTGACTCGAATCATCTACACCTGCACGATCAGATGGTACGTGTAGTTTTCGAGAAACATTTCTCGCGATTTCGTAAGTTTTGAATTATAGTGATTCTTGATCAAATAAAAATACGTACGGTTGTAAAACAATATTGTAATACGGTTTCAATGCAGCGCTTAGAATGTGAAATCAAGCAATATTTCACGTCGTGAAGTGCGCAATAATTGCATTTATTATTAATTACATAACTTCTAAAGAGTACCGAACAAACTTTTAATTATGCATTCCAAGCCCTTAAAAAGTAAATCTCGTGGTTATTAAAACTGAGTGTGCGTAAAACACAGTTATTGATCATGTATATTACGTTTGGTGTATATCGGAGATAGGAATGATTTATAGAAGATGCTTCGTTGTTATTATTACCGTTGTTAGTGAGACCCGAAAATTTTAAATTGATCAATTCGTGTTGAGATTTATTAAATTATTTCGATAGTCAATTCACGAAAGTACTTCATTTGTTGTGTTCGAAAACGATGAAAAATAACCCGAGTTATTCAATAATGTTGGACATAATTTTAGTTTCGTCGTTATGAGTACAATGAGTACTGTCAATCATATTTTTTTACCAAAGATATATTTATTAAACCAAATGAACGCTACAAAATATCCTTAGATTTTCGCATACAATATTGGTTGGTTCCACTATAATTTTGAAACTAGAACAATGATAATAAATTATGTTTAGGTCATCGTGTTTCATAAACACGATGATATGACGTAAAAATTCACTAGTCTAGTTTAAAATGCACTCAAGAAGATACTTTTTTCTCTTGGAGAATGTATCACTATTTTTAAAGCGGACGACGTTATAGCTCAGATTATGTCATTAATAAAACAATTAAGTGTTTTAAGTTTCGAGCGAAATGAATAGATCGTAAACAAAATTTAGGACAGAATAAGAGCACGAAAAGTTTCATTTAGTCTCTGAAGTTTGGGAATTTGATACATACGGTACTTTAGAAAATTAAATTAATTCGGAAAATAATTACCATATAAAATTAAAATCTTCGTCTATAAGTTAATTTACACGTTAGTTATGATAAGTAGTCACTATGAAATTTCGATAATTTTTCAGTTATTTTGTGTACACAAACTTCAAAACAAATGCTTATTATCAAAAAAAAAAATCAACGATATTAATTTCGAAGATTTGAAAATGTATTCTTATGTAATTATGATGTTAACCACTCATACAAATACATAAAATATTTAATTATTATAATTCAATTATTTTATTTATTGAATCAATTTTGTTTTGTTTGTTTTTTTATTTTTCTGGCATCAAAGTTTAAATGTCAGAAACAATAATTATATCTATTTTTGATTTATTTTAAGATGTACTTTGATTGTATGACACTAAATGTATGTTTTAATAAATGTGGGATCAATGCGGTTTTTACCTTATTGACTCAAAGTTGCTCGTTGTAATTTTGTGTCTATCGTTCTATATCATCCGATTACGAGAGGAAAAAACGGTCGTACACGCATTGTTATCACTTATACATTAAACTCTGTTTGCCTGTTTGCGATTTTCGTTCGGAGTCATTTTCCGAGTGTTGAGATTTATCTTTCCTCTTCAACTCGAAATAACAATACATCACCGGCTCACGCCGAGTTATTAGCAGCGAGACGAGGCCTGCAACGCCGGAATGTCCGATGCCCAACACTAAAAGTGCCCACCCCGCCGTCCGTGTTTTTCTCCTCCCTAAAAATTTTAGCTCGTGCATTTTTCAGCGAATAAAACGGTACGTATACCTCCGTTATTACGTTTCGAACGCTCTAAAGGCGTATTTTACGCGGGGAAAAAAATCACGGGGAGCAGAAAATATATCGGACGTTCCGGATGGGAAATTATTCATTCCTGTTTCCGATTTATGGTACAACGAAAAAAAAATTGTACGATTTCTTAACTATGTATAAGGCGTCCGATAATATATTGATACGAACACGTGCTCGTAGAAGCAATGAACATTCGTAGTACTCGTGCTGCAGTATTTGTGATTCAGAATCCACTAAATAACCATAAAATATTTTTACGACTTTCTTTTTTTTTTTTTGCCTTTCCCGCACGACTCGCGTTTGTCGGGTACGTTTTCCGTCCCGGAACGTATCTAATAAATAAGTATACATGTATGTATATATATATTTATACATATGCGTATTCATACGCATAAAGGTTTGCATTTTGATTGCTCGTAGTTTTCTCCCTTTATGACAAAACCTGCACACGACGAACCATAATAATAATAATAATAATAATAATATAGTAAAATATTACATTTTTATGAATCATTTAGTGAAATTAATTTCTAATGAATGGACACCCAAACAAATCTCTATTTACGCGCAACGTTTTCATGAATAATAAATTGAAAACGTATACGTTTCATTTGTCATAATATGGAGATTTTCACCCACTACAAACATACAAATAGTCGCTATGAATTTATCTATACAATTGTATAACGCGAGTGCGCACACACACACACCTGTATATGCATATATACATGCATTTTTTTTCACACCTTTACAAATTTTCGGTTTTGCATTAGGAGCCCCTTTGTGTTGAAACAAAATCAACTGCAACAAATTGAATATTTTGAATAATTCACACAAATTGCAACGGAAAGGTAGATATGACGGATGCACCCGTGAATTGAATCAAGCTTACTGGACATGGCTTGCATTTTATTCGGAATGACGATGTTTTAAAATATTGTTCATTTTCGTGCACGTAATGTGCATACGTATCGACCGCATGTATACAATTCGTGATTTCAATTAGCAATGATATCTACCTATATAAAGCTATAAACTTAAATTTCGGAAAGGTTTTTTTTTCTCGATTTATTTCTTATGAGAGTGCATTGAAACAGAAATGTTTGAAGCCAGCAAATAAGTATCTCGAAAATAACGATATTTTTTTCGCAATAGCGAGACGCGAATTATCCGTTGGCGAATTGCAATCGTAATTACAAATGGAATAGGATTTTGTCTTCAGATGTTAATGAAAGAGGAACGATGTGAAACTAATTATTATTATTTTTTTTATTTTTTTGATTTTACACAGTAGTTGATTCTACAACGTTGTAATCACGCGTTTGATAACAGTGAATTATTACACGAGCGAAACGTATTCGATCCCGACCAAATTTAAAAAATAAATTACAACACAAAAGACACTATTACAATTGTTGGTTCATAAGAAACACTTCTTAATATAAATGATAACAAACATCGTTGTTCTTTCTTTATTTTTTGATATTGTTCCTCGATCAGTTTCTATAACGAACACAACAAAACACGATTTCAATCGAAAAAAAAACGGAATACCAGAGAATTCTTTAATAAATCATTTTGTATATTGTGTGCGAAAAAAAAATAATAATAAATAAATAAACGAGTGTACGAATTTCGATAAAATATACGTATAGAGAACATTAAGTGGGTTTGATGTTTTCTCATAACAAGCGTTTTATTACATCATCCACTAGCCCTCGAAATTCGTTATTTGCCTAATAAATAAAATTCAAGATATTTCCAAAGTGGAAAATCGTGTCTGAATTCGGTTATCGCGAGAGCCGGAGGTAGAAAAAAAAATCGAAAATGAAAGTGAAGAAAAAATAACAATAATAACAATAAAGAAAAAAATCTGCATTATGATAATATTCTATTCCGACAATAATTTCGTCGTGTAAAGGCGGTATAACATTATGCGGCGTTTTCGTTTCATCGCGATACACACACGCACACACACACACACACACACACACACACATACACACACACACACACACACACACACACACACACACACACACACACAATGTGACAAATCGGGTGCAAAGATTTGTGAAAGTAAACGGTTACGTATTTTATTTTATTTTCCCCGTACAACAGGCGGCGTACGTCAGACGAACGTTCATTTTGTTTTTTTCGCTCGATGTAATATAAGCCGGCATACGTCGACGTGCCACAATGACGATAGTATTGAAGAACACTGATTTCACTGTCAGAAGCATGTCGCGCGTCGCTTCATACGAAAAGCGGCCGAGTCGAGTACCTGAGTCTACCGGTGGGGGGGAGGGTACGATCGACTGATATTCGGGAAAGTCCGATCGAGCCCTCACAGGATAAACACGGACAGAATGTGATACAAGTGTAAAATAAATCGTATTAACTGGCATCTCGTCAACATTATTTTATGTTATCCGGACGTACTCGATATGACTCGCCGATTTATCCGACACCACGATCCAGCGGGCCTCGAATACTAAAATTCCGACCTGGTGTTTTCCCTTTAATCCGTCGCTGGAAATAACCACAGTGCAATTGCGGCGTCACCGTCTTCGGCGGTCCACCGGCTACACAACTAACTTTTATAATATACTTTTCAAAAAATATATTTATACAAATAATCAGTTTACATAATTGTCGATAAACGATAACACTGATAACCAACAGTTTATTTTAAAACGGTAAAATAAACAACGTTAATATTGACCACACTTATTCGAGCATGTTTAGCACAGTGTACAAACGTGTAAGCGTGTAACACACTCGCAGTCACACAGAACAATTAGTAACGACAGAACGAGAATATTATCAGTGCTTACTTTTAAATTAATGTATATATATATATATATATATAGATTACAAACTAAAACACTGAACACAGTGTCTGCATTTTACTGCCTATACGGCTACCCTGGCTACCTTCTGCGACGTGCTCGAGGAGCTGATATACTTAAACCGGAGACCGTAGAGACGTCCAAATGTGCATCATAATTATTATCATATTCCTGAAAACCTAACACAACCGCTTACGATGACGTTCGTGAGTATGACATGAGATCGGTTGAACAACACGTCATGTGTGCGTGCGTGATTGTAGGTTTTCGCCGTTAGTGGTGAATCGTTTACGCGAATTCATTCTCAAATAATATTTGTAAACTTTATGATCCTACGAGGAAAAGTATTTTCTCGTGGAAAGAAACGAGCTTCACTGTACACAAACCTACGACGCAAAATTTCAACTGTATTTTCTTGCGATAAACACTTTTATACTCAATCGCGAGACGCCATAGAGTCGGAGTGATGACAGAAATCATGGAATAATAAACACAAATATATTGGAATACGAATACTCAGGAAAAATCTTGACGGTGAAAGAGTCCTGGGAAAAATTTCCCCACTGCGAAACTCCCCAGCGCATGTTTATGAGCAGAAAGCGAGTAAATTTATTTGATTTGAACGCAATGAATAACAGTTGTTTGAAAAATTGCATTCATAAGTACCAAAAGACAACTTAATATTATTACAGTGAATAAGCGTGAATCAAAATAAAAGTATCATTTCATTTTTCATAAAAATAAATTGAATTTGCCATTTTCATTTTACGACATAGTAATTTGAAAATTGTTACATACACCGGTGAAAAAGTGAATATAAAGAAATGATCCTAAATACATCGGGGATTTTTTTTTCACGTAACATTTTTTCCCAATTTTCATGAATACGGTTGTTGTCAACGGGCTCCTAACTGGCGGTTGGCACAGAATGACGGCAACACGGTGCCCAAACTACCCAGAGAAAAGATTTATAAATACGGGTGACCAATAATATGAACAATATATAACAAATTTGGTTTGTCTGTCAATCGGTCAGAACAACTATTCAGACAAATAAATAATTATGTACAAAATTGAGACGGGCACCCAAAAGGGGGGGGATAAAATACTAATATTAATAATAAAAAAAGATACACAAAGCCGTATGGGCAATTATAAATATATAAAATAATAATAAAACCTGGGAGGCGACAGCGGACAGATGATGACGACAGCACGAAATCCAACGGCGGCGAGAACAAGCACATAACACCATCAACTACTACGACCAATTATCGTTATAATAAAAAAGGAACGCTCGGTAAACAGCACACGCCAAACACGCTAACGATGGACGGTGACTGGAACAAAAACGCAAAAGCCGACTCGTCGTGGTACCGGTTGCGGCGATTGGTCGAGGTTTAAGGTTGTGGATGCCGAGGGAGGGGGCCGCTGAAACGTCTCGAAAGTTCGCGACGTTCATGGCAGAACCAATAACGGTGACGCGAAGTTTTCTATTTAAAAGTCGCTAAGGCGGCAAGTTTCGAACAACGGTATTGGTATCCGTGATGACCATGTTACCATTACCAGGGACAAAGCCAGGAATTTATTTCAAGGAGGATCAAGTTGAAATCGCGATATTTCTTATCTACGCGATTATTATACGTTGTTTTGTTTTTACTAGAGTTTTTATACACAAATATGTGCGTGCTTATCGTATCATTAGGTAATTTTTTTTTTCCTATAACATGAAATTAATCACAAGGTATACAAAAACGAAAGAAGGTAAGATGTCGTCGATCGTAATTCGAAAGGGACAGACCCTATGGACGCCATTCCTCTCCTCCTATGTTTCTGCACAAAACGATACGTGTGCGTCATCGGCCAGAACTATAGGGCCCTTTACTCTTACCGCTACTCAATTCTTCGAGATACTTAAATTTCAAGAATTCAACGGTATTATTATTATTATACCACGCACGAAAATGCATACTCTTTAATTATGATTATTATTTATAACGCGCGGATATTTGTGAATTCTGCTCGAAAAAAAAATGTAAAGATAAAAACCGGAACTTGTAAGTTTCACCCAGAAAAATAAACTGCATGTACTTACTAAATAAGTTTTAGTTACACTATTTATCGGTAGTAACTCACTAGTGTAATAGTAAGTTCTTATCTGAAAAGTTCCAAGTTGATATAGCGTATTTTTCAATAATTTCAGTGTTGTTTACGACAATAACTTTAATGTTTATTTTCCGGAGCGAGCTTACAAGTGTTCCGTTTTTGGCTGTTTATTAACCAGGAAAAATTCGCGTGCGCCCTTAGAGACGTTGACAGTGCCGTTGTGGCGGCCACCATCGATAGCATAATTCATTTGTACATTTGCCACACGATTCGCATATGCTGACCACAAAAAGAACGTATGTAAATAAAATTTACTCTAATACGCAAACACCATATAATATCATATACCTATACGCCTATAAGTAAAGGTATGTTATAAATAGCGAGTCGTCGAATTGCCGGGACGTCGAAAACGGCATACCGCGTACGTCTGATTAACGGCCGACTAAATTGGGGGGCCAATTTTTCAGGGCACCGGTCAAACTCGCGTGACAATCGATGTATGGACCATTAATTATTATCGGCACAGTGAAAACACGTAAGTATTATGATTCCCCTCATGACCGTACGATATAACGTACAATCGCGTGTGCCGTTAAATAACGCACGATAACCATAGTATGCTCATTCGAACCGTTCAGAGCTCGCGAGATCAATGCGTGAAACAAAGATCGTGACTAGGCGGATTGTGCTGATTTGTTTTTATCCGATTTCAACGACCATCACGACGGGATTCAACAACGAGAGTTTCGCCTTGAGAACACGAGCAAGCTCCATACGTTTTAATGGTTCTGTGTTTAAAAGGCGCGATACAATCGCTATTTAAAAATGTCTCATTGATCGAAAACAATATTGTTTTATTTCAAAATCGTCGCACGAGTAATTGAACGCAATCAAACAGATTGTTCTACTTAAAAACGTCCGACGTGTAGTTGCGGTTTGGGTCCCACCTCTATAAACGGTCTACGCATAATTCATTCGATTATACAAAGTACATATTGTGTTCGTAAACGACGGTACGCACGAGTATAATATATATTATACAAGAAAAAATGTGTGTATGTGTGTGTGTGTGTGTGTGTGTGTATGTGTGTGCATGTGTGTGTGTATGTGTGTGTGCGTGTGTATGTGTATATGTGTGCGTGCGTGTGTATGTGTGTCCGTGCGTATGTATACGAACGTGCGTGCGCGTGCGCGCAGTCTTATTATAACACTTATCCCGTTCAGTTTAACTAATTTAAACTTTCGCTAAATCTCATTTTTATTCTCCCTTGCAAACACTTGAGTATATCATCCCAAGTCAACGTTTCCACCGAAGCCCATAAATATTTGAGTGCAACACGAAATTATTTATTCATGTACGTTTAGTGGCGTGTGTACTAAAACTTTTCCGGGATCCGTTTAATAGACATCTTTCAAACGTTACAGCAGCAGCAGCAGCAACAACAACAACAACAACAACAATTTCGGGGGATTATAATTTTTTTATTGCCCCTCCCCCGGCAGAGTTAGGTACAGGACGCGCGCGCCAGTTAATGTGCGACAGTTGGCCTCAAAATCTGTCGAACTCGTGTCCGGAAGAATTTACGGTGCGACGACAACGACGTTTCCGTCACGTGGCGTTTATGTCCGACGCGACTTGGGTGCAGTGCTGAAAAGCACTCTTCGATCGGGTCGAACGAAAATCATCGAAGTCAGTCGTCACTGCGCGGAGGGGCGAATGTAAGTTCCTACACGAGACCTAGCAGGCAAAACAAATGGATATATTAGTACCTACACGATAGAAAAATGCACATAATATGTACTCGTAAGTTCCTACACGGTAAAAAACCGGGTAAGATGTATCTTTTATATGACGGCAGTCGTAAGTTTCCCTAGTTACACCGGCATAATATAAAGTTTCAATAACAAAATTAATCTATAAGAAAAAGTAAAATTGAAAGAATCGGATACAGGAACTAACACATCACATTTAAAGGAACTAGCATAATATGTAATCGTTTAACTGCTACTTTCATGTAGGAACTAACTATTCCCCGTGTGGAGAGCTGATTTTCAGCCACAATACGCGAACGTCACCCGCCGTAGTTATTAATTTCAACACACGACGTAGTGTATACCTAAGTACCGATCGATCGATCGGCTGACGACGGCCCGTCGGAAAATCGCCGGCCGACGGAACCTTTTTTCGCCGAGTCGGATCGGACGCGACACGGATCGAGTGGAGAGCGGCTGAACCGGTGTGATGGCCTCAAGCTAGTTTTCAAGTGACACTTGTGATAATAACGCGAGCCTGGCCTCCGCGATAACGCCGTCGCGGCACAGAAACAATAAACAGAACACAGGGCCGGGATCGGAAAAACAAAACGACTCGACGATAATTGAAATTCGGCTGTTAATTAAAATTTTTAATCGCGATCCGACAGCGAATAAATAATTAGTTTTGAAATGTTTTCTTACGGTTTTCATCTGTTAATTTTCATTGAAATTATTCAACAGACAGTTTATAAACAAATTCAAACGGGGGGTTGTTGAAAAAAAAACAAAATTATTCACCTTGCCATTGATAGAATTCAAAATCACAGAACTCCGCGTGTTTGTTATTAATTTTCCTTTTCTTTTTATTCGTGGATCGATAAATATAATTAATATAATTGGCGCGTTTTATATTTCTCTTGAAATGTGATAAACTAGCATGAAATCGGCACCGGCATCAAACTCTTTCAGTTTATCTAACGTACCTAATTACATTAAGTGCTAGTATTATGTATATACATTATTTTATTTATATAAATATTAAATATATATATATATATATATATATATATATATATATATATACAATATACATACACATATATATTTGGACAAAGTAAAATATAAATTAACTCATATTAATTCAAAGAAATGATTCAAAACATGACATAATTACGAGATGTACAATATTATGATATTTTTTCAAATATTTTGATAAATACCAAATAGTTAGTTAACAAACCCCAGGGCGGTATCTTATCCCCTATCTTCTATAACATATGTGTCTCTGACCAACCCACCACAATAAGCACAACAGTAGCAGATTATGCCGACGACAAGGTACTAATATCCATCAATGCTGACCCAATATTAGCATCTATGAATTTACAAACTCATCTAGATCGTATGGCAGACTGGTATATAAAATGGAGATTCAAAGTAAATCAAAACAAATCCACTCACACCACCTTTACGCTTAGACCAGCTCCTTGCCCAGACATTTTTCTCAATGGGTTTCCAATTCCTACTTCTCCAACAGCAAAATACCTTGGTAAAACACTTGATAAACGATTAATCTGGGCCCATCATAAAAGAGAAAAACTTTTATCTCTAAACAACCTTCTTCGAATATTTCAACCTTTTATATCCAACAATCAATACACCTGTCCTAATGTCAAACTCCTTATGTGTAAAACTTTACTAAAACCTATCTGGACTTACGGAATCCAACTATGGGGAAACGCCAAAAAATCCAACTCAAATAAAATTCAATCCTTCCAAAATATTGCTCTAAGAAAATTAATTAATGCTCTCCCATACGTATCGAACCATTCACTCCATTCAGATATGAACCTAAAATCAATACATGAAGAAGCTAAATACTTCTATAAAAGATTTCACAACCATCTTTCCTCTCACTCAAATCCTCTAATAAAAAACCTCTCATCTCTTTCAATTCCTGGTAGTCCACCAAGACGATTAAAACGCAGCTGGTGCAGGGATCTTTTACAATAATAATTAAATAAAAAAAAAATAATAAAATGACCAAATACATCCCAAATAACGGCAGGAACGGTATCGAATAATAATTTTGAAAGTGCTTATGAATTATATAGGTATATGTTTATAACGTAGGATTATTCGTAGGTTATGAACACTGTGCGTCTAGACAAAACGAACATATTCGATATGACGAAACAGTGTTCTAAAATAAAATATAAATATTTAAGTTTTTCAAAAGAGGAAATACACGGATATTTTACAATAAGTAAAGTCCAAATTAATAATGGGATTCAGGCCAAATTCCAAAAATCTGAATACTCAGATACGAGCGTATTTCATGATCAATACATAGCTAGTATCTTGAATTAGTAGTAAATATGCAATTTGATTAAAATATTAAGTATTCATTTTAACTAATGGATTTTATATTGAAAAATTAATTGCTCATCGGACCATATGTATGGTGTTTAATATTTTCAAATTCAATAGCTCTATAGAAATAAATGACGTGTTTCGTAAATGACGTGGAGAGTATTGACTAATGAATTAATTTATAATGTTTTATATGATTTATAACCAAATTATTGTAATAAATGAATATATTTACCGAAAATTCTATCTAAATATGCAGTTTATAACTAGAACTCGACAGTGAATTATTAATAATAATAGGGTATTGAGTTTTAATATTTTACACGTAAAACTTAATCTAATTTCACATACTTGAATAATACTATTTACGATACCATTTGACTTTTATTAATTGATTTATGTTTCGAACGGATTAGGCGCAATCACAAAAATCAATAAAAATTAAATCCGTTCGTAGTAGAAAAAAAAGGAAATTGTTAAATACAATAATACACAAATAATATTAACATTATTTGCAATACTCGTGAAATACTTATGATTGAGAATTATCGACAATGAAATTTGAATATATTTTTAATGAATCAAAGTTCAACGAAACGGAAAAAAACAATTTTTAATTCATTAATGGTTTTTATAATTCTTTTGTGGGCGTTATTGCTTGCATATTTATTTATATCTGTGTAAAGTCGAAAAAAGTATTTTCAGACCGAGCATACGGTTAGGTAGGTGTATCGGTGGAAAAACTGCTTTAGAACTGAGATCAGTCAATATATATCAGACGAAAAACTTGTACAAAAATAATAAATCCAATCACAGACGACGTTCTTCTGATGTTTTTGAACGATAAATTATTGTAATATAACTGCGTATATTTTTTCGAGGCACGTATTGCGTAGTGTGAAACGTAATCCAGGAAGAATTAGGGCGATGCACAACGGTCTTGAAATTGTTTTATTCCGTCGCGAATTCAATTTAACTAGACGAGACAAAAAACAATCTACTTCGCGACTAATTTTATTCTTAATGAAATGGTGTGCAATTTATTGGTTTTTTCCGCGAAAGATAGGGAGGAGACAAACCCGGGAAATAAAGAATACGGACGAGCAGCAGCAGCAGTAGCAGCTGGAGAAATGTAATAAGGTAAAAAGAAGTAAAAAAAAGAGAGAGAGAGAGAAGATAACCCAAGAACAGCGATTCTAATAAGGAAATAAATATTATATGCGTTTATTCCTCGAATTCCGTTCCATTCCAGGTTATAAGCTTTATTCCAGGTTATAAGCTTTATTCTGGACATACCAGCGTCGATTCCTGAAACGTACCTAAATATTGTGCGTTTGGTTGTAGTTGTGCGATAATGCGCGAAAACGAAACGATCATTGATAAAACAAGTGATAATTAATGATAATATAACTGATTAACTTTAAAATTTGCTAATCAGCTTTTGTTTGAGAATCAACTTAATGAGTTAGCTACATAAGCGCAGTTAATTATGAGAACACGGGACTATAGCTCACTCAGTGACTACAATAGTCCATTGTTAATAAATGATAATTTATTTTAAATTTGATAAAAAAATAAACTGTTTACTGGAATTTGTATTTTAAACATTAATATCTTCGTTTTTTATTTCAATTATAAATTCAAATTAGAACTTAGAAAAAAAATGACAAATGATAAATTTTCAAATATATCAACTCTTTACATCGAAAGATATTTAATGAAAGCATTATTAATGTACTACGAATTATAATGAGAATGATCAACATATTCGTAAAAAAACCTGTGTTCAAATTTAATTTCCTACCCATCTATTTAATTTATGATGGTTCATAACATACAATTTTGGAATGATAATCAAAAAAAAAAAAAAATTGAATGAGTGTATAATATAATACTAATGGATAACTTTTTTTATGAATTAAAAACATACTACGATCGTAATTGGATTCATTCATTTATTTGGTTTTAAAGGTAATATATATATATACATTTTAATGTAAAATACTCTATTTCTCGAGCTATAATCGCAAAATTAATTAATATCAAGCTACGCTAATGATAAGCAGTTATTTCTGAAACAAATGTATTCATTTTGATGTCGATGACCTTAAATACCACCCAAAAAAAAAAACCTAAGAAAATTGAAATTTCGTCTAACTATACAAAGACCTATTATATATATATATATATATCTTTATTTATTGATTTATGCATTTTTCCGGTACAAATAGCGAATTTCATAACAACCCCACCCCCCACGAAAAAGGGTCCTATGGTTTACGCCACTGGGCGGTAAGTTGTATTAGAAGAGGTCGACGAACCACTCGCACTCGGAAATAACACTCTATATCACGCCGGGTTTCGTGACGGACGGTAGCAGTGGTTATGACAAGACGTGTTTTGGACCGATGATCCGCGCAAAACTAGTAACCGCATACCACAATACAGTCGTACCTGGGCTAGGCTATTACCGTATTCCGAGCCGACGTGAACGATCAGGACGTGGAGATCTGGTCGATCGGGAGCGCGCTTACACGCCGGCATACGGTAATAATTATTCAAACGTATACGCGTACGTCGTAATACCCATAATTCACCTTACGCGTGTGACTGTGTACATGTACGTTTATAATAATATGATATATGGTTTACGATATCTCTAAAACGTGCGCTCGTGTTACGCCGGCCGAATTATATCGGTGCCGGAGGCGGTTTATTGTTTATTTTTTTTTTGGTTTGTTCCTTTTTTTATTTCGCGGACTCCACGACACTACATCACGCCTGGCCACACAGCCTCTCGGCAGATAAGGTCCGAACGCGAGTCACCGTGATATTTGTTTTCTTGCTCTCCAACGTTACCATAATGTCTATAAGCCGATCGATCAGGAAACGAATCGACACGAACTTGTGTCGAGACGCCGTACGGATCGAGATAACGAATTATTTTATCATTCCCCCCCCCTGTAGGCAAAAATAAAATACGTACTATAGTAAAACAACTGCGTAAGTCTCTACGGACGGAAACGAAAATCAAACAGAATTGTTTTTGTTTGAAAAACGTGCGTTATTATTCGGACGAAAATAAACCTAATACTCTTCAAAGAAAAAAATAATAATAATAAAAAAACCTTTTCGAAACAAAAGACTAGACTGTAATTAATACCTACTACTAAAAAAAGACGTCTCCGAGTCGACGTGTTCGGTAAGCCACTTATGTAAATAGTTACCTTACGTCCGGGTACTAATCGTATTCCAAAACCGAGATGTCAACCTGTAGAACGTAATCTGCAGCGTCGTCGGGCTCGCGTTAACGTCGCACGACACGAAACCCGCCGGGGGCGTAATGCGATTATTAGTTTGCGAAAACGTCAATGGAGACCGTCGCCGGGATCTCGCGTGCGATCGCAATAGACACCGGACCGTACTGAAAAACGCCGCGTCACCCGACGACGGATCACGCTGTCGGTCCGTTTTTCGAGCGCAGACGACGAACGCGATTCCACGCGAATCCGCCCCGACACGCCGCCGGACGACCGGCGAAATCGTTTTGACGAGATCTCGTGCGACCCTATGCACACACGCGTAGCACAGACGAGCGGCGAATTTTTCCGGCAGGCGTCTATACTCGGCGCACTTTAAGAGCATGACCAGTCGCGCATCCGAAACAACTTCCTCCGCCGCACCGCTCACCACAGTGGCTCCTATTGGTTTTGTATACGGAACGCTTCGTGTGTCGACAGAGACGTGCACGTGATTATAAAACAATAGAACTCACTCCACCACACTGTAGAGTCGATTTTATGACGGTTCAGCGTTTCGAGACACACGTCGCGGAAGCAAATACAACCATCATCCTACCGCGTTGTATGATTATTTTGTAGCGCTCACGTAGAGAACAATTAAATAAACACGTACCTATAGAGAAAAATCAGATTGAGGGTGATACGGAGCAAATTCAAACGAACACGTACAATGTTCAAAACAGTTATAAATAGTACTTGATTTGGAAACAAAAAATAGAAGGGGGACTCAGCGGATGTATGATGAACGAGCGTTCCGCACAAAATTAACAGTTAGATTACCGTGGGGGGCAAAGCCCCCCATTCCCCCCTTCATCCACCCATAATCCAAAAAATAAATAAATTTACTATTCAAAAAAATACATATAAAAAAAATGGTTTATTAATTATTTTTTTAAGACTCTAAATATTAAATTACTAATTAATTATTATACGAAAAAAAATTTCTTATTATTTTAACAATCAATTTCTTTTTTTCATTGTCGATTCAAACGTACAAATATTATGGCTTTGGGTTATAAGTATGTTTTGTATTAGAAAAACTGATGATTTACAAATTATCTACAGTAAATGTTGCGTTCCCAGCGTCCCGTATCAAATAAATAGGAGGGGTACGCTAAAAAAAAAAATAAAAAGAAGGGGAACTCCATTAAACATATAACAATAACCGTGAACAGATTTGTTTGGGGGACCAATGAAAAATCGGCTGCGCGAAACGGACGCTAAACGGTCATCAAACCTTAACGTGCACCGAGTATAGACGGCTAGTGTTCGCGTCAAACATAATGTATACATAAAGGTCGTGTCCCGATTCGCCAAAATCCCATTTCGCCGACGTTCCATTTCGCCGAAAATGTCGTTCCATTTTGCCGACGTTCCATTTCGCCGAAACCATTGCATCTGTATGCTTGAACACTTATCTTGGATCTTCCCTCCAAGTCACTATGTTTACAATACTTTACTATACACTGTACAAAGTCGATAAAATCGATAGTGTGAGGGAAACTTTAAATAATCTCACCATCGGCATAATTCATATACTATCATCTTTATCTTACTACCAATAATCTATATATAAAAGCTTAAATAGCGATGGAAATTATGAAACGACGCGACAGCCGTTCAAATTGTTTCAGTTCCGTAAAACCTTTCGAAGTATCACAGGCGTTTGCAAGATTCAGTCATAATTCAGAAATAAAACAAGTTTATGATAATACAATAACCACTAACTTTTGTTAATTTGCAATAATCACTCGTAATAAAATATATTGTAATGTTATCTTATCATTTATTTTCGTTAACTTTCGTCACAGATCTATACGTATAACATGATATAGATAGGTATCTGGGATTTTCGTCAAGTCGACGAGTTCGTTATTGTTATATGAGCGAGTTTGATTAAGGCCGTTTTATTATTATTTTAAAATTAATATTGATAAAGGTATCCGCTATTTGAAGGTCTCCCGTTGAAAAGTAGGGAAAACCCGTTACAGAGAGGTTTCGTTATTGTGATCTCCCATTGAAAAGTAGGGAAAACCCGCTACATAGAGGTTTCGTTATTGTGAGGTGTCTGTCAAGTAAAATTTCACTTTACATATAAATATAAAAATAATAAAAATTCGGCGAAATGGAACGACGAAAAAAAAAACAAAATACCAATTCGGCGAAATGGGATTTCGGCGAATCGGGAACGGACCTACATAAATATATACACACATATACGCACGTGTTTGTTCGTATTTGTGCACGCGCGCCGAGGTTTCCACGGGATCGGGACACGCGCCAGTCGTCGGGTCACGATTCCGGGAGACATGGCGTCGATTCCGTGAAGAACGTCACTGCGGAATCATCGGAATAACCCACGGAATCATCGTGGGCACTTCTCCGAATCGACGACGAGTCTCCGACGTCCGACTATCCCGTCGGCCGTTCGTGCGGTGACGGACACTGGGGGGAGGGGGGGGGGCAATCGACATCCCCAACTAGTTTTACATTAACGTGTACTCGACTCGCCTATTGTTTTCAAAGAAAAACGAATGATCGACGCACATCTAAAACACGACAGTTTTCCCGATCGCGCCGGCGTCGTTACTCGTAGTACGCATCGTGATGATCACGATGAGCCGTGACAACGGAATAAAACAATCTTAGATCAGTGAGCCGTCGACAACGCGATACGAAAACGAGAAATCCCGTAATTATTGTTTCGTAATAATTATAATTATTATGTTTTGCTTTTGCCACTCGACTCTGTTAATAATTTGGGCGGGACCATTTTCCTCCAAAAACGAGATACCGTTTTCCTCCACTGTCCGTTTTCTGCCAAAAACAAAAAAGGCTGGTTTCCATTTTCCTCCACATTATTTTTGACTAAAATTATGTCTATTTTTCTCAAATATTTTAGTCACTGTCGTAGTGTTGCGTTTCGTGTTATAAAAATAGAGTATGGCTAGGATCACATTTTGCGCGTATCTGTTGATTTGAATTCTGATCGCGTTCTTATCGGCTAGGGAAAAACGCTAGTCCAAGTGTCCGACAGCACACGCAGTTTATAACAGTCGATTGTAACTTTGATTAAACCTAATAAAGATACGTACATATACAACATACGTATATACATTTTACTTTTTCCTGTAGTGTGCCTATAGTGTGTTTTAAAGTTTAGCAAATTTTAATTTTTAACATGTCTGAAAAAGCGACGTTTATTGAAAGTTTTCGAGGAAAACCTTTGATAATTCGTGATAGTTATAAATATTTCTTAGCATATAAGTCAAAATCTGAATTATTTTACATATTATATTATTAACTAATTTATTGTTATTCTTCTTTTATTATTTATTCTGATAACGAATGACGATTTTATTATTTTATTTATTGGAGGAAAATGGAAAGTGGAGGAAAATGGACAGTAAAGGAAAACGGTATCTCGTTTTTGGAGGGGAAAATGGCGTCGGCCAATAATTTTGGTCTCGACCAGAGCGCGTATCGCACCACACCCAACTTTATTTACTTTATTGTTTTCTTTTTTATTACAGTTGTTCAGTCGTAAGTGTGGAGATGTGATAATTCACGTTGAAATCTCATGGGTAAAACAAAAACAAATTCGACTCTATACCGTGTTCGGATTAAGAAGCGACATAGGGCGGCCGACCGGTTTCGTTTGTAGCGAACAGGTCACGCCCCTAACCGAGTCCACCACCGTGTTTGATCACGTCCCGCATAAAGCTTATCACTCCGATACCACGCCGTATACCCAAGTATGAACCGCACGATATTTAGATTATCCGAATTAGTCGGCTGTCAAAAGCTGTAATTGCGTGCGCTCCCGACGACGGTAGTCATTAAGGCCGCGTAAACAAACAATGCGTCGGTGAAGAACGAGACGTAATGTCGTCGGACACGTCTTGATATTATCATCATGTTATGACTCTACTACGTAACTGGTAAATGACACTGTTTATTTTTTATGATTTGATATTATGTATTTATAAATCGAAAATATCTACGTATGTATTTATATTTTTCCAAAATAAAATATCGAATCTCGTGAATCGTTCGTTTTTTCGTTGCAAACTTTAATCTATCAATACAATGTGGAATTATGTATTTGCTTTAATAAGCGTATTTGATATTAATTATCTTAAACAGGTGTGAAACAACGTGAAAAAAAGAAGTTTCCTTGAGGTAAGTAAAATTTCCCCCCCTCCCTTACATAACGTCTGTATCCGCCATCGCGTCCCAGTCGCTTTTAATCTATCGGTTACGATCTTAACACATTCGTCCGTGCGTGCCGTGGCGTACGCCGGATTTAGGGTTTTCACCTCCGCCGGAACGGTTTAACCGCGTTCTACGAGCAGACGAGCGGAGGGGGAATCGCTAAAATATTATAATTCACCCCTCGAGTGCCCGCCCAAAACTTTTCTCCGAACACGCGTGTCGACACGAACGAGAACATTAGCGAAATCCGGAGCACGGCGCGATATTATCATAACACGTGCGTTACACCGGCGAAAAGCCCGCGGTCTAGAAAACGCGTCGGGACGTGAAACGCCGAGTCACGTCGCACTCTGTCGTCGGTTCGTGTGTGCCCCGAAAGCGTTTGACGGACGCCCGCGGAAATACGGAAACCGCCGGCGGAAATTCGGTGTGCATACGAATCGGAGGTGGGGAGGGTTATGCTTATTGGACCTACACCTACCAAAACTACTAACGTGATTATTAATCAAACGTTAATATTTAATACTTTTAGTAGTTTGGTACCTACATTTCTTGGAAAAATATTTTTCAAAAATTACAAATATTATAAGTATAAATTGAAATAAATTCCTTATACAAAATTGTATTTAATTTATATATATATATATATATATTACGGTAAAATTATGATGAATGGAAATTAACGTTATTCGCCGGTTATTAACGTTATTTACCTACGAATGTGGAAATTATCGTTATTTTCTAATTTAAAAAAATTTTCAAATTGTAGTAGGTATTTGAGATTCACGAGCATATCTGTTCTATAACAACAATTACCTGTGTATTTGGTAAATAACTTTAATAACCGGCGAATAACGTTAATTTACATTTAACGTCATTTACCTTAACATATATTATACCTATATATATATTTATTTATATATAAAAGTAAAATTCATAATTTTCAAATAAAATGTATGAAACTAATAAAAAATTTGAAACAGATGTATATAAGTGAACTCTGAACTCAACTACTTCAATATAATGTGTAGGTTATTATTTGAAAAAACATCAACTATGTACTAATCGTTTATTGTTACAGTCAAATCTTTTTCAACGTTTAAAAAATAAAAGTCGTTAGGGAGGCTAAGTATCTAATTTAAAATTTTAGGAGAATTGAGTCCCCTCAGGTCCCCTCCCACCAATTTCCACCTATGCAGTAAACATTCACGCCTTTTATTATTAGTCCTCGTGTTCATGCATGTGCGAAACACATTAATCGATTCGAAATCCTCAATGTGCCGCGTTCAAAAACAAAGAATCTACCTTTACTCAAACGAAAAACATGATGAGTTTGCTTTTTATTGATATGAATATTAAAACGAATATAGTTTTTTTTTTGAAAATTTTTTGTGATTACCGGAAGGAGAGGGATAGCGTACTCTTTGTACTAACACTCAAAGTTTGAAGATTCTGGTTACGTTGAATCACCAGATCAGGAAATTTCAACTCGTTTTTTTAACCTTTTCCGACGAGTGTACAACACTTGAAATTTGAAGTCTCTGATAACAGCATTTTTTATTTATATTTTAGGAACGTTATTTATGTTTTATCGTATAGTCGATAAGATATAAGATATAAATGTAGGTGTATGTAAAAATGTGCGAGTACGTTCCTCGTGACTCGTCGACGATCGAGCTGCACGAATAACCGACGGCAATTACGATTTCTACGGTGTAAGAGTACAATAAAACAGTTGACGTCAGACGTTAGACCTAGATAATATATTCCTAAACGGATCGACCGGGTGACTGCCGATCGAGACAGGGAAAAAAATAAAAAACCCTAATAAAAACGCACTAAAAAAAAAAAAAAAAAACGTCAGGACCAGGTTCAAAGTGCCGACGCGTAATATTATTAAACTTATGCGAGGATCGACTGACCTGTGTTACAGACGCATATGAACGCTACGACGGCGATTCCCGTCGCCCGTACGGACGCTCGACTCATTTCGCTACTCCGATCGCCGCGACTCGTCGTACCCCGTGACGTTTCCATTGACCGTCACGGGCGCGTCAACATCCCGTCTTCCCCTCGGAGCGTTGTC
Organism: Therioaphis trifolii; assembly: GCA_027580255.1. Lineage (NCBI taxonomy): Eukaryota > Metazoa > Arthropoda > Insecta > Hemiptera > Aphididae > Therioaphis > Therioaphis trifolii. Next base: position 21,878,437 of record CM050405.1, on the reverse strand, counting down.
GTCCACGTCTTCGTCACTCCGAGTTGTACTCTACGGTCCCACGCTAGACTGCTGCAACACAAAATTCACCTATTGTCAGTTTTGGAACGTCCGACGACGTTGTTCGAAACGTGCAATAATTACACACGTATATCATACAAACATAAATATTCAGTATTGCTTTACGGCGCTTGCCGCGCGCGTTATTAGAGAAGTCATGTTCCGAGTACAAATCGACTCCTCCAAAGAAAATGGAAGTAACTCGAATTTTATCATTTTTCACTTTTTGTTGAAATGTGATAAAGGAATATGTTCTGTACCTCCCTCGAAAACGGCAGTAACTTTACTACTCAAAAGAGGTTAGAAATCATAATATTAAAATATATTTATAATCTCTCGTAATAAAGTTTCCGGCGAAGAAAGACGTATCTTAAGTTACTTTTATTTTTTAATCAACATTCCCCGATATGAAGAAAGTAACTCATTTTTGTATTTTGAAATCCAACATAATTTATTGTTTATTTTAATTATTGTATTTATAGTGTTTAATGATAGCACGCATAACGATATACATACATAAACTCAATAAACTTGACTGTTTAGTGTCAGACGTCAGTAATAATATTATTAATACAATTAAGAATATTAATAATTATTATTATAGTGTTTTTTATTATCATGGCCTACAAAAAAGTAATTTATTCGATTTTATAATACATATTAATATTATTATTATTACCTATTTTATAAACACCGGACTGAAAAATAACATGAAATTCCAGTGCATAGTAGTAATAAATTATAACTGATGATATTTTAATTAAATTATTTGTTAATTATTATACTTCTATTAAACAGGATTCGAATCCAGTTCATTTTTTACTATTATAACAGTTATCCACTGATAATGTGAATTAGAAATATAGTTTGGTTTATTATAATATTCTTGTAGCTAAATTAAAATAAAAAAGTTTTATTTGAAAATATTTTAGTTTTATTACTTATCTATATTTACCCAAGATTAAGGAAGTAACTCGGGTTACTTCTTTATAGTAAATGATTTTTCCCAAGAAAAAAGAAGTAGATAACTCGAGTTACTTCTCCGAATAACTTTTTTCCCCGTGAAAAAAGAAGTAACTTAAGTTTATTTTTCATCATACATTTTACTGTGGAAGTTAAAAAACAAAAAATTATGGTGATAATATTATATTCAATCAAACAACCAAAGTTCATATAAAAATTTGATATGAAACCGTTAAAAACCGATAGTAATTTAAGTTAAACCTTATAATATAGCTCTACTGAAAAATGATAAAATTCGAGTTACTCCCTTTTTCATTGGGGGAGTCGAAATAGCAAATACGAAACAGCGGACTAAATATTAAACACTTTTTTTTTTATTATTATTAATGCACAAAACGTAAAACCAATTAAAACGTATTGTGCACAAGTCGACTCGTGTAATGTACGTACATTGGATACATGCATGCACGTGCACATTAATTACACCGTTAAAGGATTCGAATGGAATTTTAATTTATATTTGTTTTGTAACAAATTTTTGAAAGTATTTCACAAGTCAAACAAAAATAAAATAAATCAAACATCATTAATTCTATTAAGTCGGTTAAAAATAAAATGCTGTTGTGTGCTTGTTTTCTTTGGTCTACATTTTGAAGTATTCGTGATTTTAGAACTATAGATTATTTTTCTTCGGTGTTCAATGATTATTCCTCGATTTTTACACCGACGAGATGATAAACGATAGATCCATTGTCTGAACGTTATCTTATTTTGTGAGTCTTTTAGAATGAGATTAGAAGTTATATAATACGCGTTATATACAAAGCGGGTCAAAAATTTTAGAGGCACAATTCGGTTTCTGATCTGCTATCACTATAATAGATACCTATCTGTTTTATAAAATGTTGTATACTACGACTGAAAATGACCGAATCGTCTTATTTAAACTCTTGCGATACATTCGTTTCAAAATTTTATAATTTTATTTATCGAATAAAAAATGTAATGAAAAGTACATTAACGCGTCTTGATTTGCACCACGGGTTATTATCGGAAGACCGACAAAGGATCTGCTGCGAAACCCGCAACTACTAAACTCAATCATGTCATGTATATTGCTCCTTTTAAGAACTCTGTACAAACTAATAATGAAATATTACCCGCCGATCTCCCCCGAGAATCGTTTACGAATGCGATATTTTATCATTGAAATTTATAGTGAATCTTACGACCACTACTCGGCGCCCCGGGCGATCCGACGTTTTACGCTCACTCACACAAGCACGCGCGCGTTTTAAAGAATAACACGTTCGTTGCGCGAATTAAAGCGTCGATAATTGAGCCTTTAAGAAGTAAAGTGGTGTAAGTCATTACTTTATCATCAACTTTTGGGAAATGACATGTTTATTAGAATGAATTTTTAAAAATCTGAACAAGTCCAATTCATATTTCAACGATATATTTCTTTAATACACTTTTTATTTTTTAATCTAACTTTGATTTATGTCACTAGGTCATAGTTATATTTGGAATTATATCAACGGTTTATTTGTACTATTAATGACAAGATGGTGTGTGTAAACATACGCCACTGTTCCAGTAAACAAAAACGAACATCGTTACACAGGTACTTAATTTTCAAATTTGTACTTACGTATCAATAATAAAGTTATGACTTACGTCACTAAAGCATTTAATAGATAATTGTTTGGAAATCGACGCAAACCGTTAATCTCAATATTCAAAAAAATTGACTTACACCGCTTTACCTTTTAAGGGGTCAATTATTGTTTCGCGTTAGAACGATTAAAGTTCGAACAGTAGTAATACAATGAAAACTGCACGTCACGGGCAAAACATCGTGTTCGCCGGCAATCGGTGAGCGTATGTCGCGAACGTCGAATATCGCCGGGAGAGACAGCCGCGTACGAACTATTTGCCGTTCAACCGTGTCTGCGCCGTTGACGAAAAACAATCGTAATTTTCCGCTGCTCTTCGCGAAAAGTCACGTCGGTCGGAGACTCCTTATTTCGCGCGCGTCGAGCCGAAAATCGTTTTGCCTCTCGTACCGCGACATTCTTTCGATCGCGCTCGGGAACAGACCCCCGTGCCCCCTCCCCCCGTCCGGTCCATTACGTACGGGCCCGAGCGCGTTTTCTACCGTTTCCAATCTCGGCGTCGGAGTTTCGCTAAAGAAAATTATGTCCTCCCGGTTACGCGGGTCCGCAGAAATCGTTATTATTATTGTGCGTATTTTTATTTTACTTTTTTGTTTTTTTCATTTATTTATTTTCTCCGTTCGCGATACGATGCGAATTCCTTCACATCCGAAACGCTCGTAAATGCCGTAGTGCCTCTATCGTCTTGCCGCATCTTCCGAAATCGAATTCCGGTCTCTCGAAAACTTTGTACCGCGCTCGCTTCCCCGCCTATTTTTTGGTACCAGCCCTCCCTCGCTTTTGAGGTCGTCTGCTTTTTGTCCGCGCGGCAACGGTGCCGTCGGAACGGAGGGGGGAGAGAAAAGGAGTTCTGGTCTCGGAGATTTTTCGGGAATATTTTCGATCGACTCGAATGAGAGTGAAAATCCAACGAACGCCGCGACCGCGTACGCCCGGTCTGCACGACGACGAGGCACAGTGAAAAGTCCATCCGACTCGAGACTTTTAAGTAATGATTTTCAATTGTCGCGTGACTTGTATTAGCGTAAAAACTTTATATAATCGAGAAAATGATGTCTCGACCGAATGGACTCCGAGACGAGACGCTGTCGCATTAAAATAATTAATTTTGCCACCACTTGATAATAAAGCGATACAAATTACAAATAACGCGCATTCTGTATGAAATCACTCGCGCTATTTCGTGATTTCATCAAAAATTTCCACCATAGGTTTTTAACTGATTAAAAAAAAAAAAAAAACAACAACAACTTTACTTAAAACGAGTGAAATATTTTCATTTTTTTTTTTTTTTTTTTTTTATATATTTTCGCCCATTCGGCAACCCTGAGTGAAACTTGACGAGAGATTCTGCACTAGCTCGTTGTTACGATACTCTCGTGTATAACGGTGTGACGTATCATCGTCAAAATAATCCAAACGGTTTATAACAACGGGAGAAAGATACGTGAACGCTAAGGTTTTAATTATATCACAAGAAACATGCGTTTTTCTTCTTGAAACTTTCGCTTTTAAAATTCCTCAAATACATAGTGATTTTAGTGATCTTTCAAGTTATAAATTTTTTTTTAAATACTGTTTTTCATACAAATCGCTACAAGACCAACGAAATGTTACAAGATCCGTTTTATTTCTCTAATCCATCACATTTATTCTGAAAATTATTATTCGGTTACCGTTTTTTTACCAATTCAAGATCGTCGAATACGGTTTCAATAGTAAAATTCGGAAAAATAAATATTAATAATAATTTTTAATTTCTACTTCACCAGTGTTGAGCACCGGTCCGTCGATGTCTTGAGGCGGGGGGTAGTTCCCTCCACTTGGCGTCTACGCACGCGTGTTATCGGTGTACCCTACGATGGTAAATACACTTCGTTCACCGTGACGTACCCGACACCCACGCGCGATTTCGGGATTCTACATACAACTCCGTACGATTCCGACGAACCCGGACGCTCGGAGTGCCGTAAAACATACCGAACGTCGTCGCGATCATCGGCGTGACGGCCGGGGCGCGTTTTACGACCCGGGAAAGAGACCCGGACGGGTAAAACGTCGCGTTTTCGGCTGAATCGGAAGCAGTGTACGCCGTCCGAAGCGCGTGTCACGATTTCCACGTGGACAAGGTTCTCGGACCGTGTTCTGACACCAAAGGTACACGAAAACTTTCTACGGTCCCGTGGGGAGACTTGCGGGTCGTATCGAGTCGACGACGTGGCCGACGATCTGATTCAGTCGAAATTCGAGAAAAATCACGGACACCTATGCCATAACGCGTTGTTTTCCTCGACACACGGTGTGCCCGAACGTCGCGTTTATTTTTTACCCGAACGTGTTTCTTCCGGATGGGTCGTCGAATTATATATCTCACCTCCACGGAAAAAAGATTATCTAAGATTAAACGTTTACCGCGGTTCAGATTAGCCTGGAATTATGGTGCTGAGGGGGTACTGGGATAACGTTTGACTGTGACACCGCCGTAATGATAGCAAACCACTCCGGACCGACAAGCCGCCGTCGTCGTAGAGGTCGTCTAGTTCTCAGAAGCCCTCCTTTGTGACCCTCCGTTTCGCGTGCGCTGTTTGACGGCGTCTACCGGCGAATCGACTCGAACGCGATTGACGTATGAAGTTCGGTGAACATTCCAACGTCATGCCGGCCAAATAACGAGCATGACGTCGTTTTGGAGCCTGTGTCAAGTGAAGGGTCTACTGGTTTTATTCATGTACGCTGTCTGAAAGTCACGTTTAGCCACTCTATAGTTTAGAATTTGTTTTTCTTATATTTTCGAGCCTACATTTTGTTATGATTTTAAATAGTGACCCAAAATGACACACAAAACGACCGGCTGAACGAAATTCATTTCTGTGCATTGTGTTCGTCAGTGAAATTTATAAAATATACGTGAATGATTTTTCACTGTTTTCAGTTTCCTTTGAATATACTAATCGATATAATTCACGTAAGAATCTTTGATCTAAAATTTATTTTTTTTTTAATCAACAGCGAACGAATGCTATTGAAACTATAAAAATATAAAATATAATAATTATTTGAATTGTAACTACAATAAAGTCTTAATAATTCAAAAAATTATACGATTAGGATAAAAAATTAATTTTCAGTTGATATCGATAAAGCTATTCTACCGCTCTTATTTTATCAGATGCATGACTTTAAATTGTTATTTTTACATTTTTGCTAAATCCAAAGTCCTTAATTTTATTATACCGACTGACAGCTGCTTGTTAAATGTCGTACATTTACTTTTTAGTCTACAAAACGTCAGCGTCGTATATATCATGAATGTAAAAAGTCCGTGCGTTTATTTACGAGTGTCTACTCTCATTTGAAATTTAATTTTAAAATGTCAAATTTAAATTAAAAACTTAAACGACGGATAAAAAAGTAAATACTGTTAAAGAAAAAAACGCAAAGAAAAAAATGTATGAATTGCAGATACAACCATAGTAAATTTTAACATAAAAATACATTTTTTTCATAGCTCATTATAATATATATATATATATACGTGTGCACAACAATGTTCATGTAATACATTTTGTTTTATTATTTCTAATTTAAATATAATTTAAAAATTATAAATGTATGAGTATATTATTTTACAGCTATTGAATATATAGAATAAAATGTCTAATAGAACGTATATATAAATATATATAATAATTTACCAACTAAAAAATCATTTTTAAACTTTCTTATTTTTTGACGTTTTTTCTAACCAGAAAACTTCTTAAATTTGTTTTTATGTTCACTACAGATTTAAAATTATAAAATGTCTACTGAACATAAAAGTACTTTCGTATATACTATCATATTTTTCGTAAGTTATACACATAATCTTAGCATCGTATCGGTGGCCTAGGTCGCAGTCAACGATACGACAAACGCGTGTCACTCAAAGTCTTATAACGGGAGGTGGTGGAGAGAATCGTCCCTCATCTAAAACCCAACGATATGGTTCACGTTACGTACGGTTACCTCTACGAGATTCGGAACGGAACGAAGAGTCGTTTTTTTTTTCTAGGCTCAAAGAGATACCTAAAAGAAAAAAATTAGAAAGGAATTTCGGGTCAGCCATCGATACGGGTTACTTGTCGGCGTGAATTTCAGGACTTGCGATAAACAGAGCTTTTTATTGGTTTACCGGTGAATTTAAGCGCTGTGTTTGTACAGACAGCGAAACCCGAAATACTTTGAACAGGAGCCGGGCCGTAGAGAGAGGTAGTATACATTATTCGATAGTATAGCGCGTATGCGCGGGATTCGTTTGTACGATTGAAAGGCGTGGTGCGAATATATTAGTCCTCTCGGAAATAATTGCTCTCCATAATCGCTTTCGGAAAAATACTTCTGAGAGATATATTTTCACGGTCCCCGTGTACGCGAATACGTGTGTGCGTAAAGAACGTATACTTGACGATGGTGGCAAATAAAACGGTTGTTCTGAAGAAGCAATCAAAACTTTATTCAAAATTTAAGTTTGGCCGCCTTGACCTCAAAGGACTCGGTGCGATTTAGTATGTCTAAAAAAAAGGGCAATTTATTAAACGGCAAAACGATTTATATACATTTACGCATATATTATTTTTACTTTTTATTTCGCCCGCGCACTCCGGGCTGTTTTCGAATGCTTTTAAAAATATTAACTTTACCGCGCTCGTTGCGCGAGAAATATATCGCCGTTCCGTATGGATGCAAAATAAATATCTGATGACGGTGCTTTATCGGACGGGCGGCGGTGGCGTACACCCGCTATACGTATAGAAACAGTGGCTTTCCTAGAAATCGATTGTCCCGAGATAGGTGTTAATGGCACAACGCATTAAAATTCATCAGTGGCAAAACGTGCGAATGGGACGGCGAGGGGTACCCGGAGATTCTTACGTTTTCCAATGCGATTCTGCTCGCAACACTTCGGCAGATAAATATCGTGAGCCGTATTCAGTGTGCGTGTGTGTGTGTGTGCGTGTGTATTGGAGAGTGGAAAATAAAATATTATAGAAAATCCTCGGTGGCCGTACGATTTTGTCTCCGTCGGAAACGGCCACCCATTAATCCGATTATTGATTATTGTGTATATTACGTTTGATTTGTATTCATTATTCCGATTAAAAATATGTGTATGACCGAAAACGTCGACGATACATTTTTGCGTATCATAATTCAATAATTATTCACAGGTAAAATGTTTATCTCGAATTAAAAATCACTGTATATGTTACAGTGTGTGTCCAATACTAACTAGGCCGATTATCGAGGCGGTGGATATTAATTAAATTTTAAATGAAAAAATCAACAAACTAATTGTTATGACACGGCTGAATTTAATTTTATCTTTTTTAAGAACAGTAAATAAATTATTTCTTTTTTGCGACTTTTTTTTTCGTTTGTTTTTATCATCTTTCGATTCTACTCATCAAACCGAGGTCGTTCTCGATCCGTCCGGAAAAACCAAGAACGCCCTGTACATACATAAAGTCACTCATAAAACGTCGCCACGCCTTGACTTTCTGGAATTCAATTCTGAAGCCCGCGCCGCGACAAAACGAATAGACTATAGGTAATCCGCTTCGCAGACGGACTGGGTGGTTTTGACACGAATACTTAAGGAATCGCCGTAGTCTGAACGTGAACTCTCTCTCTTTCTCTTTCTTTCTTCGTCTCTCTCTCTCTCTTTCTCTCTTTCTTTTCCCATTTTATGTGGACGTAAAATATGTAAAACAACGTCGTCGTCGTCGTCTACTTAGACATTTTATGAACCACTTCGTAAGAACTCTGTATAATATTATATACCCTCGAACCGCTGCAAAGGCTATTCAACTTTTAAAACGTAGCATAAGTAATCGCGTGAAGAAGGTTCGAAAAGACAAAGTTTCTTAGGCTTTTAAAAGCTTCGTGGCTTCCGTTTTCCTGTTTCCGCGCGTGCGTGTGTATCTGTGTGTACGGTAAACGTATGTGTATGCGTGCCGTGTACTTAATGCAAAGTTACTTAAATCAAACATCTATTTCATCGAAAGAACTAACTTTGATGTCACGACGTTCTATGATAATAATGACGATAATACTCAATAGTAATTTGCTTTTACCTTGTTGTGCCTATCGCAATATTTGAAAGACCTTTGTTCTCGGATAATGGAGCTCCGAGATCCGGGACACCATACGGGTTACTGGCAAATGACAGTGGGTTGGCTTTATAATCCATACCGTAGGATTATTTTTTAATCTGATTTTTTTTTTGAGCTTTTGAGCTTTGATGTTTTGTCTAATCGCGCATCTTCATACCCAAAGTAATTACTAACTTTTCCCATCCGATATCAAAACGATTATTATAATATAACCATTATCAATCTTTACGTTGGTTTAAAAGCTTGTCCGTTGCGGCGTTTCCAGTGAATTATCGGCTAACGATATTCAAGACAAGTCATCGAGAATCATTTGCCGAAGACGGTGTTACTTCTGCCGTCTCGGATCGTGTTTAAGTCTTCAACCGTTTCGCTACTATTCCAGGATAGCAAGTACGTCAACACCACCATCGGTTCTCAAATAATAGACTGCTCCCAACTTTACCGCTACGGACTGCACGTCACGGCTAAACGTTTAGCCTACTCTCTCTCTCTCTCTCTCTCTCTCTCTCTCTCTCTCTCTCTCGATGTCTCTCTCTATATGCCTCTCTTCTCTGTTCTCGTTCACTCCAGGCCTTCACCACGAGTAGGAACAACGCGAATTACGACGATAAACTGAAACTGTGGAACGCAAATAGGCACTTGAAATCGTTCACGCTCGAAACTTCGTCTGAATCGTACACGTATATACGCGTATATATTATATAGAGTATTATTTACATACACACACACACACACACACACACACACACACACACACACACACACACACACACACACACACACACACACATATAAATAAATTTGTTTATTTATTTATACGTATATAGTAGTATATCGCGATGGTGGTGAGGTACGCCTAGAAAGTTTTGGCTAGTTTCATTCAAATGCACGCGCCGGCAGTATTATAAAATTATATGCGCATTGTGCAATGGTAATTTTAAATTGAGGCGACGTATGGCACGACGGTGACCGTTTTTGCGTACGCGGGTTTTTTTCTTAATGTTTTTTTTTTCTTTTTTTTTTTTTATAAGTTTATAATATCATACACTTTTGTATTCGCGCAGTCTTATGCGTGCGTCGTTTTGTGTGCGTGTGCCCGTACTACACAGCATAGAAATAATAATAATAATAATAATAATATCTTACGAGATCGGCAGGCGTACGTATATTGTAAGAGTAGAAACGACATTCGATTTTATTAAATAATAACTTGTTTTTCTCTCCGACTTTATTACAAAAATCCGATTTCATTGCTCTCGCAGTCGTTGAGTATGCATGATTTTTTTTTTTTACAATGCCAGTACGCCAAACAACGTGCAAGGTGTGACCTGTCGTGAATAGTAGAAAAATTCGAAGAAAAGAAAAAAACTTTGCATTTGTTGCGCGTCGTAGAGTAAATTAAATTTTGGTGTTTTTGCCGTATGATGCGATAAGAACGTCGTACGACAGTAGGATGAAAAGAAAAACGTCACGAAAAAATCCGATAAGATAGTGGTGAAAGTTCTTTCTCCGACTGTTTGGTCCTGGGACACGATAATGGTGACAAGTGTATTGAATATCAAAAAAAATAAATAAATAAATAACTTCTTTGATAGAACATTTCTGGGCAAAACATTAGTATAGTATATACAATTAACAAATTTTACCATTTTTGTTCAAATTTTATTATTTGTGGATTTTTCTTTGACCAATCCCTTTTATAATTTTGAATTCTTAATTTGGAAAAATAGTCTTTCGCCGAAATGCCTGAGAAATGTTTTCCTTACCTTACCTCAACATTCATGAAGATGGAATGCACGAATTTTATATTTTTTTTTTTTTTACAAACACTTTAAGTACCAAGGAATTTGATGTAAAAAAACAGTCAAAACAACAAACGAAATTTTAATTTAACACTTATAAAGTAAATACCGGTTAACGATTTGAGAAATTTTCTTAGTATAGTGAATTAAGTAAGGTAAATAAGGTTAGGTCATAATTTATAATACAAGTCTTATTATTCAGAATGAAAAATAGCATTTGATAAAAACTTTTTAAAAACAAGATTTTTTTCAAAGTCCATTATTCAACCCAAAAGTGGCAAACATCTTTTTGAAAAATATATCAAGTTTACATAAGCGTATTATTGATTGTGAAAAATTCAAGTATTTAGAAAAATTACTTTTTAGGTTATGATCAAATAAATATAATTGATTTAATGGAAATCGCTTAATCATCGCATTTTTAATATTTTCACTCAATTTTTCGGCTGTTTTTCACCACGCTTAAGAAAACTTCTGATCTACGAGTATTGAGTTGCCGTACGTTACGTCTAATCAAAATGTATAATCCGAAAAATAAATTTCCGAAAAGAAATACGTATTGCGCACCATGAGATATTCTTGGCTTCTCGTGGAATATAATTGTGATAACTGTATTGCATTTCAAAGAAACGGTTGATAATTTCTTTATATAAATGATTCTGAGCAAAACTCCAGTGTAAAAATATATCGTTTATATATCTAATAAACTTTAGTCTAATTGTCGGTGGCCATTTTTCTAATCAAATCTACTTAAAGTTTTCTTGTTCGACAAAGGAGAATTTTTTTTTATCAAATGATTCAAAATATTTTGTTCTATATACATCTTAAGGTTCATTATTATATGATGTGAAAACAGTGTATTCCGTAAAAATCGAATAATAACTTACTCAAACGCTTTCAAGAAAAATAAATCTGAGTCATGGTTATCAAAATGTTTTCAGTATCGTGAGGTGAGTGTATTAATATAATTAAATAAACATTTCAAAACTTTTTTTTTCAAATATCAAACATTTTACTGAAGATAAACTTTTAAAAAACAAGGTATTTTTAAAATTCTATATTTAGCACAAAGTTTTCAAATTTTCACGAAACTTTCGCAAACTATGTATCAATATTAGCACCTAATCATTTTTAATGAATGGTGAAAATCACAAGTTTCTTGCGTCATTATTTTCTGAGTATGATTAAATAACTAAAATCGATTTTGTGAAACGGCCGTTTACTGCAAATTTTACCATTTTTACTCAGTTTTGCGGCAGTTTTTTGTCACACCAGAAAAAACTATTGAGAAGGAAAAAAAATTACCTCTTTAAAGCGCAATCTACACGTGATCTATGGAAACATCTATGGAATAGAAGAAAAAAAATCACGATTGTAAAACCCATAGATCCTTCGCTTCACTCGAAATCTATAAGTGACGTTTCGATCTTAAACAGTCTTGACTCGAATCGTGACAAATCGTCGTGGCGTGGGCTTTGAAACAAACGCATCAAATGATAGAGAGAAAGAGAGAAATAGTCTGAAATAGAGAGAGAGAGAGAGAGAGAGAGAGAGAGAGAGAGAGAGAGAGAGACTGTTTTTCTGTTTTGCGTAACGTCTTCCGACAAGAGCCCCGAACCACGTTGGTCTCGCCGGTGAGGAACTCGGGAAGTCGGTGTACGCGTGCATGTATAATGGGTTCTCGAATGCACTGATCCGTGCAAATAATGCGTTATGCAAAGTGCACGTACGTACGAACACGTCGACGTCACCTCGACGGCGACGCGCGAAAATGATTCCGAATAAATATTTGTTTAAGAGAATAACAACGACGGCGACAACGACACACTGTTTCCGATGTCATTAAATAGGACGTCAAAAAAAGTAATGCGAATCCCGTCAGATTCGTCCGCAGCGACGGTGAATGGAAAACAGACTGTATAATGGCGCGTATGCTAATGACATTATATTGTGCGCATTTTCCCCGTGTACGGGCAGACCGAAGACACGCGCACGCACGCACACGTGACCTACATACGTAACGTGTGTATAAAACTAGCGTACGTTTATTAGTCGAAAAGTCGCAAACGCGATACGTATTTCCAGACGCGTGCGGAAAAAAGGACGATTCGAAAAAAAAAATCCGAATTAAAGGGGGAAAAAAGCCATCGTCGGCCCAAGAATCCTTTCGAGCGCGGCGAGTCTGTGTAGGCATACAATTATACTCGTCGAGAGTTTATGTGAGCGTGGACGTACGTTATTGTGTGTGTATGTGTGTGTGTGTGTGTGTGTGTGTGTGTGTGTGTGTGTGTGTGTGTGTACCTACTTGTGTTTGTACAGTATGACAATGCGTATTTATGGTAAATTATTTTCGTATTCACCGAGCGGTACGTCACATTGTTGCGTACGCGTTTCGAACGTCAAACGTGAGCAATTGTGAAAAAACTTTTGTAAAACGACGAAAAATCTACATCGATTAAAAACCGAACGTCTATATGAGAATGCGGAAGAAGCGAAAAACAAGCGGCGTCGGACGCGGACATTTGTTCGAGTAGATAGGTTTCTCACTTAGATTCCGCGGGAAGCGGCGGGTCCGTCCGATTTTCGGTTTGGATCGTAAACCGTGAAAAACCCGAAAATTTCTACCTGCGATCGGTCGACTTCTAGGTTCGATATTTTTATGGACGTAATGGAAATGCATCGATCAGCGTTGGTTCGATACAGCTCGAAAATTGAGATCAACTAAATACCAATCAACTGAAAGTTTTTTTTTTTTTTTTCAAACGAATCCACATTACAAAGTCAGTAACTAGCAAATATTTATGGTGTACAAACCAAAATATTGGAGTTAATTTTTGTTTTCAAATTTTATGATTTGAACCTCAAGATGATGGTTTACGATTACCATCAAAGTCATATACAGTAGAACCCCGATTATCCGAAACTCCGTTATACGAACCCTCTATTATCCGAACTACAATAATTATTAGAGTATCCGAACGTTCTGTTATCCGAACGGTACAACTCGTTGAAGCACTCGTATCCGCGGCCGGTTTATTGAATATATCATAACTTTTGCTTTTGGTTTATTACAGTACATACATATATAAATGTATACGTGTGTGAATCGTTAGTACAACGACAATCAAAACGTAACGGGCTTATCAATGAATTTGTCTTAAACGTTTGCGAGACTTGGCTGCAAAAAAGCGCGTTGCAGCTCGTCGTCAAATGAAAATCGATAATTTTTTCAAAAAAATATGATAAACATCATATATAATATGTCCCTATGTATATAATGCATTTTTAATAATGTAATGTATGTAGTACTGATAAAATATTAGTAATAATAATAATAATAATAATAAATATAGAGTATCTAACTGTTAAAAAAAAAAATTGTATTTCCAATATCCGAACTTTTGCGTATCCGAACTAGGTGTGGTCCCAATTAGTTCGGATAATCGAGGTTCTTCTGTACGTGCATACGTATTGGTCAACAACCTGTGAGTGTTCGTATCGTCGGAACGTCATCCGAGTGAAATACCAGAATCGAAATCAGTGACTGAAACGCCTAAATATAATTTGTGTTTTATAGACGCAATCATTGATATATTTTCGATGATTTATCGATATCCGTATGATAATAATTACCAGGGCTCGTGAGTTCATGCATTTGCATATCAATCTTGCCAAGTCGTATTTAATGCTATGTGACATAGAAATCCATTTCAAGGTATCACGGTTAAGTATCTGAAATTTGATGTTGCATATTTTTACATATTTGGAGCTTTTTTAACTATTTGGCATGTTTATGCGTTTTTCTGTTTTATTGTGCATATTTTTACCAAAAATTGATTAAAATGCAATAATTTATATTTTTGCACAGTATATGAGAGTTTTTGCAACATCAAATTATTGAAAAATAAAACGTATAGAGCAGATAAATTGAGTACAAACGTAATTATTAATAACCAGGGGCGTGCCTAGGGGGGGGGGGGGGGGTCCGGTGTTCAAACCCCCCCCCCAAAATTAAAATAATTGTTAATAAAAGTTTTACTTAATATTATAATATATATATATATATATATATATATATATATATATATATATATTAAAATAGGTACGTGTCAGTAAAAATATTGAACCCCCCCCCGAAAAATATTTCTAGGCACGCCCCTGTTAATAACTATCATTATTATTATTATTATTACATAATAGAACACAAGCGTAATATTATCTCGACCACACCGATTATTCGTCGTTGTGTATCGATCTGACGTTTTTTAACGAGCAAAATCCGCTGGACAAAAACGGTCGGGAATGATTTTGAAACCTAACGGTCGGTGTCTAATCGAAGTGCGTTTCAATCGGCGTATGTTAAGTAGGTACGAGCGTACACGAATTGCGGCTGTACGGTGCTCGCCGCAGACACGGCGGTCCCGTGACCACCACGAACGATTCAGTCCTGCGACGGGGTGGTAGTTTAGTGGTGGTGATGTCGGTGAGGCGTCGTGTGGTGAGGGTGCGAAGAGTAGAGGACACGACGTCGGAGTGGCAGTCACCGCGGACAGGCCGCGGCAAACGAGTACAATTGATGGCGGCGGCGGCGTGATAACGGTAAATCGGACGTGATAAGTACCGTCGTCGTCGCGTGTTGGCGGCGCGAGCAGGAGGGTGAATAAGGTTTTGCGTGATTCGGTCTAAACGGCCCGTCGAGCCGGTGAAATGGCGATGAAATACAACAATTAAGCGCGTCGTGTGATAAAATAAAAATGGGGGAAAAAAAAAGTGAAAAAAATCTTTTTCGTGAACTATACTGAAATAAACGAAACCGACGGGATTCGCTCGTTAGCCGTACGTTTGAAGAAAAAAAGGGAATCGATTTTTCTTAAACCGCTGGGACGAAAATTCGCTACAATCGAACTACCTGCCTATTAAATGGAACATTTAACACACATTTATTCTCCAAATAAAATGCTAATTTAAAAATGTAAAAATGCTGGAAACTCTTAATCTATAGGTATCAATGACGATTTGAAACATGAACTCCTGGATATACCGATGAATATAAACCAATGAAATACCGAATCAATATTTGTTTTATAATATGTAATATTGAATTAATATGAATCGATATATACACAAGTAATTTAACAGCACGATGATTAATAAATTCATAAATATATTTAAGTGCGTGATATGTATTCGAAAAAATTGAATATTTCATAAACAATAGATCGTACTGGGACCAATATAATATACGAATTTAAATCAAGTTTTCATAAAATAAATTAATTTACTGAAAAACATGAAATAGAAAAATCAAAAACTCATCGTTGGAGATGAAATTATTTTCTCTTCCTTAATAAAAGCAATATTGATTGGAACTTGGTAGAGTGACTTAAAACTAATATTTTTTACAAACTGCTAATTAACTAATTTTTTTTAATACTATATTTAATGCTTTGACTATATTTATGTTTTTCTTTTCACAATTTTAAAAGCTAATCGATAGTTAAAAGTGGTTTTTAAATTACCTTCTCAGCAAGATAAATTACAGTTACTATGACGAATTCATATCAAATTGATTTTGACAGTTTCAAAATTACAAGACAAACAGAAATTAGAGCATCCACTCATTGATTTATTATAAAAACAGAGTAACAATAAATAATCCAAGTTCATTTCTGAATTCTGTTGTAAAAACCCTTTAATAGTAATTTAGAGTAAAAAATAAAAAGAAGTATGGATAGAAACCCATCAAATACATTGAATGACGATTAGGATATTTAAATTTCATCAAATTTATGAAGTTGGAGTAATTTCATTTTTTGTTCTTGTTATTATTTATCGTAATTATTACTATTTTAAATTAACGATTTTGTAACTTTTTAATCTGTTTTTGACATCTTGGATCCATTCATTTTAATAATTTCAATACACTCGTATAAAAAACCCAAATGAAAATGTTATGTGCATTGTAAATATTGATTTATTCAGCGTAATTTGGGTTGGTATTTAATATATTAATTTGTAATAACAAAAACGAAATGAAACGCTATATACATAAATGTATTATACAATTTTACAAGTTTTATGAAAAAAAACCTAGACATATTTTCGACTTAAGAAATCTTATTTAAGTTGAATGGTTGGTTTTCTTTTCAGAAAACCCATTAAATCGTTGTTTTTTTTATTATATTCGAATTGTATACATTAGGTAATTTTCAATTTTAACCACAACGCCAACACAACAAATCGTTCAACATTACAAAATCTTCATAATTTAAAAAAAAATGAAATTTTCAATTCACGTTTTGTAATTTTATACTCATATTTAATAGTTTGTTTTATTCAATACATGTAATTTTATTAAAATTAATAATTATAAATTACAATGTCGTGTAAACATTTTAACTTGAAGTTAATATTATGCTTCGCCATTCGATCTCATTTTGTACAAAGTTTGAATATTTTTAGGCATCCATATTTTAATATTTTGGATGTTTTGAAAAATATAGTTTTTGAAATTAAAACTTAACATTTTAATCAAAAGTTATACTCAGTTTTTTTAAGTTGCACATAATTTTTTCAGTGAAGTTATACATTTGAATTATTTTAAGCACTGGAATGATGAATGTATTACTTTTTTTTTATGAAAAAACATCTAATACAATTTTTTTTTCATTCAATCGATGCTTTAGAACCATAATTTATCATATTATGTATTTTGTTTTGTGGAAAACGACTATTTTCGATAATTGAGAAAAGATTACTCAGAAATTTGATCTATAACGTTTCGAAATAAGGAAAAAATGTTCTATCATTATTTATTTTTGTCCAAAATACACACAATTTGTGATAATTTGTTATAATCTTATATACGATGTTTAAATTTAAAATTTTTAAAAATTTCTATGAAAAGTCAACAATAAGTTTTATTTAAATACTCATGGAATTATAATTGATAATCATACTGGACAGAATAATGTGCACTACAGTTTTCAATATTAATTTATTTCACAATCAACTGAACACATAATTTTGCAAGTTTGTAAAATTCAAGTTATTTTTCAGTAATTGATTGTTTCCGTCGCATACAATATTTAAACATTTTGAAACAGTTAAATTTGTTTTAAAGAGGATGCGTTACAGAAACTTCCGGACAGTGTTTCTGTACATCGTTGTTTTTTTTTTTTTTATAGAGTTTCTTGAGAAGCACCGAGAATTTTCCGTTTTGGTGTTTTTGAAATATTATCTGTTTCAATTTTTCAAACATTAAAATTCCTATGTAAAATTTAAACTTTCAAGTATATTCCAAAAGAGAACACATTATTATAAAACCACTTAGCTACGAAACCAAAATCTAACTCTAAGTTTTAATTCCAACAATGAAACTCTCAAGCCACTTAAATTTCCGTGCGATAATAATAGTAATAATACGACCCTGATTTGTATAATTGTTAACATATAACAATACAATTTGACTGGTACTAGTGACTAAAAAGTAAACGACGCGAGAAGTTGTATGAAATGTGTCCAGTGCGTACGTATTGTCTGGTATGATCGTCACGTATAATTTTAGAACTACGACACGTAGTACGTATACGTATGTATAATAATATTCGGAACACAGAAACAGACAATAGCCGGTCGTCTGTCATGAGTCGAATTCGTTTTATAGAACTTAATTAAATAATGAAAGACATTTTTAAGAATCGCCTATACTTGTTTCAATGTTTATCGAAAACACGATTATGATTTCGTCTCATTTGCCAACATTTATCTAGAAAAAAAAAAACAAAACAAAACAAAACAAAAATATTAAGGAATAAACTAATAACAGTGACGTTCCGTCCACGTAACTACTGCAGTACTGAATTAGGTTATAATTCATTTTTGTTTGTTCATTGAAAATATTAAATTAAAACAAAAACGCTACAAACTTATGTTGTTTGATTATCATCATCAAGAAATCATAATAAGAAAAATAAACATCGACTTTATGACCATTGTTGAACATATATAACAATAATAATAATAATAGTAAAAATAATAATATTAAAATATTTTAGTATTCACGAAAAAATTTCGCTAGCAGTTCCCGTCCACATGCGCTCGAAAAATCGTCGGTCGTCGACAAACGGAAAACTTAGTACGTCAAGACTCGTTGCTCGCGTAGATGCGGAGAAAAAAGATAAACAACGGCACTGCGAGAGGTATATTATTTTTATGAGCGACCGCGAAACGGGACGGAGGAGGAGTGCGAATGGCTGTCGTCGCCGAACAAAAGGCCGGTCGCTGTAATCGAACGACGTGTTATTTTGTCAACGCGTTAATAACTACCACCGCGGCATACAGCTGTCGTATGTGCAAGGCAGGCACGTTATTATCTTTGAATTTGCGAACGCAGAAACGAAACGCCGGAAGTGATACGATGAAAAATACGCCCTTCGTCTTGAGACGGCCAAAATAATTTCGTGCATCGTGAACGCCGTGACGGTTTTCTCGTTTCTTTGCGGTCGGCACGAGGTGTTGGATTCGCGTGTTCAAAGAGTGAGATAGATAGATAGAGAGAGAGAGAGAGAGAGAGAGAGAGAGAGAGAGAGAGAGAGAGAGAGAGAGAGAGAGAGAGAGAGAGAGAGAAAGAGAGAGAGAGAGAGAGAGAGAAAGAGAGAGAGAAAATCGAGTGAATATCTGAGAAGTCAAAGTTTAAGTATACACAACGTACTCGTCGAACTCCACCACCGGCCTCGGCAAATAATATCGTTCGTTTTCCGTGTTTGTTTGATAAAAATATGTATTTTGTACGAGCACGCATATTCATTAGGTAAACTTTTTTTTTTTTTTGTCGTAAACACACGGCACGAATGCTGTGAAAAACTGAAAAATGTCTTTCTCGGAAGGACGGCACACACGACGTGTTATGTACTTTTTCTACGGAGTATCATTCACGTTTTAACTGTGAAAAACTGATAATTATTTTTAGACGAATTCTTTCTACCTGGAATGTGCACACGCACGTGTTTAATACTTTCACGGGCTTTTGAAAGACTACCTGTTGAAACGTAATTGAATTTCGTCCGGAGTCTTGGATGGTTAATTTATAAAAATTAAACGTAAAGCTATAATACGACTATATGGCAATAAATCGTATTTTATGATTTTCGGCGGAAAGTGTTGAAAAAAATCGAAAACGTATTTTTTCATTTACCATAAATAAAAATGTTAATTACTCTTCGAAATATTTTCCAAAAACAACTCATCGTTGCAAATTAGTACCGAATAGTTAATCGCATCAAAAAGTCTTAGATGACAGTGTCAAGATTTATATTAACGTAAATATACAATACAAATTAATATGTTTAATATATATATAAAATTGAAAAACGTATTAATTAATATAATGAAAATTGATACTTGGAACGAAATTTATTTGATTATTACAAACATAAATCGACTAGAAATGAGTTACGAGTGATATTTGAATAATTTAACCAACATTTATATTTTAGTAGCTATGAAATGAAAAATATTCATTCATACATTTTCGAGTACCTATTCAAAATAATTTTAATTAAATCATAATAAATGAAATATTTTAAATTTTTTCACTTAATTTATCTGATGTTTCAAAATAAAAACAAACTGTTAAATTTGAAAATTTGGATAGTAATGGGATAGAAGAAGAACAACACCCTGGTTATATAATAATATCATGAAATATATTGAATATAAATGTCATTTGTAATTAATAATTATATTAATATATCCTATACAATAACATTATATAATGCTACGATAGGTAATTAATTATTTTATAGCGTAAGAAAATTCAAAAATATGTAAAATACAAAAGCGGAGGTATAAAATAAAATATATTTTTATAAATTAATTAATTTATTTATATGGTTCATTATTTAACACAAATGTGTGTCAATAATTTAAACCTCCGTTACAGACAAACGATTATGATATTCCTTAGTCCCGTCCATCAAACTGGTAGTAATCACTTTGCTCAATACCTACGATTTTATTGTTTAGAACCACGAGAGAAATTTTTAATTTCCGAAAATATCATTACGGATGATTTTTGAACTTAATCATTTATGTTTGATATAAAACGTTTGCAATCACAGTCTGTCAGCTGCCTATGTGTTAAATTGCATTGTTTAAGTCAGCATTTAAGACACTTGTTCTCCCCATCTAGTTTCATAAGAATAAAATGGTTATTCGGTTTGTATTTGTTCGGCATTCAAACGAGTTATTGAATCCCGGCTCTAAAAAGATACACGAATACATATGATAATTATAAATAAATTCAATGAACTCTAAAAGTTTAATTCAATATGAGTTCATGTTAGAGTAGTACAATTTACGTGTAGATATTCATGAATTAAAATTTACATAGAGTAATTTCAAAAACTTAAGATTCATATTTATAGCTAGTACAATAATACCTTTTTGAATTAAAGTACAAATATGTTGCAAATGGCTATTTACTAAATGATACAAGCACAAAAAGCATGATGCTTTTGCATTCCAAAATCATTTTGTGTATTTTGAATCAAACATATCACATTAAAATAAAAATACATTGACTATGTGCAGATATATGTATTCATACATAACCAATGTAACGGCAGATAAATAATTTTCACATAAACGCATTTTGTTTTAATATTACTTATAAGCAATTAATCATAAATAAAACGATTATAATAATTATAACAAATGTACCACATATACCGTTTTAACACTATGCTACGACTAAAATATAAATCACGCAAAATAACTCCATTAAAACACATGTTTATATTATGTATAGTACGAGCGTAGGTATATGAAATCTATGGATAAGTAGGTGAACTTAGATTATTGAAAAAAATATTGCATTACCTACGAAAATAATAAAAGTATGTGGAGAACGTTATTGATTTTTAATAATAACGAGTTGTTATTATATAATATGACGGCGCTCTCATGCAATATTATGTATAATATTGTAGAGTGTGTGGTATACGTGTAACATAATGGTATTAGTTACGTGCATTTATTTTTTTTTTTAACATTCATATCCATGATGTTATTATTATTATTCACTTTTTCTATATTCGTTCTAACTGATAAACATTTTTTATTCATTTACCACTGAACTGTCAATTTAATCAACGGCAACAAATTAAATAACAATAAAAAAAAAAAAAAAATGAAACTTATACACTTAATTATATTGATTTACGCTCAGTCCGACTACGAAGTGAACATTTTTCAATAAAATATAATACACACACACACGCGCACATAAACACACATTTTAATTGTATCTGATAAATCGTATTATCTTTGCCCTCGTTCTAAAGGATAACACAGCAGTAATACATGTATAGGTACTTTAAGTTTGTAAACATACACAAAAACTGAATTCAAGAGTTGGAACTACAAAGTAAAGGCTTTATCTCGAAATAGCAATATTAAAATAAATGTATTATATGACCAACTTTCCTTTTTTTTTATTCGATTATCAAAATGGTCAGTATAAAAAATACGTTTAACCATTATGCATAAGTTTTATTTAGCTTACGTGAAACATAGTATAACACTCTCTTCTATATATCATTAGGTCATATATTAGTTTATACTTTATTTTCTATAGTACATTTTATAAGTTCGTGGTTATGAGAGCATATTATATATATATATATATATATATATATATATATATAATTATATGAACTTACACAGAATATGTCATTGAAATTAGAGCTTTTATAAAATATTAGGTACACAACTCAACATTTCTTCAATTATAAACATCTCTATGTATTTGTTTCAATATATTTTTCTTTTTTTATTTATTTAGAACTAGTGTTGTCTATATGTACACTGATCGATGATATCAATATTAAAAAGCACTGATGATATCGACAATGCTGAAATTAATTTGGAATCTCAATTCCAAATACAATTTATAAACCAACAATCATTGCAAGTTATATATAGGGTAGTATTTATTTTGACATAAAATGTACTCTTAAACCCTTTGATTAAGAAGAAAACTATACTTCTCATAAGAAAACTAAATTTAAAAATTATCAAAAAAATGTTTTAAAGAATACTTTTAACTACTTGGCCGGTAGGTATAAAAAGTGACCATTGATGATGAAAAAATTATAAATTATCCTAAACTCTATTAAGTTTAAGCATATAGTAATTTTTTCAATTATTTTTCAAATCAATATTTAAAGAAATCCGTGTTCGTTACTAAAGTAATTATCACTTCTCTCTTGCAATTTTCGAAAGTATAATAATTAAAAAGAAAAACGTTGGAGAGTAATTTGGAATTTTTTTTTAATGTCTACTCAATTTTGACCGATGTATAGAGGACGAGATTACAATTTACTTGAAAATCAAAACAATAGATTCATTTCACGGTCCAGACAAGTACAGAACACTGTTTTCGAACATTAACAATTCTAAATGAGAGTCAACCAAGTTTCCGTGTAGTGTATATAATGTTTGAATAGCACATTATATACGTTTCCGTGTATTTATAATCTGCTGTACTTAGCTTTTTCTCTCTCTCTCTCTCTCTCTCTCTGTCTCTCTCTTTTTTTTCTCTTTAAATTACTATTTTATTCAGTCTACTATATACTTATAGTAAACAACATGTTATTATGATAAGAGGTTTGAATGTTCTTTTATCAAATTTAATGGTACTGTTTTTGTGGTGGCAAAAAAAACATAGGTAGAATGATAGTATCTAAGAAAATGTTCTATAGATATTAAGCACACATACCCCCTAATGCATTAAATATATCGTAATAATAAAAATAAATCGTATTTTAATCTGATGCTTTCAAAGTCTCCACTTTGAACGTTTCGTGCAATAGGCGGTATTTGTGTTTGTGTGTGTGTGTGTGTGTGTGTGTGTGTGTGTGTGTGTGTGTGTGTGTGTGTATGTGTGTGTGTATATGAGTGTGTTTAAGAAATTACAAACGTCGTATGCGTTACCTTACCTGTTCGTGTGTACAATGCAAGACAGACGTAAATCAATTTCATTTAAAACGTATACACTTTCATCATAGATTGAGTTTAACATCAAAAGTGTATATACGTATCAACAAAACGTGTCCACCTAATAAATAATTATCATTAGCATAGTACGCAATTGCAGTTTTAAAAATGTAATTGGAATGGTTTTCGGCACCTAATATTAAGACGAAGGTAATCAAAAGTAGATCGAACTTTACTATCTCACAGTATCATAGGAATTTACTAGGAAACTTACATAGAAAGTTAAAAATAAACAATTAACAATTATTATCAATTCGAAAGTGAATACTCAATAGTAATTTTTTCCCCGTAAAATAACAACATCACCGTTGAATATACGGTTACTGTGACATTGTAACAACAACTACGTATTGGTATTGTTTTAATAAATGACGTGTTAATTACAAACCCCATACCTACGGCTCGTGTGAAAATATATGACTTTATTGAATAAAATAGACGTAGTAACGCGCGATTCACGAGCAGAATATAAAGAGGAGGGAAATCAAAACTACAATAACCCTATCGAAATATATGTGTGTGTGTGTTTGTGTGCGTGCATATATATATATTGATAGAGACCGTTTGCGTGTCACACAATAATGGTCACAGTGTTTAACTGCACGTACCCTAAATATATACCACACAAAATATTATAGACTTATTTCCGATTTAGAACGTACCAAAAGTGTCAATAGAGTCATTTTATGATATTTTTTCTCTAAGAAGAAAAAAACTGTGTCATGTAAAAACATTAAATTACTTCAAAAAGTTTTCATCCATACATCGACCACAAAACGCTAAATTTTAGAGAAACTTTTGTAGTATTATCAAACACTTAACTCCCAATATTTTTGAAAGATTTAAAACCAAACAAAATATATTGATTGAAATTATCAAAACAAAAAAGATGGATATTAATGTATTTTATAAACATATTTCTATAGTAATTATCTAAATGTTTTCAATAAAATATTATCAAAAAATCTAATCTATTTCACCAGTTATCAGTTATTAGTTAAACAAAAAAACTTGAAAACTTTCCAATAATAATACGTACTTGTAAAATTGCACATCATTTAATATAAGTAGATCCTTTTTTTTATTAAAAAAGACACATTTTTTTTTTTTTTTTAAATATATCTACATGCCTTAACGGAATTTAGTGTCATATAGATTTCCATAACTGCGTTTCATATTTCTATGAGCTCAGATATCTATTGAAAATCGTTTTTATATCCCACAATATCAATAAATATTCATAATAACCGAACAATGTATTCAAAGTCGTACGCTCGTGGCGTACACTGGTGCGCGTGTGATGTAAGATAAATACTGGAAACTTTATCTGGTTTCTAAAAACTATGAGAAGATCGTAAATAATAATATTCACGTCGCGCTCTCTGTTACGTTGAAAATTCGCTACACGATAATATGTAAATGTTCGCATGCAGTGCAATTTGTTCGGATTCATTGGACCGTTGTGCGAACACGCCAAACGACATAAAGATGTGCGCGAAAAGATACGGGTCTGGGGACGAGTTTGCATAAAAATAAATCGCGTGTCCCGAAACCGTCGCGTTCGTTTTTATCCGCGCGGGAAAACAACGTGTGGCGTCCGGGCGTTTGGACGGGAACACGTACGTACGGCGTGAGAAAAAAAAAGAAGTGATGTTTAAATCTCGGCCGAATCCGTACGACGGTGACGACGACGACGACGACGACTTATCGTAATTACGATAGAAGACACGTCGTCGTGATCGCGTCGTTTCCGAACGTTAGACGCCGGAAAACACAGGTGGGATTTTTAAATGTCGGAAAATCTAAATTTCTCGGACGTCCCGCTGTCGCTCGGACGAACCGTATGAGGTTCTGCGAAGGGACGAAAAAGGGAGGGACGATTTATACGTTTTTATTTTTATTATTATTTTTATTTAAATTTTTTTTTTCTACCTAATCGACCGGACGTAACGACGTCGCGAAAAACACGGTCCCTGGTGTAAACACGATCTCGTGCCCCCCCCGGTCGTGTTGTGGTTGTACTCACCTGTGCTCGACGGGGCCGGCGGCCGTCGCGTCGACGATCGACTGCGATCGTTCCTCACGCGATCCTCGGTCGGAGGATGCCGCGGCAGCAACTGCGGCAGTAGCGACTTCGGCGGTGGTTGGGTTAAAACAGTCGACGGCTACGACGACGACGACAACGATGACGACGGTGACGACGACTGTGACGACGACTTGCCCAGTCGGCGGATCACGCCGGAATGTCGCCCGCCGCCGACGGTGTCGCGTTTCGCGTGTCCGCGCTCGCGACGCTAACGGGGCGGGACGGCGCGGGCGGCCGGGGGCGCGCGCGAAAGCCTCTCTCGCCGCTACGGGGGCGCGTTTCCCGTCCGCCGCGCTACCGTCCGCCGCAGACACCTCTCCCTCTCCCACCTACCGTTCGTCCCTCGCGATCACCGGTAGACTGCAGCGGCGGCGGCGGCGGCACGAGTCCGAGATTCGCACAAACTCCACGTCGGCAATTACACAGTCACATTCGAATTTACCGATCGTAGTGTGTGCGTGTGTGTGTGTGTAATGATTAAAGTGAAGGCGGACGGAATGGTGGGGGAGCCTCCCTTTTTATTTCGAGTACAATGAGCCTTCCGAAGGTCGAATCATCAAATTTCGGGAGGACGTTTTGATTTTAAGTTTCTACTGAACGATCTGATATTTGTTATTTATTTTTAATGAAATTAAATTTTCCTCCGCTGAAACTCAAATAATAAATATATGAAGAAAAATGTTTGCACTCGGGGCTCGGAAACACGCTTGATTTCTTAGGAGCAATAATCCCCTGGCGAGTATTCCCCACTATAACCATTAAATATGTGTGTGTGTATGTGTGTGTGTGTGTGTGTGTGTGTGTGTGTGTGTGTGTGTGTGTGTGTGTGTGTGTGTGTGTGTGTGTGTGTGTGTGTGTGTAACTGGTATCTTATAAGCTATGCCGACGGCGATGTAAGCTTTGTCGATAAATTCACATGCGTATATTACGGTGGATATCTCGAACGAGATGAGTCGAACAAATATCATTTCGTTTTCGTTATGAGTTATGACATATAAACGCGGTTCGGTAGAACATTATATACATCGGGTGAGATTCGACGGCCGCGGGCCATCGTCTCTTTCTTTTTCCACGTCACCGTATTTATTCTTCCTCGTGTTTATCAAGCATATATATATATATATATGGTATATTAATACGTATGATATACATAATATGTAGATTTATTGTTTTTAATCAAACCGTATATGTATAATACCGTGTGGTCGTGTACGGCATACGTCGTCGAGACATTCACTCATAACGCGTGAATGTGAGTGAGTTGATTTTCAATTTCTTCGCTTTCTCGTTAGATTCTGCCGTATTAATGCGTATACTCCAAATAACCGATCCGGACACGATGTTTTTAGTACCTACACATTCAGCTTTTGAGTGTTTACTGCAACGGTTTTTGGGAAATAAGTGTTTATTTAGACGATTTTCTACATTGTGCGTTAGGTATACACAGAAGCCTATAAAAAAAAAAAAAAAAAAAAAAAAAAAAACAACAACAAGAAAATAAATTCGTCTGACATGTGTCACCATTTCGAAACGATCAATTGGAAACGCTGATAACCAATCGGTGCAGGACGAAAAAAGTGTGACTGATTAAAATACGATTAAGAAACGGTTTGAAAAAACGTTTGCTCGAAAAGTCGGAAACGCCGTACCTACAGAGTTTCATCAAAACCTGTACTTATTGATTTATTTATAAAGTATGTGCGAGTTTTTGTGTGTGTGTGTGTGTGTGTGTGTGTGTGGGTGTGTGTTTGTATAGTTTAATACATTAGCGTACAGTCAACCCGCCTAGTAATACAAACACTGTAAAACTGAACTCTGAGGGGAGCTAATAAAATCACTTTACGAAAAATTGATTAAGTCGTGTAACGTGAACTAACCAATCAAGAGTTAATCTGACTATATACGAGTACTATATATATATATATATATATAAATGTATATTTGTATATACGGTGTACCCAAGTACATAGAAATTTCGACGACCTAATGAAATATTCTCGTACTAACTTATATAGAAACTATAAAATATTCAAAACTTTTTTTTTTTTTAGTATTCCAACTTACAATTTCACTTAATTTCCACACATCCGCACTTATTCTGGAGCCATAATTGTTGATTCAAGTCACTCGTCGTAGTACTAGAACCGCCGTCTGTTCAAATGTTTAATCATAAATCATTAGGGATTCTCGAAAAAAAAGTCTACTCCGGCCGTTGTCGTAGGCGTATCAGTTGACGGAAAAGAAGAGCATCGTTACACGTGAACGCGGTCGTGAAAACGGCTGTGTAAAAAGAAAAATCTAATAAAATCACTAGGGGTCCAAGGAACGTTATATTTATGATTGTTTTTTTTTTTTTTTTTAGTGTCCAATTTAAACGTTTGTTATTTTATTTATTTATTTATTTTTTTTTTATGTTCATTTATTTCAAGAAAACGCGTCGATATTATTTCTTTTGTGACGGCACAAAACCCAGCGCTCGTATACAGGCGCGTTACGCGCAAACAATCTACAGCGTTTATTCAGACGATATATCGTCCAGGACTCATTCATGGACGTACGATCGATGCGAAAAACAAGTACCTGTGGTGCTGTGATCGATGTGCACGTAAGTGACGCCAGTGCACTGCGGTAGTCGCGGTAGAGTCACGTACAGAGTATACCGCGGTTACTCGTTTACGAGACGCGTGCCGTACTCGGTAATCGTCTCCGAGACCGGATCCTAGGAGACGCTCGCAGAACGGATGGTTCGCGTCAGAACGGCAAACGTATTCATGTCACGACCCGCGTCGTCGTCGCGCCCGTCGTCGTGTGGTGGCGTAAGACTAATAATTAGGCGCCGTCGTCCGTCGCTCTCTAACGCCGCCCTCGTGGTCCGGTCCCCTTAAACCTTCCCGTCGAATCGTCTCTTTGATTTTTACTGCCCGAAATCGATCGGTTCACGCCGCCGTACGTACATCGATATCATAAATACTCGGTGTAACCGTGGTTTTCGACAATACCGCGAGACTACCGCCGTGTCCGTACGCCGGCGGCGAGCGTACGGCGTTATCGTCGTGGCGTACGCACTCGACACACACGTAGTTGCAGCATAATTACGATTGTCATCGCGCTATGACACAGTCTAGCGCGCGCGTACGTGTGCACCGAACTGATTACAAACTTTTAGCCGGCAATACGACCGAAGCCGTAAAAGTCGGCCTCCGTCGGTCCCGAGCACTGTCCCGTGTGTGTGTGTGTGTGTGTGTGTGTGTGTGTGTGTGTGTGTGTGTGTGTGTGTGTGTGTGTGTGTGTGTGTGTGTGTGTGTGTGTGTGTGTGTGTGTGTGTTTTTGTTGTGGAAGAGGGTCGACTACGAGCCCGATGACGACGACATTAAATAACGTCGACGAACGCCACGGGGGCTACCGATCCGATTATTGTGCGTGCGCGTGTACGACTGCACGAAAATCTCGTGAATTTTTTATACACTCGCTGTACGACCCGATGACACAGGCTTCGGAAGAGTCTGAAAAGGCCCGCCGTTTGTGTCGCGGGCGAATGCGGATAAGCGGGACATGTATATTATGTATTTATGTTCGACGACTCTATATCAGACGACTTCAACCGTGGTCACCGATTTTATTAAATATCAGACGCTACCGTCAAACGGCGTACTTAAATGAAATGAAAATTATCATTTTAAAAGTTTCTAATAAAGCAAACACTATAGGATTAAATACGTGACTTGATAAAATTAATTAAAAACAGTAGAAACCTTTTGATTATTAATTATTAATAACCGTTATTGTATTTATATTGCTACGAGAAACTTAAATTAATTATTAAGTATCTTAAAGTTCCTAAAACAAGTTGTAGTATATTATACAATTATTTAAAAATATTCACTTTAAATAATTCTATTTGAATTTGGTAGTACTATGAAACACATTTTAGTAGATAAATTCTATCTTTATGACAAGTAAAAAAGTATGCGGATGTTACAATTCAGAGCCCTAATAACATATAATAATTAATAACAATAAATACGTACTTCTTAAACTTTTAGCTTCTCAAGAATGAGAATTGGTGCATTGATAGATCATAATATATCATTTCTTTAGTTAAAGAATTCTAAGCATAGCTTCAGTTAAAAAAAAAACATACTGTTTATATTAAATTCAACCGATTTTAGTACAATTGTTGGTATGTTTTTTATTTTATCGAACGTGTTTAATTTTTCTTTTTTGACATAAATTTATTTTTCACTAAAAGAATCAAAACATAATGTTCTGGCTGTATCCAAGTCTTTTAATAAATATATTAAAGTTTGAAACTGACATAAAAACAGTCAATTCCGTAAAAATCGCACATGAAACATAAATGAAAAAAAAAAACGTGTGCCTTGATTTTTGAAATTTTTGGAGTATTGGTAGTTAAATGTATAAGTATTATCATAGTAAATGTTCAAAACTATTACTAAAATATTAAAAATTGAGTTAGGGATGCATTTTAGTAAAGTATTTTCAAAATTCTATTTTTAGATCAAAAACTAAAAAAATAAAAAAATTGTACTTTTCTTTCACTTCATTCAGAATCTAAAATCGTTGTAATAAATAATAAAATAAACAAATCGATTGCCTACAAATTGGTTAGTATACAGTTTTAAATGTACAAAAGAAAATTAATTTAATAGATATTATAAAACAAACTAAAAAGTCGTGATATTATATGCATAATAGGAACGTATACTCTTATACTAGTATATGTAGGAAATTGAATTTGATATGTCAAATTGGAAATGTATCAATCTTAAGCTGCAAAAACCACGCCACCCGCTAACAGGCAGATACCGAAAATTGTCTTCAACACTACTTATATAATATTATACGCATCATAAATAATTACAACCACGTGTATCGTAATCATTTATTGTAATCTATACACATAAAAGCAAAATTCAAACACTGATTAAACTCAAAATCTCGAAAACCACTTGACCTATGCAGATTAAGATCAAGGAATAAGTAGTTTTTAGGTAAGAGTCAACTAATAACAGATTTTTGAAAAAGTACCCCTAAGGGGAAAACCCTATATCTATATATCATATAAAAGTGATATCAACTCACTGGTTAAACATGAAATTTAGAAAACTGCTTGATATATGATGCTTAAATTAGGCCTATAGATAGCGTGTCGACAGGAAAAATTAGCTAAGAACGGATTTTAGAAAATGTAACCCCTAAGGGGGTTAAAAGGGGTAAAAGGGATAAAAAAATAAAAAAAAATTTCTGTTGGCTTTTTTTAAGGGGATAAAAGAGCAAAAACATTATTTTTAATGGTATTTTCTTGAATCATTTTTGAGCCATTGCTCTAGAACCACATTTAAAATTTCTAACTCAAGTATTAAGATGAGTATAAAAAAAATGTGACTAAAATAAATCTAATGAAATATCTTTAAGACATGATTATCATTATTATTATTAATTTAATATTTTTAACATTATAAATATTAATATAAATAATATAGGGAATATTGAGCACATAATAAACATAACTTTTGAATGTTATATGAATCTTGCAAGCTTGATAATTATCGAAAACGGCCACTGGTTTATCACATCTGTTTTAAAGCAAAAAGTAACAACACAATAAAATTATTACAAAACAAATTGTTGTCAATGGTAAATTGAACGATAATAATTTTTTTATAACAAATAAATTGTTTACTCTGTATCATAATCTATGATAATATTCAATGAGTAGAAAGAAAATTCAATAACTTTTGAGGGCTTAGCCGCTAAAATTCCCACTCATTTCGCCTATGTTTATAAAACTATTACATTTTTTTAAGACTTTATTTCGCACGGGTGAAGCCGGATAATTCACCCACAGACTTAACACGACATACCGAAAACTATTTGACCGACGAAGCTGAAATTTGGCTGTTAGCTAGTTTATAAAAAGAAAACGTCAGCTAAGAACATATTTCGGAAAATTCAGCACTTAAAGAGTTTAAAAGGGGGAACGGGGGTAAAAATGAAAAACTTTTTTCCCAAGTCAAATTTTTCAAATAGGAGTTAAATGCGCAAAAATAGTATATTTGGCACTCCTTAAAATGTATGTCTAGTTTCGCTTATGAGACGTACAAAACATACGCTGTTGTATAACCTATTCTTTACAATCGCGGTGTGGATAGATTCTATCTATAGCCGTGGTTTATAACATGAATGAACATTATTCAATGTTTTCGCAAACATAATGATAACACAACACCGCCGACTGAGGCACAGTTCTCGAGCACCGAACACGATAGTTGATGAAACCAAAACAGGGATCCGATCACCTCGAAAACGCGTACAAATGAATATAATTTAACAAAACATTATAATTCGAATAAACCAAATTACGAACTTGACGCTTAGATTATTTGTGCACCGTTTATTTTTCATAAATGATTAATTTACTACGTAAGTGGCGTATTTAGGACTTAGCTGCCCCGGGTACACATTTTTTTTATGCCCTCTTCCTCTCGCCGGTTTTTCGCAGTAGCGATTTTTCTTACCCATAAGAAAACTTACATGTGCTTTGATAATAGTATCATGCAATACAAAATCTATCGAGTGCCCGAGAATGTTGTACATCGTAGATACTAATACGTAGTACACATGATGACAAATTAATCAAAGCGAATTGTTAATTTTATTCAGTCATTTTCTCATATGTTTTTTTGAAATAGTGAATAAAATGTCAACAGAGGAAAACAAATAGTGAAAAAATGAATATAATATAATTATTTAAGAGAAGAAAAACGAATATCATTACATATTAATATTTTTCGCAACGCTTTTGGTCTTGGAAAATCTTCAGCTATTTTTTGATACCAATAATATTTTGAGCAATTGTATGATGACAAAAAAGATGCGTGATTTGATTATCTTTTATATTTGAAACACTTGTTGTGTCAAAAAACGCAAATTCATAAGAGTGGTAGTACTATGTTTTGTTAATAGCCGATGACAAACAACAAACCACTACACGCGCGCTTATTATGAAATTTCACAAATAGCTTATGTCGTGTAAATACTAATAGAACGTTTTATAGCCATTGATTTGCCTATTAAAAAAATTAACTAACATTTTTAACTTTTTTTTTTTACAATTTCTTAAATCATTATAAATCTGTTATACAAAAAAAAAAAAAAAAGCTCCCAGTTAAATTTGCTGCTCCTAAAAAAGTGCTACCCGGGACAATTTCCTTCCTTGGCCCCCCTAAATACGCTACTGCACTACGCGTTAGTTCACGAGTAAGACCAATTATTACGGACTAAGCAGTAATATTTTAATAACACCATACCTTACTTATCCTTACTTTAGACTGTCCATGTATGTCCAACATAGTTTATGTTTATGTAATAATTTTTATAATATCGTCAATAAGAAATATTTGTGTCGACTCCAGTGCCGTGTATTACGAATACGTGTTGATAGAATAAGAGCACGTCGTAATCTTAATATTTTAACTGAGCTCACATCAAATATAGGAAAACGGGGATTTGTGAACATTATTCATTGATTGTCGATCAACTATCGTTGACTATTATCGAATACGGAGATATCAGTGTAGCGACTAAAATTCGTATCATAATTATTATTGTTTTTGTTGTAATTTCAATTCAATTCAATAAACGTTTAAAGAAATAAATGACAAACGAATTTAAATAAAATAACGTCGAAATATGTGATAATATTGATAACGTCTTAATCGCAGCTGCGGCTTATACTCCGTACACCGGTCCGTCCCGTAGCGGTTATTAAAAAAAAAGGTGAAGTATACTATAAAAACTACATAGTATATACACATATATACAGGTACGAGCCGACGGAATACAGATGCATACGCTGCCGTAAGTTTGACCGCGTCCGAGTGACTCGTGAACTCGTGAACCGAATAGCGCTACCTGTGGCGGTCGGTGGGAAACGGGAAGAAGAGCGGTCTATCAGCGTACCTTATGTACATTGTACATATCACGAGTGTTAGGCCCGGCGTGCGCCGCCGCCGTCTCGCTCGTTTCGTCTTCGTTTCTCCCCTTTTCGAGCGCAGTCGGCCGGGTAAACGTTTCAAAACCGCTCGAAATCCACCGGCGCGGCGGCGCCTCGGCTGTGCGCTCTCGAGACTTTGCCGGCGGAAATCGTCGCGCGTTTACCGGTTCGTATCGATACGTACCTAACCGATACCGATGTCGGCCGTCCGACGCGTTCCCGACACGACAAAAGCGGTGCAGGTAGCGGACGACTCTGCGCGTCCACACCTGCCCGGACCGGAGACCCCCCGCGGGCACGCGCAGTGCGTGCAGCTACAGAAAAAATACCCGTACGTGAGAGACAATAGAGACAGCTGGAAAATCTCCGTGCCGTCGTCGATTCTCGAGGTGTACCTACGACCGGAGCCGACCGTCCGAAAACGGCGGTCAGGTACGCGGCGACCCGAGACCAGTGAAGCCAACATAAAATCGATCACCACACCGATCAGTACCTTTTGTGCCGAGTGAATAGGGATCGTACCAGAACGATCGTACGTTGTTTTTTTTTCTTTTCTTTTCATCCTTATCTGGGGAATTTCGGTACGGCGGTTATGCGTCCAGTGAGTAACGCTCGCACGCACGCTCACGCACGCACACTTACACTCACACACACTCACAATCGCACTCACACACACTCACACACGTACAGAGTATAGTTGTCAGGTTACGTCGGTCACGGTCGCGTTCGGCGTTTCGTAATCGTTTGTCGTCAACTGTCGTCCGCTCACGTCCGGTACCGCTCAGACATTCTTCCGCCGGTCCGCTTTAACGTGTTTCTCCTCGTACAGTCGGCGCCGCGTCCACACGCTTTCCACGCGATCAGACCGTTCGCCTTCGCCCTCGTCGAGTCAACGACTGCAAAATGCCCGGTTTACTGAACTCTGTGAGTACCGTGTCCCGATCGCGCGCGTCAAACGCACGGGTCTCCGTCCGTCATGGCCACCGTCCGCGGCCGGCTCGCAACGTCCGCGGCCGCGTCGCAACGTCCGCGGCCGCGTCGCAACGTCCGCGGCCGCGTCGCAACGTCCGCGGCCGCGTCGCAACGTCCGCGGCCGCGTCGCAACGTCCACGGCCACGCGCACACGGCAAACGTGCGCGACGGCAAACGTGCGCGACGGCGACGGCCGATCTTCGTTCCGGCGTCGTGTCGCGGCCGCGCGCACGTCTCTCCGTCGGACCTTTTCGCCGACGACGACGGCTTGCTCGACGCCGGCGGCCCGGGACGTGCGCCGTCCGGACGAAACACGTCTCGTCCGATCGCAAAACAAAACCGTAAAACCGCAAAATCGTTCATTTCCTCTGTGAAAGACGAGTTTTAAGTTTTTAAGTCGATTTTTCTCGACTCGAATATTATGCCTGGCGATACTTTCTTTTGCAAAAAAAAAAAAAAAAAAAAGGAAAAAAATAACAAAGTTCACGGTGTATTATAATACATAGGATATGATTATATGGACGAAACGAGTTATTTTCATGTCACGAAATATACACCTAAATGTGTATGATGGAACATTGTAGAGTGACTTATTTTTAATGCCTACTCGTAAAAACAATGAAT
This sequence comes from Therioaphis trifolii, assembly GCA_027580255.1. Lineage (NCBI taxonomy): Eukaryota > Metazoa > Arthropoda > Insecta > Hemiptera > Aphididae > Therioaphis > Therioaphis trifolii. The sequence goes on along the minus strand of CM050405.1, from coordinate 21,843,044 downwards.
TTCGTTACAGTAAATCCATATAATATTCTTATCATTATGTTTAGTGTTTTAAGTGTGAAATATTTCAACGAAATAATGAAAAATATTTATTTTTTCATTCTCTGTATAGACAAATGATTGCAGATTACACAAAAAAAATATTTATCGTAAATGATTATCACTGTTGGTTATAGTTTCCACTAAAATCGCTTTATATATTTATATTTATTTAATATATAGCATTCAATAATGCTTGTTATGCAGTATGTAGTTAATTTTATTTAATTGTCAAGTTTTGAAATATCAATGATTTTAAATAAAAGAAATAAAAGAAAAATTTACTAACAAATTTATTTATTTAGGGATGAGAAATTTCCTGTCAAAATTTTGAAAAAAAATACAGGAAAACGTTTATACCAAAAAAAAAAAAAAATAATAAAATAATTTTATAATTAATTAAAAAATATAATAAAAATGTAATAATTTAAAAGTGAGGGATAATTGGTAAGTAACAATACATACAGTAACAACAGGTAGCTTTTATAAGTTAATAAAAAAATTATAATTTTAAATAATTCCTCAACAATATAAGTAAAATATAACAATACAAGATATAGTAAAAAAAAATAATAATAATAATGTTAAATGTTTAATTTCAAATAATAATGAAAACATTCATTGTAGAATATATTAATTGTTATACTATATGACTAAAATACATGGGAAGAATAAAAAGTAAAAAAAAATTATGAAGTATTATTTAATACTTCATAATAACAACAAATTACATTTCTCTCAATTTTATATATATATATATATATATATATATATATATATATATATATATATATATATATATATATATATATATTTATATATAACATATTTCTATATGTTGCAACTCATGATTTGTATTATTTATTTCCAATAATATATCAGTGTTTCAATTAAATTAAATATTGTACATTTAAATATATTGATTAACACTGAAGAATAAATTAAGATATGGAATTATTAACCATCAAACCTTTTATTTTAGTTCTTAAAAGATTACTGAGTTATCTTTATAAGTTATGACTACGAGCTCTAAGATATTTAAATTACTTAATATTCCAGTAAAATCTAACAAAAAATAGCAACTTATATAGTTTCCTGGTCACTTGTCACCTGTAGTGATTTATTATTTTTTCATAAAATTAACATACTTTTCATAATATTTCACTTAATACTTTTTTTTTTAAATAGGTATTCATTTATTTTATAAATTTCACACAAATGAAATATTTCATGAAATGTTACATGAAAATAAATTTCATGAAATTATAAAACCCTAATTATATTTATATCTTGTTTTGTTGTGTTCTTTTTTTTTTTTTTTAATCTAACTTCACACATGTGCCTATGTATTGTCAAATGACTATCGGACTTGTTTGGTGCAGTTGAAAATGTATCATATTATATATGTAATTAGGATGATAAGTCAATCTAGTAACCAAACAATATGCCCAAATACAATTATTCAAGTTGTTCATGGCTTATAATTAAATTTGTAGTTTTGGTATCATTTACGAGTACCAGTTAAAAAATGCAAACAAAAAATTATTGCAATTAAATTATGTTTAGATATTTATTATATGTAATGTCATACACTCGCTGCTATTAAAGATCATTAATATTTATTTCCTAAATTACTTATAAATGTGTGGCTAGTAAGGCACCGCTTTAATATCTACATGCTATGGTCATTTAGTTTAAACAACTATACAATTTGCGGGGTTAAGTTTGGTTTCTCGTGTTTTCCTTTTTAATTTCATACAGTACAAGACAAGTATAACATTCTGTAACAGACGTTGAGATCTAATGCGCTAAAAAATTAACGTGCTACGTCATTTTACTTTGAATTACAACTTCATTATTATTTATTATTATTGGATAAATACGAAAAATTAATTTTTATATTTCAAACTGTTATCGGTTATTTTTCATGTTATTGCTACCACAATCATTCCTACTAGTATAATTCTTAATTTTATAAAAAAAACCAACTAAACATATCTTATTTTAAATATACTAATTACCTCCTAAGTAATTTCAATCAAACATGTTTTAATGACTAGGAGAAATAGATTTTTTTAATTCAACAAATATTTTTAAATCAAATAATGTGTATTATTTTTAATTAAAAATTAATATTATACTCTATACTTATGCCTGGGTTATTGTTATATTTTCAATACATAAGGCTTAAATGGTGGAACATTCTAAATCTAATAATTGATCAATAACTGTAAGTCTTTACTTTTTTTCCTTGACAAATAATACTATTGTATTTACCCCAGGGTATTTATTGCATTCATTGCTTATTGTCTACCTTCTACTTTGTTCTACCTTTGTTCTACTTTTACACAAGATTAAATAATGATGATTCTTTAAAATCGTGTGTACTTAATGACAAATAAATATGGTGTATCTTTCTTATCATAAACGCCGGGTATAAAAACAAAAACATTAATTAAATTCGTAAATATGAAACGTTTTTATGAAAATAATACGTTTTTTTTTTAAGCCATGGTGACCCCATTAAACTGCTCTCATCACTATTTCTATACGTGTATGATAATCATATTCAGTTAAAACTTTTGGTCAATCACCAATATTACCGACTACGATAATGACATACTATTTCTATCTTGCTATATATTTTCTCTGTTTATCACCAACACTACTACCTATCACCGTGTGTCTACTTACGTTAAATACAAAGGCTCCGCTATATTACGATAAATAATAATACGATGTATACGATATATTATATGAACAATTCGATCACTGTTAGCAATAATCATGAGTTTTATGTGGATATTATTGTTATTATGAAATTGAAAACACAATCACGATATTGTTAGATTGTATCGGTATTTATAAACGTGAAAAACTATGTATTATCTTGATAATTGTTTTGTAGAACGTCAAATAATATATTAAATTAGTTTAAATCAACTCGATTTATGAACATTCAATCAACTCTCTTGGCCCAATGCCTACATGCATATTTTGAAGATTTTAATTTTAATTATATTTTATTTTGTTTGTTTATTATTTTAGAATGATCATAATGTCATTCGAGTGAATGTAGTACCACAAAATAGTACTAATGGGTGCCTGTTTGTGTTGAGAAGCCAAACCATCTTAAGGAAATTGATGATCGCATATGGAAAACATAAAGTAAGTATAAACTATAAAATATATTTTTCTTACTGTTTTTATTTGGGTCATATTGCCATCTTTCATACATTTTATTTTGCATTCGAGAACAATATGCATTAGTATATTCTCCATTGATATTAAGATCATAATACTATATAAGAAATTATTTTGCAGTTTACAATAATTAAATAATAAATTATTAAATTTCATGCATATGAAGTAATCAGTACTAACGTTATTTTTTTCAATACATTTTTAAATATACTTTTGCTGTTTTGCAGAATATTCCCGTGGATAGACTAACATTCAAGTATGACGGACAAGTGATTGATGAAAATGATACTCCTACATCTCTCAACATTCAACATGGAGATACAATTGAAGTATGTGAACCAGTGTGGAGGATGTATCTAGTTGCCCGCTCTTAAAATATGTTTTCATTTACACAACTTTGATGTATAAGTTAAAAATATTTATAATCATACTCACTTAATCATCTAAGTTTTTTAAAACCTATTCTAAATAATTCAATCTCTTAGTTGTACTATTCTAAATAATTTAAACTAATAATTTAAACTAATAATTACTCACCGTGGATTTTATGTTAAATTTCATTGATCAGTAAAGTACAAAATAAGGAACAATTAGCCAACAATTAATCCACTCATAATGCTGTGAGTGATTTTCTTTGTACTATTATTTGTTTCAATTTCTTTAACTTAAAAATACATTTTTTATTTTGCTGAGAATTTTTGGTTTCCTGTGTTATTTTAAATGATTCAATCAAATGTACTAATAATGTTAATAATATTTAAGAAACATTTTCAATCCGAATTTTTAACGATGTACTACAAATTGTGTAAACTTTACTATATTGTGCAAGGGCATATTTTACTGAATAAAAATAAAAATCTTAATATAACCTTCAAACATTTATATTTATGTTTTTTAAATACCTGAAGAACATATAAATGGTTAACATTATTTATGGCTAATGATAAATTAAATCAGTTAAAAATTTTGGAATTTGATTAATTAAACTACTTAATATTTTGTTGATCACAGTGTTGACCAGCAATACTTCTTTACGTTCTAAATAGAACACAACATTTGGTTTATTCTAAAACTGAATTATCTGAAACTGATCAACAACTGTTCACATAAATATTTTAAGCAGTTTTATAGATAAGTGTTTGATAATATGTTGTTAATTACATTTCTGTCATGGCATACATACACATTCAACCACTAAACAATGGCACATGACGGTGATCCAATGTATAAGTCATCTTACTGCATAACTAAATGTTAAATAAATATAATTCAATTATGATTCACCTTAAAATAGCTGGTTTGTATCCTATTTATATATTATCATTCAAATAAATATATACAGTTTATAAATTATATATGTATATATATATTTATGAATACATTACTTAATTGATGGTCTGTCATTACTATCAAACGGTGAGTATGTTTTATACATTGAAATTCTGATAATAAACCTACAACTATCTCTAAAACTATGAGTTCGTCTAACTTACGTCATTCAAGGTAAGCTGCAATGTTTTTATGTTAACATCGAATAAATTATTAAAGTTGGTACTCATGTATAGTGTATACTCATATAGTATAGTATACTCATAAATTTAACGAACACTAACTGAATTATTTCGAAAATCATGCTCGATATTTTTTTTAAGCATGTGAGTAAATTATAATATGTTTCAGATTGACTGATTTTTTTAAGTTTCCTTCGACTACAATTTTTCAATATTGAATAAAAAGTTCTGAAAATTTAATTTGACTTTACTCATAAACTTCACTGAAGAAACTTTAAAAATTTCAAAAACTGTGATTCAGAATTATTTTCTCTAAGCGTTTAAGTAAATTATTATACAGTTTATAAATCAATATTCAACATAAAAAGTGTTATAAAAATTATTGGACCATCGAATATTATTAACTTTTATATACAGGCAGAGCAACATGTTTTGAATTTTCGGTTAAAAAAAGGTCTTCTGAACAGCTAAAAAAATTAAATATGTTTGGTAAAAAAAACCTACTGACAATAAGACTAAAAATGGTAAAATTTTATGATACATTTGTATACTTAAGCTTTGCTAAAACTAAAAAAATTATGCATAGTTTCTTTAAAATTCAATACTATAATTCTCATCATCTTGTTCAGGAAATAAAAAAACCCCATGGTGGGAAGTGCGTCGGACTTTTTTTTTGTAATGTAGATTTTTAAATAAAATGTCAAGTATATTGAATAAAATTAATTTTAAAAAAAAGGTAATAAATATATATAAAGTTTTTACATGCGTTAAAGTAATGTACAATTGCAATAAATTACTAGCTCTATTTATAATAATTTAAAAAATATAGATTATGAAAAGCTCTTACCACTTAAATAACTCAGTCATTCGACCAGGATATTAGTTTTGTTAAACTATAAAATATGAGTTATGACTTCATCACTAAAAACACGCTTTATTAAAAGTAGGAATGCATTCCACTTATCCTCGATTAAATAAATTATAAACTCAGTTAAAAAATGGTAGTAATAATTTTTTGACGAGAATTTCATCACAAAAAAAAAAAAAATGCATTAGTCAATTTTTTTTTACATACCAAACTTAATAAAAAAAAGAAAATTAAAAATTGTTTTCTTCTAAAATGTTTAGTGTTTTATTGGTAATATAAATGTGAGTTAGTTAAAATAAATTATTCAGGTAAATGTACTGTACATAGATTATATTTTGAACTTTAATTCTATAATTTTACATCTGTCTACCTAAATTGTCAATGGCTGATTCTAAATTTGTATTATGTCTTAACAAGAGTCTTATATATTTATATAAGGGTAAAATATAAAGTGTGAAATAAAAAAAAATTCAATGTAACACATGCTATGTATAACAGTTATTCTGAAAATAAATACGAAATAGGTACATAATTTTTGGTCAATTCTGGTATTCTTTGAACATAGATTCTTATAAAATATCTTCTTTGTTATACAATTTTTTTCATAAGTATGGGTATTCCTTTCATTTTTAATACGATTTTATTCTAAAAAAAAAACAGTACCAATAGATAAAATCTCTATTAATTTTTAATATTATTTTAATTCATTTTTAAAAAATAAAACACACGAAGCTAAATATTTAACTATTTACTACTACTTTTTAGGACAACTTCAGTTTTTTTTTTCTTAATGAATATCAAATAAATAAAGGTATATAAGAATTTATGTATGATTTTTTGTGAGTTTAAATAAAAATCATGAATTCAGGTAGTCGAAATACAATATTGAATTCCAATTATTTCTAAAAGATGCTTGAACTTTGAAAACAAAAGATTTTTTTTTAATAATTATTTAAACCTATAAACGTATTTTGAAAACGTAATTATGATAAAAATATTTTGAGTTAAGATAATTTATTTACCAACATTATATACACTACCACAATATGTCAGCAACAACATAATATAGAAGAATATAATTTTAGGACATTAAAGTTATACGGTTAGGTAGACACGGTAGAATCTTTTTTTTTTTTTTAATATTTTGATTTTCTTGATTATAAACTATTGTCGTGAACCTTTATCAATTAATAGCGATTGCTATTCAGGACAATGTTTAATCAGATACTTAGTCCTCAGATATAGTTAGAAAATGTAATGCATTCATTGAATCGGTTTTCGTCATCAATAATAGCGGCTTCAATGAAATATCAACTAAATAAATTTCCAAAACAATAATTTACTATCCATTAAATGTACAAAATATATATAATATCCCTTTCACTGAAACCTGGTGTCGATTCGACCCACCCCGAAATTTCAAAGTTCTCGCATTTTTAAGGAGTCTGTTTGTTTATTGTTAATTATCTTATAAATAAATAACGAAAACTCCATATATCGAATTTTTATCGTAAAGTAGAAACCCTGAGCTACATGTATGAATTTTTTCAAATTTTTTGGACGCCTTTTTCTATTTTTTTAAAGCCTTGGGTCGAATCGACACCAGGTTTCATTTAAACGGGGTGAAAAATAAGGTTTCAGTGAAAGGGATATAAATATAACTAACGTTAATTTTTATGATTTTAAAATTATTTCTAAATTATAATATACTAGCAGACCCGGCAATGCTTCACTATTGCAAGATTTCTCAGATATTAATTTGCTACTTATTTTCTGGATGTCAAATAATTATTTTTATTTTAGATCACTTTTAGTCACGTCTCCGTGGTAATGTAGCCACATAAAATTAGCGTCGCCACCGCGGATTCTTCAAAATGTTGAAAAAAACATATATCGCTTGTGTCAATAGAAAAATTGATGCTTATTGAAAATTGTTTTTATTTATTATATTTAATGTACTGAAGCCCTAAAATTAGAGTTCGTGTATGTATATTTTGTAACTGGAACTGGAACAAAATACACGAATTATGGCATTATATTTATAATTCAAAGACTAAAAAAATTTCCTTGTAAACGACGTTATTAACATTTTATGGATCGGGGGCCAAAATATACAAATTAAATTTGGAAGTCACACGTGACAGGGCGACGTATAGTTGACGTGAGAAAAACATTGAACGCTTAGGTCAATTCCAGCAACGTTAAGTGTTTGCCCCTGTGCTTTATTTATAGTCATTGCAAATGCCAATTCAACGGTAAATTGAATAAGTTTAAACTTCAAAGGTAAATCTGAGGGTATACAAGTATAGTTGGTATACTTGGTATTAAAACAGTTTTTCCATTACCACAACCCGTTAAGATTATGCACTCGAGCAATGAACTTCTCAATTTTTGATTTGTAGTCTTGTACCGTTACAAAGTGTGGCTGGGCTCAAATTTCTCATTAAAATAATACGTGGGGCACCTGTTTTTAAAATCAGTGTATGTGGTGCGATTCCAGAAGTCGTGAAAGAGTTAAAAAATTCAGTTGCAAGCGCACAATACCTGCGTTGATTATTAGCAGTATAAATTTGTATTTTGTATTGTTAATGTATATTAATATGAATATCGGGTATATTATATTATCATGTTGTTGGCGTACGTGAGATTAAATTCTAGGAACAATATTATTCTTATCTACACGCCGATATTGAACACAATACAATTTGCCGAGGAAAAAGGCCAGGATGCAGGTAGCTATATAAACACGCGGGCCGCCATGTCACACAATGATATGTATATGAAGGTTCAATTACACGTTTATTTTAATTAATAATAACTAACTATTTACTAACTTTATCGGACTAAATGTATGCCTATAACCTTCTTTGTGATGTCCTCTTTAATTTAAAAAAAACTGCACGACGATTGAATAAGTAATTTCGGAGTTTATCCCGAACATACAAACAAATGGTATCATTTTATAATATATTAGTATCGGATTCACCACGCCAAAATTAATTACTGCGACGGGCTTGTATACGTCCTTCAACGACTATAAGAAAAAATCCAAGTTATGCTGACGTGACAGTATCGTGCGCACGGAGAGATAACTCGTTCATTTCTATTCAAAGAGCCACCCCTTTTCTGGTACATCGTGCAACACTCACTCGTAGTGAGACATAATATGCGTACGCACATGCCCGTGTTGGGAAAAAAAAAGATAGATACTACAAAACAAAACGAGTCTGCGTCGAGCCCAGAATAATATATATCTATATATACGTAGTGTGTGTGTGTGTGTGTGTGTGTGTGTGTGTGTGTGTGTGTGTGTGTGTGTATACGACGTACATGTGTGTGGATAGTTTTATTTTTTCTTTACTCACTTATTATCTCGCATCATCGTATGGAAATTATTAATTAAACCGTTACTCAGTACGGTGTACGAGACCGAAAATTGTTCGCCCATACAATTTGTAGACACAATTTAGACTCAAGTGGGCTAATGAAGTAATGTGTAACTACGTGTTCTCGAAGCTTTTATTCAGACAGAACAAAAAATATAACGTTCGTCGTAATGCGTGTGTACGCTTTTTTTCACCGTCCCGTCGACTCGTTTTGTCCACATCGTGACACGGCGCACGATTATTTTCCGTCGTATTTGCCGTGGAAAACGTTTTTCCGTCGTCTGACGTCTCAAGAATATTCATCTATAGTCGTACTACGCGTCGTTTAACATTTAAATATAAAGTCACATCTCGCCGCGATCAACGATGCGATTACGATTCGGGTTCGGGCTCGGGTACGATTGGCGATTCGACACGGGCTGGTGGAGACGAGATCCGTCCACGCGACGTCGGTGCGTCATGCCTACATCGGCACAAAGATAAACATTCGGTTTGAAAACGTTAAGGACATTGTCAAACGTCGGCTCGTAAAATACGGACGAAAAATACGGAGTGCATCCCGGAAAACGATGAAATTATTATTTTTTATACTCGTCGTAACTTGTCACTTCGAGTTTGGACAAGACCTAGAAGTGAGGTAATGTCGTAAAGAAATGCTCAACGGTAATTACTTATTATCATTATTTTTTTTTTTTTACTTACCAATGAGTGGGCATTTATTGAATCATGTGGCACCATCGATTCACAAGTTGACAGTTAATAAATTAATGTATTTCACAATTAAACAACAATTACTTGTAAAATAACAAACAACACAATCTATAACACTTAACTAATGACACGTTAATACGCGCACGCGCACGCGCACGTGTGTGTGTGTGTGTGTGTGTGTGTGTGTGTGTGTGTGTGTGTGTGTGTGTGTGTGTGTGTGTGTGTGTGTGTGTGTGTGTGTGCTCAAAACCTTTTTTTTTAGGAAGCATCACATTTAATGCCATTAAATGGTTAAAATAAATAAAAACCGATAAACTCAACATTGTGTACACAATCGTATATGCACGTATACTAATAACGTATATTATAAATTAATTGAATTTATTTTATTTTTTTATGTTGTTATTATATTAAATACACACGTTTTAAGTTAAATTACGGAATTGCTATTCACTTTAATGATTATAAATTTGCAAACTTTTTAAACATCATAACTACGTAAAGAAAATATTTTAAATGATATAAACATTAAAGTTTGTAATGATTATAATATAGGTACATTTGAAACGAAATAACGGTAAAACTTTGTTAAAAAAAACTTTTTTTAGATACAAGATGCTGAATATACTTTGACAAGTATGGATTTTTCAACGCAAATTTATGTTTTGAATATTCAACTAAATAATTTTTGAGTAAAGTGTCTTTTAATAATTGGGTGAAAAAAGAAATTGATCTCGATTATAATTTCAAATTTTTTATCAGCCATATAAATTTAAAGAAATAGAAATATTTCAAATATTTCTAGAAGAAAAATGCGTTCACATAAAATTGTATTGCATACCTACTACTGATAAATAAATAGATATATTTTTATACCTCAGAAATCGAGTATTTACATTTTAATTTTCTACGCAGTCCGTTTCAATATATAAAAAATATAATTGAATTTCTGATATAAAATAAAACTAAATATATCATGAAGATATTATTTCAAATACTAAAACCATTTTCAATCTGATCCGACTCTAATATATGACCTCTTGATTTAGAAATTTGAAAATAAAGCGATTTTTTAAATTAATTTTTTTAAATAAATAAAATAAAAATAAATCTAAATTTATTATTTATTTTTTTATTAAATAATTATACTATGTATAATACAATTGACTTAACATGAAAACATAGTGGCTTTCAAGGGATGGAGGATAGAAATTAAACATTAAACATATTATACCAATGAATAAATAGTAAATATTATGAATTTTCAAATATGTATTTATTTTTTGTATTTTTTAGACTTGAATAGTTTGTTATGTATATATAGCAGGATAAAATGTTCAAAACAATCATGATAAACTTTATAGAACACGATACTGTATAAAAACAAAAACTCAATATAATATTAATAATCTGGAAATTAATAGCGGTCTGGGCTAGATAATTTCGAAGACCTATTAAATACACGATTGGCGTATAATAGTGGAAATATGAATCAAAAGTTTCTGATTGCATTTTATCGTAGAATCGCGAAAATATGACATCGATATATATATTTCAACAAGTAACGCTATTTAATAACTACAGTAACATTAATTTTGGTTTATCAAAACTTTCGGTCGAGATTCACCCCCATAACGCTTTTTCGTGACGGTCAGCTATCTCTCACTAGTTTACCTCGAAACGAGCGAGTCCCGCCTTCAGAAGTTTATCATCAATAATACCGTAATTTTATAGCGTAAACACTATTATTATGTAAATATTCATTAAAACTTATCAACGATTTTACGCATGTGGTATGCGCGTACCTTGTATGCTGAACATTGACTCGAGTTGTATTTATTCGTTTATTACTAGCCTTTTTCAGTATGGCGTGTCGTCGCAATGGGTAGTTGGTAGTTTTCGCAACATTTTGTACTCGAGTGAAAATCGACTCGGTAAAACGTCCCCGGACGAGGTTATTTTTGTTTTTACTCATATCTAATAATCGTTAACTGTTTACCTCGTATTAATTAAAAAAAAAAAAAAAAAAGCGAATGCTGCGATTTCATTCATAAACCGATTATGGTTTGTTAAAAAGACGGTAGCCATAACACACCGATGTCGTTACGTGTAAAACGTCAAATGTTTCGTATTCGAACAATGTTTTTTTAGATACTGATTGAAGCGAAGGATCTTATGGTTTAACAATGATATTTATTTTATTTTTTATTTATCTGAAGACACTTTTTGCACAACTTAACTTTGTCCGAAAATTTCATCCAACAACTCTATAGATCAAAAATGTAATGTGCATGTACCATTTTTGAGGGTTCATTAAGCTCTCATCTCAATAGCTTATCCACGTGGACACAAAAAAAAGCCTCAAATGGACCAAAAACTGCGAAATCCGTCATAAGCGACATTTTCATTAAATCGACGTTAGTAATTTCGTCATTACTCCATAATAAATGTAGCTGAGAAACGTGAAATCTTCTTCACATATTATGGACGTATTATTACGTACTTAAAAACAGTTTCAAAAAAGTTGATATGTTTTTGGGCTAAAAATATAATTTTGAAATTACCTTGTTTTTTTAAGTTTATCCTAATTAAGTTTAAAATAATTGACAAAAACTTCGGAAAATTAAATATGATCTTAATCATATACTTCACTATTGATACTGAAAAAATTTCAAAAATCATAAAAAGGACAATTTTTTTATAATCATGTAAGTAAACTATTATATGATTATTACGTGATAAGCTTTTTTACGTCTATTTTCGACTTAACAATTTATTTTAAGAAATATGGCCATCCAAACGGTATATTTAATTTCTGAAGCTTTGCTCGGAATCTTTTAGTTAAAGAAATGATAGATCGTTTCTTAAAAACCCAATACACCCATCCCCGTTAACACGTCCGAGTAGCGAAAAATACCCCGTGGGCAAAGTACGTACTTCTTTTATTGTTGTTGTTGTTGTAGATTTCCTTCTCCGTCTCGTGATTTCGGATGATTCGTGCAAACAACGAACACGTCACGTCATACCACGCCGTGATATCGTTTGTTCACGTTCGCTAATATATTCATCGTTCATGATACGACGGGGCCTGTGTCTCGGTCGAAATCCGCGAGATCCGTAATATAATTTTGCAGCGACTCGGCGCGTATTGAGAAGAAAAACCGCATTAGTCAATTGTACTCCCGGATGAATTCGACTCCGTCACGTAATATTTCCTGTAGAGAGTACACGGCGGCGCCGCAACTCCGTGAATAATGTTGCCGAACGGCAAAACACTCGATCAAACAACGTAAAGATGTGTGTGAAACACAATAGGTCGTGGAGATACTTCACGCGGGAATCGATCATGATATGATATAACCTAACGCGCGCGCGTCGTCTCTATACCGTCGGTATCGTCTTCGATCCGAATACGACACGGTCGTCCCCGTCCGTCCAGAGTCGTCGTCATGGGTCAACCCGAACCTAAATCATAATTAATAACGGCCGGACGAAGAAGAACTCTGTCGATCCGTTCGCACGACGCGGACAATCGACGGTCGAAAACATTCGCGTGCAAACGTACGGCGAAAGTGTACACATTATTACGACGACCACGCCCCAAAGACACGTCGACGTTATACGTCCGTATTTCTCAACGCCGTTATTATTCACTCCGACGCGTTCCGTTTCACGAACATTGGCCATAATAATCCTCTAGGTCCGCGGAAACAGCAACGATTTAGGATTACAACTATTCGAGGCTTATCACAGCCTTTTTTCACGTACAAAACGTTTAGTTTCAATTTTATTTTTGAAAAACGAATCGTTATCTTTCGTTTGCTAGAAACACATTGCATATGCGTGCGAAAACCGCGTACCTATTTCACATAAAACGGTCGTATAGACGGCACGTCAAACGTTTGCGACATTGCATCAAACAACGACCACCGCGTACGACGACGTTAAACACAATGGACCAAAAATTAAACGATCACAATCAACATCACAGAGTTACGAAATCAAAATATAATACAATAAATAGTCTTATTATACTTAGGTATCTATGTTAAAAAAAAAAAAAAAAATGATTATTTTAAGAGCGGCTTTGTTCCTCATGTACGCTCAAACCGTGTAAATGTAACGCCGTCTCGACAAAACTCCCGAATTTAAAGTGTCAGAATTTCCAAAATAACTCAAACAACAATCATATACCTACATTTATATATAATACATATGAGTTTATTATGTGCCACAGAACTTTCATAATAATATAGTAGCGGCTCGTTATGAAAGTAATTTAATTCCTCGCCTTCTGCTCAGACGACCAAATACAATAATTCGTTTTGTAATTCGTATGTCACCAAGTTTTACTGCAGGCTGGTGAGTGCGCTACGTTCGGTAGTTTCTTTTGACAACCGACTCAATTCGTTAAAACTTGTTACGAAAAACGTGACTAACCGCTTCATTTTTATCATTAATATTTTCACATTTTTTCGTATCGTTTGATTATACGGTTTAATTCTCATATTGTCCCGCCAGAAGACCTACTTATTCCGTAAATATTCGCTCATTCAAAATAATGTCAGTACCGACGTTTTATTCGTACAGTTGTGTAATTACGGACATCGATGGGTACACAAACCGTATTTCATTGTGAAATACGCAAGCCCAAAAACACACATAAACATATGATTTTACTGAATGAAGTTTCGATGTGGACTTTTTTTTATATAATATGTATGAATGAATTATTAAAATGTTGCTTTATTTTTTTTTTTTACTCTGGTAGCATTCACGATATCAAAATGAGTCGTCACACATTGGCGCACACGGTTTTGTCGTCGACCGCAACACAACAGGCATTATCACGAACGACTATAAACAAAGGCAATTATTATTCATAACTACGCGAACGATCTAATTAAAAATCTATACTTATTTCAGGTACGATTGTCGTGTCACATCTCGTTTGAACCGCACGGTCAGGTTTTCGTGTAGGCTGTCATCTCGGCCGTCCTAAGTTGACAGCTTTAAACCAACAGAGAATTTTCGGTTTGCAAACGTTTACCAATATTTATTTCAAAATCGTTGTTCATTTACGATACTTGAGAATACTTGACTTGCATCTGAATAAAAAAAAAAGAGAGGCTCAGATACGTGAAACGTTTCTATTCTATTTTTTTAAATAAAAATTTATATGTAACACCATCGGTCGTTGATTTTTTATTCGATAATTAATATTAATTGAACAGTCAAAAAAAAAAATCTTATTCGAACGGTGAAAACGAAAACGAATGCCGTCCGGTTTCAAGTAGGCGCACGAGGGTACTTGAATTCTGACTGTACAATTTTGTATTTGTTTTGTCCAGCACAGCACGTGGGAAAAATCCCGATGACAAAATTCCGGCTATACGTCATCGATCAGAAAGAGAGAGAGAGAGAGAGAGAGAGAGAGAGAGAGAATGTGTCGTCAAAGTCGAGCAAAGTGGCTCTTCGTTTTTCGACACGGTCGACCCGGTCTATGTCACGGTTTGCGGTCAACGGATAGCTGTTAAACGCGTGTGGGCCGTGGGCCGTCGGCCTCAGCGCACTCCTAGCGGTCTACCGACACGAAATGACCGTGACAATGATCGACGAGAAACATTAATAATTCGCATCAGTCTTCAACAACGCGCGTGTGTGTGTGTGTGTGTGTGTGTGTGTGTGTGTGTGTGTGTGTGTGTGTGTGTGTGTGTGTGTGTGTGTGTGTGTGTGTGTGTAATATATAATAAATACCTTTATATATCTCACCTTTCGGTAACCGACCAAACGTTCCAAAGAGAGTTGACTTTTCCCGCGACGGTCGTACGTCTCTCAGGCTGGACGCAAGTGCGGTTGGTTTGACGACGTCGTCGTTTCTGAGCAAAAGAAATATACGTACGAAACGCGCGTGCCGTATACGCGAACCTTTTTTTCGGCGGATGCACACGGCACGACGCAATCGTTTCGATTACGAGTCGCACCGGTAAGACGATTTACGCCCACTCGGCTCAAGCGCGTCCGACGTCATCGTATTAAAAAATGCGGCGCACGGTCGGTCATTTGAAACTAGAAGTGCCGCGTGCCGACGCTGATCTCGATCGTAAATCTTAATTACGCGTTCGGTACGGATACGAGGAATCGACAACTTGTAATACGATTTACTCTGCGTTTTTGAAAATACGTGAGCGACGATCGCGATTCAACAAAGGTTACGAATCGCGATTATGCTCGACTCTTTTTTACACGTCGATATACTTCAACCACCTACCTAATGTCTAAAAACCTTAATATATAACCTTGATTTATAACTTAGCTAATAGCACCGATTTTTCGTATTTTCCTGATATTGAAAAATAAAAAGATTTTTACGATGAATTGCCATTTAAGTGGACCTAATGCGTGTAGCTCACCAATATATATATATATAATCGACTCTGAACCAATGCCAAAATAATCAAATTATAACCAATTTATTTTTATAAATAACATGTTATTTCATAGTGAGAAAAAAATTGGTTTTGTTGATTTATCATTAGATATACAAATATGGATAGTAAAATTATAAGAGATCAAATTGGTTTTGCATTCAAAAATATGTTTCAAAATAAAAGCGGTTCATCGTATATAATAAGATTTCATTAAAAACCATCAAATGAATATAAAATAAACGAGCAAATAAATAAACAGAATTGCTTTTAAGTTTGTTTATTTACTTATAGCATTTGCGTTATTTAATATTTTATTTAATACAAAGCTAAATGCATTAATATTTTTGTCATCATCTTAACCTGCTTTTTTTTTTAATACATCCATCCATTTCCTAGACTTTTTTCGACCTCGAAGCGTTTAGTGATATGCGGGTGACGCTAGAAATCTCAAAAATTGGGTCACATCTCAAAATATGAATGTCGAGTGAAAAAGAACATGTTGAAAACTGCGTTTTTCAGTTTTTCATGAAAATTTAAATTAAAAAATATGGTTGTCGTAAGACAGTAATACCAATCAAA
Organism: Therioaphis trifolii; assembly: GCA_027580255.1. Classification (NCBI taxonomy): domain Eukaryota; kingdom Metazoa; phylum Arthropoda; class Insecta; order Hemiptera; family Aphididae; genus Therioaphis; species Therioaphis trifolii. The sequence continues at coordinate 21,826,318 of CM050405.1, read as the reverse complement.
TACTCACATTTCCAAAAAAAAAAAATGGGTTTCCGGTGAACCTAATTCTCATTATTTGTTCGGAAAAAACACGTTGTATTAAAATGCACAAACAGACCAACTAATCCGTTTCAAACCGTTTTATAAGATCTATAAGATCTATATAAGTCTATCGTTAAAACTCAAAGTGGACACGACTGTGAACACTGAAATCGAAATTCGGAGTCGCCGACATTAACTTCGGCGAACATTCGAATTTACGTCAACGCTCGTATTGATCGAGGGACGATACTCATCCGTGATTCCATTAAACCCGACCGGTCTAAAGTGCCGTACCGTCGAGTATGAGATCACTCTTGACTTATATTCGCCCGAATACAAATCGATAAACTCAAAACGTCCATTGTATTTTCGACGCGTATTCTCGAAGCCGGTGGCTCATTTTCCTGTCAACATTTCTCAATAGTCACGGACGAAAACGAAAACTCGAAAAACCGCACGGACGTATGGACGTCCCGGTCCTCATTTTCCGCGTGACTAACGACGATATAACAATACGTATATCACAGACGTCGTTCCCGTAGTTCGACGCCGTGGTGTAACATCATTTAGTAGGGTTCGCTTTTCGGCGGTTCACGCTGCCCGTCCAAGCCACCGCGTGACTGTCACAGCCGATCGTGATGCATCTGTAATAAATAATAATAATTGTTGTCCGCCGTACTTTCACCGGCACCTGATTTTGTGATTTTATGTGACATGAGGCGGCGTAAAAGATAGGCAATTGTCGTGCGTGCACGTGTTGAGGTAACGTGGTCGAGGAAACTTGGTCGTAAAACTATCACTATCGTTGTTTCAATGGCGTTTTAAACTTTTACCACGATAATATAATAACACACTAATACGATTTTAAGAACGACGGCGACGACTCAAGAAATTCAATAGGCTCGCGTCGTAAGTGTTGTTTTCACCGAACGAATTTGAATGTCTTCTTTGAAATAACATAAAAGAAAAAGGATTATTCTCAGTGTGTAACTGAGACCCCGATTTCGTGATGGTACGTTTTAATTGGTTTATACGAAACCAATACAAAAAAAAAAAAAAAACGACAATAATGATAAACGAAAACATAAAACTTAGTTACCAAAATTGATTTTCCGTTTTAAAAAACATCATAACGCGTTTAAACTAAATATAATAAACGACCGACAAATCGGTATGTAAAATCGTTAACGTCAGAGTTTTTTTTACGTGCGATGAGTTTAGTAGAACAACAAGCCAATGATCGTGTTGTATTCCCAAAAAAATATCAAAATAAACGGTTTTTGACATTATCGTCTCGATATGTCGTCAGAGTAGTGGAGTGAAATAGTATACCTTCGTCGGCGAGTAACCACTTGCCTTATTCGGTATCACGGTCACGCACAGTTAAACGTTAATATTAAAAATAGCTGCTACGTGCAAGCAATCGATTATTGTCGTGTGTACAAAAACACTTAAAATCACGCCGCCTTTCTCAGCCAATAGCTGCGTGCAGTAGTTTTATCAACCGACCGTTCTAGTGACGGTCCTTGGTCGTTAGGCTACCGCACGCGACAAACGTACTTCACCACGAACCCGCAGAACGCCGAGGTGTCGATACTATTGATATACCGTGTCGGAAATCATAGTGTTAGCACGCCGCCTTGCATGACCTCGTTTCCCTTTATCGTCGTCGTCGTCGTCGTCGTCGTCGTCGTCGCAATCTCTGCGCGAAACGCCGTGAAGTATTGTATTTGACACGTACGTCACACCGGCCGAGTGCCGCGGTCTGTTACGACTGAAATGCGTTTCGGCAGTGCACGCGTAATCCACGACATCCCTACTGTCGACAATTGTACCGTAATAATGACTTGACGTAGCAAACAAATATTCGCTACAACCCCATTAACAATCACGTCAACAAAAATTTTTATAATTTTGAAGTGCCGTATTAGAAATCTGAAAAGTATTCACGGGCCATTAAAATCAAATTACACGTGTCGTATAGTAAAAAAAAAAAAAACGCACACGAATTGAAACATTATTTAAATCAAAAATATCGTGCAATAATAAAAACTAAAAATCAGTAGATATTATGCGAAATCTGTTTATAAGGAAAATAGCAGATTTTGCACGATAAACCACGTTTATAATATCAGTAAAAGCAATAATCATTATCATTACAAGGCGCTCATCGGAGAGCCGGGATATGAGAATTGGTTTTTGATACTACTCGTATACATCTTTGAAAAAACGCACTAACAGACATGATATGTCTATTATCATGTGAAACCAAGTATCATACACAACTTAACTGGTCATCATTTATGCGCCGGTAAAAATGAAAAACGGATAAAAAAAAAAAAAAATAGAAAACACAATTATCGTATTATATTTTAAACTATTGTTTTTTTTTCTCCTTGTCTATGGACCACGTAACATTTCTCCAGGGACCGCTATTCGATGTCCTCTGACGTATATGAACTACGAGTATTTGTTGTCGTTATTACCTAATAATGTTCATACACACGCTCGTGGTGATTCGCATACTATCATCCTCACACACACACACACACACACACACACACACACACACACACACACACACACGCGCGCGCGCGCGCCACACACACCCATACGATGCGCGACCGACTGTGCAAGCTCTATCAAACTGTCACATAAGTCTCGTTGTTACACGTACAATTGTTCGTCTCCTTTACACCGGAATTCTATTATCGCTGTCCTTTGCCATATGGCTAGACGGAGACGTTATCCGAATTCGTATTGTGAAATAATCTCCGAACACCTATGACTTGAGACTCAGTTCAGCCGACTGGCTTGTTCCTATCTAGACGGTTAGTAGACGGTTCGACCGTATTTATCTATCGGTTATGCGTAAACCCTTTGTGACGTCAATTCCTTCGAGCACGTATTTAAACAGTGCAAAGAACGTCGCCGTTGTGGCCATTGTACTTGTCGTCGCTGTTCGGTGATACGCGTCCATTTTGGACAACACGTAACTCATCTCGTATGATATCATCAACAATGAATCACGGGAATTTTCAGACGACCGCCGCCTGCCACTAATAACGCAATCGACACATCGAGCCATTGACGGAATAACACGACCGAAAGCGTGCTATGAGAGAATGAAATTAAAGAAAAAAGAAAAGAAACGTATATGAAAAAAAAAGAAAAGATGTTTAACAGTAACAATACAAATATCAACGGTCAACACACGCTCGCCAGGCCGCTGTCGCGTCGCCGGCGACAGTAATGGATGCATGAATAAAGACAAAAAACAAAACTGAGAGTGTCTATAGTTTTAAATTCAAAGAAAACTATCCCGGTTCCTCCTGAATAATTGAAAATTCTCTATCGTTATGATTTTAAAATCGAGACATTTCATAACACGAAACTGATTGCAGTTTTCCGTCTTAACGATAATCACTGTAATTCAAACGGCTGTACCAAATCAATCGAAACGTATACAACGATTTGTTTTCGAACCCATCATTTGCGTGAATGAACGACGTTTATTTGGTGCAATACCGAACCAGATGTATGTAGAAAACCTATAAAGGACATCTAAAAAATAGAAACATAATTACTTTTGAAAATTGTCCGCGAAAAAACTAAATTCATTCGAATATATTTCGATTTATCTACACGAAAACATAATATAAATACGTATGTCGCACATGTAGATGATCACTCAACTCGACCAGTGCATTGTGATTTCAGGCGTTACACACGGTGCGCATATCACAACACGTCCGCAACCATTAGAGTGATTTCGTTTACGTTTAAAAATTTAACTTTATCACACGCGGAGCGCGAGCTACAAACGACCGAATGAGAAAATGGCCGCGGCGGTGGTTATTATATTACGTGGTAGAGAGTCTAAACTCGGTAGACAATACCTGCATAAATCATAACGTAATAAAACTTGGGCGCGTATGATAAGCAGTAAATTCGAAACACGTATAAGACAATGGGATAAAGTTTATTCGCTCCGCGTAATGACGCGCCGTGTGTCCGTGGCAAATGTATCATTCTGCGCCTTCGCCTGTCGCGTCGACGTGCTAGGCCGAACGCGTGATGGCCTTACGTTCAAGTTTTTTTTTTTTTTTTTTGTCGTGTAAATCATTAGTTTTTTTTTTTTTTTCGAAAAATCAATTCGCATCCGACGAATAAACATACACGTGGTCTGATAATTATATCGGAAATCAAATACGTGTTATTGTTATTACTTTTTGAAAACGGCTAAGAATCGTAATCGTGTAAAAAAAAAAAAAATCAAATTTAAAACGTTCAATCGATTTCTCGTTGGTTTTAGATTTGTCTGATTTGTTTTCACCGTGTTATTCGTACGACGTTTATGCGAAACGAACATTTGACATCGCCCCAACGAGTTATATTATAAATATATTTTAGATTCTGTTGGATTTACAAAGATAAAATTACTATTGTATCTAGAATATTTTTTACACGTTTTAAGAAGACAAAATATCAGAAAATACCTATTGTTAAAGTAAACAACGTGTGTGCTCTCGTGTTTTTCGGTAGTCACGTGAAACGTAAAGTTAAACAAATGAATGTCACTACATTTTGAATAAAACCAACCGGTAGTTTATGGACACTTTTCGTGTTAAGGAAAATCGATTGTATTGTTTTTAAACATACCTAATATAACGTGAAAATAAAAAAAAAACATTTTTAATGATTTTACATTACGTGATATAATAGGACTGTGTCAGCGTTTGATAAAACGATTTATTTATTTTTTTTTACATCGAAACTTTTCCGTTTAAACGTACATGAAAATTCAACTTTTTGTACTAAAATGTTAATTAGCTTTAAATGTATGGTTATTTAAATTATGACTTTTTGTTTTCATTAGTGTACTTACAATGATTTACGGTTCGAGAGTTTTCACGACAAACGGGCGCGATCGCGGTGAGTTGAACAGTAAAATAATTACTACCTGCTATAATTTAATATGCTTTTGGCTCAGAAACACGGCCACGACGTTTAACATCATCGTACTCATTTTTAAAAATAACAAATGAAAACATCGCTATGACGGTATTGGGGAATTTGGTCAATGATAATATTCGGGAGTTTCCTACATTGACTGTTTTCTAGAAATAACGGCTTGAATAAGTATTTATTTTATTTAATTTGAATTTATTAATGTATTTTTAAGTTTAAAGATTGATGTGGATCATTTTATGAAATTTAAAGTTTATGAAATTTAAATAGGCTCAAAAACTGCTTAATCGCGAGACACAGACAAAAGGAGTTAATAAAAAAAAAGTATTGATTTATTTGGATTAAAAAGCTTTCAAAACAAAATTATTAAAAAGTGAATTGAACGTATGAATTGAAATTAAATTATATTAACTTCACAAATTGAAAAAGTTTTTATTGTTTCCAATTACAAAACCGTAATTTAAATCTTCAAAATTATAAAAATTAATATCGATTCAATTTTATATGACTTTTAATCAGAATAACTAACAGAAATAGTTCATTATACGCATAAATATTTCTTAGTTATCAACTCATACTTTTAGTGTTACCATTTCACCAATAAAAATAATTTAATGTCGACAAATTATCTTTTTCAATTACAAAGTTATTAATTATAAATTAAACGATCTATTTTTTAGATTAAACTGAATGAAACCCTTAAATTAATTTTACTATTCAACAATTTGGCCACATGCTAAAAAAAATACAAAATTATGAAATCAATACATTCCTCGTTTCAATCAGAATTTAATAATGTTAACAATATTACATTACACAAAACTACAATTCAATTTAAACGGAAATCCTTTGAAATTTAAGTATTGAATGAAACAATATTCAATATATTCAATAAACCTATTCCGAATCCAAAAGTATCACATTAATTTATAAAAACCCAGTTGCATTTTAGTGACTTATTATTGTATTTAATTTATCACACATCAATAGAATTTATATAACATTGTTTTATACTATTTTCATTTTTATATACATAATTGATACTATCTCCAATAATTTTATCAAACATTCCATTACATAGCAGTTTCACATTATATATGAATAATTATTGTCAATTTTTTAATTTCCACGTTTATATAGATGGAATATAATACATTTTAAAAGCTGAAAATATGACTTGATATTGATATATACCAGTCGATTGGACCCCTTAAGAGAATGATAAATAACGGATTACAGCCGTTGATAAACTTTTACAAAGAGAAAATTGATATTTTGTTAACTGTTTCATGTCCGAAAAATAAATGAAAGTTTTGGATGACTTATACTATTATAGTGACAGCCGGGAGTTGAGGTGTTCGGGGATACGAATAATTAAATTAAACGCATAAATATACAATCAGTTATTTTTATTCTTAAACTAAATCAACAGTTTTTGAACCAGGTTATGAATTAAAGTATTATAATATTATAATTAGACGCTCCGACTTAAACCCTATGCTGTGTGCGTGTATGTGTGTGTGTTTGTGTGTGTGTGTTTGTGAGTGATAATCCGAGACCAAATGTCATGGCCGTGGGAGTCTCAACACTCGACGAGCCACCAGAGTCACTAATCCAACGGATTCCGAGGGCTCGCCCGGTCACGTATACCGTCACACTCATAATACATATCACTACGAAAAACATACAGGGTACATCGAATACCAGTTCCAATTACAATGTACAATATATTATTTATGAACATGATGACCTCTCGGAGGAGACACACGTGTTAGTTATTTTTACGTCTACGTTCCAGCGGTTGTGGGGATGCCTGACTCGTATAAGACTAGATGTTCGGTGTGGATACGTCCGGCCCTGTAAGTAGAGATTATGTTTTATGTTTTCGATCGGAATACCAAACGTAATGTTGAAAAATCATGGAAAGTGTAGTTTCGTGATAACACTGACGGTTAGAAAAGACCGAGAAAATCGGTACGGTTGACACAAGAAAGCGTTTATGAGTTTTCATTCAATTTCCATCGTCACTGTTCCAGGCGCTACAACGTTTCATGTGATAAAAAAATAATAACGTCGTTTAACGGACTTTTTTCGTCGAGTTTATCGTGATCGTTTCACTCGGATCGCGTATTTCTACCCCGCGGTCTTTATCGCGCCGTGACACCACGACCGCCATTTCGAACGCGCACATACGTCACGTCATACGTGCGCACGGGATCCCGGACGTCCGACCCGTGAAAGAAGTGATTTAACCAAGTATACTAACCCGTACGATACCTTACGGCTTGCACACACGTCGTTCGGACGGTGAAACCGTGTGCGTACGGGTCGTCTTGTTTTTGACACCTCTCGTGGCTCACACGCGTACGAATAACGCGAGTACGTGTTCATTACATTATCGTCACGACTAGAGTTAGGATGTTGATGACCTAAAAATAAATGCTCTATAAAAAGTGCGAAAATGCCCTAAAAACTTCAAAAAATTACCTTAAAAATGATCTAAAAAACTAATTAAGTAAGTGAAAAAATGTATTTGTAAAAATAATAATTTTTATTAGAGATATGGGCGTGATAATGGGTGTAATAGTAATTTTTTACTACTTGTCCAAATCTAAAGTTAGATTTTAAATAAATTAAATTTGTTTCCGAACTTGGGTTCAACACTTGCCCTAAAACCTAAAATTGCCCCACATTGTACAAAAACTACAAAAAATGACCTTCAAGATGAAAAATGTTTTAAAAATGTTGAAAAATGACGTTAAAAAACAAAAAAAAAGCATTTATAGCTAAAATTGCCGAAAAATGCAAAAAAAATGCAAAATAAAATTAGAATATTCTGCATCAAGTGAGCATGAATCAAATTTTTTGCTAGCATAGCATTGTACAGAATCAAAGGGAAAAAAATGCAAAAGTCATCAACATTTTAACTCTAGTCACGACCGTTGCTCGCGGACCGAAAACGCGCGTGCAGACGACGACGACATTTTTCAAAATAACACGACTCGATCGTTGATAAATATTATTATCATTATTATTATTATTATTATTATTATTACTGTTTTTCCGTCCCCGTCGGATCCGTGAAACGTACTTTTCCCGTCACCGGAATTGTTTAAGGTTGCCACACACTGGATCGGAACGGAACGGAAAGACGTTTTTTACCATCGGAACGACTTGGAAACGAAAACGAATTTTGTCCACACACAGTGTCGGCGCAAATCGGAACTATGCTACTGAGCGCATTTGGTTTACGTTATCCGTGGCCAGTGGACGGACGATTTTTGTTTTGTTTTTATTAATATTAATAATAATAATAATAATAATTTTATTTAGCAAAAACAATATACATTCACACTAATATATGAGAAAAAAATATATGTTTGACACATGTTTGCAAATCCCAATTAACATACAGTATAAACGCAAATCTTATATAAATTAAGACGTTTTATCATATATTTAAATATGTGAGATCTAAAGTTTTCAGGAAAGACTTAAATATACAAATATTTCTGTTATTATAAATATTAATATTGAGCTGTCTACATATCAGAGAAGCTATGGATATAGAACTTTTTAGACCTAATTGCTTTTTAGAGATAGGCACACTAAAATTAACATTCTCTTTATATCGAGTATTATATGAGTGATTAACTCTAGCTAGATAATGCATTTATAAAAACAGTGTAACCTCTCTTAACGGTATCCTCTAAATAGCGGACACCTCCAAATCAGTGGACGTATTCACGGGGACGGAGACATATTTGCCTCTTTTATTTTTCCCTCTGCATAGCGGACACCTCTTAATAACGGAGTCAATAATTCGGCGATCGAGAGTGTTCGGCGTTCAGAGGTATCACTTTATACGAATATTAAATAACGAATGATAAGAGGAGTAGTGACGACGAAGCTATGATTTTCTCATTAGCTCTCTAGGCAGAAGCTGGAAAAAAATGTTTGACTAAAAAACTGCGGGTTCGTGGAATAAACATGTCGAGGAGAAAAGAAGGAGCATTCCACACATTATTTTCACATTAAAAAAAAAAAAAAAAAGATGATAATATTGTTCAATTTGATGAATTCAAAATGATTTACGAAAATGTGTGGGAACTGTTGACTACAGCTTATCGAACCACAAATACAAAAAGATACTGCACTAAATATTATATACTATGACAATAATTACCGGGTTCATTTGGGTTTTTTGATAATTCATCCCGAGAATTGTTGTTACGGTAGGAATACTTTATTAAATGGACTGTATTTGTAATTGTCGTTTTTACTGATCGTAATGCGCCACGGGTGACTAATTGGATGACTAATGAACTGCGAGAATGATTGCTCTTGCCAGACAGCCAATTGTAGGACACCGTGACTGAGGCACGACTGACTGGTGAATACTGCCATACTGCACACGACTGATGCGAGGCAGGGGAGAAGAAATGAAACACTGACTGATACATTAGGACTGCCAGCTCCGGCGAGCTGCTGCTTCAAGACTGTCCGCTCCGGCGAGCTACACTCCTAATTATAACACCTTGTCGCGTCAACATCATCGCCCGGGGTCGCTTCTGATTGGTCTAGTAGACGTTCGAGTTCTCCGCCATCTCTGATTGGTGCCGACTGCCTGCGTGCTGTCGTGTGCGCAGTACATTCCCTCTTCGTTCGCTATCTCTTCGCTAAACCAAATATTACCGAGGGAAAGTACGTAGGTGTAATAAAAGACTCGCGATAAATATACCGTCGTCATTAATTAAAATCACCGAACTCTACAATGAGATTGTATATTTTAGTAGTGTCACCAACCTAATTCATACGATATAATAAACCTATATATGGTATATCAATAAAAAATGATTTCAAGAATAGACCCCCTGAGCCGATCGGACGGTTCCGAACCGATTTTCGGGTTACCTGTAAATCCGAATTCCCACAACTGGTGTACTTGGCCAAAAATTTGGTATTGGTGGTAACTAGGGATGGGCTAAAAGTATCGATAATATCAAAATATCGATATTTACATACAATATATCGATATCAATAGATATTTTAATTTTATGGTAATATTGATATATCATCAAATATTATTATCGATTTAAATTCAAAATACAAATGTTATTTTTACCAAAAAATTAATTTATTGGAATGAGAAATAAAGAATAGACATTCAAAGTCTCTTTGTTATTTTGATAATGAGAAATTTATAGCAATGGATTGCTTTTATGAATTTGTTTTTATATTAAAAATTTTAGGTTATATTGTTGTTTCCGAATAAACGAGTAAACGGTTACGTTGATGCGACCCATTCGTAATTTTCAGTTTTACTTTTTATACTTATTTTTGCAATGGCACCTTCAAAACATGCCCAATATTTTTAAAAACTAACTGAAACATAAATTCATGGTCCAATATCAACTTATGAATGCAGAATATTATTTTCTGCCTTTAATGACATTTTTAATACCTAGTTGCATGATGAACAAAGTAAATTTATTATAAAAAATTGATATATCGATATTTTTGAAAGATTATATCGATATTAAATGATAGTTTTTAAAAATTATCAATATCGATAATATTGATATTTTTTCATTTTGGTCCATCTCTAGTGGTAACTTGTCCAGCCGTTCGATTGGTATACTTCGACAAATTATTCGTCACTGGTGCCGCTCCCGAAGATTGTCGACATAAATGTGGCACACGTCAAAGGAACGGCCGACATACTTGTGCTCGAGTATAGAGGTCCTTGTCAAGTGTGCCAATCAATTCACTAGGTCCGATGTACGATAATTATTGGCGTGGTTAGCGAGTACACCTTTCGCGAGAATCCGACTTACGACGTGCGACCGCTCGCCGATGGCGTTTCGTCCGAAGCGTATTCGACGGTCGCTCTCGCGTGCGCGCACACACAGTGTACTACGCGTATATACGATTTATGTCAAAAACTTCCGAGCCCGGGCAAGATGTGTACATCGTCTGGTGTCTGTTATTTCACACAGAGCGAAACGTAATAATTACCGACAGAAACCAGGTGACCCAGTATGCGAGTACGTAAATAATAAAATAAAAAGTTCTGATAGCCCGTCGAAAAAACTCAAAGTTCAAAATATAAATATTAAAAAAAAAATGTGATTTTTCATCGAGCTGCACTACGATATTATTTACAAACTACCGCCGCGTGTTCGTATTTATTACAAATCGTATTGTTTTTTTTTTTTTTTTTGTTCGTCGCAGACCTTTTTTTTATTTTTAATTGGTTATCGTTTCCTGGGAAAAATATCGATAGTGTTATTATTACGACTACTGCGTTTCAACAATAACATAATATTATCGACGGTGGCGTATTATTTCAAACACCGAGCCGAGTTTTGACACCGGTCCGGAATAAATATTAACATCCTCGCCGAGTCAATGTTCCACATTGCCCACGTCGCACTCGATTGTTTTAATCGACCTGGTCTCATAGCGCTTTGTTCCGAAACTCCCCCGCGGATAATTAATTTATATACAATCGTCGAATTCGTACACAGCGGTCACTGTGAATACACTTTTTTTCAACTCGTGTGTCAGTTTTGAACGTGGTTTCGTTTTTAAAAACCAATAATTATGTCACTACTTTATATAATGGATTTCCACACAAAGACCGAGGACGAGAAAACCCCTGCCCCTGTCCACCAAACAGACTATAGCACCTGCGACTTAACGCACGACGCATATTTTATTATATAATAATAATAATAATAATTGTATTATATAATTTTCCACTCATCTCTACACGTGCGATGTGATACGTACGGTGTTGAAAAAGAAAAAAACCTGAATCGACGTCGATTTTGCGCGGGATCTTTTATCGAGCTCAACTGAAATGACCGTCTAATCACAACCAAACGGCAGAATGACTCTTACCGCCGTAAAACTGTAAGAAAAAACACGGTTTTAAATTGTTTTTTTTTATACCATAAAAAAACGATTGCTAAATTACAAATATCTTAAATTAAAAAGAGTATAAAAGATTATAGTACAAGTCTATGGAAGAAATGACGGATCCTCGTTGGCTAATTTTATCATACGGTGTATTAGCTCATTGTTTAGATAATTTGTAGGGCAATGAGGAATAAAAAAAAGTATGTGTGCTGCGTGTGCACTTGACAGGAATTTTAAAGTTAATTAGAGCAAGAAGTGAAGGGGGGTCGACGGAGCCAGATAAGAGCTTATCAAGGAAAGCAAGATTATGAGATCGGCGACGGTCAGCTAAGGAAGACAAGTTAATGAGACGGAGAAGAGGAGTATAATCATGAGGGCTGCAGTTTACGTTCAAGGTATATTTCATAAAGGATAAGAATTTACGCTGAACTCGTTCGAGCTGTAAGCGGGCATCAGCTGTTTGAGGATCCCATACAACAGAACCATGTTCAATAATTGGTCGTACAAGAGCACAGTAGATAGATTTGAGAGAGCTGGTGAGTTTAAATTCACCAGAAACTCTTTTAACGAATCCCAAACCCTTAAGAGCTTTCCGTGTAATTTTATCGATATGGGCACGAGGAGAAACGGAGGAGATCTGTTATTATAACAGATATCTCTGAAACGTTCACAATTTGTATTATTATTAATGTAAAACGCGACGTAAAAAGGCGCGCGACGATGAATATCACACCATTAAAAATACAAAAAAAAACGACTTTTCTGGGTACCAAGGCGACGCGCAGTTCGACTTGCCGGTTACGGGTATTATTCGCTTGTTTGCGAAATAACACAGCCAAAGCAAATTCTACTGTGCAAATAACGATGTTTGTACGGGACGGTTTCGTGCCGTGTGTGCGGAGTTATGTAACAATATGTGTATTACGGTACGTCGTACGCGCGCCGATAATAGCGCTATCATACGAGTATAATAATAATAATAATAATAATAATAACGATGATAATACGCGTTCGTCGGAAAAATGTGCGAGATTTCACGTCAGCGTTTACGTACGTACGACGTTACCTCGTCGTGTGAGCGAAAAAATACAATGACAGTGATGATGGAAAAAACGCGCAGACTCGACGAGCGGTGTTGTGAAATTATGACGTCGTTGTGTATCGAAAACACGGATCCCCCTGACGGATATCAATATATTCGGCGGCGTGCCGCGGAGGTGACGAGGGGGCAAGTGGGCGAGTGGGGTAGAGGGGAACGGGCGGGACGGGCGAACAATGGATAAATTGAGATAAATAATCCGGAAGGCAATCTAACCGCAATAAAGAATTATAGAACTGACAGTTTGGAGTGTGCAGTTTGTCGGAATTTATATCTCCGGATAAACATTAAGAGCGGCTCGTATACACGAGACGGCCGACGTTGAGAAAAACCCATTTTAAAAACTAGAAGGCTTCGGTTGCCGACGGTGCGGGGGCGGTGGTCGGAACGCGTGCTCACGTACGCACGGAACACACACACACACACACACACACACACACCACACGTGTACAGACTTGGACTCTCGCGATCAGCGGGTAATTGCGATCGTGGTAAAATGCATAAATTTAAATATTTTCCGTGTAAATTGAAAACCTGCCGATAATACTACGTTTTACTATACACACTTAAGTTTGTTTAGTTTTTCAAGACGGCAACCACGACTGGTGACTCCAGTGTTCGTATTGATTACTAAACCATTTTTTTTTTTTTTTTTTTTTTTTTTTTATTATTTTCATAATAAATTTTTTTTATCAACCGATAACTCAAGATGTGTCATGGGCAAAAATCACGGTGCCGTATCAAGTCGAATCACGATCTTTAGATCATTGTGAGACGCCATGACGTATGCTTACAGCGTAAAGTGGCGGTTGTAAAGGGAGGCGATAGGTGGATCGGCGGAATTTCCATTACTTTATATACTAGTACCTACCCGCGACTTATAAAATATTGACATTGGTAATGTAATTGAAATTTTTGTAATAACGATAAAACTAGGTATAACTTTTATTTCATAATTATTATTTATCTTTATACATATTTTCTATATTTTTCTTATTTACATTATTATTTTCAAATACTTACGTGATTCACGTAAATAAGTACACCAATTTAATTTCATATGATTTGACTAACAATTATAACTTAAATTTTAGTAATTATCAAAGATAAAATTTGTGCTCGTAATTGCATCCAATAATTTCCTCTTTTTTTTTTTTTGTTTTATACTAACCAAATTCTTTTCGTATAGACATTCTGAAGTTTGATCATTGTTTATTTTAAATACATATTTGAAGTGACCAAAAGTTGTAGTAATAGTTTTTCTCAGTACTTTACTGTAAAAATACATAATTAAGTTTAAAACGATTAATTATAGATAAACAATTTAAAATGGCAAAGATTTTATCTGAATTATGGTCTTAAATGTTCGATGAAAGAGATAAAACACAATTTCGGTAATTAAAACCGCCAACAATTTTATGTTTTCCATCTGATTCGAGTAATAATTATCCATCAAGAATAATATAAAAGAGAGAGGAATGTGGTTAAAAACGATACACTCTCATTGATTTGATATTTAGCCCCTTCTCCCTCAAAACTCGGATGTAATTGTCACTGACGACGTATCATACGTATATGACGTGAACACTGTTTTCCGCGTGTTTCGTAAACTGAACAAAGTATACGTCATACAGATAATAATGATAATATACGTGGACGATCAATTCACTTACATGTCATGAATAAGCTCGTACGGGCGTGTGAATATTATAAAGTAGGTACCTACGAATATTATTTATTTATTTATTTATTGAATAACGGTCGAGGGCAAAACGAATGAATAAAAGTTCTTACGAAATAACACGATGAAGATAGTTAATGTTACGATATCAAACTATAATAAAACATTTTTTTTTTTTTTTAATTTTATAAATTAAAAATTAAAGACTATAATAAAACCGTTTTTTTTTTTCGTTTTTTTTCATTTTTTTTATTTTTTCAAAACATAATTAAACATATTATTTGATTATATTTATACATATTTTTAATTATGCTCATATTTGCGCGTGAAAATGCACGCGACAAACGAAACGGTGGTAACATTATCGCCGGGGCGAAAATGAGAGAACAAATCGAAAAACACAAAACGCTCGTCCCCACCGGCCGTAGGCGCGCACAGAACACGTCGTCGTCTCGGCGCCGATGGACGTCGTTTCGTAAGTGATCTGCCGCTCGCCCTCCCCGACCCTGTCTCGTTGTCGGCCGCCGAAGAAAACGAGGTATGATTATTACGGGTGCCTATGCACCCAGGAAACCCGTAGAAATGTAAATCGTGTCGTCGATATTAATATTTTTCCCGTACACTGTTTCACACACGTCGCGATACGTCCGTCCGTAACGATATATCGTGTAACCCGGTAATTATAACGACACACGCGATACGGCATCGGGGGTGAGGAACTGTTACGAATCGATTCGCACACTCGCGGGGTGTACCTGCACGTCTTTTGGTGTGTAGTCAAGTGTGTGTGTGTGTGTGTGTGTGTGTGTGTGTGTGTGTGTGTGTGTTTTATTCATTTTTTTTTTTCATCAACGACTCGTAATAACGATACGAAATTAACATAACGACATCACGTCGTCGTCGTATTACCGTAACAGTCAGGTTCACGTCTCTCGGGCGACTGCGTAATCGCAGTGCTTCGAGGCGATTTGAAACGCGCGTTCGTCTGGTCGTTATATCATTATAACATACACCAACGTTATATCACTCCAGGGGCATACGTGTTTAACTCGGTGTATTCGCTGAGCATCGCGGTCGTGGCGTAGTCACTGGACGGATCGGGTTCCTGCCCTGACCTACCCGTTTATCTCGAAAAACGAAATTTTCGCAACGTCCAAACCACTAAAGTTTTAGTTTAAAAAAAAAAGAAAAGAAAAGAAACAAAATTTTCATCAAACAAAGCGATAAAATGTATAAGATGTTTAAACTTGAGTCGTATGTACGGAAATCGACCGCGTTCAAAGACGAACAAGTAGAGAAAACCTACTCGATGCTCGTGTTGAATTCCAGCTGGTTTCTAAACATGTTTTAAACAAACATTAATTTTAATGCCGTGTACAATGATGTTGAAACACTTTTTTACGACCGACTAAAATGCACGCGTAGATAACTAAATGAAATCAATTTTCATATGAATTGAACAAAATTCAAATTGTCAGCTATTTCACCAGTGCCTAGGTACCTGTACTTGATGGTGGTACCTAAACCAATTATGTCCCTTGTGAATTGTGACTGTGTAATAAAAGTTACAACCGAGGATGGTCGTGTGTATTGATACCAGTATATGCAATATAAAATGGTTCGTAGTTGTAAAACCTAATGACTAATGAGTAATGATATGTATATTGTATATATAATATATATATATATATATATATGTATGTGTGTGTGTGTGTGTGTGTGTGTGTGTGTGTGTGTGTGTGTGTGTGTGTGTGTGTGTGTGTGTATGTGTGTGTATGTGTGTGTATGTGTAGGGGGGGGGAGATTTGTGCAAGTGTGACATTTTTTCTGTTGAAATATTATCATACTAAATGCAAATATGAAAATTAAATCGATTAATCGATTTAATTAAATCGAAAAATTAAAATGATTAATATCACTCACTGAGGCGTGGGGCATTTTCATTCATCGACTCGTAAACGTTTAACTTCAGTAAGCAAACTCACACGGGTTCGTGGAACACGAAAACACTTATAAAAGTTAATCGTATTATCCCGGAACCCCGGACAATTCAAGTTGAATCGCTACATTATGTTATTTTATCAATATTAATTGCAGTTTCGACAGCTGAATAACAAAACTGTTCGTTGAACGGACAGTGCATTACAAATGTTCTATTTAATTAAATTATAACACCTTTCATACCCGTTATTACAAGTACATCGGTTTTACACACACTCTTTGTTTTTAATTTTGTCCCTTTAATAGCTCGGTCATATTGAGTCCGAATTAGATTAAAATAAATAGCAATATGAAGTAATTGTTTAAGTGCATTTAAACGACCATATTGTAACGATTTTACTATTATCGTTGTTATAAAGGTTCAAGTTTATACTGACAATGTCAATGTTTCTGCACGCTATATAAATGACGATTTTAAAGCCAAGTACCGCGTTTGTTTTACACAAAACCATTTCGAAGATAAAAGAAAAATAACGAGAATTAAGTGTCATTACTATTTCTGTGATATTTGAACGAGACCAATGATTATTACACACGGCAACTATTTTATTGTTTTGAAAATATCGTTTTTTTTTTTTTTTCTAGGTTTAATCATTTATGTTAATAATGTCTAGTTCATTCGATATGTTTAAAACGTGTTTTTTAATATTATAAACTCAGTTGATTAGTGTTACGTAGTGGTGGTCGGAATACGATATGATTGAAATGAAAACGAAGAATTCCGAAATAAACAAACGGACAGTGGAGTTCGAAAAAACGAGAATTTATCGTCTTTTTATAAGAAAATGTTTGTCGCCGTTAATCGAATATCGTTTCACATCACCACGACGTCTGGAATTGCTGACTCGCCGGAGCGTCGCGTCGGTTCGTTCGGGGCGAACGTTGTCTATTGCCATTCCGGCAAACAGATGAAATAATATTACATTTGGACGTGGCGATGAAACCACCACTTCAGAAGAGCTTCACACGCGTTTCGCATATTTGTATTGCGTGGAAAACACAGTTCGCGTGCGCGGCATGAAGGGTGCACCACGCGTCCGTCAAAACACTCGACTCCGTCCGCTAGACGGCGCATAGTGGGGCGATTAATAGACAGTTTCGGACATTACGTCATAATACTTTTATTGTTTTGACGTTGATAATTAATAATCATGAAGATAACGTTAATATACTTTATATAATATATATATATATATATATATGGTACCATACCTTTGATAATAACTAAATCTAAAATAATATACAGGTTCCTTTTATAATTTGTATATGACAATAACTTGAAAAAATAATAAATATTCATAAATAATATACGATATTCTTATCAACACGTATCTTCTACTTCCATCATAGTCTCGGTTTCATTCACCACTATTTCATTTAGTAGTAATTAATACCGTCTTTTACCGTTTGACTATACCGCAAAGTGTTGTACTGATATCTAGATAATTTTAAAGAAATAATCATACCAAGTGCTTTATTTTTCGAAAGTGTGTCTAAATGAATACTATTATTTTCACATGATTTTTTAATTCTGTTTGCTTCACTGGGGTTTTCAATTCAATAATTTAGAATTGAAGCCATGCCATTTTTACCCTCAGTTTTACATTTAAATTTTGCCGCATGCAGAAGTTCATCACTCGAATAATTATTTCTTAGTCATTCAGTTATACGATTTTTATGTCTATCAGAATAATTATTAAATTTTGCTTCATTCAAATTTGAACCTTTCTTAGGAAACACATTTTTACTACCAATTTCAGATGCAAAATCTTCCGGAAATATATAGTTTTGCATAAGCCACGTTTCGTATTTATTCAAAAATCGAATTTCATCATATGAAGAGCTAACCCATTTTTTATATAAATTATTACAAAAATATCTCAGAGACAATTCTAATGATTTGAGGGCACCTTCAGAAATCTTAACTTTGGTGAGTTTCAAAATTTCAGTTTGAAGAAATAAATGATCATTAAAATTAGTTTTTGACCGCTTCAATAATAAATATAAATCATTTTTGGTTCTAATGGACTCCATTGTACAAACAATTAATATCGAATAATAAATCTTACCGAAAAGTTCTGTGATAGACGTATGTAGAATGTGAAAATATATATGACTGGTTACTAAATAAATTCAGTCGACGCGTAAGACGAGGCAGAATGAAGTTTAATACAGGTACGTCTATGCGAATATCACTCATATTTATTATCGTAAAATGTTAATTAATTCAAGGGTCGGACCAGGGCCGTCCTTAAGGGGGGTCTTGGGGGGGGTGTCTCACCCCCCCAACGAAAACACCAGTCGGCATATTTCGTAAATATAGTGTGTATACACGGATAAAATTTATATAACTAGTTATTTATTAAACAGTATAATGTAATAATATAAAATACAGTTATATAATTAAATTGTTAATTCAAAGAATGTGCGAAACTGACACGTTTGGAGTCGGCACACGCCACACTGATTATTAAATATTAATAGTTCAATAGTTGATTGTTGACAATCAGCTACGATCCTGGTATCTTTAATCTGTTATTGGGTTTATTTTTCACCGTACATTATCTAAAAATAAACTAGAATTATTAAATTTTCCGTGAATGTTAATAGTCGCTAATCAGTAAATCATCATTACAGCCAACCAAAGATAAAATATATCCAATATGTGATTCGTGACTAACTATTTACCATTATTACAGTCAATCTGATTTTTATTTGTTTTCATTTTATTATATGAGTGAATATTGACGACTTTGTAGACGTGTGGTGTACTGGTGTCCTATTTGTTTTATATTTTTAAAAACGTGCGTAGTGCGTACCTATTCATTTTGTGTGCCAATCAATTTTTCGTGAACTAGATATTAAATAAATTCACTATAAACATTAAGATGTCTAGTACAGAAAAGTCAGAAAAACGCAAACGTAATCGAGTTAAAATTGAATGCCTCGAATGTGGTTCGACATTCGATAAAGATTACAGAGGTAAACACGAACGTACTCAACACGGTGGAGAAAAAGTTAGAATAAAGCATGTTGGTGCTCCTAAAAATCCGTTTGAAGCCGTTATTAAAAGATCAAAGGTAAATAAAAAAATATTTTTCTATGCATTAAATTTATAGACATCATAATATTATACTTGTCAATTATAAGTGTATTGTATAGTAGCTATACTAAATACAATAATAAGCTATACATTTAAGGAGAGGTACCTACTAACTTACTATTTTTTTTAGATATTATTTATTTTTTTTGTAATTTATAAATATCTTAGTGTCCTTAATAATGTTGATAAGTATGTTTAATATTACTTATTTTCTATATCCATACAGTAAGAAATATATACTCAATCAACAAAATATGTATTGCTTAAATAAAACATGTCATTTTTTATTTATTACAAATAAAACAGGTGCAATTATCTATAGAAACTCAAACTAGTAATGATCATCAAACTGATTTTGATGAGGATATTGATGATCCTCCATTTAAGGTACATAAATATATTTACAATTGTTACTATTTAAATATTATAAATATAATATATACTTTTTACTTTTTTAGGTCGTGCAAAGTGTTACTCCAGAATTAACAGAAGATTATATACAAACGTTGAGTGAACAAAGTAGTGATTTTGATTCAAAATTGAATACAGAAAATTCCACAAACCAGGTAATTAAAATAATCATTTTTTATTATTCAATACTAAGGAAAGGATAAATTAAAATAACTGATATTATAATTGTTAAGGTTATATTAAGATAATTTTTCTAAAAAGGTAGGTAATATTTAAAAAATAATGAGAATTTATGCTGTATAAGTTGTGTGTATAATGGCTTCTTTGGCATTTTAACATTATAAAAATTGAATATTTTTTAGATAATGCAAACTGTTGGAAGTGTTACTGCAGAATTAACAGAAGATTATATACAAACATTGAGTGTACAAAGTAGTGATTTTGGTTCAAAATTGAATACAGAAAATTCCACAAACCAGGTAACTAAATTAATAAATTTTTATTATTCAATACTAAGGGAAGGATAAATTAAAATAACTGATATTATAATTGTTAAGGTTATATTAAGATAATTTTTCTAAAAAGGTAGGTAATATTTAAAAAATAATGAGAATTTATGCTGTATAAGTTGTGTGTATAATGGCTTCTTTGGCATTTTAACATTATAAAAATTGAATATTTTTTAGATAATGCAAACTGTTGGAAGTGTTACTGCAAAATTAACAGAAGATTATATACAAACATTGAGTGAACAAAGTAGAGATTTTGATTCAAAATTGAATACAGAAAATTTCACAAATCAGGTAACTAAAATAATAATTTTGTATTATTTTTACTGTTTTTAATATTTATTCTGCATTTTCAGGATTTAACTGTACCATCAATAGTTTCAATTGACCCAGTATCTGTTCAAAACAAAGAAGAAATATCTTGGTTACTGTGTGCAGGTCAATTGGAAGATATTGTTTCTAACTTATCTCATTGCAACACTTTAATATCAAAATTAAAAGCTGAAGTACTTCCTAATCCAATTACATTTCTTTTGGAAAGTCAACAAATTGTTGAAAATATAAAAACCAAATCTGAAATATTTTTAAAAAATGTTGAATTAGTGTCACACAATATTTCTCAGTCTGAATCGCTCTACAAACACCCCAATTCAAGAGATACTGAATCAAATTATTTGGTTGCGCATGATCCAGGCAATAGAATTTCTATTACAACATCTGCTCAAAGGCAATATCTTATAAGTTTAGGACCACATCAGCCTAAGCTTATAAGATACGCAGCTAATAATAGTATAGACAAATCAAAACAACGTTCTTTTAATCCAAGTTGGTATAAAGAATATCCAATGTTAGAATATAGTTTGTCTAAAGACACTGTTCACTGTTTTGTTTGTTCATTATTTCCAATTGGGTTGGGTCGATCACATGCAAATTCATCATGGACCACTTCTGGAGTAAACTCATGGCACCAGATGAAAAGCAGAGGCATAAAGAAGCCGGGAAAATTGGAGCAACACTTCAACTGTCAATCACATAAAGCCGCTTTAAGTGATTACTGTAATTTTATGAAAAATTCAAATCATATTGATATTATTTTAAATAAGTCTAGACGAAGTGATTTAATTAAATTAGAACAAGAAAAAGAATTTAATAAAGAGATTGTTGTAATATTATTTGACATAGCTCGTACACTATGTAGACAAGGATTGCCTTTTCGAGGGGACGGTGATGAATCAAACGGAAATTTCAATCAATTTGTTCAGTTATTATCAAGACACAATCCATTAATGAAACGATGGTTAAGTGACATATCTTTAAGACCTTACAAAGTAACTTACCTCGGACCACGTTCACAGAATGAATTTATTGAAATGTTGAGTAATGAGGCGCAAAGGTTAATTATAAATGATGTAAAAGAGGCACCTTTTTATTCTGTTATGGCTGATACTACACCTGACATTTCCAACAAAGATTGTTTGGCAATTTGTGTACGATATCCTCGCAATGGAAAAGTAGTTGAAAGACTATTAGAAGTAGCAGAAGGAAAAGACAAGACGGGTCTGGGAACTGGGACAGAAATTATCGATATTTTGACAAAGAACTCTCTATGTACAAATAATTTAGCTTTTCAATCCTATGACTATGCCAGCAATATGTCTGGCTCAATAAATGGAGCTCAAGCTAATGTTTCAAAAATAGTTGGACACAATGTCATTTACATTCCATGCCAAGCACACAGAATAAACACTTTTATAGAGCACGGATGTAATTCTAGTTTGATCATTTCAAATATGATTGACAACTTAGAAAGTTTGTATGTTTTTTTTTCAGCTAGTAATAAACGATACAGTATTTTGTGTAAAGAAATGAGCGACTTGGATAATGTATTGCAGCTGAGAAACCTGTCCAAAACTAGATGGACAGCTAGGGCAGAGTCTATAAAAGCTGTTTGGTGTTCATTTGAAGCGATTTGTGATAGTTTGCATTATATTAGTTCACATCAAGACGCATATGATAGAATGACAAGAACAAAAGCTCACGGTCTTAACAAAAAGCTACACTCCTTCGATTTTATAGTTTCACTAATATTTATGAAAAACATTATGTATAAATTAAAAGCACTTACAGAAACTCTTGAAACAAAACATTTATCTTTAGTTGATGCTGCTACTTTAATAGATACAACTATTAAAATTTTAGAAGAAATTAATTTGGATACTAATTCAATGAATAATTTAATTGATAGTGCTATATCCTTTTCAACAACTTTAGGAATAAATCCAGAAAACGATTTTAAAATACACCATCGTCATAAAAAGCCACCTACTTGGTTGGACGAAAATTCAAAATCTCAGGTAGAATTCAACATGCACACATTTTATAGAAAAGATTTCAAGTGTGTTCTATCTACTTTCATCAATTTATCTAAAGATAATTTAAAAAAATGTATTGATGTAATTTTGCCATTGTATAAATTATTTTCAGTCCCTTTCAAAAAGGAAGATATTTCTATTGAAAATGTTAAAAATGCATTGTTATTGTTTCCACCTAATAGTTCTTTGGCATTTTGCAAAGATGCAGAGGCAGTTCAAGCCGAATTGGAAATTTTGAGAAGTCTTGAAATCAAGCCTGATTTGACAACTGCTAATATATTTGAGAAATGTGAAGAGATGAAACATATTTTGCCATTAGCAAAAACAGTTTGTGATTTAGCTCTTACCGCTCCAGTCAGTGTAGCAACAAATGAGAGAACTTTTAGTAAACTTAAACTTATAAAAACCCACATAAGGTCTACAATTAGTGACTCCAGACTAAATTCATTGATGATCCTCAGTATAGAGAAAGATGTAGTGGATAAACTTAATTTGAGCAATATTGTCAATAAATGGGCATCTTTAAAAAATCGAAGAATACAATTATTGTAATATTTATATATTGATAATTATTAATATTTATTTACCATTCATAATTGTGACTAAACAAATTAGAACATTTTAATTTTTAATGTTCTTTTATTTATAAAAATATTACCCTAGTATAATGATATACAGCAATTAAGATTCTTAAATTGTATGAGTTGTGAGCACCTATTTACATTTTATATGTTAATACTTGTTCATGTGTTTATTAGAAAGCATTTTTATTTATTTTTATTGAAAAAGAAAAAAAACATATATTTGTCATTTCTTATAGTTATTTTGTTGATCCCTATAATAATATTATGCATTTCATTATTCAAGGAGCATCATTTAATTTTTAATCTCAATATAGGCCTGGATCTGTGTTGGTCGCAAATAATTATTAGAAGGGAGTGTGTAAATACAACTTTCTCGTCAACGGTTGCCACTCGTATGCATATATCTATGTTAAAAAGTAAAAACATGACTACATATTATAGACTAGAGTTAATTATACTACATACATTGAGTAAAAAATTGCAGTCGGCATTTTTCATATTATTCACCCCCCCTTGATTTTCATCTTCGGGACGGCCCTGGGTCGGACAGTGTCGGATAAACTGATTACAGAAATATCAAGTCAACTAGTTAGATAACCATCTCCAATTTATTTCAGATCGACAATGGTTGACAATTTTTCTTAATCTCAATTTCAAGAATATATTTACATACAATTTATCTTCTTAATTTTATTTTATTTTTAAAGTTTGATAATTAATTTAAGTTGTTTAAAAATAGATCAATAGTTATGAATAGTACACATATTATGTTAATATAACTCATTATAACTATTTTAATGATTAAAATTATTAAAAGTGATCTAGTACCTGATTAGTGAAATTTTAAATTTTAATGCTATAACATAATATTAATAGCAATTTTTCTATACATTTCAAATTATTGAATATGACGATTTTTGTTCTTTATTCACTCGTTTTATTTTTATATAAAAACAATTAAGTTACTAAAATCATTAAATTTAACTACTTGAAAATAGATCTTCATCATTTTCAAATAAAAATTCAATGATTTACATTTTTATACTTCGTCCGATATTGTCTATTAATCGCCCCACGTGCGGCGTGGTCGTCAGATTTACATAACCGGACGAGACGTTGTGCTCTACATGGCCTGGTCTACACCGGTCCGGAATGGACCGGACCGGACCACGGTCCAGTCTTTTCGATGTTTGTACGCAGGACCCAACCACGGTCCGGTCTTTTTCGGTCTTCGTGCACTGTAATCCAAAACGGTTTGGTCTGGTCCGGTCCGCCTTCGATTTCAGTTCGCAATAAGTTCTGATGTCAGAATCGCGATCTATTCTGGTTTATTTCAACACGTCGTACAATATATAAATGTAGAATTATATAATCAACGCGTTCAATTCGTCTGTGATTGAATTTTTCCCGGAACGTTGTGGCGGTGCGGGGGGACGGGTATTCCAAAACATGTATTAATGTATACAATAGAAACATATTTAATTACGTAAACTGCTTGAGAACATTTTTTTACAGTCAGTTCAGGGCGTTCTTATTATTATTATTATTTTTTTTTTTTTTTTTGTTTTAATCGGTAAAGTCTTGGTCTTTTCTAATGCAATAAAAATGAAACGGTCCAGTCCAGTCTAGATTGATTCTTTTTTTTTATCGGTCCGGTCCAGCCATAGAATTGGTTAAAATTAATCAGTCCGGTCAGGTTAAAAAAAAAAAGGGACCGGGCAGACCTCTAGTGTACGGACAAGAGACGACGACACGTCGGGCACGTCGGACTAGATCAATCGAAACGGACGGATGGCGTTTGATGCGGCCGATCGTGGTTTCGACGGCAGTCAAACGCGGATCGCTACGACAGATAAAATATCTAGACGATGCGACTACCTACGTACTTACGTATTGGCGTCGTACGCCTTCTTCGGAAGGACTTCTGCAAACATTTTCGCAGAATAATATCTGTACCCTCGTGTTTTATTACACGGTCGCACGGGCACACGAAATTCCGAGCCATTAAACAGAGGGGTAGAATTATCAATTAATAACGAACGTCACCTACTATAGCTATGTAATATCGTTCGGCTTTGGCCCGTATAATACAGTATCTACCACGCCGTGTATGCAGGTGAAGTACAAAACGCCGGTACTTGTGCCATACGTATTATGAATATACTATGGATCTGTGAAAATGTGTTCGGCATTGATGTCAGAGGCGTATTTAAGCGGGTTCCGACCACCACCCTCTCGAAATTAAATCCTATATTATATTCCATTGTTGGGTGTTACACACACACACACACACACACACACGTATATATAATAATATTTTTATTTTCAGTATAAACTCTGTTTGATTTACTTTCAAATTTATCAAAAAACTTCTAGGATATTTTAACGTAATCGAGTAAAAAAACAAGTTATACTCCGGTCGGGATAACAATTTTGAAAACGCCATGCAAATCCATATGTTGTTAACCAATGTAGTGAATAATTTATTATAAACATATCGCGAGCATAACCATTCATTATTACTATTCATATTATCGATAATTATAATGGGCTCCGAATACTTTTGCCGCAGTTCCGGAGTCCCGATGTTAAACAACTCCAAGAACTACCGTGGGTTAAGGCCACCAAAGACATAACCCTGTAAAACCATACTCAATAACTTTATAGGTTATACTAGCTGAATTACCCGTCGTTGCCGAGTTTAAGTATAAAAATGTATGTAACCTGGCAAGATTACATTTTGTTTAATCTATTGAAATTGAAATTTTTGAAACCATATTTTATACATATTTTTTAGTTTTTAAGATAATAATTATTAACATAACCTATTCTATAAGTAATAGCTTTTGGCGGCCTATGTTCACGATAAGTTTTAGCAGTGAAGGTTTAAAATAAATGTTTTACTAATGGTTTTTTCAAAATTGTATCTACAATACTTCTTTGTAAAATGTTCAATGCTGATCTATTAGTAGGCGGTAAAATCACCATTCACCAAGCTATTGGGTGAGCTTACGCGTGAGCAAACTACGTAGAACTGCCCATGTCAAAAACAGTTTTCTCGCAAGTCTATTCCTCAAATTTGAGAGTCCGGCCTTGAGACTTGTTTATAGTCATTGCAAAGCAGACTTTGAGGGGAAACTGTAATCGATTAAATTCGAACGGAAGATCGTTCGGAATTAAAGGAATTCGTTGTACAAACACAGTTTCCCCTTTCGCACATACAGTTAATATTGTGGCTTCCACTATATTGCGATGTAATGCTTTGACTTTGAGCCTGGTCCTACTGCACAGTTTAGGTGGTTTCAAATTTCGCAAAACATAATAAGTGTGCCCACACGCAGAATACGCTTATGATATGGCCTATTGCTTGGTCATTTTTTGGAGTGAATATAGCTCGTACACACAACCTTTCCACGGGCTTATCATGAATATGAGCAATATCTGGATACATTTTTGATATTAAATCCTGAACTGTAGTTACAACTGTACTCAAATTTTTTGGGATATTTATCATTTCATCGAATGACGGATAATCACCATTGCCAATTTCAAGTAAAAGATCTGCAAATCCACCAGCAAACTTTTTCCCTCCAAAGTATACCCTCTGACCCTCATATTTTTCGACAGTTTGAGTATATTAATCTGAGGCCATAAAGTAGATCTTTTAAGACATGACTTAATCAGTTCTGGTCCCTTTTGGTACTACTGGTAGAGTCTGCCTAAAGTCTTCAGTCAGAAAAACCGTTTCACCACCCATTAACCTTTTATTTCCCCTCATACCCTTTAGAGATCTATTTAAAGCCTCAACACCACCCTTATGTGCCATTGTTATTTCATCCCACACTATTATTTTTGTATTTTTTTAAGCTTCCGCTAAATTACTTTGTTTTAATATATTACAAAAGAGAGTGACCGCAGTTGTTAGATTGAGACGAATGAGTGGTAATTTAAAGGTATGGGCCTTTCGACCACCCACGAGCAGTGTAGCTGCGATTCCAGAAGTTGCCACAGCCAAGGCAATGTCGCGAGTACTTCTATTTTCGATAAAATTCAAATTGATTAAGATAGATATCTTGAAATAAAATATATCTTTTATTACTTATGTCTTATAGTATGTTTTTGAATCGTTTTGCGTATTATTATAATTCATAGTATATGTTATTACTCATTATTAGAACAATAAAATCAAATAGACTTGTGAGAAAATAGTTTTTCACAGTACCAAAATTATTACTAACAACTCGCGAGAGTGACCTTTGGAATGCGCACATTTAGGTTGTGTTCTAATACTAAGGTTTCGGCATGGGGATTTTTTCCATATTTATACTTTCTTAACCCATCTAACCCTCTTAGGGGTTAAATTTTGAAAAATATTATTTTTATATTGTATATAATATATTATTTATAAACGAATGTCTACAGCATGAAAAGAATCTACACACCAAATTTCATAGTCATAGCTTCAACGGTTCCGGCTTGGCGGAATTTTCTATTTTTAGTCTTCAACCTTTTTGAGACCCTTAGGGGTTGAATTTTAAAAAAAAAGTTTATAGACAATGCTTATATGTTTTATTGAGTATATATATACTTAATTTTCAAGAAATCAGACCAAAAAAAAAAAAAAAAACGTTTTACCCCTTTTAACCCCCTTAGGGGTTGAATTTTGAAAAACCCTTTCTTAACGGATTCTTACGCCATAATAGCTATCTGTATGCCAAATTTCAGTCCAATCCGTCCAATGGTTTAAGCTGTGCGTTGATAGCAGTCAATCAGCTTACTGTTTTATATATACAGATAATATTATAATTCGCACAGATTCATATATAAGGAAACACAATGAGTATACTACGAAAGAGCCAGCAGAATGATTCAATTATTGACTAAATTCAATATTTCTGACAACTATTATTTTTTGAAAATAACACGAAGAACGTAATGCATAACAACTATCAATTCGTTTTAACGAAACAGTTTTAGTGAAGCTTTTTTTTTTGTATTCAACTTGTTGTAAAAACAAGCATTTGTACATTGTTCACGAATGCCATCTTGTAAAATGTTTTTGAAAAACAAACTAATTTCAACGCAACTAGAATGTTATTTTAATTTAAAATAAAAAATTAAATATAAAAATGTATGACAATTTCACCGTGAACTTTATTTCTTTCTCGTTTGAAATGTCTAAAAGTTTTTTCGAAACTTTTAAATGCTCAACGTAGAAATTTATATTTATAAGTCCGCGGAATTATTCTCAACGATAATATTTACATTTGAATTCGCAATCGAAATTATGTAATACGTAAGTACGCGAAAGTTTTAGAGTGCGTTTTAGTAAGGTGTGCGTTTGAAGTACAGTAGGCTTACCAAGAGTGAGCAGGTAATACTTCCTATTTTCCCGACACTAGAGTGTAACTAAAATCATACCGATTATTTGAGTAATAATATATGCCTATTACCGTACTCGCGCAAAAAGGATATTAGCGTTTGATACGTGCCTATAGTCACGTCACAATAATATTGTAATATTTTTACAATATTATATTATAACGTGTGCTCGATTCGTTGTAACGAACACAGATCGTCGTATTAAAATCGACTGTTTCTTGTTACGCTTTTGTGAGAGGAGAAATAATGTTTTTCAATTGTGTATTTATAACATAACAATCAAATCGTATAACGAAGTCATCTCCATCAAATGTACCTAAATAGGAATAAAACTAAAAATATTTTTACATTATTTCTTGGTATTTGTATGACCGACTTAATTATATCGTTACTTTCTAGCGTCGTTAAAAAAACTCTAAACATCATTACAATCACACCGGCCGTAGCTAATACTCTTAAAATATATAATTATATTCTCACCGTGATTATTAGTTATGATGAAAATTATATCGTATTTATTTTCACGTAGATAATTTTAAAACTGTTTAGTTAAATTATTCAAATGTAATCAGTTAAATCCCTTGGGTATTTTCAAATCAACTGATGTATTTTTGTTTTCATTTTATTCTCTATTTATTTATTTGTTATTATTATTATTATTTATTTATTTTTTTTTTTTTTTGGTGCTTATGAATTTAAAAGTTTATTTTAATTATGGTTTTAAGAAACTCTTCTCTCTTGTTTTTTTGTTTTTTTTTTTTTTTTTTAGTATAAAAAAATATACTAACTACACTCATAATTTATCACGACACGCAAATGTGCTTTTATTAAAAAATTAGTATTTTTTTTTTTTGTTGTTGCTGTTGGTGTTATTTGAGTAGTTTGAGAAATGTCTGTCTGGTTCATATTTATTACGTGCCTTGTAATAAAACGATGATATTTTCAATAAATTATTTTCGAATATTATTAAGACACAACATTTATTCGAATCGCGAACAATTGATAAATAATGGTAGACGGAATGCATTAAACTTTTTCCGGAAATAAGTTGCTTACCGCGGAATTATAAAGAAAAAATAAAAAAATGTTTTATCTCACGCATATATTAAATGTATTACTGATTCTAAATAAAAAAGAAAAAGAAAAAAGAAAAAACATCAGAACGTGATTACGATCTTGATAACAAAAAAAAACACGTAGGTACTTCTACAAATGAAACCATTTCAACGTAGCAGTATGACAATAGTATATTGAGATCTAAAATGAACAGCTTTTTTTCTCATTTATTTCTCATTCGTTTCGGTCATTCCGCGAGTTTATTGAGGAAGTTTTTACGCGTGGAGCTACGCGGTTCAATCGATTCTCGTCCGGTTAATCTGTTAAAAGAGGACCATACATTCGTTGTTAAATCGTTTCGCGACAATAGGGATTTCCGAATACAATCGAACGGCGTCTGTGGATTAATCCCAAGACAAACTTTAAAATATCACGAAGCATTGACGTGCAACCTTCGAGTATGATTAAATCCTTTTGTTTAATTTATGCGAAAAGGTAATAAATATTTATCGCGACGACATAAAATAACTGACGCTGTTTGTACTCTGTATACTAATACGAGTATTTAAGAAGTTATACCTTAGTAACTGTGTAAGCCGATATTTCTTCGGGAGACTTAGTGCTCGTCATCGTATCTTGTACTACTTACTTCCAAACTATAAACCGTCGCCTGAGTGCGTAGACACAAATACTCGTGAAAAATTAGAGTAAAACTAATTGTGTCTAAAACAATAAATTGTCCTCTAAAAACGCGTACATTTTCAAAGAAACAGACTATTGACGACGATTAGTGTACGCGAACAGAGTAGAATACTAAACAAATCTAATGTATTGACATTTAGGAACAAATATGAATACATTTTCGACTAGGCTAAAAAGGAACTTATCAGGAAATTCAGTGAGAGTAAGTAAAAAAAAAAAAAAAAATACAAAAATACATGTTGTGCTGCAGTGTGTTCAAATATTTAATTAAATAAATAACATTCGACAGCGAATGAGAAATACATGCGTTTTATTCGTACTTCAAAATATTTCAAATATACATTTACCGTGCATTTTGAAAGTCTCATATTTATTAATTGTAGACAACATTAAATGATAACAATACTCGGTAACATTGAACACTAAGTTATTCATACAATTTTAAATATTTTTTATTTACCTTTTTCGTTCAAATGCCGCGAAACCGTTGAATAAACAAGAATAAATAATGCAATTATTCTTCTATGAATAAACAACATTGGAATATTATCAAAGGTACGGTGTGATGAAAAAAAGTAAACAACGACAAATATAGCATGATTGTGTTATATTACTTGTAGTGTATCTGTATATTCCACAGATATATAAAACAACTAGATAGCCGACTCAACGAATAAAATTGAAGTCTAGAATCCATATGCGAACAGGACAAAAACATGATTGATTAATCCATGCCATTTTATATTATTCCATGATATATAATTTTTCTGTGATTGAAACCAAAGATATAATATAAAAATGTTGTTTTATATATCAGTTATCTTTCTATATGGATTTGGATTGAAAAACAATTTTCGATTATAATTTATTAACTATTAACTATAAAGTGCAATTCAAGTAATTCAACATCATGGTGGTTTCTTGTTCTGTGTCTGGTTGTGTCAATAGGAGACTGAAAGGAAGCAAAGTTCATTTTTTTTCGTAAGTTATACATTGTTATATCTTATGTAAACTTATTATTAGTTAGGTTATTAAATTGTTTTTAAAAAAATCATGGAGTAATTTAATATTTAATGGATTAATCAATCGCATTTGCCCTGTTCGCATCAGTATTCTTATCTATGGTTCGCATATGGCTGTCAGACTTCATAGGTCTTATAAGACATTATCACTGAGTCGGCTATCTATAGTTGTTTTATATATCTGTGGTTTATTCGTTCTCTCGGTATCGCTCGAAATCTATAATAATACAATTTCCAAATCTATAGGTTATGATTACATTCGTGTTCGTGGGCAATTGATAATTTTGTTAACAGTATTAATTTAATTTTTTTTCAAAATATTAGAATCGCGTTATTGTACCACAATATCCGTCATTAAAATCAATTTTATTTCGCACAACTATTTGTTATTTAAAACGCTCGTTTTAAAAGAACTCGTCGAAACGCCGAGAACGAAACGCCCGTCAATCGCATGTTTATACGATTACGTGCAATGCAAACACGTTATGATTGTATGTGAACCTATTTACTTTTATATCAATAGTAAATGTGTCATAAATTATGCACGTGTCACGTTATAATTCGACGGAGTTATTTCCATAATAAAATACGGTAAGCTCGTATGAAAAAATTGAAAATAAATAAAATAATGATTTTTAAAAGTATGTGTTTGAAGTAAATAATAATTTTAGTTAAAGTTGATTTTATATTTGTAGAAATGTTTATATCGACTAATATCTTATGTAAGGCATAAATCCATAAAGACATATCTGTGAAATCATTCTATTCGGATATCAATAATTTACCGTCTATTTTTTTTTCCGAGAAAAAATCTGAAATTTTATAATTTGAAGATTCATCGTAACAATCGCTTTAAGAGGCACGAGTTTCAAAGTTAATACCATGAGCAAATATACGATCACTCAAATAGCTCGAAGTCACAACGCGTGTGATAAACTATTTTTTATCGCATATAACGATATCCTGTGAATGTTCGAGTTATAATTAAAACCCAATAACATATATTATTTACAATGACACTCGATATTGAAAAAGTGCAAAATAATTTACCGCTACGTGTTTACACAACAACTAACAAGTAGTAATCACAAAACGTGTTTTAATTGAATTCGACCGAAAACGATACAGCACTGTTTTAATCGGTCACTTGTAGTGACTCGTAAGTTGAAAAGCCGTCTGCAAATAAAAAACAAGTAAATATCAGTTTAAAAAAAAAAAAAAAAACCAAACAATTAAGTGTTCGGTTATATTAGACAAAACGAATGACACTTAAAAATCGAAATATTCAAAATATAATGTATTAAAAATCACTTTTAAATCGAAATAATCCTACGTATTTTATTATAATTACTATACGACACTATGCCGTTGGCGTCAAAACATCGAGAAATACGTGTGAGGCCGGAAGTCAGGTCGCTTAAAGGTGAAAGGTGAACCGAGGTTCGTTTGGTTACACGCCGTATCCGGCCAAAGTACTTAGTAAAACGTTCTGTCTTGCGATTAAAACAACGCGCCACTGCAGGCTTAAAAGTTTTAAACGTGTGCGCCGGTACCCACGTTTATGAATACGCTAAATAATTTATCGATTGTTTTTACTTGGTCGTATCGATCGTGTTTGCGATTCAATTTTACTTTTCCATATAATTCCATATACGTAGATGCGTATTCATCGTGATCGTTCAACGACCGTGTTCACTATACATGACATTTTCTAAAACGATTTACAGAAAATAGAAAACAAAATAATACGTCATCACTGCAGGGTTCGGGACTCAAAGCACTTCTAATCACCAGAATAAGCGCTTCAAAAAGCATTTAAAAATCATGAAACAAGCCGTTAAAAAAGCTTTGATTAATCGAAACACCAAGGGAAAAAAATTTAAAAAAAAAAAACCTGAAATAAGAAAAAATAAAATTTTTCACATTTTCAACTGTACCGATTAAAATTTGCGAAGATTACAAATTTTAATACAATGGCAAAATAAAATTGTTTACCGAAACCAGTGATGAGTCAGGATTCGATAATATTTTGTTTTTCCATCATCTAGTGTTTTATTTTGAACATTAAAATTGTATTATTGCTCTAGCTAAGCAACTGAAGACGATGGATCGACACGACAAATTGATAACGTAAAATCAACAAACCCGAATAGTATAATAGAAACCATGTATTTTTAATTTTTTATGCGAAAATAATAAATAAATGTCGACTAAATAAACATTGAGAAAAAAACTGGTTTTTCATCAGTGGCGTGCGTTGGCATTAGTATTGTTTTGCAAAAAAGCAAACGAAAAAAAAGCAATTTTTATTATAATCAATGAAAATAGTAAAAATAATCACTTTTTCTGATTTGAAATTTCGTTTTTAAAACCGTCGTAACATAGCATACATTTCCATAGCATTTTGCTGGATTTTATATACAAACATAAAAACATGCAAATGCTATAAGTCCCGAACCCTGGTCATCTCGTTGGTTTTCGTTACTCGATTCTCTCAGACATACCGTATTGATAAGTTGAGAAAACACCGAGAAAAAAGATTGTGCTTCGAATGGAAAAAAAAAAAATCGTTCGACTGAGAAAAATACGCCACTTCTCGTCCGCGCGAGTCTCACACCCGCGACGTGAATCGAACACATCACACACGGCGTGACAACGGCAGTTACCGCGACGTCGTCGGTCTAATGTAAAAGTGACATGTCTCGTCGCGATGTTACGAGTCGAATCGAAACTTCACCGAAACGTCGACGCGACAAAATATCGCACAGTGGAAACGAAATAAAAAAAAGCCACGGCGTTCGTACTCCCGCGCGCTGACTTTTAGCGCGTTTTCACGACCCGACGCGGTTAGTACACAACTCTTGTAACTCAAAAGTCGACGTCACACTTAGACGACGTGTTATCTAGACGTCATATCGACCATTTATTCTGGTATGCGGTGTAAAGGACGTATAAAGGACGTGTAAAGGACACTATCAACTTAAAATTCCAGCGCACGAAACTGTTTTTCACACGCGATCAATCGATTTCAGTCAATTTTTGGTCTTCGTCGTGTTTTATGTTTTCATGGCTATATTTACTATATTTCATTATGTGATAAATATCGCGTGCGTGTTTATTTACCGCATAATTAATAACGACTGATAATTTTGATTTAAAATCGTTTTTCCTGTACACTTAGTTTAGCGGTAAGTGATAAAAAATAACTCGGTCCATAATTCCACGCGAATTCGTGTGGCAGTTTTGTTTTTTTTTTTGTTTTTTGAATCGACACAATACGATTATATATATATAAATAATGTTTGTATTGGCATCAATCGCATACACAAGTCCACTGTGTGAATGACGATGACACGGCCGGGAATACGATTTCGAAATACAACCAAATGTTTCTCAAAATATATTACAGAAAGTAAATAATAAATGTATTTAACCTGACCCATTGTTAATTGATTTTGAAATATTCGTAAGTAACCGACGCCAACTGACGCGTTTCATTCTTATTTGTATATGATTTTAATTATCCTTTTCGAAATTAAAATTAAATAACGGGACATCGAAAAAAAGAGTCAATATAACTTATTGATTAGGTGCCTATAATATGGAATGATCAGTTAGAATATATACCGATAATACATACGAATCGTATTTATCGTATTACGCTTAAACTAAATCTTCATTATGAGTTTGATTGATTTTTATTTATTTCATAATGATTTTATTCCAATTATACTCACGTCAACAATGCAAATGAATTATTAAACACTTATTATTTATTTTAATACTATATTTAAATAATAATAACAATTGTTTAAATATTTTAAATCAAAACTTACATAAACCGTAAGTTAGGTGAATGATATTCCAACTTAGTAAGTATTTTTTTTACGCAGAGATTAATAATAATGATATAAAATAAAATGACTCCTTGTACATTAGGTATTACTTTTGATTAATATGGACATTTTCATTTGTATGCAATATTACTTTTCTACATATTATTATTTTTAACTTAAGTTTATATATTTTAAAGTTAATGAATCGTATGAAAATAAATTATTATTATATGGTTTTACAATTATTAACCGAAGATGACTCTACGGAGATAATTTAATGCAATCATTGTTTTACTTAATATTAGTTCACAATTTTTGTTTGGCTTCATCAAATACGAAACATTATTGACTCTTTTCACTTAACACATAAACTCTATACTACTGACTCGGAAAAAAGTACCTTCTATGATATCCGAAACGTAAACGATGATTGTCTTTTTTACGCTAAAAATATCACATTTTTTCACGATTTTTTTCTGATAAAATCTTAAAAAATAAATTTAACAAGTGCTCTCATTTATAACTTTGTACTTCTGTGAATGAGTAGTTGAGGCGTAGTCTTAATTATCTTTTATTTTTAAGCATCTTAGCTTTTTTTCACCATTTTTGTTAATCGCATGTCCCCTTAAACTTTTCTGATTTCATTCTATGGTATATACTAATAATATAGTATAAGATAACTCTGATTGTCATTACTTTCATTATTTTCACAATAGACTTCACTATGAAATAACAAAAACAATTTATTTACTATCATCACATCTTTAGTTTTATAGAGGAATTATTATTATTCAGTAGTTATGTACGTTAAGTACCCAAAAAGAAAAATATTGATCTAAAGATTCGTGAACTAATTTTTACTCTAACGTAATAATAAAATTGTCACTATACATTTTAATAAATTATTTTCTGTAAAAAAAAATCGTATCAAGTTGTACAAGTTTAAATATAATAATATATTTATTTTTCACTGAAAAAAAAAAACAATAAGTAGTAATTAATTTAAAATTCTAAGAATATTTTGCTTTGATATTCGAAAATCTAATAAAGTAAAGCTTCATTTCCGAAAATCAAATGTTTTGGAATGAATGAAAATTCAAAGGATACTTTATTTAAAATCAACTTATTTCATTATTAAATAGGTACACAAATTCCATCATGACGTATATTTTAAATAAAAATACATTTTATGATAATTCTATTAGATAGCAGTCATTTGATTTACTTTAACTTAAACATAAAATTGAACAAAAAAAAAAAGTGTTTTTTGTCACGTAATACAAACGATACATACATAATTAATCTTTTTATACATACATACATACATACATACATACATACTTGTAGTATGTATGTATAAAAATATATTACATAGTTGAAATCCCGTGAATTACAACTATGTATTTATTATTGTACACTATATTTTATATTTTATGTATTCTACGTTGACTTTTACGTGACCTATATTAAAAACACTTATATGTTGTAACAATTAACTAGTCATAACAAATAATTCTTGACCAAATCGTATAACCGTAGTATGTTAACACTGCATCCTGTACTGTACACGATTTGCATACCAGCCATACGAAATGAATACATGCATTTTAAACGCATATAATTCAAACAGAATTAACACTTTAACGATTGTACGTTTGATAAAATTATGCTCGACTTGTAAAATAAATTCTGTTAGGGAAACAAACCAACGCTCACTAGAATATTCACGGTATTTAATGCATTGGATCGCAGTAAATAACCTTTTAAGTCATACTTAAGTGACATAATAAACAGACGAAATATTTACTTTACAATGGAATTATAGAATTGAAAATGAATAGATAGTTGAAAATATTTTAATCAATTATCTTTTGTTGTAAAATTTATTCACCGGTTGTACTCATTTCAGAAAATGTTCAGAAATCGATTCGATCGCATCAAATTGTAAAAAAAAAAAATAACGTACGATTCATTCACAAACAGTAACGTATAATTGAAAATGTCTAAAAAAATGCTGTGACTTTATATTGCTGAATGATATTCTACGATTATTCGATATTACACATTAATTTCATGTTATAGTTCAGGAAAAATTGATATACCTATTTTTTTTTTAACACTTGTCTGTTTTATTGGTATTTTCTATTTATTTAAATTGCTATTTATTCTTATAATTCAAACGAATTTATTTAGGGCTATAATTATTTTTAGCGGAACAATGGTAATTAATTTTAAATAAATATTAAACTTTATATGCGTATACTTGATCACAATACAAATAATGTTTTTATAATCATATTTATATATACATAGTACTTTAAATTTGTAAAAACGAATGGAATAATTTCACAATCATTTCTCTATGTTTTATTTACTCCTCAAGTATTTTATGATTTTAAATGACTTAAAGTTAAGAAGCGGCTTTGTTGGAAATTCATTGTCTCTGTTAATATCACGCATATTACAAAGAAATTGGTTTTGGGTATTTTTAATAAAACGTGAGGTGCTGACTTAACCTGAGTAGACTGCATAAAAAAATAAAAATAAAAATCAATATAGGGGACAAAAAAATGAACGAAAAAAAATCGTCAGGTATTAATAAGATACCGAAAGTTGCACCAAAACTTATTTAATATTCAGGTAATATTGACGAAAAATAAATGATTAAAACTCACTTCGAAATCCAAATTATAGTCGAGTGCAAACTTTAAAAACATAAAAAAATTTTAAATTATTATAAGTAACTAATCAAATATATATATGTTACGGCCAATATGTACAATTTGGGCATTATAGAAAATGCCCGGGCACTATAGAAAATGCCCGTCGTCGACAATGATATATTGTAATATAATGTTTTATTAGATTTTATTATTTTATTATTCAGTAATTTAATTAATTCATAAATAATTAGAGTATTAATTAGATACTTATAAGATTTTATTATTAGATAATTATTATAATATATATTTTGTGCTATAAATTTATATTACTGTAAATTATTGTTTTTCATTTATTGTCGCATGTACTGCTTCCGTGGCATTTTGATGTGCAAAGTCGATCCGCTGCTTTGCATTTGCATTTCCTTGTTTTGCACTTTTGTGAACACGTACATCGTTCGTATCCCTGACCACCAAAAATAGATAATTTCCGTGCGGCCTCTCGGAGTGAAATTTTCGTTTGTGGCACATCCTTAACTTGCAGAAATTTTTCTTTGCAAATTACAAACTGATTTCTGCTAACGTCGTATTTTTTTAAAAGTTTGAAATCTTTTGGTTCCTTTTTTTTAAAATTATTCTTCAATTGAATTATGTGCGAAATTAATTCATTATATTTCAACTTTGTTAGAAATAAAGTATTGGAGCCTTTTTTTACAACATATCTGCATTAAACTTTTCCATATTCAAATATTTAAAAAATACACACTTTAACTGCACTATCCAAACGATACAAATAACACGATGTAACTAAATATAAACCCGTATAGGTATAAGGTCTTATCGATTATGGTATTACGACAATAAAAATGAAAGTAAAACATATTAGAAAATATAAAGGAATCTAATCATTAGAGCATTATAAAAAACATCTGTAACCGTTAAAATCCCAGTATCGATAAGTATATTTTATAAAAACTTTATTGAAGTTATTCTTTCGGGTGTTATTATAAACCCGATAAAATTATAGAAAAGTATCATTACATTAGGTAATATAAAATAAGTATCTAATTATTTATGAATTAATTGAATTACTGTACAGTAAAATAATAAAATCTAATAAAACATTATATTATAATATATCATTGTCTATATCGCCCAATATACGACGGGCATTTTCTATAGTGCCCGGGCATTTTCTATAATGCCCGGGCATTGTATATAATGCCCAAATTGTACATATTGCCCGTAAAATATACAGGGTGTCCCACCGGGATTTACACAGAGCGATATCTCCCGTGTTAATAGAGATAATCAACTTTTTTTTTTTTTATAAGACTCACAGAGCTAAAAACATTTATTTCACATTAGTTTGGTAAATACAAATGTTTTATTAAAAAAATTAAAAAATTAACTTTTTATTTCATAACTTTTGTAAAATTCGAAGATAGCCATTTTGTAGGGCTTGTTTTTCTGAAACTTTTGACGGTTCAACTTTCAATTTTCATCAACTTTATGATTTTTAATAATTTTTTTAGTTTATAAGAAAATAGTACTATTTACCCACGTTAAAATTTTAAATCGTCTCATCGGCTCGTTCCGATACCTAACAATTCTTTTATTATTACCATAAACAATAAAAGATAATAATTATTTTACTACCCATGATTAGATTTTTGTTATCATTTGTAGCTATTATTATATTATCATTAATTATTAATTGATATATTTTATCATTATCGGCACAAATTTCGTAATTAACATTATGATTATATCGGCGTAATTGTACAGTTAACCTTACAAATTTCCTTTAACGAATGCAGTAATAACTAATAAAATAAAAAATACATGTTCGAAATAAAATACAATTGTTGTGTGATTTTTACTTTTTAAGTTCATTAGTATTTATAATATCACTTAAACGTTAAATAATAGACCACAATTTTTTTATGTATTAGTATTATTTACTCCACGTGTTTTTCTTGTGTGAAATCGGAGAGCCAAGTGACATTTAATTAATGTGCATTTTAAAGAAAATTGTTCTTCCAAATTGGTATATTATGTTAAATGTTTATCATTTTACCGTTTTACTGTTTAACGTCTGATCAATAATCAAATTGGCATGTCTTTTTCATCATTTATTAAAAAAATGCAAAACATAAGAATTGACAAATTGCTTAAAACCAACTGTAGACTATTATCAAAGGGACCTACTAAATAACTGCAATCAAGTATCAAAAATATATCAAAAATACAGCGACATAACAAGTCATTATGGAAGTTTCATTCAAGTACATGAATTAATGTAAATAAAACAAGTAATTATCAATAACTTATTTAAAGGTACAAGGACAATAATTAGTGAACTATTAATAATATTTCAGAAATATCTCTCGTATGTGTTTGGTGTATGGACAACAGATCTTAGATAGATGTACCACCTATGTATCAAAAATCAAAAATAAGAAGAGCTAGAATAATGTGTACAAACAAGTATCTATTTTTATTCTTCATACTGAAATTTAAATTAAAATTGTTAAAAAATATTACCTACCAAAATATATCTAATATTCTATGTACTTTTTAAATGTGATTGGTATGTAAAACATGTTAAAATATGGTTTATTTTTGAACAGATGAAAGTTGGTAATTTAATATTAAGTAGTTAGATGATTTCCTAATTAATATTTTGCAATGTATAACCAATTAAGTGTACATAAAATAAAAAACTCAATTATATTAACCAAATTATATTGCCTGAATTTTGTATTAAACTTTTCTGACACAGTTCTAGACCTTATTGTGTCAATGTATTAATGTATTATTACGTTATTTATTAACTGGGCCCGGATTTTATAGCATTATATTATGTGCTATACTTAATATAACCTTAACATATAGAAAACTAAGCAAAAATAAATAAGTAAATAATAATTTACTATTATAATGTAACTTTTAAGTATATTATGTTGTGTATAAATGTATATATTTTAACTAATTTAAATTCTTTATTGTATAAACTATAATGATGTAGTAGCTCACTCTGTAATTTTTCCATGTTCTATAATAATAAGTAAATGCTATAAAATCCGAGCCCTCTTTATTAATCTTTATTAATTACCACTTTCTTCATGTTAATTTTGAGTTAACTTAATTAAGTTTTTTTTTTACAATTGTTGACTGTGTTTGCTTAGTCACTAAGATATATTTAGCTTTATAAAAGTACTCTGCATTATGCAACCCGTCAGTAAATGCTTTTATATTTTTAGTTGGTTAAGTGAATGTGGTCAATTTTGTAAAAAAAATGTTGATTAATATTAACATTAATTTTATTTTTACCCTTTGACTATTGCACAAAACATCATTGACATTAGTGGCAGATCAGGGGAGGGCCTTTTCAAAAATTAGTACTTATAAAAAATAAAAAAACTAACTGAACATTTTAGTAATGTGTACATAAAAAGATAAAGTTTGGCCAAAATAAAGCCCATGGAACCCTCCCCTAGATCTACTACTAACTGATTGTTGTAGGTTTATCTGAAGCACGTAATACTAATGACTCCGGCAATCTATTAGGGACTTATAATTGTTAAAAAAATAAAGGAGTTATATCATTTCAATGAACAATTATATGTATGTATGCAGTTTATATAATGGATAATTCCAACTTCATCTTATTAATGCAGTAGTCAAAGGGTAACAACACCATACAATACCATCTTAAATGTGCGTGCCACAGATATGAATTTAATTTATTTTGTACATATATTTGTTATAAATTTATTT
This sequence comes from Therioaphis trifolii, assembly GCA_027580255.1. NCBI lineage: Eukaryota > Metazoa > Arthropoda > Insecta > Hemiptera > Aphididae > Therioaphis > Therioaphis trifolii. The sequence goes on along the minus strand of CM050405.1, from coordinate 21,784,201 downwards.
TGTTTAAAGTCGTTACTCATAAACTATTCTATCTACCTTTATTCACTTTTTTGTACTACATTTTGAAATATGTGTAATATAGCTAATATAATTTTTAATGTTATAACCCTAATATTATGAAATAAATAAGATTTGTTTCTTTTTTACAATGTACACATTTTGCAACCACTTAATTTGTTTAAAAATATGAAATTTTGGTTAGTATTATATTACTGTATGAATGAATACTGTTATTATGTTTCATGGTTTTTCATTGCTCATAATTTTTTGCTAACTAATACTCGCCATTATTTAAATTTTAAATTAGATGTAACTAAGAAATAAAGGTGATAAATACCAATAAGTAAATTATATAAATAAACATATTTTTAATTCATAATTTATGAATTATTTTTTTTATTTCCAATGTATGTATTTGTATAAATAAATCTTTATCATGAATCATGATATACTTGTATTTCTTAATAAATTTTACCAATAAGTCCAATACATACATGCAATTGCATAATAAAATAATTCACTCATATTGATTTTTAATACCAATACCTACCATTTTATTTTTGAGCTTAAAGTAAGATTGTATGATACCAAAGATAAATAACATATTATGTAATTGTGTACAAAATGTTTTATTGTGATTTTATAGTTGAATTACATTAATTATATTAACAATAAGTATATTGCATATATTTTTTAAACTTCACAGTGAAAAATACAATCTTTGTTTTACTTAATTGTTAATTTAATAATATTTTATTTTTCTTAAATTATAAGTTGGTACAATAATTAATTGCAATTAATTTATTTTTAAAGTGCCTGCTATTTACAATAGTTATGAATATATTGACATGTTATTAATTTATTGTGAAGTCAGGAAAAATTGTAGGGAAGCTGCTGCTTTATACAGACAAAGGTATCCAGAGAGAAAAGCACCAGCTTTTAAAACATTTCTTAATTTAGAAAGCCATTGTCGTAGATCAGTTGTCATAAATACCTAATACAATACAAATTATACAATATTAGTACCTAACTTTTTATAAAATTAATTTAGGCTGTTAACCTGGGTGTCGTAAAACGAAGGTAAGGTGTCAGGTTCTGCACATAACTGAGCAACAAGAAATTGAAATAATGGCAACCGCATTGATAAACCATATATTGATCCGCATGTAAGTACGTACGAGGGGTTTGGCAAGGGAAACTGGCTATTCTAAATCATCTGTTCATATAGAATTAAAACAATAAAAGCTACATCCATATAAAGCGACATTAGTTCAAGGTTTAAGACCAACTGACTTTCAGAGAAGAATGATATTTATTCTGAAAATTTCAGAAATTTATAGATCAGACAGTAGTTTTAATTCAAAAATATTTTGGTTTGACGAAAGAAAATTCTGCAACAACAGGATAATGAATTGTCGAAATATGCATTATTGGACTGACCAAAACCCCTATGGTTGCGTGAGACGAAACACCAAATTAAGTGGAGCACAAACGTGTGGTGTGGGATTCTAAATGGGAAAATAATTGGTCCATATTTTTATGATGGCAATTTAATAGGTAAATTTAATTATGTTTGTCAGTTTGTGTACAAATAAATACCTATGTATAAAATATTATTAATAATATGGAATAGTGAAACGAATCTTAATTTAACTTTAAAAATGTAATCCATAACAAAGTTAATTATAAGTTAACAACAATCTACATAATATGATGAATATTTTTTTTATAAATTAACGCTATTCGCAATGGCGTGTTTAGGGGTGGGCCCGGTAGGCATGTGCCCACCCACATCTTACAGCACTGGACCCGTGTAAGACCGGTGCTCAATGAAAATATGATTTATGAATTGTTACGAAAAAGGAAATAATTTTTCGATTAGGTATTTCAATCAAAATTTATAGCGGTATGATTCTAATATTATATGCTGCAAAAGTAATGTTATTTTTAGTCGTATTAAATAATAAATAGTAATGATATTATTGTAGTACACGTATACGTCTTCACAGTTCACGTAGTACACTAGATGTGTGCAAAATAATAGATAGATTTGCAGAACACAAACGATTCAAAGAATTTGTTTTATAGAATAATAATTTTAATTCGTTAGTGCTTCATTTAAAAGAATTTTTATTTATTTTTAATCCTAACTATTATAGTTAAATTATTTTTGTTTGTTTTTGATTCCTCAACATTACAAATCTAAAAGTCGCTCCTCCCTGAAAATAGGGTCAGGGACGCCCTTGTGTAGTATTGAGGTGGCATGAAGGGGCAACGACGATATCATATTTATTATGATCTATTAAAAGGTAAGCTATCCTTTTTTATAAAAATATAAAAATTAGTCATTCAAAATTAAAATATAAAATATAATTAGTTTAAAAAATAGGATGAATAGGAGGTAAAATCAATATTTGAACTTAATATAGTGGCCCATCCATAAAAATAATGCTGGACACGCCACTGGCTATTCGGCTTTTAAACGATGATTTTTAAAAAGTACAACAATTTACAAATACAACAGTAAGACATTTAAATATTATTTACATGATAATACAGTATTCTTATTCAACTGGTGATCAATATTTGAATTTTTTGTCAAATGAAATGTCCATTTTATTGGAAGAAATCGCATTAAAATCATTAAATGTACGGAAATCGCAATAATAATTAATGTTATCAATAATTGAATTATAACTATTGTATATTTTACAATTGATTATTGATCATTTATGTTATCGGAATGTAATTCATGGATTAATAAACACCGGGTAGGTAAGAAGTACGTCTAATTGTTTAGATGATAATAATTATGGTTTATAAAATAATTACTATCTTTTATTATCTATGGTAACAATAAAATAATAGTTAGGTATTGGAACGAGCTGATATGGTGATTTAAAATTTTAACGTGGGTAAATAGTACTATTTTCTTATAAACTAAAAAAATTATTAAAAATCATAAAGTTGATGAAAATTGAAAGTTGAACCGTCAAAAGTTTCAGAAAAACAAGCCCTACAAAATGGCTATCTTCGAATTTTACAAAAGTTATGAAATAAAAAGTTAATTTTTTAATTTTTTTAATAAAACATTTGTATTTACCAAACTAATGTGAAATAAATGTTTTTAGCTCTGTGAGTCTTATAAAAAAAAAAAAAGTTGATTATCTCAATTAACACGGGAGATATCGCTCTGTGTAAATCCCGGTGGGACACCCTGTATATATATATATAAATATATATATATATATATATATATATATATATATATATATATATATATATATATATATATATATATTAATAAATAAATACAATTTAAAAATAACATTTCGTTGCTAAAATGTACTTGATTATTTTAAATTGTATGAATAATTATTATGAGACTTCACTTTTGATTATTGTGAAATGGTCTGATCAATATTAATAGTATGTATAACATAATTATATATAAATTTCCATTATTACATAGAATATGTTATTTTATACTGTTGCATACGTCTGAAAACAAATGAATCGAATATTATTCCTTAATCAATCAATATTTAAAATTATAAACACACTTTTGTTTGGCTCGATATTACTACACATTTAACTTTTCACTCTACTACTTTTGTGATAGACGAACAATTTTAGTCGCTGATATCATAACTTTTCGATACCGATAATCATAGGCGAAACTAGACGTTTGTGTAAGGTCAGGCCAAAATATTTAAAAATGTCCCCCTCTCCGTTTAAAAAAAAAAATCGACCATTCAATTTTTGTTTATTTTTAATGTATTAAAAATACTTAATTATATTTATCCATTTAATACTCAGGGCTGTGTTTTTATATAAATATTTAATATATCTACATATCTTTAATAAACATAGTCACAGTATATTTGAACTTAGGTACATAGACCAAGATAATTCATGATGTAAATATTTGTTTCACATAAACAATTGAGTCGTCATTTTTCAACTTTTAAAACTTGTAAAAAATAATTTATCAAATTGAGCTTTATAAAACTTAGATCATAGATAAGAACATTCACCGAGTTTATTGGTGATGAACATTTTTTTACTGAATGAATAAACTAGGTACTTGAAATTTTATATGGTTTTGGTTGAAAAAATTGCTATATAACGTAAAAACAATAATTCTCGTTAAATTTCAAAAAATTATTTTAAAAAAATTCAAAAAAAGTATAAAAAAATCCTAACGGTTATTGAGATTTTATCAGCATTGTTAGAAAACTACCTATACGAATAGGATAATGTAAAAATACACACACACACACACACCTCATTGAGATGAATCCAATACAAATTTGAACAAAACCTAATTTATAATAAACAAAATCAATATTTTGCGTTTAAATTAGAATTAATATTTATTTTAATTGTCGTATCTGTATTTTAGTTTTCTTTTAAACGTAATTTTTTTTTCAAATACGTCCCTCATCTGTATCATTTCCAGGGTCTTGTCTGCATTAGGTCAGGCCACGGCCTGACTAGCCTGATCCATAGTTTCGCCTATGCCGATAATTTAAACGGGAAACCGTATAGGCGCTTTATTCGTTTTCGCGTCAGACTCGATAACGTGACAACAGAAATAATGTACGATATAAAAATATGTTTACGTAGAACAATAAACGTCAATATTTTAATCATTTCCGGTCACACGCGTCACCACACAAGCGAATATAATATTGAAATTTGAAAGCCTTGTGGACATAATGGATACAATGCGTACAATTATGAAAAACCATTATAATCATTTTTCTGTTTTTTTTTTCGATCCTAAGACTCGTTTTTAATGAACTCTATTCTAACGGCGTTTCCTTGAACTCTTATCCGACTACAAAAAATCGATTATAAAATAACGTTATTATCATATATTTTCCGCGGCAAAGAATGGCAATACGTATACATTGTCGTGACGACTAAAAATTTCAATAGCGGATGCGCGAAACCTAAGAGAGTATATCAATTGTCTGTTCGATTAATAATGTATAACAATTTATGCATAACGTCGTACGAATACAACTTTACCCGCGCGTATATGTTACAATGTGTTTTGAACAACAACAACAACCGTTTATAATTACAAAATATATAACACTCGAGTCGTAAATATGATTGAAGACAGTCGACATTCGCCTGAATACATTAACGTCTGTTATGAGCATTAGGAAGAACGTACTATAAAATATATTTGACGCAAAACGGTCGTGCGACGAAAGTAAATTATGTAAAAACGAAACGGCGCTTCGTCGGTCCGTGAAAAATACGACCGTAAACGCAATAGTGTACTAATGTCCGGTGATTTCAGTCAAATATCTGACACACGCTCACACGAATGTAATTTTTAAACGGTTTCGTTTTTCTGACGCGAATTTTCTCCGCGAGACCGTAACGTTCGTGCGCGCTATTTCCGTCTTTACACGTCAACCGATCCGTTAAAAGTTTACTCGGTATCAGACATAACTCGTATACAGTTTTTTTGCACGTCAAAAAAGTACAATAACACATATATAGTCTTTTAAGTTCGGTGATTTGTACTTATTTGACAATGTTGACCCCTGTGCCCATTACGGTTGGGCATTATAACTTATATAGTTCCTTTAAACTCCCATAGGCGTTTCTAGGTAAACGATCACGTTTTGAAGTAATAATTTTATCGTATTTATAAACGAAACTGGCAGATAAATCAATTCGTTCATATAAACGTTTAAATAATTATACACTGTGTTGAACTCAAGCAGTGAATTTGTCCTATTCATAAAATAGACAATTTTTTGCCTATTCCTGGAAATGGTCAAGCGAGTCGCCCTATTCATAGAATGTACAAAATGTTACCCATTTCATGAATTGGACCACGAAAATGCCGTTCATAACATCTCGAATATAGACATGAAAAAAATGTCAATTCCAATACTCAATACTTGTTTTGAATATCGAAGGTATTGAAGAATCGAGAAAAGGATCGTCTACTTCCGACTAAACTATACCAGTTACCCGTGTACCAACACCCATAAACCATATTAATTTTTATTGATACAACTAGTTCAGCTGACGTCACGTGCAAAAATATATCATTGATGTCCATTTTCGGCACACCTGCATCGATTATTTTAACATCCGATAAACAAATTAATTATGCTCAGTAAATAATTACTTTCTTATGTACAGAGTTTATTTTAGGAATCCCTGTTCCAACGAAGAGTAATCTACCGAGAAGTAAAATCTACTAAACTTTAGAAGCGTATTCTCACGATAGCCCTTTGATATTTGTTTCTCCGAACGCGAACGTGGTAGACGCGAAACATTTCCTGTCAAATAATATTAGTATTCACTGTTGACTCAACAGTGTTGACTCGTTATTCTAAAAAACTCATAGGTTATCAAAGGTCATGTTATGAAAACAATTTTGGTGAAGTCTGTGAATTGGGCAACTCAATCGGCCATTTCACGGAATAGCTAAAAAGCTGCCCATTTCATGAATCGAACCGATTTTCCTCTGGACTGTAATATTTCCATATATATTCCTTCTTTTTAGTCAGCTCGTCCAATATTGTATAAGTCCAACTTAATAAATCATTAAATTAATTTTGAGTACAAGCAGGTAATAATTATAGATTTTAGAATTTATGATTACGTGACATGTTTTGCCGGCAACGCGCCATACGAATATAAATGTAATTAACCCCCCCCCCATGTGTTACCGGTCAAGAAATATTTGGTATGACAAACTGATGAAAACGTCCGTGTAATTTCTCGTGTTATTTCCTCGCGAACAGATGGGTCTGACGTGGCTGCGCCTTTCAGACACGGTCAGGTGTGATTGCGGAGCGGGCGTGGAATTCGGCAGTTTTCACGCCACTTTCTATAAAGCGCGAATTATTCACGAGCGCCGCAAGGGTCCCGAGGGGAACGCGACGGGCGATAATTTTTACGTATAGTAATTTTCTGGAGAGAAAAAAGAAAACGGTCCCTCCCAGATTCTACCCCGCCGGCACTGCTTCCCAATTACCGCAATGGGAAAAAATTGAATTTCCATGCAGCTGAACCGTCAATTTAATTTTCGTTTCATCCGAGTACCGTTTCCCGGCGATATGTGGTCCGTATAACATCCATACGTGTACGCACACAACACGCGATATACGAGTTTTCCACTCGACACGAAAAAATCGCCCAAATACTCTGCACAACCGCACAATATCATCATTTAACACGTCTCTTGTGTTTAACGTTTAAATGTGTTTATAATAATATACTGAATGTGTGTGTGTGTGTGTGTGTGTGTGTGTGTGTGTGTGTGTGTGTGTGTGTGTGTGTGTGTGTGTGTGTGTGTGTGTGTGTGTGTGTGTAAATAAATCATGTACTTATATTAGAATTTCTAAAATTCAGTAAACACTAAAAAAAGTACGTATTATATCTATCCCAACCATGCAGAATTCAAAGAATCCGTTATTTACAGATTGATATTACTGCCGATTGCCATAATATGTCCAAGACAGAGTATATCATGCAATAAGAATGTATGCAAGACTCAAGTCGATTACTGTGTAAGGTGATCCACTAATAAATGGATTGTCGCCTAATATATTTTAGCGATTTCGTATTCGTTTGTATTCGTAAGCGTTTTCGTATTTATTCAATTTATTCAAATTTTATGATTTCGTTACAGATAACTACACAGCTACATTGTATGAAACACTTATTCTTACCTCCATCCATTATCGTTATTGCCGTGGTTATTCCATTTACGCGTGCATAAACTATTATAGATTATCATTATTTATTTTATTTTACATCACATATTAAATAGTCATTAAATTTAAATTGTGTTTCAGTACAAAGTACAAAGAGAATATTCGCATTGAATTCTCCATCGTAACCATAAACAAAGGTCTGACTTTGACTTTAAATACATAAAGCCGAAAGTCATAGTTATATCGATTAGTTACGCATAGTATTACATAATGACTATTATGACTGTAGAGTATTTAGTATATACAACGACAAATAATTGTAAACTTAAGTATTTCATAATTTCAATGAAAAAAAAAAAAATAAATAATAAAACACTAAAAACCGAGTGCTCTATTTCCTTTTGATTTAACATGTAGTATTTATTAAATACAAATTGTAGAAATCAATATGCTTTCTTCTTAAAGAGTAGCAATAGTTCACCCTTTGTTAATATTAAATACCTACTTATTCATTCATCAAAGGTGCTTTTTCTTCAAGTTCATTTACACCTGTAGTCAATCGAAAATATTTATTGCATTCGAAAAACTTTCAACGGCGCATAACTTGAATTTTATCATCCACACTATTTGCTAATTCGTTAATTTTTTTATTTTTTAATGATAAGTACTTTTTATTGTTGTTATCTTTTTTATTATAACTGTGAAACTACTTTAAAAAAAAAGCCGTCTCCAGTTCCTTTTGAATTCCAACAAACATTTAAAACACGTTCCATGACTGAAAATAGGCGTATTCAAATATTCTCTGGACGTCGGGCGAATCATTAATTTGAATGGGATCACTGTGTATATACACTGTAAATATATTGGCCGAGCATATTATATTTACCAAAAACGAGACGCCATATTAAATTGAAAAGTCGTTAAAGCCGCAGTTGATTAAAAGCGCATTTGACGCACTCTATTTAGACGTCCATCAAATACTCTCGAGTATCATATTCAAACAAAATATTATGTTCTATAAAATATACATTGTTCCCTCGTTATTTTAGAATCCAAATAAGTCAGTTTGAGACGAAGAATAAAACTATCGAAAATGCTATGGTTAGGTTATCGAAAATGGCCTAAAAACCCCCCTTTTAGCCGCTTTAATGCATTTTAAAACTGGCTGAATTTCTTACATTTTTATTTCAACACGAAAAATCAATTTTATATACATCAGCTAATATTCTTAAATTACTGTAAAATTATTATTTAACATGATGATTGATGCGATAGGTATTCTTATATGACGCCTCATCACCTTTTCTTATCACATATATATTTATATTTAGACGATAATACGTATATTAATAGATTGAAAACTAGGAATTCCAAAATAGACAACTAGTCCTCATATAGTTGTTTAAGATATATATTGTATACCTATAATAATATATAATAAAAATATAATGCCAATACGGACAATGTATTGTGAAATGTAGTATTATTTTTTTATGGATATTGTCTGATAAGGAAAGGAATGGTATTGGGTACAAAAAACAGAAAGGGGCCAAAAAATGTTGGTCCCCTTATAGAAAAATGTCTGGTTACGTGCTTGGTGAGCGTGTTCGCGAGCCGCACGCGTAAATACGTCGGTGCCGAGAACCAAAATCGACCAAGATCAGATCGAACGGTATAAAGGTGAAAATGACAACACTGTGAAAATAGCCGACAGGCAATAAACGAGACGAACTATTAGTTCGATAATAATTTGTTTTGATTGGTTTGAGAATTTCATTTTCCCACAAATGACGGCTTTGTTGAAAATATAGTCTGTTTAAAAGAGTGCATTTTAAATAAGTTTAGATTTGGTAACCTGCACTGGTGTTCTCGCGTCAAACGTGTTTTCGTCTGCTCGTTACAGCGTTTCTCACTCAAAAATATATTTGTTTACACCATTATTACGGTTTAACGACCCGTGGTTTATTAATATTACTCGATAGTGTAATGTTTATGGTACTACGGACGAAATTTTATAGTTTTATATTTTTTTATCATCTGTTTGCGACGACACGAAATAAAAACACACACACACACTTTTAATTAACAATTTGAAATGCGTACAATAAATTAAGAACGACGTATTTTCTTTCTTAAATATTTAAATTCAAATTCAGCAACTCATATTTATGAAAATCGGTCTATGGTGTGATATGAAACCAAAGTGGTTTTCGCTCAATTCTTGTCAGTTGATTTTTAAAGTTATAAAGCGATTTTAAAATTAATTTGAAGATTTAAAAGTTACAAACGTACAATAACATGAAAATCTGTAAATAAATAATGGTCAGTAAATATTGTCGTCTCATCGCGAAACGGTTTGTCATTGACGACGATTCAATGAAAGCACAATTAATAATTTATTTGAAGGTTTTATCATATTTTTTTATTTGCTATTGTCATGACTTTACAGACTGTGCGCGTCGAATATTACGAGTTTGGATTCCGTTTTTTAATTGAATACCCTTTGTTTGAACATGGGTATCGAAAAACTCGAAATTTCTCGGCAATATAGAAAATCAAAAGCGAATTTTTCGTCTACTTTAAACATTGCTGATTTTACTGTTGCGTTAGGTGAGGAAAAACGTCGAGTTCAAAAAATGGAGTTATAAGACGTATGAATGTATTTATAACCACCTTGTTATGGTTATGTGAATAAAGAGGAAATAAATTTAAAAAAATATATACATATGAATGTACAATTAATATGTAAAATAAAATCAGGTACATAATATTAAGTATACATTCCTAGAAATAAATAATATATATATATATTTACAGATGAGAATATAACAAAAAATATGTTGAATTCGTATGCATTTTGTAAGTTATCTACAAGAATATGACGGGGGACAGAGTGAATCGGGTAGTAACTGTAGGCCGAAAAATCCGAATTTTCCAAACCGACAATATGGTAAGCCTTAAAACCGTTAATTAAAACGCCACCGGCTCGTATAATCGTACCATACGACATAATAATACGTGCGTGTGTTGACCTCGTTTCTGTGATATTTACATAATGTATGTATTAACGACGTGCGTTATCGTCGCGCGCCGCACGTACGGTTTTTAAAATATTATTATTATTATTATTATTATTATCGTAATTACAATATTACCGTCAGTACACAATGTGTAACAGAGACGACGGCGGATGCGTCCGAGTGACAAGACCACGACGACGACGACGATGACCTTCGCCGTGATGAGCACACGAACCCGGCGCCGCCGAGTCAGCTAATGCAAATGTCGTCGTCGTCGTCTGCCGACCACCGTGACCGTCTGCCACTAGCCCACCCGTAGACCGTTGGTCGCGTCCGTCCGACAGTACAACTCATAAATTGTCAGTCCGTATCAACATTTCACTCAAGACGCCTGTGTGTGTGTGTGTGTTTTAGTGAGTGTGCGTGCGTGCGTTCATGTTTGTGTGCGTTCGTTTGTGTTTGTGATTAGTTCGCGTGCGCCTGACCGCGGGACGTCGTCGTGTGTGCGCGTTCAAGTGCGAAAACCGATCGCCGTTCCGCGTTCGTCGTCGGAAAACCGGAAAACCGTTTCCAAGTCACTTGCTCCGCCACCGCACGCGAGTTCGTATCCCGCGATACCGCGACCGTGGTCACCCGTGTCATCGGCTAGGTGACTGAAATCCGGGTTTTCCGAACAGGTCGGCGGCCCGCGAGCACCGTCGTCGCGACGCGATGGCCGACCGCGACCAGACGGTCGTCGGCCGCCGATGGACCGCGACCGCGGTGGTCCGTTCGTCCGGCGCCGGGCGTCTGCGAGAAATCCGGCTGGACGACGGCGCGGGCGCGGGCGGCAGTTACCCGCACGTGTGGCTGCGCAACAATTGCCCGTGTCCGTCGTGCGCGTCCCGCGATTCCGGTTTCCGGAAACAAGTGATCCGCGATTTCCCGTTCCGCTCGGCCCCGGTCGATTTCAGAGTAAGTCGCGGCGACTCGTCGAAAAAACAAACACTTTGCCGCGTAGCCCCTCCTTCCTCTCTCCGGTGTGTTGGTACGTTTTTCAGGAATTTCGGTCGGTCGTGTCGACAAGTCCGAAAACTCTGTATCGTCTCATTTTTCACCGCCCCGTTGTACATTGATTTCGATAAATTTTCATCAGACGCTATTGGCAATAGTCAAATGCCACGTTCAAATGTATTCAAAACTTTCTTTTTTTTTATTCCTTTGACGTCACCCACGATCGTTCAAATGTCGAGTGTTTCTTGGTCGTGTGTTATTTTCACAAAATTTAGTCTACACCGTGTAGGCGCCTTTACTGACGAGCGTACAATATATACACTTATGATTCGTCGTCCGAAAGTCATGCACAGCCCCTTAAAAGATCACTGATTAGTACCTGCTTGGTACTTCAAACGGATCGTTTTTCATAATTCTCGATAATGTTTTCAATACTCGAGGAAAACAATCATCGAGTATACGCCTACACATATTTACGTTTTTAGTTTGAAAATCTTGAACTTTCCTATGCTTATAATAAAAGTTTCAGTCCTGCCGACAAAAACTTCTAGCGTGTCGAAGCCTTTAAGTACATAAAGTATTAATAAAGCCGTTGAAAAAAAAAATCGTCGGGTAATATTTTCCTCTAGTGACTAAAAAGTTTTCTTAATTGGCTGGCCTACGAAAGCTTACAACAGGTTTTTTCGATTTGTGTTGAAAATGACTTATGTCAGAAAAATTGGTAAATTTTAATAATTTTTCAATATAAGTACACAAAAAATTGTGTTGCTATCGGCTTGGATAATTGTGCCTTTTAAATTCTGAGTGAAGCGAAGGATCTATTGGATTTACAATAAATGGTATTTATTTGTTTTTATCTTTTTTTCTTTTAACAATTTTCTGGGTAATAATCATGTTCCAAAAGTTTCATACTGCCACTTTTTGAATCAGAAATATTATCTAGTAAAGAAAGTATTGTATAAATGTGTAATATATCAAATAACATATTTTTTTTTTAGTCTCGATAGTTTTTCCAGACGTGGAGAAAAACTACCAAAAAACCGAGTAAAAATGGTAAAATTTGATCTAAATTATTTCGAAAACGATACTTTCACTGAATCGATTTTAGTTATTTAGTTATAACTCGGAAGCAGGGCCTAAAATACGGTGTCCCCTGAAAATCAAAGTGCGTCCCCTGAATGACAAATGTGTGTCCCAAGTTTTATACCGTTTAGTATTTTTACTGTAGAAATAAGTAATAACAAATATAACTACTAATGATACGTATATCCAATTAGAATTTTTCATTTTAAGTTGTTTCAAATTAGGTACTATAGTAAAATATTTTGGACTTTTTTTATTTTTTTATTTGTTACAAATGCCTCGGTTTCTAGGGCCATTAGCTACAAGAAATCACATAATATTTACATTGAACATAGGGTTGTTTCACTAAATAAACTTATACGTAATAACTAAAGTAGTACAAATTAATAAATAAGGGAGTAATATAGGTTTAAGTAATATAGAGTTGACAGTGATACATTATAGGAGAGTAAATTATACATTTATATTGAACTTTTACTTGTAATTATTTTATGTATTTATAGTACCAGTGTCATACACATAATATTGATGTGTAAGGTAAGAGGTATATAAAAGAGGGTGGATTTTGGGTGGTACAACCCCACATGTTTTTTTTTGCTATAGAAATCTGTTGAAACCCAAAAATAGGTAACAGTTAAATTAATAAGTGTGTCCCCTGAAATCAGATGTATTTTAGGTCCTGCTCGGAAGTGAAGTTACTAGAAACTAGAATTGTTACCCATATTATATTACTGGCATATGTGTACATACTTAACGAAAATTTCAAAAAAATTTGATAACTTTTTGGCAGAAAATAGAACTTTGAAGTTCTCTCTTTTGTTTAATTTTATCTCTTAGAGAATTTTTAATATACGACAAAAATTTCTGAAAATCTAATTTGATCGCACAAACACTTAAGTATCGATATTCCAAAAATTCGTTCTTAGAACATGATATTTTGTCGAGTTCATCATGTCGAGTTTGACATGATATTTTTTGTTAAAGAGCTTAAGTAAATTATTATGCGGTTTTTACGGAATTGACCGATTGCTATTAAGTAAATATCCAATAACATTTTAAATATTTGACGAAAAATTCTGAAAATTTAATTTGATCATAATCACATACTTAAGTTATAACACTTAAAAAATGCATGACTCGGGATTTTTTTTTTACAAGCGTTTGAGTAAATTATTATACGATTTTTACAGAATAGACTGTTTTATATCGAGTTTCAACTTTACATAATCATTATGAACTACATTTTTTGAACATTTTTTTAAAAACAATTTCTCCTTTGTCAAACAAGAAAACCATAATCAGGTTTGAAAAAAAAATCATACCGAAAATCGAACTAAAAACGGTTTAACATATAAACCTTATACTTTTTTATACCAAAGCTTTGTTCAGAATCGTTTGACTAATGAAATTATCTGTCGTTTCTTTACAATTCAATACACTCATCACTGTTGTCTTGTCCGAAGAGCGAAGAATATCCCACGGTTCTTTTTTATGCATTCGAATTTTAATACGTAAGCAGAACACATCGTAATATTCTCGACTGCTGTTTAATGCCACTTTGTCGGAACAAAACGATTTGTATTCGCTACTTGTATACCTATAATTTAATTCACCAGGCCATGATGCTATAAGCATTTTAACAGCTTAATACTCATATATATATATATATATATATATATATATATATATATATATATATATATATATATATATATATATATAATATATATATATATATATATATATATATATATATATATATATATATATATATATACATATTGTAACGTCCCCTCCTTTAAAGTCAAACTTTTAATTTACTTTTAGTATTTTTTTTATTTTGACGAGGTCTCGGGGACTCGACCTCGGTGTGTGATACTTATAATGATATGTAAGATGAATAGTGAGTAGGTGAGCACTGTGGGGGTTGCTTGAGGATAATGTTGTTTGACGTCCGATAGCTCGTCTTCCTCTCCCGATTGATGGTCTTCGGTTCACACCTCGGCTTCCGCCGATGGCTCGTCTTCCTCTCTCACTGCCACTCTCCTCTGCTTGACTGTCACTTTTCCAATTTAATATATACACACACCGGAAACCCCTAATCGGCGTTCATTCATGACCTCATTGCCGTTCCGCACACTCAACATAGTAGCAATTATCGAGGCAATTATGGACTATGTACGATGTTTTGTAAATAACTATCGTTACATGTAAGGGGTCCGTTTAAATCTGGACCCCAGATTTGGGAAAATAAGGTGACGCCAACCGTGTTGGTGGTGGAGGGGTAGTTATTGGCATATTTGATGTCAATTGTCCTCTGAAGAAAATGCTCCAACCGCCTCCGCCTGCTACTTCTTCTTATGTACTGTGTTGTTGAAAAAACTATTTGCTTCAGTGCCGAAAATTTGTTTTATTTTTTAATGACTAACTGAAGCTTAACTCGTAAATTGACTCGTATTGACAATACTCTAATTCTGGGCAAGTAATGAATTGGAAAACATTCCATGGGTTGATGCGATGTGGGATATATTGAAATGGTTGACCAGTCTTCCTTCCTTCCTTCCATCTTAGATGACTCACACGTTGTGCTCACTTACCCCTTTTTTTAATACTTTTAAATTCTATTACATCCCATAACATTTTAACACATTTTTTTCTTTCATTTAAATACATAATACATAATGATAATTTTATACAATTATTTGGAGTAAATACCCTTCACACGTTTTCTTAATTTTTTTTTTTTTTTTTGAACATAATTTTTCCAACAAACGCATTTCAAAATAATTCATTATTTTTAACAATTTAATTATTTTTCCTTATAAAAACATTATTTTATTCATCTTATTTGAACATAATTTAATATTTATATATAAAAATAGTCTCAATATAATAAAAAAAATTTGATATTTTCTTTTAACATAAATTATACACATAAGCACATTTATATATCATTTTTACATTGTTACTTCTTGAATAAAGCCCATACAATTTTTCTTTTTATGTTATTTTAACATTTGAAAATAACTATTGACAATAAAAATAATCTCAATCTAACATAATTTTTGATATTTTCTTTTAACACATATTATCAACACATATATTACCTATACATATAAGTACATTTATATATTATTTTTACAATTACTTTTTGAATAAAATCCATAAATTTTTTCTTTTTATCTTTTTTTAATATAATTTGATATTGAACAGTTAAAATAAATTCTGTTTTGTAAATAACTATCGTTACAATATCATATCAACTTGATATCACAACCTATTAAAAATCTGGTTAATGTGGCGAATGTTAACACTATTGATAGTGCTGATTGTGTAAATCACTCGTTAATCACTAAAAAAAAAGTATTAACTATTGCCATTATGTGATTTTCAATAATATACCAAGATATGAATTGTTTTCAAACGAAAAAATATCATACACGTAGCATGGAAAAACGGTACCTATTCATAAACTTGACAATCATAAATGTGTTATAATATTGAAAGGACATTGGGAATAAATGTTTTAACCAATGGCCGTCTAAATTCAAAACACTCCAATATACCGAGATGCTTTTTCATTCAAAATATTATTTCGGCATTAACATGAAAAAATAATAAAATACCGACGTAACCTTTCTAATAAAAATACAATTAAATCCTCAAATCCATTCATACTTATTCAATCCGTATTTTTATCGACAAAATTCACTACACTTGGCGATTTTCTATATTTATCTTAATACCTCTCCTCTCCAATGTTCACTCTTTGAAAAATTAATTTCCAATAACCCCATCGAATAGGCATGATTTACGTACTCTTAAATTTTTTGGCATTTAAATAATTCTAAGACTTTTATTAAACTTTGTTCACACTGTTTTTTCAAAAACCCTCCGTTTCTTATTGTTATAGAACATATAGACCATAGCGTCCCGAAACACAACGATAAAAAACGAACTTTTACGATCGTTATCTTACAGGCTTTTTAAATTTGTCTTTTTGATAACTTCATCTTAAGCTTCAAAAACAACATTGTTCATCGTGATGTAAAGGCATAAATCAATAGGACAAGACGAGTAATTCATGATTGATTCTGTATTATTATTAAAATGTTACGTCAATCAGAAAAAAGTAATAAATATTTTTTTTAATTGTATTACTCGCTATCTTTGTAAAATGGTGACGAATGTTCACTGAATTGGATTCTATATTTTATGTAAAATCAAGAACTTCTTTTGTACTAAAAACCTTTATCTTTTCTTTAATCTTTCCTTTGATATATATGTTTCAGATGTCGAACAAAAACAGTGGTGTTTATAAAAATAAATGTTGAATTAAAATATGTTTTTCCATTGAACGTCTCTCTGTCCAGTATTTTTTTTTTTTTTTACTTCACAAATCAAATAATTTCAAGTACTGACGCCTCTAGATTCACACAACGATTTTAAATATTTTAATCTACATGTAATGCTTAAAAATAGAAATATCAAATCAATTAATTTTTAAGTAAATTTTTATTCGAAACGGATTAATACTAAAAAGCCTGATTTAAAAATACGAATAGTTAATTAATCATTTATAACAACAGTATATTTTTTTATTTTTTTAACTTACCTATATAATAATATTTCAAATGGTTTTGTGTAGGAATATTAAGAAAAAATATGATGAGGCAATAGATACTGTAATCAATCACTAAAAAAAAAAAACCAATTATGTTTATTTTCTTTTACAGCAAAAGGATCTATTAAAATGTCCATTATAAGCCGCATTATAGATTCTAAAGTATTAATTACCAACATAAATACTCTTTATACGTTATTTTAGTATACGTTTAAACTTTAAACCATTATGCCGGTAATGATGTGATCGGGTTACTGTTTTTTGATAAAACAAAATGATTACTTACATCACCGCAAAGGCAATGTAAAAATATATTATACGTTTTAATAGTGTCTAAATTACTTTTACTAATTAATTTTACGCTGTAATATAAAAAAAAAAAAAATTGAATAATGGTCGTTTGACAATACGTAAGTAACGTGAATAAAAATATTAACCAGTGTGTATCGATGGCGTTGAATACGTTTTATCAGCTGATTCTACGAAACTCTGATCAGTGGATAAGCGGAGACTTATGGAGAAATATTATTTTCCTCTTCTTTGAAATGTATAAATCGTCTGTCTCGTCAACGCGTGCGTTGCGACGTTTCTAACCGTCACGTCAGTATTTAAATAATAATATTATTCAGGGTGAAAAAAATCATTACAGTCCGTCGTAAAGACTTCCGATCGCGTGTGTCCATTAATTATAAACGTGTAAATCATGAAATCGTGGTCTGATTTTAGTGGCCCGTTTTTTTTTCGTTTGATATCAAAATTTTTGACGACTCGTAACACCGTTTTGCGTCGAAAACGTTACAGTGCCATACGGTAATCACGGAGACCCATCGAGTCCTTCATTTCGGCTTAGATTCCGCCAGGCCAGCAGGTTCTGACGAAGCCACCTGAAACTAATTTTTTTTTTCGAATATTACAAAAAAAAAATGTTATGTTAAAAAATTAGCATAAATAAAATGAAAACTAAAACACTGTGATACCTCTATAATAATAGTACATAGGTACATTTTGAAGATTATGTTAAAACGTACCTACAGTGTATATTGCCATGAAAGAGCTAAAACAACATGTTATATCACAATAATTCCGTGTGATTTGTAACATTTGAAATATTATGTTCGGTGATCTTTTAATCATAACGACTAATGAGTAATAACTTATATTAATTTTATATTTTTTAATGTACGTTGCCTGGATTGGAAATTTATGATCAATGATATATAATCAAATGATGTTAAATTATATTTCCCTGTAAAATCGCACGGAACGATTACATAATCACACGATCAGAATAATGTTTCCCTTGGACTCGCGTTACTCGTTTCTCGTATGTGAATAATTACTAAATTAATTTTTTTGTTTAAATTGCATAAACGTATTTTAATTATTTACTATTGTCACTAACCAAGAAAGCATTCTTTGTAATACTTAAAATAAACAAATATGTCCAAGACCTTATGTTTTTCGAATTGTACCTAAACGGAAGGGCCCCTTTTTATCCGGCCGGCCGAGTAGTGTGTGCCCACAGGTCGCCACTACGCCAGGGCAGGTAGTTTTAAAGCCACCGATCGATTCCACCTCTAATGATGGAAACACACATATATTTTATATAATATGATACGTTATTATATGGTTATATTGTATAGACAATACGTAATTAAATTGGTTTTACTTTTTTTTTTTTTTGAGTGGACTTTTTATTTCTTATTATTATTATTTTAATAATTCTAATAATTATTTAAATAATAAGTCATATTGTATACGAATAGGAATGGGAATACACGGTGTATGACGTACACGAGAAAAGAAAAAATGATCACAGATGAAAATCGTGTAAATGTAAAATTTGGTAAGCAGTGGAATCGATAGGTAAGTTCAAACCTTGCTGTACCGTACCGGCGGAACCGACGTGCCAATAACCCTAAAAAAAAAAAAAAAAAAAGTCCGGTGGAATCAATGAAATCCCGTAATCACGCCATCACCGATTAAAATACCAATCGCACACCAGATCGTTAGAATGTGCTGAAATCACACCACCTCCGATCGACTAAATGATTTTTTTTTTTTTAAGTACTCTTTTATGTCGCCACTGTAGAAAACGTCAGCCGTGCGGGTTATCGAATACGGTAACACTGGGAGACATTTCGTTTGCGATAAATTTCCATGCCGTACGCGCAAAGTAAAAACGACTCGAGTGAGGACGAGAGAGAGAGAGAGACCGGTGTTTATTTTTGATACGTGATTTTTCGGAACGGCTCGTAAAACCTTGATCGCGAGGATTCCGGCTCGCGAGCGCCGGGAAAACAGCGGCCCCCGTACGACGACGATATATTGTCATCACGGCCGTGCGCGCCAGTAATAATAACACCATCGACGCGAGAGCAGTCTAGCGACCGTGTTACATGCCGGCGGTGGCGATCGTGGCAAAAAAATAACAGTACGAGCATAATAATTATATTGACCGCGATGCCCACAAAACATACGTGAAGTTTTCCCCAAAAACAAAACACGAGGGTTGATTTAGGTACGTGAGAGTTCCCAGGCGAAATTAACAGCGGGGGCCCCTAATGAATAAACGAGAAATTACATTCTTTCGCTGATTAATCACTTTGCTGCCATGCGATTAGGTGTCTCACAAACATTTTATTCCCTGCCTCGAGTTCTGAGGCGAACTTTTGAAAAATTATTAGGTGTTCTGTTTTGTTATTTGATTTTGGAACTTGATAATTATTTCATTCGTTATACTCATACGAGTATACTTCAAAAATGATACCAAAAATCGCGGGTCAGGAATTTTTTTGAGTTTTCAAGGGCAAAATTACTAGATTTTTATAAAATCGACGAGTTTTACATTGATATTCAACTGTAAGCATATATTAAAAGTCGTCAGACAACTAAATAATTATAGACCCATTATAATATCATTAAATACATGTAAAAAAACATGTTTTGAACATTTTGATGAAAAAAAAAAATTTCCTTTATTCAGAAAAAAAATTGTTCGGTTCTGATACAAAAAAAACTTACAGATAATTTGACTAAAAATAATAAAATATATGAACGGTATATTTTACAATGAAACATTGCTCAGTCATTCAACTTAGAAATGAAATATTGTTTCTTTAAAATTCTATACATCTAACTCCATTATTTTATCCAAAGAGTAAAAAATACCTTTGATGTGAAGTATGTCTGTTATTATTATTATTTTTTTATTTTTTGTAATAAATAATTTAATACTAAGCTAGGTATAACTTTAAAATGTTTTTTTCAAAATTTTAAAAATTGTAATTTTAATTTAATTTTACAGTTTTGTAGAAAATTAAAACAACCATTTTGGAAAAAATGTTAGTGCTTAAAATTCTAATAAAATTGTAAACGTTTATTTTCTATGATTTAGAAAGTTTTAGGACGATATTAATAATAATTTCTATCAATAATATTTTCATATAATATTTTATGGGAAAATGATCTGAAATCACTCATTTGAACATACCATTTTATTCGATACGCGTCATTTTCAATAAATTTGAAAAATCATAATAAATCAATGACGTGACTTTAATAAGGCATTTTACCACCGACATTTTTCTAAAAATCATCTTTAAAAAATGGGTTATTTTGATTTTTTTTAAACAGTCGAATAATATTTTAAACTTTTAAATTTAAGTTACAAAAATAAAAACAAAATTTGAAATACAATTGTATTGTAGCGCAGTACTACAATATTCATAAAAAAATAATAATAATACAAATTAAAAATATTAAATTAAGTTATTCCATATGTCATATCTCCGTGTTACACCTTGCATGTAAATACATGATGTACTATCGATCAGAATGGTATTATAATTATCGTGATGTTGGGTATATGAATAGATGCCATTGTTGATGATGGTGGTTTTGAAATTTGAATATCTCGATTTACACAATATTTATAGCCATATTACAGATCTTTTTATCTCCGAGTTTTATATACTGCGTAGCAACAACTGGTGCTACAATACGTATTAGCGACATTTTTTTTTATCACGTCATCATTGCTGAACATCAGAAAACGATGTATTTCCGTGGTGCTGTTATCCCGTCGATGAAAAATAACAAATAATTAAATAACACCATAATGATTACACCCGTTATTATTTAAATTATATCACTTTATTTGTTTTTATAACTAGACTTTTTCTCTGATAATGTCGTTATTATTTATTTTCATATTATTATGTGATGTAAAAATAAATTCAATACGGTAAAATGAAACCTCCAAATACCGAACATTATCGGTCACTGGAATATTGTCCGCTATTTGGAGGTGTTCGTTAAGAAAGGTTTCGCATCTTCAATACGTATCTTAAGAATCAACACTGACTGTAGTACTTATTCAAATCAATACCATATATATATATATATATATAAATAGATGATACTATGTGTTTTATGATTTTAATATATTTCACAATACACAAAATTGATACCCAAGCCACCGCAATTAGACACAAATCAAATTAAATTTTTCCATCTATTTTTCAACAAATGTTCATTTGTGTATAATTTCGTACGCATATTGTCTAAAATCGTATTAATTTAGTGAAGTTTATGCGAAGTTTAAGAATTATTATAATTGCGTTTTCAATATCTTTTCAAAGCCACGACGGATTTGAACGTCTTTATTCCAAAGATTCAACAATACTTACATTAAAATTGTTAAAAGAAAAATGAAATTATCCGTGGAAAAATGTAAAGAAATATTGTTTAATTTTGACTCGCGTTCTTATTTTAAGAAAAATGCGAAGACTCTGAGAAAAATCTCTCTCGCAACACAGCTGAATTGAATACCTCTTTAATTGTAAATCTGAAGGGTGACAGGCGATTATCTCTCTAAGGGCTTATGTATACCGTAGTGTGTGTATTTCATTTTATTATAAATATACTGTCATATTAATCAACTGCACTATAACGAATATATATTTGACGTCAATTTATTAATTATCATGTACTCAGTTAATCAAAAATGATATGCAGTATATATTATTATGTATTATGCTTTTAAAAATAACATACCGACTCTCCAAAAGCATTTTAATTATTTGTAAAATGCTATACACTATAAAATGTTTTATCAATCACTGTTTTGCAAATTTCGCACCAACGCTGTTATAACAATCATAAATAAAATTTCGAGTCGTATTAAACGTATTAAATTTCAAACCGATTTTTCTCGTTTTTTTTTTTTTTTTTTTTTTTTTTGTCTAAAGCACGAGAAAAAAGTAAAAACTACCGAAAATCGTGTAAAAACAGTGACATTTTCCGTAAACGAGGTTTTTTTTTTAAATAGATTTTAATCGTAAATGTGATCATAAACACTCCTAACGTAATAGTGTTTAGAAACTTGAAATGTTTACAGTTATTTACGATTCGACGAAATCTTAAAAACATTCATTGAATTTCAGTCATGTAAACTCCTGTACAATGTGACCTGGGTAATTTTACTTTCAGCCGTCGTTCATAATCCAATTTTGAATTCGGCCCGCGCGTGACGCGCGTTCCTGTTTTCGTACACGACGTAATGTAGAAATATGTATGACGTTTCTTTTTCAGATTGTAAGTGATGATACGCTTTACGTGAAATGGGATGACAGCCACGAGAGTACTTATGACTTACAATGGCTACTAGAGAGAAATTTTAATGAGGGTCAAGAACGCCACGAATATCAGCAAGTCAAATGGACTGTGAAATCGTTTTCCACTATATTCCGGTCATTTAAATACGAGGACGTAATCAAAAGGTCGTATCACTGCCCTGCCGTTATTTATTTATATTTGAATCTATACGCAGATATTATGAATTATGAAAACGAACTTAACGGAATCCGTAAAACATCGGCATGCGATGTACGCGTATTCGTTTTAATGAGCTATTAAAAGCGTTTAAAACCAATATCCACCGCCCGACAACGTTGAATCGGTTCGATATTAAGGAGATTATTTTACGAAAGGCCGTTCGGTTTGTGACCCGTGGCAATGCTGTTCTCGGTATTTCGTGCACATTTTTCCGGTGAAAAAGGCTTCAGACGCTGATTTCTGTGGAGTTACGGTTCAAATAACTAATAATTATTATTTCGTCCGATCCGCGTTCACAGCGAATGTTACCGATTTCACTTATTTCTCTAGCGCTTGGAAAACTATTGCGAAACCGTAAAGACCACGTGATTAAATTACCGATTGGACTAGGTAAGCATCTGGTCGGTCGTGGAGATAGGATAAGACTTTTGGACCGCGCCTTTCAGGATAATTCGTAATTACGGACGATTCTGATAAAATCCGCAATACATTTGCTTCTCTCGGAGTATAAAACAAGTACAAAATAATTAAATAAATATCTAAGTGATTTGGGTACAAACAAATTTTCTAATTTTAATTTCTAAAAATAAATAAAATTGAAATTCAAGTTTTCTTTGGTGAAAAATGCGTATTGAATTCGTTCGAAATTCAGCGAATTACGATATTTATGTACACACTTTTATAGAAAAATTTCCACAGTATAATATTATAAACACAGCCAAGTTGTTTGATGTACAAAATATAAATACGGAAAATATAAATGACGTGGTAATTAGTTTTTAGAATTAATTTAATAATTTTAGTTTATTTTTTAGAATGTCCATAAAATAATCTTCACGTATTTACAATTTATACTTCATCAATATTTAAGTAAAAATAAAAATCGTTTTTCTTTTCCCTCTGCAAATAAGAAACATTTTAAATACAATACAAATACTCTTGATACAATTAACAATTAAAAAAAACCCAAATATATTTGATAATTAATTTATCGTATCATTAATTATTGTACTCTTCTATAAAATCATATTTCAAAGTTATAACTAACAGACATTCAAACTGTATCATTATTACAAAGTATCTAAGTATCTGTTTGCGCAATCAATCGTAAAATATTATAATTTTAAAAACCAAAATAGAATAAATAGTTCTATTGAACTAATGATTTTAATAGTAAAACCTTATTATTCATATTCATTATTATTTCCTGTAAGACTTTTTATAACTTAATTTCATTTGAATTATCAAATCATAATTGACGTAGAAATATTTTAAATGCATTTTACTTATTTCATAATTAAAACTAATGTATAATAATATCGAAACAACATAAGACGAGTTTTTATCTATAGCAAAATGTTTAACACGTCTTGGTATCAAAACGTGAAAATTCAATACAACCTTACTGATACTTCGATATAGCGATGAATACAACAAAAATCTCAAAAGTGGTCAGGTGAAATTTTTTTCACCAACGTTTAGCTGGAATTTTAATGAAATGACTGTTTTTACATCGGTTTCCCACTTGAAACGCATTAAAAGAATAGTCGGTCTATTCAATGATTATGAAACTTAGGATATAGATATAAAACAAGTTTTGAATTTTTTAGTAAGAGAAAATGTATAATATAATGTTAAGAGTTGAACGTTTTATAAGATGTCGATGAATAAAAAAACCTACCGACAATTCAACTAAAAACGATAAAATATAATATGCAATATTACACTGAAGCTAAGAATCGTTTTATTAAAGAGATGATTTATCGTTTTCTTAAAATTCAATACACCCATCAACATTATCTCGTCTGAAGACTAAAGGGACTAAGGACGAACTTCCGACACCCTTTATCTAACCGAATTTCAATTATGTTTTTAACATATTTTAATAGATAACTGTATAAGCTACAGCACGAAATATTTAATATTTCAAGCTTGATTTTAATTATCTCAACGAAATTTAAAAAAATTAAAGTTTTTAAAATAACATTTTGTCTTCGCTTTATCCTTCGTAAAGTTATCCTATAACCTAATCATACGGACTTGTCTCAATGTAATGTATTTAGACACAGTTCACAATTCAGTATATAGTGCACATAAGTAGGAATAATCGAAATATAGGATATAAAACGGTATGTCAAAGTAATATTTTTTCTATTTTTGATATTATTTCTCGATGAATAGTATGTTTTTGTTTGAAGTCATACAACTCTAGAAAATAATTGTGTATGCGGCACTTACAAATCCTTCGAATACTCCGAAATTCTTCGATCTTGCAAAATAGTCTTCATAGACCATAACTTACGGGAAAAAAAATTTTATTCCGCTCCCGCAAAATCAATAAATAATATCATTCATAAAACTAGTTTCTTTACTCGTCCAAAAAAGACTTGTGTGATTTATTAGTATTATTTTTTTTTTTTTTTTTACAGGGACGACGTTTTATTGCAATGGTTAGAAACTTTGGCAATCTACGGTATTTCAATAATAAAAAATTGCGGGTTGGAACATGGCCGCGTAAAAGAACTAGCCGAACGTGTTGCATTTTTGAAGAAAACACAATACGGGTAAAGCGTATGATATTTAAAATAATAAATCAACTACGAGCGCGCGTAACCGTCGCAAAGTTTTTCTTCGTAAAGAAACCATCGCCCGTTTGTTATTGGACGCGTCGGGGAAAGCCGATTAAACGCAATGCGTAAACAACCATCGTCGTCAAACAATGCACGCGTTGAATTGATTATTTTATTCGTGCACGGCAAATAAAACCGTCGGGTCTCTTAAATTCGGAATTTCAAATGTTGTTGATCTGACGTGATATTCTGTTCCGTCTGTACCGTACAGTTTATGCGTCGTAAGTGACCATGTAACTTTGACGGTATATTTCCATATCAAAACCAATCGTTATTGATTTTTTTTTCTCCGTAATACTATTTTGGCTGTACTATTTTGTTACATGGTCAGGCGCGTATCCAGAGTTTTTTTTCAGGGGGGCTGTAGAAAATTAAAAAATATAGTTAATGTATATAGGTACCTCACTCAAATCATGTATATTGATTTAAAAATTAATACAGTTTACAAATCAGTCCGTATTCTATAAAAATTACTGTTATTATTAAATGTACACACTACACTATGTAGAATACTGTACAAATACTGTAATTTTCTACGTTAAACAAAAATTTCAGGGAGGGCTGCAGCCCCATCAGCCCCCCCCCCATAAATACGCCCCTGTACATGGTACAGAATTCAGAAAATACATTAATAACGTCAATACTTGTTTAGTATAGTGTAATTCGATTCTAAACGAAACAAAGAATGTATTGGTTTTACATTGATGTTTTTTTTTTTTTTGTACTTTTCGGATTGAAAAATCATTCTAAAGTTTTATCCATCAATTCTAGAGATCAGAAATTTCATCCTAAATTTTTTTATTTTTTTCGAAACTTAACTAATTTAGTTGATACTAAATTCTTTACTGGAGTTTCACTCAGAATCGTTTTCCGAAAACAATGGTTAATCATTTATTTCAAATGTAAAATAATACCATACTACACGTAACGTTCGTTACTAATAAAAGTGACTTATCTATTGAGTTCTATTTACCTAAAACCATTATCTTGTCTTAGTACCAAATACCACTTATGGGCCATCTTTTTTGAACTTCATCTAAGCTTCAGTATTCTCATAATTATAATCACAATATGGTTATATTTTTGAAATTAAAAAACAAAATCCAATCAACTAAATCAAATTTGTTAAAATATATTTTTAAAACTTTAAGATATTTATAAAACGGAAAGACTTTGATAAAAAAAATAATATTTTTACTACACTTAAAATCGAGTTAAAACGTCATTATTGAAACTATATTGACGAATTAATCTTCGTCTTTTTGTAGTTTTCCCTATCTCATTTTCCCTCCGTTGAGATTTTAAATTAAATCTGTATTCTTTGAAATCACAATTAAAGTTGACAATATGTTCTTGTCCATTAAATTTTAATAAATCGTATTACATTTAATTTTCCATCTTCTTAGTTCAACATAAATATCAATAATAGTATTAATGAATACCTAGAAACTATCTAGAACTCGATATTTATAAATTTGACTAATAACATTAGCTTCAATTAAAATATAATTAGCATGACGTATTGGAGTACATGGAGTAAAACGTTTGTGATCTGTTGTAAAATATGAGTATAAAAATCCTTAGTTTCATTCAAATCTTTATTCAAACTTCAAATTTAAAAGAGATGATGGTGGTACAAGTTCGTCCTTCGTCCCTTCGGTCCTCGGACAAGATATTGGTGATGAATGTATTAAGTTTTAAAGAAATGATGACTCATTTCTTTAGTATAAAACGATTCTGAGCAAAGCTTCAGTGTAATATAATATATTATTATTTAAATACTGTTTACGTATTTTACGGTTATTTGTAT
This sequence comes from Therioaphis trifolii, assembly GCA_027580255.1. Taxonomy (NCBI): domain Eukaryota; kingdom Metazoa; phylum Arthropoda; class Insecta; order Hemiptera; family Aphididae; genus Therioaphis; species Therioaphis trifolii. The sequence goes on along the minus strand of CM050405.1, from coordinate 21,756,503 downwards.
AACTTTTGATGAGTTTTTTTGTAATTTTTGTAATAAAATATTCAATTAGATATAACTCATTTAAACTTCAATTGTTATAACAATTATAACTCATTAGAAATAAACTTAAAAGAAATCAGACAATATCGAAAAAAATCGTATAATAATTTATTAAAGTGTGTATAAAAAAAATCCTGACTAACGATTTTTGAACTTTTGTGAGAATAATTAGGTAGGTATATGAGTAAGGTCATATTCAATTTTCAGAACTTTTAGTCAAATATTTAAAATTATATTACATAAAAACGTTCAAACAATTTGGTAAATTAAAAGTTCTATATTTAAGTCAAAAGTGCTATAATTGTTTTGAAAATGTTGTCCAATATAAAAAAGTATGTATTTGATATTGGATAAAATTTTCAAGTTTCGAGCTTCAATACTTTTCGATTTATGACTAAATACTTAAAATCTCGTTTACGGCGGATTTTTACCATTTTTACTCAGTTTTTCGATCGTTATTCTTGATTACTGGAAAAACTATGGAGATTTTGGAAAAATGACCTCTCTAAAGTACCATCTCAGTTCAATTTCAAATTTAAAAAGTTGCTGGACGAAACTTTTGGACAAGTATTTCTATACGAAAAAGTGTTTACAGAAAAAAAAAAAAGAAAAAAAAGAAAAACAAAATAAACATCATTGTAAAACCATAAGATCCTTCGCTTCACTCAGAATCTAAAAAATGTATATTATGTTTACGAAATAAGTAGGGAAATATAAAGGAAGTTTTTTTTCCAGTCAGTCATCACAACTATATCATGATATATTAATTTTCTAGTGATGTACGGTTTCTTTATAGTTTCAAAAAGTTATCATAATGGTATTTTCTAATTTACTTTTTCTCAAATACGACAAAAATATTCCCACGAGAACGAAATATGTCTGTAAGAGTATTTTTCTTTCTTACCGGAATAACCGTGTAAGAGAGAGGTACATTTGTTTTGTGAAAAAAAAAACACGTATAGTAGTCCCCAATGTTTGTGGAAATCCGTGAAAAAACAAAACGTACAAAATAACTCTTGGGCCGCCTTAGGGCGTCGGGCACACGAACTCGATTCCTTTGTTCTCGAGATAGTATAATAATAGCGTCACTTGCATAATTGGACCGATATAATTCGGCCCGAAAAAAGACTTCTAGGAAAACCGATCCTTTTTTAAATTAAATTCCAATTCGAATTTAACACCGACACCATATTGTATAAAATGCACTTACAATTAATTGTGACCAAAACGAAATTGAGTGATTTTCGTCATAACACGAAAGAGTAATTAACGCATCATTAATAAAAAAAATCAAAACCCATTATCTCGTATAGCCTAATGTTTTTCCTGCGACATGTTTCGATGAAAACATACAGTGTTTACACGTACGTACCATCATGCTATATATATAGTGAGAACACGATATTGTTATTTACACGATTATGGAGAGAAAAAATGTTTGTATAACGACAAATCGGTGGTGGAAACCAACGACGACGCGCATGCATAGTAAATACAGACATAATATCGCTTATTTACAACAAGATTATTGAGTTACAACACCGTCCTTGAGTTCACGTCGACGATATTGAAAAACGCATTTCGACGAATTACGAAAAGAAAAACGGTGCACAACAAAAAAGTTGTGATAACGTCATGATCACACGAAATCCGTCTATAAACCGAATATTATAATCCGGTTGACAGTCGCACGCTCGAATGATGATAATCGTACTGAACAATTCGCGATATTGTGCAAACATATTAAACGTATTGGCCCGTGCATCGCGACGCGATCGAATCGATTATTATCAAACCTCTCGACGAATGTATACGTGTTTTAAAACTCGAATCATAAAACACTAATAGAATAATATTCCAGAAAGTGCACACGCCGGTCACTCGTCTTCCTTCGCTCGCAACAGCGCATTATGTAGTAACGGTTCACAACGATTCGCATTGTCGATTTACACATTTAGGCACTGATAAATTATACTATTTAAGTAACGGATTCTGAATGAAGTCAAAGTTTAACCACAAACGGTCTTGTTTCAATACAGAGTTTAACCAGTTTTTTGTGCGATTTCTCAAACTATTGGGAACTTCAAAACTACTTATTGAACCTATAATATTCTATGCGAGTTCAATGACCAATCGATCGATACCTTTTATTTATCTACTCTGAAACGCGATTTTTCTTTTTTTTTTTTTTTAAGGTTTAAACCATTTCATTTAAGATCCAAAAAAAATAAACTACTCACATATCGATCTAACGTTTTACATTCTAAAGCCTTATTCATTCATTGCGAATTATTTCATAAAAATAATTATACGAGTTGTAAGTCGGTGTACTAATCATCAATCGTACAGAATTATCCAATGACGAATTGTAAAATGTTTGGGATTTCTGTGTCGCAATTAATGTCATCAGAAAAAGCATCACGATGACACAATGAGGTCAATATACTTAGCGTCATACTATGGAATCAAATGAATTATTAAACTTTGATGTCATACCCAGGGTTCTAGAGTAAAACTTCCGAATTCGGAACGTACCATCAGATACACATCCGAAAATGTCAAGGACACGTCAAGACTACGCGGTATAATACAATAACCAAATCACATTACACCATGTGTACTTGCACTTTGCAGTGAATTAATGTTATTTTCCCAGTCGCTCTCGGTGTTCACTTATAAAAGTACTTTCCGTTCGTATTGGTTTAGTTTTAGTTGATATATTTGTCACTTTTGAGTTTCTGTAGTGTCGAACTACATTTTTTGCAGAAGTCGTGCGTTCACTTTGAACTTACGAAAAAGCAGAATGCTAATAAGTATAACACAAGTCTAACGCCACAACTACCAGAAGTTGTATTGAAATTAACAGCCGGCTTTATAACATTATTGGCGTTAACCGAAAAACCCCTAATCATAGCTCGTATACAACCATTATTATCACAAGGTAAATTGTACTCGTATAATTAGTTTCGAGCTTTCACTACGACCACAATGCAGAGACAGAAAATGTTAACATCGAGATAAGTTAGTGCATGCTCATTTTGCGCATTATGTCAGTTCGGCGGTTTCTACCGGAGTCTCGTCGAAACGTTCGCTAAATCTAAAGTACGTGAATATAGGCGAAAAATTAGAATGTTTTTGTCACGATAGCAGTAATAATAAGAAGAACAATCGAAGGGTCGGTCGGCGGGAATAACGTGCTATGTAACAATTTGAAAATTGTTCAGTATCAAGTAAAAAAAAAAATAACATATTATTGCATTTAAATATTATTTGAACGTTCTTCCAAATTTAAACATAATCATTTTTTTACATATTTAAAAAAATTAAAATCCTATATTTGCACATGTTTTTATTATCTAGTCTTTATAAATAAAATTACGATAATAAATAATAATTTACATTATCCTAGCAATGATCTGAAGAAATCACTATATTTTTGAGGAATATACTTGCACATATCTAAAAGATCTTTTTTCTTTTCTTTTGTCAAGGCCAATGGACATTGATACGCCGGTGGTAAGTCTTTAATAGATAAAATATTCTCTCCAAAGTTGTTATGACGTATTTCATGTGATTTCCGTGGTCTTAGTGTATTATGACTTTCACGAATACTTACATGCATAGGAGCATCAGCTGACAATTTCAACCACATTGCTTGAGTTATTTTTAGTTTTTTTTTTTTGTCATATCTTTTTCTAGCGAGGAAAAGTCTTTAAAATCAATTTGAGACATTTCAACAACAGTAAATGGTTTTTCTAACCTTGCATTAGCGATAACGTATTTCCTTTGTAATGGTACTTTTGCTGTTTTTCTTTTTGTTTTTCAATTAGAGCGAAATCACGTTCACGTGGTAAAAAGCTATGGTCAGTCGAAAGAAATTTCTGATGAATTTCTTTAAAATACTTACAAGAGACTAGATAGGAATACATGTTTAGTATTTGCCAGTTATTATTTTGACCGACACATCTATCAGACCATATTATCAACTTCCTCTCTTCACCATGTCCAAGAATATTGTAATTAGACTCGATAAAATTTAAAATACATGAAGCTATTTCTAATTAGCCTCTTTTAGCGATACATTCATACCACAAATGCATTGAAATTGCATTATTTCCCATGTTATGAATCGCAAAATTATAGTTGGAAAGTTGTCTCCGATAAAACATATTAGAATGTGTTGGAGTTGGACAAAATAATACTTGTTGTAGATCAACACAAAGTACTACAGTAACAAAGTACTATTTAGTCTAGCGAACTCTATGTCTTTTTTAAGGCCATCATTCGATTGCTTGGCTCTATGATGATGCAACATACTATCAATTTCTATATTTGTTCTTTCTTCCTCTGTATCAGCTGCTATTAATTTATTATAAAAAAAATCACACTGTTTGCATATATCTGAACGTGGATGGCCGAAACGTAATTTAAATTCCGATCGAAATACATTGTTATAGATACGGTGACTGGTATTTATATTAGGATATTTATTTTTAAAAGATCGATAAAGTTTACATAAATTTAAGTCTGGACTCAGCCATTGCAAGTTATCCGTTGTGAGGTGGCTATAATGTGATGGTTGACGGGGTAAACTATTTATGTGTTGTCTTATTAAATACTTTTACAGGCACGTCAATAGCATGAGGTCTATTACTAATTACTATGTTTTCCACGGCCATCCTTAGATATTACAATACCTGATTTAATTTTGTCTTGTAATGTCATAACACGTCTTCTTGTTATATTGAATGTATTTAAAAAGGTATCCTTACATACCTGAGAATCATCTATGTAATATTTAGAAGAACAACATCGTCGAGATGTAGCATCTGTTTTTCCTTGTCGTCTTCTTTTAGGATTGTTCACTTTTATAAACGAAATCAAAAGAGCTGATTGTTCAATGTTCATCATAATATGTTAAGTTATAAAATTCGTTAAATAATTCAAGTTTTCTTGCTAAAGTCAATATTGCACATTGCTGCCAAGGACATTTATTCTTGTCACAAACTTGTTGCTAAAATTAAAAAAAAAACGGTTTTTTTCTAAAAATATTTTAAACATTATGTAAATTTAACGATATAATATAGAAATATTCTTACTAACCCTGTTTGGAGGTGTTTTAGCTGCTACAATCTTTCTACTCCGTGATGTATACTCTTTTCCACTATTAGGTAGATTTTTGTTTTTTACATGTTTCCAGTTATCCATATTGATAGTACGTTTTCGTTCACTAATAATTAGACGGTTAACATCACTATTCGATAAATTAATATTATTTGTACTTGCCATCATAAAATAAAATATATTATACGATCGCGAATGTCAATACGTCGCGCGGCGTGTCAAATGACTGTGAATGGCACATAGCACGTTTTAAGTACCAACAAATCGCCGGTTTCTAAGTTTATACACCATGATTATGTACGACAAGAATATTCTGGGAATTTTTTGATCCTATAAATATATTGAGATAGACTCATAGCACGTTTTTCCGCAAAAAAAAATAAATAAAATCGGAAAAAGTGTTACATAGCACGTTATTCCCGCCGACCCTTCAATTGTTATTGTTATTGTGAAGTATGACGATATTATAATAGATTACATTCAATTAACTGCCAATAAACAATGGGATTTCAATTAATATCTACCGATTGTATTCCGTCATCTCCCTATACATTTGGAATATCCATTTACACTCGCCTTGAGTGCGTAAGTCAATTTAACATCTTCTCAAAATTGTTTAAATGGTGAAATAGGATTTACTGATCTCGGCCATTCCTCAGTGAGTTCTCTGTTCGGTCGACTTGAAGTAGATCGTGATCTTTGTTCTCAATTTCTGTGTTTTTAGAATGTTATACCAATAAGAGTTTAAAAAAATAATGTAGTCAATGATAATATTTGTGATTTTTACTTTTCAATTTATTTAGATCAGAATCTATAAGTATACGTTTTCCAATTAAACAGTAACGAATAAGTATTGATCTGTTGTAAATTATTGACGTATTTGATGACATTTGATATAACTATGTATACAAATTGATAACTTAGTATTGTCCTGTATTCTATTGTAAAATAATTAAGTACGCAAATTTATGGGATCCGAGAAATCATTCGATAAATTTGAACGGGTTATTAAAATGCTTCAGAAGATAAGATATATTGTAATTATTTTTATTCATTTCTAAATCAGTCTTTGAGATCTCAGATATTTTAATAAATAATAATAATACAATAGATACTTCAAGTAAAAAAAATAATAATAATAATAATAATAATAATTACTTGAATCAATACAAACATTTTATTTGAAAATTAAACGGTTTTTTGTATACGTTACCTTTTTAATTACCTATAGATAATTATACATTACTTCTCCGAATCAATCATTGAACTTTTACAAATTAAACACAATTTGCTATGCACTAAAGCATTAAGTATTTTTTTTAATTTTTTTTTATTATTATTATAGAAGTACTTAAACACCTCTATTTTTTTTTTTTTTTACAAGTATTTTATGGACGAAAACCAGACATGTACCAGGAAGGCCGATCTCCGATCTCCGAAATTTGCTTTTTTTAAATATTTAGTGGAAAAGTTTAGCATTATCTGCTCTTTTTAAATATTTAATAGAAACAACAATTTGTTTTAATTTTAAAAGTCCTAAATTTAAAAAAATCGTGGCCGGGCTATTTTCGATTTCATAAAAAGAATACGAAAAAAATATTAAATAATTTATTTAGTTACGCCTCTACATTTCTTTCAATGTATATAATTATGTACCATAAAATAATTTGTAAACTGCATTTAATAAAAAATATCAATATTTACTTGATAAGTATATACAAGGAAGTTTGAATTTGAGTTTTGAATTTGTTCTTTTTGCAGAGGTACTGTTTAATAAAATGTTTCTTAAAATGTAAAATTAAAAGATATTTACCATTAAATTTGTGAATATTATTTAAAAAATTAATTTTTTGAATTTTTAAAAGTATTATTTGTATCATTTAAATAATACAATACATAATATTTAGTTAAATGTGTATTATTTTATTTTATCACTCAACGACTGGCCGTCGGACACGCTGGGGGTCCGATGCAGGGAGAACGCTACATGCAGGGAGAATCGAATTGTAGGTTACCAGAACCCAGAACGTAGCGTTGTCATCATCGCGGTCCCTTTTGAAAGGTTTTCCATTAGCAACGTATAAAGATATGAACTATCACGTCACGCGACGGTGATATGGAAGAGGAAGTTTGGGCGGCCACGTCTAGCCACCGTCCGCTGCCGTACCGCGAACCTCACCCACAGCTGATACTTTTACTGTATAAAGATTTTTTATGAAAACTCATAGAAATGAAATTTTCTTGAAATTTTGACTAAGTCCATTGGATTCCTGAGGTCGAAAACTCTTTATATAATATGAAATATAAGAAAAATCGTTAGAGCCGTTTTCGAGATGGCATGACTGGAAATAGGTACATACAATTCCTTGCTCGTTTAATAGTATAAATATATATATATATATAAACACGGAAACAAGTCGTTGAATCTAAAAACAGTCTATTAGACTAATAAATTGGTTTTCGTCGGGTTATCACGATATTTCGATTTAGATTTGTTCACGTCGATATACGACATTACACTGTGTTGAGAACGATTAAAATTGTATACCACACAATACGGTGATATTTTCCGCAAATGGACAGTTTAAAATAACGATTTTGCTCCGATTGAGTGAAATAGAGCTATTTTCGTTATGAAATATTGCGTCGAAATTGACGAGCTAATGCGGTTATGGCTTGTAAAAGAGGGTAAGAAGGTGTTATACTTTTTGTTCATAAATTTCCAGTAGACCGACCGGAACCAATAAAAATGTCGTGTTTTTTTTTTTTTTCGTCCGTTTTCGATTCCGTGACAAACGTGCGTTGCCGAACAATAAATACATTAGCGGCGTATCAAAGACGTACGCAGAGTAGTACAGGAAAGTGTATGATAATAATGCGTTGTACGCAACGGACGTGCGCACGTGGTGTGCAGAGTGTGCCCGGGCCTAACCTGAGCTCACGTCCGACGGGTCTGACGCCGGGGCAGTGTAATATAATATTTATACTTAGACATTACCTACAATTTATTATTACATTCTTGTTTGGAGAAAACGAAAAACGACACAGATGTATCGAATGTCTAGGTATTGATTTCAGAAACTTATATTTAGCGATCCTTATCAGTTATTCCAGTGACGGGCAGTGGGTGTAAAAGCGTTTTTGTTCAAAACTTTTAATAGTAACATCTGAGTGGCGATCGACGACGAAACAGGATCGTTTAGACGCTCTTCTATTTTTATTTATAGAGCAAGGTTTGACTGCCGACGTCAATGCTTATGATATTATAGACGGATATAAAACCAAGCACCAAGGTTGATTTTAAAGTGATAATGTGTAATACATGTGTATACATATATGATATATTAATTAATAAAGGTAATATTATTATGAATATTAATTTGACCAATAATTAGCAAATGACGACCATTGTATTACAACAAGGTATCAATATTCGTTTTATTATTTATTTATTTTTTTTGTTTTAACGACTAATTTATTAATTTCGACATTTAACCTGGTTACAAACTAAATTGACTATTATCATATGGTGTTAGAGTTAGAATTTTAGTAACAACCTTATGGTTAAAGCTAAAAATTAAAGATTTATTTACATGAATTAAAAAAAACAAATAAACCTATTTTAAACGTTTTAAAGGCTGTCAGAGAATCAGCATAAGTACACTTAATCTTTTTCAAAAATACGTTCAGATACTAAGCCACTAAAATAAATGCACCTTGCAAATGGGCCATTACTATTACGTTACATTTTTTTTTTTTTACGTATCTGTTTTTTGCTAAAATATTATTTATAATTGGACGAATTTATAATTACAATAATTATTTTTATTTGATTTTATGATTTCGTGGCTTAGGAGAATTCATAATTATGTGACTCATATGAATTGAGGTTATTTATATTATTAGAATCATTTATTTTGCAAACGTACAGATAATGCTGGGGATAGAGCATGTCTTATTGCCCGTATTATCAATTTTAAACTCAGCGCATTGATTATATATACATAGATAGTCCACGCCGTGTTATTTATTGGCAATGCTTTTTGTATGGATTTGGATTTGAAATATTTTAGTTCTGGATTTCTGACACTAGACGGCGATGTAATTTTTAATTTTCGAATATTGAAACAAAGATTTCTCGATTATGGGGTTCGAGATTTTATCATAATCATAATCTGTTGCATTTTAAATTTTAAAACATGATACCGTCTTGACTTCTGAATGCATTGATATTTGGTAGTAATTAGTAATTAATGGTGAATGTCGAAATTAAAATTTATAGTAATTACTTGTGTAAAAATACGAAATGTCTCGAGGAAACAAGTGTGTGTACTACATGTGTGGAAAAAATCCTAGACATAACTGTGTAAGTCTATTTGGATTTCCAAAAGACTTGGAAAGATCCAGAAAATGGATTACACATTCAGGTACTTATTTATGTTTTTTAATTGTAATATTTAATTGTATATAACTATGAATTGTCACTAATATAAGAAAGGGAATCTAATTGATACTTTGGGGAGTTTCTCATTAGTTGTTGTTATATTAGTTAAAAAATATAAAAATTAAATTGTCATGTATTTTTTTTTTTTTATGTAAGTTTGAAGTGTCTGAATTTGACGAAATCAAACAATTTCACAAATATTTCTAAATTGACATGGACTATTTTATTATATTCGTAGGTATATAATTTCGAATTTAAATTTGGTTAACATTTTTATCTTAGAAGAACTTCACTGTTAATAATCAAAATATAGATACCTATAAAATAGTTTTAATTTTTCATTACTAACATATTCTGTAATTCTGTATAGGTACATTATCAATATCATAACTTTTCCTCCACTACCTATGTATGAATATTTCAATTAATATTAGATTATCTCATTTACTTTATATACCTAACCTACTTACAACTATTATTCTTATTTCTAAAATTATTTTACATCTTTTTATAATAAAATAAAAACCTACTTACATAATTTATAGTTAATTTACATAATCAAGGTATATTAAAGTATTTTTGATTATTTTAAACAATATATTTTTATAATTCATAATTCCATTTTATAGGAAATATTGATCTCATTCATTTAGATGTTGAAGATTTAAGAAAAAAGAAAATTTGTTCAGATCATTTTGTTGCAGATGATTATTTAAATTTCTCAAAAAAAATTTTAAAACGAACTGCTATACCTGTGCTCTATGAACCTGTGGTACAGTTTCATGTCCGCTCACCTAAAAAAGTATATGACAATGTACTTCATAAAGACAAAAGTAATAATTTAGATAATATATCTTCAACCCTTCATGATTTATCAACTTCAAAGTCATTTAATTCTTGTTCACGTCACCTTAATTTTGAATCTCCGAAATCTATTCACTTATCTACACCAGAAAAAACATATTCATCAATAGTACCAAATGATAACACTCCAATAATAACTCCAAAAACCCAATCATGGTTAGATGATACATTTCAAATGCCAGAATCTTCATCAATATATAATGCTCATGTTCAATCTCTAAATGAAACTATAAAAAGACAAAAAAAAGACTTAGACAGAATGAAAAAAAAACTTGAATACAATCAAAAGTTACTAGCAGGTAAACGTTCAACTACAGCAAAACTTAAAAAAAATCTAAAAAATGCTCGACACTTATTTAAAAACAAAAATATATTAAATACTTATAGTTTTCCATCAACAGATTCTCAAACACTTGTAAAAATGCAAACCCGTCTAAGTATTAGTAGAAAACCATGGACAAACCTTGAACAAGATTTCTCTCTTAGACTTTATTACAAATCTCCTTCAACATATAAATTTTTAAGAAGAACAAAAATAAATTTACCCGGATTAGCAACTATAAAACGATGGGTTGGTGCTTCTAAATTCAAGCCTGGTTTTAATTCTAGTTTATACAAACAAATAAAATTGAAAGTTAGCTCAATGACACACGAAGAAACATTTTGCACCTTAATATTCGATGAAATGAAAATTAAGCGATTCCTAGAATATTCAAAGGTATTGGATACTGTTGAAGGATATGAGGATCTGGGCACTTTTGGTAGGACTTCAGCTATGGCAAGTCAAGCAATGGTATTCATGATAAGAGGAATTTATTCCTCCTGGAAATTGCCAGTGTCATATTTTCTCTCTTCTACTTCGATGAAAGCAAGTACTCTAACAGAAATTATTTTAGAACAGATTAATCAATTAATAAATTGCAAACTACACGTTATAGCTGTTATATGTGATCAAGGACCTAATAATAGATCTGCATTAACTAAACTTGGTTTCACCAAAGATAAACCCTGGATTGAAGTGAATGGAAGTAAAATATTTTCGGTGTATGACGTTCCGCATCTCATAAAAAATATAAGAAATAATCTTTTAACTAGTGATATAATATTTAAAAATAACAGGGTTTCTTTTCAAGATATAAAAAAAACATACATGATTGATAAATGTAGTTTAACTTCTCGTTCTCTCCTAAAAATTACTGACTCTCATATTAATCCTGGACCTTTTAAAAAAATGTCTTGTAAGCTGGCCTTGCAAATATTTAGTAAGTCTATGTATGCCACTATGCGCACTTGTATTGTCACTAATGAGTTAAAATCGCCAACTGCAGTTTACACTGCAGAATTCGTTAAAGAAATAAATAACTTGTTTGACTGTTTAAATAGTCAATCTCTCTACAGTTCAAATCCCTATAAATGCGCTATTTCTGAAGAAAGACAACTAATACATTTACATTTGGAAGATGCTAAGCAGTGGTGTTCACATTTAAGGAAATGCAATGGACACAGTCGGCCATATACTTTTGATGGTTTAGAGTGGACAATAAATGCCATATTAGGTATTTATAAAGAACAAAAAAAAATTGGTTTCGATTATTTACTTACTGCACGTTTTAATCAAGATGCAATTGAAAACACTTTTTCAGTTTTTCGGCAAAAAGGTGGGTACAACACTAATCCAACTACTAGGACTTTTAGAATAACCTTTAAAATGATGACAAAAATGCAACTGATGAAACCTTCAATTGTTTCTAATTGTGAAGAAGATAACGATCATAATGTTTTAACTATCAATTCAGATTCAAATTTATGGGAAAACAATGATTGTGATGATGATTTAGCTGATAGTTGTTCATCTTTATCTTCTTCATTCTGTGATAACGACCCTGTGGAAGAACCTGAGATATCTCTCTCTCTGTGTTCTGATAGGTATTTTAGTGGTTATTTGGGGAAAAAATGTATTGAAAAATTTAATTGTAAAAAATGTCAAAACTATATGTTAACAACTACCCCGGTTAATTTTAATGAGAAAGACTATTTAATATTTTGCAGAGCGTATGGTTCTAAATCAGGTCACTTTGGCTTGAATGTACCTACTGATAATTTTACAAAATATATTTCACAGTGTCAAAATTTACTTTCTAAAATTCTTTTGAAAAAACCGTACAAATTACAAATTGGGTTAACTGTTAAAAAATCAATAATTAAAAATATATGGCCTCATTTTGATATGGATTTAGAATGTACACCCCATTTAGAATTTGTAACAATGCATTTAATTCAATGTAAACTACTTAGAGATATCAATTGGAAATCTAGAAACATGAAAGCTGAAACATTATCAAAACTTAAAATATTAAAAAATGTTTGATTCAACTATGTTAAGTATAATATAAAATGTATACCTTTTTTATTTTTATGGTACCTACGCCTACCATTTATTATAATTTATAATATGTTTATTTCTTTTCTACTAAATTATGTCCATTTCATTTACCTTACCAAGGAGATCAAAGTACGTTATTTTTTATTTTGTTACTATGTAAATCTTAAATATTGTCAAGTGTTTTAAATATTATATTCTTTTTTTTATCTTTGTATATATAATACATAATAATGTTATTAATTAGTATTAAAATATATAATTGCTGCGTGTTTGTAATTTGTTAATAAATAATTATATTAAAATTCCAATTTTAAAAACAATACATTTTTTGTAATATTATGTTGATGATAGGTACTGGTCCCACGCTCCGCGTAAATATTTTCTTGGGTTAACTGTCAATTAAATATAATATATCTTTATAAACATTGAAAAAATTGTATTTATTTAAAATTTGAATGATAAAATTACGATGATTACTTCCTTAGTTGTATATTTAAAAAAAAACCATGTTTTTATACCTTTTCTTACTGCCGATCATAAATATAAAATAAATAATTATCAAATTTAACTATAATTCATATAAACTTCTTATCGCGATTTATTATTAATCGATGCGCGTGAGTGTGTACATACTACATACCACTGCCTGTGAGACCCCCTTCTCTTCAATTCTAGTTTGTACTCACATTATGTTTAATTTTAGATTACATTTATTTTCTAAAACCAAATAAACTACGCTATCTATTGAAATATCTCGTTATAAAATTATCCGCTTCCAAATCGCACATAGCCGTGGACTATCTATGTATATTTAATCAATGCTCAGCGTGTAATTATCAACGAAACGACGCCAACAAGTCAGCCGAGACGATGACCAAATCTGTGTCGTACAGAGCATCACGTCAAACACGCGGCCGAATTCACCGGTACTCTTTAAACATTTTATACCTTTGTTGTTCCCACTATACCGATGCGATAAGATATAAAAATGTTTTTTAAACGTGTCAAGTTGATGGAAATTTCGCCCGATTGTCCACTGGCCGTTTGAAGTAAGGACCTTTTTTCAGATTTACGAAACACTCAACTGGCGCCGAGTATACCTACTCAGTATACGAAGTCACGCACGCACGAAAGAACAAAATCAACCTCTTTTTCTAGCCCGGAAAATGGGGGCGAGTGAATGAAATTGCGTATACAGTATTTATTACGCGTACACGAATGTCCGAATATTTCACATTTTCCACACATTCGTATGACGGTGGATTTTACGTACCTGTGCCGTGTCAACTGGCGACCGTCGCCGGATTCGACTCGGTCCGCACGACGATGCGTCGTTTTTTTCTGACGACCGAAAGCAATACGGGTTCGAATATCTGGGCGCAGTAGTAACGCAGCTAAATGAATATAGAACGGAAATCCGACAAATAATTAAAACGTAAAATAAATATGCATTAGGCGTGACCTACTGAGCTCTAGAGTCCAATCGGAAAAGTCGAAATACAAATGGTACGTGACAATTCGCTTCTCCGGTGGAACGACGGCGTAAGTAAAAATGTAATTGTTCTTCGGAAAACTCAATTAAAAATTTTTGTGTAATTGTTTGTATTGTTTAGGAAATAATAAATAGTCTAAAAAGAATAAACGGTCGTAGTTATAATGTAAAATTTAGTCTAGTTTAAGACAGATTTATCGGTTTTGTCAAAACCGATAAACTACCTCTATACAGCTCAAAATGAATAAAAAAAAATTGCAATTGTGTCATTATACTTCTAGAAAATGCCAAATTTTTAGTATTTTTTACATTCAAGATAAAATCACTTACGTCTTTATGGCATCAGGATCAAAGAAAAATTGTCACAAATAACAATTACGTTACTGTTCTCTTGGACATGTGATTAAAAACCAGTATTTTCAACAACGACGAAACTGCTCTCAAGCGGTCAATAATAGGTACCTACTATAATCATGTCATTATTTCGTTCGATAAAATGATATGTTATTGTACTGTTGTCGTACTTGTGTCAAAAAGTCAAAAATTTGCACTTATGTCGTTGTTCCGCCGGAGAAGCGAATCGTAGACGAACGATTGTCGCGCGCGGATAACAACAATGCTGGCCACTAAGATAAAACCGAACAAGACGGACTTTTCAAGATAAAGGTCGTATAACATGTCAAATAATGATACACGGGCCGGTTTTTGATCAAAACACACGGATATAAAGGTACGGTCTCCAAGGCGCGACCGGTCGCGGCGACTGATGTTCGTGATCGGTCGCCGCGTCGAATGTGGTCTACTAAACGCGACCGCGACATGTCGCGACAATACAATTATTGAAAATTATTGTTTTTGGCTAGTCAACAGTCAACAGTCATATTGTCAGTTCAGTATAAAATCTGTTCAAGTGCGCAAGTATAATTTAAATTCATAAATAACAAACCATGGATAAATTAATTGTTAATAATAATAATATTTTAAATCTGCTATTGATGGATGAGGACGACGATGTGGTATTTCTGTATTCGGTGAGTGACATATCATATAACATTGGGTTGTTTTGTACTTCATGAACTAATATTTCGTCATCAGACGGCGAGAGTGTAATTTTTGACATGGTGTCGTCGTGATAGGTCGCGTGTACACTGCTTCTGCAGCAGTAGTGTCGTCGGCCGCGGCGACCAAAAGTTTGCACGCCGCGACCTGTCGCGTCTGGCAGACCAGATTATACGATTTCTGTGAAAACATACATTCACGGCGTGTCGCCGCGACATGTCGCGCCTTGGAGACCGTACCTTAATTGAAGACGCTATCGAGAACAAGCGGATTCGTTTGAAAGACCAAATATCGTCGACGAGATCAAAAGGTGTGTGTTTAAACGGGCGTGATCGAGGTGCAAAGAGCCCTTCGAGAAAAGCGAAAGACCTGTGGCCGAGGATAAGACGTCACGTCGGTGGAAAAGTCTTTTCGATTGTCACGGGAGAACACCGAAGAGACGACCCTGGACCGGGAGGTGGCGGGCTGAGAATCGGAAACGAACCGATCGCTATTGACGATGCCCGTCGCAGTGTTTCGGCGTGACTCGAACGCGAGCCTCCGTGACGTCGCGTCGGGAGACGACGCGACGCGGCGACGACGTGTGCTTTCTGCGGGATTGCCGCTGCGAATATTATATTCATCACGACACCGCGTCCGAGCAATAATATAATACATAACACCAACCCGTGCGGGGGCGGGGTTCCGAGCCATTACGCGGGGAGAGCGTAGAATTAATAATTAATACAAACGTAACTGTCTGCGTAATGTTATTCAGCATAATACAGTGTCTGCCGAGCCGCGCGCGTATACGTATACATATTTACACTATAATATATATTATATTATTGTATGTGTTCGTGCCAGCCATACCAAACGCCTCCATACCCGAAGTGATATACGAATACTATATATACAATGTGCATAATATGGATCTATTGAGCGTCAGGTGTATTCATATACATCATTGGTGCCCGACCCGCGGCCCGCGAAGGTATTCTATGCGACCCCTGTACGAATTTTCTAAAATAAAAACAATTTTAAAAAAAGTAAAACAATTACGAAATATTTTTTATTTATTAATTTATGAATTTTTTTTAAATAAATATTTCAAAAATACAATAAAAATGATAATGATAAAACTAAAAACTATATAAAAATGTATTACGTTTATTTTTAATATGAAATTTGAGCTCGTATTTTTTTAACTAAAAATTAAAAATCTATTTGAAATTTAAATGTTCATACCCTCAAAGTCGATCAAACTAATGTGTACCTATGAAGTGTACCTCAATCCATAATCTTTTCAATAGGCAATAAAAGATATGAAAACAAGTCTAATACGTACAATTATTTTTGCACTTTTTTACTTTGTGGTCCGCTTGTAGATAATTGTTTACCAAAGAGGTCCACCGAAAAAAAAAGGTTGGGCATCACTGATAATGTATATCACACACACACACACACACACACACACACACACACACACACACACATTCCGGTGTAATTATCATCGTAATAAAAGACAGGTACATATATAATACACGAGGTGCCCATACCACGTCGTAGACGTTTAAGGCGAATGAAATTTTCAAAGGCACGACGCACCACCACACTCGCGTTTGACGGTCGTACGGCGTAAAGTCTTCAGTCCTAGTGTACACAGACATTTTCAATGGGAAATATATTATTTTTTGCTTTGATATTTTTATTTGCCCACGCACACGACTCCAATAGTAAAAATCGCATAAAGTAGCAACGGAACAACTACACATACTCGTACGAGAAAACGTAGACCACGTATTTCTGTGTGCGTGATACATCGGAATATAGGACGCGAAGCGCCCCGGAGGAAATGCCCTCCCCCGCCGTTTTTTTAAAATTTGAATAAAATCTCCGCGAAATCTTTTCGACTTATAAATCGCCAAACAATAATTTGGCAATTATTGTAAAAAGTGAAATAAAATAAGTTAATATCAAACCGTAAATATTTATTTATTTTTTTAAATATTTTTTTTTCATAATATGAACGTCTTAAAAAGCCATCAAATGGCTAACGTCAACTTAATCCTACTCAAAATAGACCGAAAAATCGTTTTATAGAAAGATCATAGATCTATAGAAATGACGCAAAAACAATAAAAAAAATCGAAAACACGATTCGAGTGATTTCATCATTGAATTAAAGGTTCACATTTTTCATGTCAGGAATCCAGACAATTTACAAAACATGTTTTTATGTGTATACTATATAGTGGATATTAATATTTTAAAATGCCGAATTGTAAATGTTATACCTCAAATCAAATTTTCCACAGAAAATCAGTTAGATAACAGAATACGAGTGTCAGCGTTTATTAAATTGAAAATAACTCAAATACTTGGATTTATAAATATAATATAACAAATAGTGAGGGTAAAAATTTTTCTGAAAATAATTTTATATGATGTGGGTAGGTACCTATAACTCATAATTCATACTCGTATATTAAACCGATTTAAAAATAAAAAATATTTATTGAATACCTCGAGTTTTTTTTTTAATACTTGTATTACCTTTATATGTGATCACGTTTTGTGAGTAGTAAGAGGAAAAATAGACTAATGATATTATTCAAAAAAAAAATTAAAAATAGTATGTGATAACAAATATTTAGAAAAAACTGCGGCCTGAGAAAGGTAACTTGTCACCCGATAGGCGATGCGATGTTTACGTACGTCGATACGATTCAAAACAATGGAAAAATCAACAAATTCCACAAACTTTGATTAGGTACACAATAGGTACACGTCGTGAATAGCACGTATAACCGATTGTAACAATGTGGTTTAAAATCGATAAATATTAGATCTAGCATTGTCAAAAGGGCAGAATTAATAGATCACATATTTTGAGAAACGTAAAGTTCATTCGGTATTCGAGAAACTTTTAGTGGATTATTGACCCGATATTGATCATTCCGACGGTTAATTCATGATTCTCTGCACATGAATCCGGAGTAAAATTTTAATTTATTAACTTTATCAAATTTTATCGGCACAAACAATACATCATGCATAACGAACACTTCTTTTAAAACAACGTGTCTGACTATCTTTGACAACAATTTTTAAAATATATAATATGTATTATGTACCTGAATATGCAGCGGCGTAATTTCAAATTTTTTCTGGGGAGAGGCCCAAAAAATACATTTAAATTATTCTGCGTAATGTGAAGCATCTATTTAAGTGTACATTGCAATAGAATTATATCCTAAAAATGAATACGTTTTTAATATTATAGTTAATATCTAGAAGAGTTATAAATTAATAATTGTACTATTCAAATTCAAACAAGATTTTATAATATATTATGTATTCGAGAATATGAAATCTTGTAAATACAACTATTATATTACTATATTAATATGATTCAATTCAGACGTTAATTCAATTTTTTTATTTTTTTTTTTTACTTCTGAAAGGGTGATCGAGACTCGGGGATCCCCCCCCTCGAAATACGCACGTAATTTATTTCTCACGTCTGCCATTTTTTTTTTAAATTCTTTACTACTCTAACTTCTTTCTGTCGGCGAAATGTGCCAGTTAAAAAATTGCAAATGCGGATATAGGCATACCAATCAAATTTTAAAAAATGTCGCACTCCTACCCCTGCATATCTTGCCATTGACTCTATGGTTTACGAGTGCGCCGAACACGTTTATTTCTAAAATTGCATCTTGCGCCACAATTAATTATAAAACTTAATTATTTTCTACGTGTCGTATTGGGAAACGCAAAGATGGATCACTCAGAAATATTGCTATTTCTACATAACAGCCGTGCTTAAAGTGTTTTAGTGTCATAATAAATCGTACTTCTCAGAATTATGCGTATGTTTTCACAACAGTATACGTAGTGTCACGCAGTTACAAAACAACGTACCAAATAATTAATTTGAATTAGTAATATGGTTCAATGGTTTTTTAGAACACGTGAACATGAATAATTATATGATTATATGCTGTTTATTAAAATATTATGCCATATATAATATGATATAACGGCACGGGTGCACCCGGGTGGGGGGGAGGGTGAAATTCTTAATAACAAAATGCATTTCAGAGAGAAAAAATAAGATAGCTTCGACACGAAACGGATATCGCTGTCAATTATTGTCAAAATGAATTTTATAAAAATTAATATTTCGTGTTATTGTTTGTTTTTTTTTTTCAGCGAGGTTTTTAAAGTCGAAGTAAATGCTGATGCGACCAATTTAGCGTATAGATCTACGTACTTACAACTTCATACGGATTTACCGTATTATGAATACACACCTGGGGTAACGTGTAATTTATTTTATTTTTTAAACTCTTGTCACGCCGACATATAGGTACGAGCAATTTTTTTTATTGATAATTGATTGAAATACAGTTTTCGTTTGAACGTAGTCGACATCGATAACTGTGAATAAATTTAATTATTGATTAAAAGGTTAAACCATTTATACTTCACCGTTTTCCGTTAAAGTCGAATGGTCTTTTTTTTTCCTTTTTTCTTTTCTTTTTTTTAATGTTTAAACCGGTAAAGGGTCTATGAAAACATCACTACCCCACGGTTTCCATCGTTTATTGTGTAAGAAAACAATAGAATACACACATCACACAAATATTTATGAAATTTGAATTCGTATGAACTGCGTATTTATGTTCTTTGATGCTTGTTTTGAATTCGAAAAAGTATCAATAAAATTAATCAAATAAAACACGGTCTTTATTTCGACAAAATATACAGAGAAAAAGGTATTTTGTTTCGGTAATTCAATATGAGATTACCTATACAATTTCACGGTTAACTGTAAAGTATAAATGAGACACAGTTTACAGAATGGTCATTGTCTTTCAAACAATTCGGGTAAAACAATATTGAAAACGTTGTTTTTCTAAAGTGGACGCTCAGTAAAACTTATTAATGTCACTGAGCAATTATTTTTATTTAACATACAAAAATATATTTACAAAATTGTTTATGATTCTGTAAATTCGTTCTACGTAACAAAATTCTCGAACACGTTAATCGGTATGCAAGAGTAAATACTTAAAGTTTAATAACAACACGTTGTTAACAGGATTCTTCTGAAACTCGTCTTCAGTATGTAATAATAATCGAAATTTACTTCGTAAGTAAAAAAAAAAAAAAAACTCGCATACTGAAATTTAAAAATATATTTAGTTGCAAAACATGTTTAAGTATATCCTTAGATACACTTGTAGCATTCTAATAATTTAACGAAGATTTTTTTACTTTAAAAACTTTAAAACCGAAAAAACGAGAAGAATACATATATTGTTTGTATAGTAGGTATAAACCGGTGGTTTGCAACCCTTATATATAAACGCGATAAACTTCTAATTTTTTTTTACATGAGCGTTTTTTGCTCTCTTAGCAATGATTATATTTTCTGTTTATTTTTTTTTTTTTTTTTCATAAAATCTACTTTTTCAAAGAGTTCATTTTTGTCCTAAAATTACGTATGAATATGTTTAAGAGAGGTGTGCCAGTCTCGCGTGGACTTCCTTCTCCGAAAATTTTCAAAGCGATTATAATTTCAATTCAATTTTAAGTGTAATACAAAAAAAACTTTAACTTATAACTTAATACACTATCCGTATTCACACAAATCAGGATTGCTAAATCATGTTTCTAAAAAAAAATGTCATCGTTTTTTTTTCCATATGTTTTATTTTTTATTATTTTATTTTATTTACAAACGAACGTGCATAACTTCTCACTTACGGTGGCTTTTAATCATCTTTCAAAATATATATTTTATTAACATACAAAATATAGTCACTTTGTTGCGGTGTCCTATATGGGATTTAATGGGAGGGGAGGGGGTTATAATCTGATTGCATTTAGTTGAGATTTAATTTGATTATAGATTCGCATTTAGATTTAGATTGTAATTCATTGGCGAAAATTAATTTTTAAGAGGTTAAACCTCCAAACCCCAATTAAATACACCACTGCCATCGGAGACGTTACGGGCGTAGGGATAAGAGATGAATTCATCTGCCTCGATCATAAAAACACGCGATACGTTTAAACGGATTCCCAAAATATAATTGACGTTTTATCGATTAAAGGTGATACTGTTGCACTGTATAGTCCAGCCAGAGTCTAGCGGCGGTGAAAGCGAAGTGGCCGACGGGCTCTTTGTGTGCGAGCATTTGAAGAAAACGAACCCGGACCACTATAAAACGCTGTCCACGGTGCCCGTGAAATGGATCGATCGTGGACACGACAACGGCTACAGCTTCCATAACACTCATCTGGCGCCGGTGATTTGGTAAGCGTACCGGGACCGCATTCATATGAGACATACACCCCAACACCCCGTGCACGAAATTTTGATGCTATCACTGAAATTTCATTCGATATATTACACATTATTCGGTAATAGGTGCTAAAATTTTAAAAATGAATTATCACGAACGCTAAATGAGAACCCCGAAGGTGATTTTAAATGATCATCGTGTGTCACTAGAGAATAACATTATAGACGTGTATTTACGTCGACGCACTTTGACGGCTTACGAACTTATCTGCCTTTATCGCACGGTGTTTTTAAGTCAATATTTCATCGTGGTTTGAAGTTTCTAATATATTGTATAAGTCGTGTCAATGATACAACTAAAAAGGAGCGATAAGTTTTCACTTTTATAACGTATTGCATTGTTCAAGTATGATTTTTTGTTGCTTCTTCGTTTGTCATCAAAACGATAACACATATTATAACTGCGTTATTTTAAACCGATTTAATTATTTAATCAGGTAGGATTTAAATAAAATTTACGCTAAGAAACAACGAGATTAAAAAAAAAATTTTTAATGTTCTGTTGTTCAATCAATTAACTATTTAAAATTGTTGGAAGTATTAAAAATTTTAGTATTTTGTGGGTCAATTTAAGTGACTAGTGAATTTGTATGAATTTCACAAGAAAACTAAATAAAAAAAAAAAAAATCATAAAGCAGAAAAAACGTTTATGTAATAAACGTCACTTGATAATTTCAATTAAACTAACCGTTTTCACCACGTAGTTATAATTTACACTTTTAAAGTAATGTACACCTTTTTATTAAAAATTAAATCGTTTTAAATTATTTTCATTTTTTTTTACCGTGCCATTAATTATTATCGTGCTTATTTTTGACAAAGTTACGTGACAACAGTTCTTTAAAGTATTACACGAATATTTATAATTCGTTTTTTGTTATTTTTCCATATCTCGAGCTATTTTATAATATTCAACTAACACGTCTGCCTCTTAATAGTATGATTTATTTATGTAATTCGTACAATAATTAATATCGGATATTAATACTGTATTAGGCAGCCTTGTATGACAGCTAATTTATGTGTAACAGTGTGCTCACAGACATCCCTTAAATAATATATTCAAAAAATGTGTGTAAGAAATTTCGTAATATAATTTTCCCTTGTATTTTCCTCGTGCCTAAAATTCAATTATCTTGCGACTATATCTACTAATTATAAAGTTAATATACTCACTCTAGTGAAGACGGTTATGGACAAGTGAAGAGATTAAACTTCAGTGAACATCATCGAGATTCAAAATTCCCAGTGTCGGTGGAAAACGTTCATATTTGGTACGACGCAATTGAACATTTCGTGAATATTGCGTATGACGAAAAGGTCCTCAGCACTTTTAAAATGAAACCCGGTAAGTTGTCGACTAAAAATAAAATTATCACTGAGACTCAAATAATTAAACTAAATAATAATGTACTTAAGTATAAAATATAATAAATTAAAATATCGAATATATTTCAATGTGTGCCCGTTTCCATTTAGAAGATTCACAATTAATTTATGTATTTATTTATGAATACTTCGTGACTCTTGAGGTACAGTTTATCATTTTTCAAATAGCGAAAAAACGATTATCGGTAGCTGAGTTTTATAATATTGTAACTGGTCACAAATTATTCAGTTTTGTACTGTGTAGTACACGGTTGGAATTTCTGTTTTAGGGGAAATCTTGACTTTTGACAATCACCGAGTACTGCACGGAAGAAAAGGATATCAAGGTTCCAGGTTATTGATCGGTGGCTATTTAGACTGGGATCTGATCAAATCCAGGACTCGTGTACTGAAATCTCAACTGTCTAATAATATAATAAATAAATGATACGAAATATAATAAACATGATTAACCTAACATTTCTAACTATAAACATACTAGAACTTTGTGTTTGTCGGGCTACCTCGACAAAACGGAATCTGGTTATTTTCCGTGTGATATAGACAATACTCATTATTTTTATTTAACCCGAAAGACTCGTTCGGTATTCAAAATTTCAATCTCAAACAGTCCCCAAGGTATTTTTCAAATTACATCAAACTATGTAAGCGAGACTATAACAAAATTCATAAGCAGTAATATACGGCACGTTGTACCTCTCGGGTAACTCATATATTAATTGATTATAAAGAAATTATATACTTTTTTATCATAATTATCATCTTGCTTATAATGTTTTAATTATTCGCATTGTCTACTAAAAAAAATAATTTAGCGCAATATTTAAGAAAGTCTAAATTATGAAAAATCCTTATACATACATAGGTGCCAACGTTAATTAATAGCTAGACGTTGATACAATGAAGTAGATTAATGTGTTATGAGCTATTCATCGTTTTCAATATAAGTTTTCTTCATTGTTATTTAATTACTTCATCATTAAAAATTAAAAATATCAAATGACGTAAAATAATTAATGTAATCCGATACTTTAATCGATAATCTACTTTTATTCGTCTTCACTACGATACTTGAATACGTTTCATTATGTACAAACATTAAACGAATAAATATGCAATGACCTTCGTAAAATAAAATTTTGCTTAATTCGAGTAAAACCCATAAAATCATTACAGAACAATATCATTATAAATACGAATTTCCGTCAAAGTTACCTATTATGCGCCTAAAATTTTTATTTATTTTATTTATCAGCATATTAATATACTTGGTATTGAGTTTTTTTTTCCACATAAATGCATTTTAATCAAAACCGAGTCTCGTCGGAATTATACTAACAGTATAAGTAAGGAAAATTAATAATACGTATCAGCCTATATTTATAGGCAATATTTATATATATATAGGTTATGGATAACGATACATTTACGAATTGATAACTATTACATAATTCATAATAAAACTAATCATCCTATTTGCATAGTGTAATTTGAATAACTAATGTTCATTTTATTCATAACTATGAATATATAATAATTATTATACACGGAGTCCGAAATCTGAATGTTGTGAATTTCAGGAACTCGGCGAACCAATACTAATGCTCTTTTTCTGTTTCCTGACCAGAAATAATATTCACGAAATATAAAGAGACTAATATATAATTTGTGTAAATTATATTTATTCAGCTTACCAAAGTAATTTTATATACATATATGTGCACACAAAACGCATTGGTTTAACTAACCGAAACAATTTATGATCAAATTGACATAAAAGTTTAAGTACAATAAAATCACATATTACAATACATCATAGTACCTACGTATGAAATATTTAATAAGACATGATAAAAAAATTTACTTTATTGAATAAATTATACTGCCATAGAAAAACAATAATTTTAAGCGTTTTAAAATAAAGATAATTAATTATATAAAATATATTTTCAATGATGTACTACGCATATGTAATAAATTATTTGAAATTCTAGACATAGAAACGAGTGAAAAAAACTATAAATTAATTCAAAAGAATATTTCCGTCCATTTTCTTTTGATTAAGTTCAAGGGAGTGTCCAGAGTGAATTCGGTGGTTTTTGGAAGACATAGGGTACACCCTCTTAAAGTGTGAAAGTCGTTAATGTGTGGCTTGAAATCTGACATCGAGACAATAATAAATACTCGTATACGCGCCATTTTAAAACTAAAATAGAAAACGCGTTGCAGGAAAATTATTGTTTGTTTCGTGGTATTTTACTTTTACCAATAAATTCAGACCAACAGTTTTATAAACACGGGAATGGATGATCATCAGATTTCAGAACGTGATTTATTAAGAAAATGGACTCTTCATAAATCATAGCCCGTTGAATAAAACCTCCGATGCGAGTTCATTCAACGTGACTCAAATTTCTCGTTCTCGCCAATATTAACGAGTAACAACTATAAAAGCACACTGTTGTCAATCGACTACAAAGCACGCGTAAAGTTTAAATCATTGTATAACATTATTATGAACGTGTATCTTTTAAAAAGACCAATATTCTGATCACGCCAAGGGTTCGATCTGTTTACCATCTTACCGTGAACTCGACCTTTTTTACTGAAAACTTTCCGTTGGTCAATAATAGTCGCAGTGAAATATCGCAATCGATACCGACGACTTTCGTCTGTTGAACTCGATAGGCCATTTTCGGCGTACAAGCAAATTATCGTCCGTCTTTAAATGATTTAACGTACGAACCAGTGGCGTATATGGGGGGGCTAGTGGGCTACTGCCCCCCCCCCGAAATCTCTCAAAATACTTTGAAATTAACTTTAAACGTTAGTTATATTTTAACGGTGCTTTATGTTTATTTAGAATTTCATCCACTCGAAATAATGCGATTAGTCGAAAAACAAATTTTATTGCGTTTTTCAAATCGTTTTGGGACATTCTGTAAATTGAATGTAGATAGAAACCTACTGTATCATCTGTATCTTTTTAGTTATTCTAGGTAGCAGTAGTACTCTGTCCATAGTAGCCCCTCCCGAAAATATTTTCCATATACGCCACTGGTACGAACGTAGTGTAAATTCACGCGATTTCAAATGCGCTCGAAATTTACTGGTAAACGTTAAAAATAGGTACACTGTGTCATAACTCAAAACGATGTTGACCACAAGAACGAACTCTATAGTAGATTACGATTTGCCGTCTTACGTTCCATAAAATGTATTACCTATCACCTGAATTTATGCATTCTAGAACGGCACTGGCATTTCCTTATACCTTTTTAACAATGATAATAACACATACACAATCGTTACGCGGTCGTTAAAATGTAACCTAAACAATAACGTTATATTATTATCTACTTTAATTTACTTTGGACTCGATGTGACCGTCATAAGCAATAAAAGGGTCGCTTCGAAAAATTTAAAGTGGACGTGTGTGTGTGTGTGTCCACGCGTAGTTTTTAAGCTACGAGTTTTTAGCTCGTACAAGGTATCCGACATTGCTTTATCAAGCGAAAAGGATACATAAAATGTTATTGCGACATTAAAAGTTCGTACTCGATAAGCGGGTAGGTACCTGAGTACCTACTAATACAATACATGAACCTGTGATATAATATTATTATACGTCGATTAAGTCGCTTTTAAATACAAACGGAGCGTGCTGCGCAACACGCGCCGTTTGCGTTCGAATTCATATCGTCGAAAAAATCGCGTATAGCATTTTCTAATTATTTAAAAACATCGGGTTCGTTTTGGCGGACCTCCGCGCCGGTGCTTTTAAAGCAATAACTATGTTTGACAGTTGTACAACGTCAATCACGGACGGTTATCGTCAGACCGAGCGACGCTCGATGGCATTCCGATTTCCCGTCCGTACACGGAAAAGCTTTTTGGCCTTGGCCGAATCAAACATGTAAACTACCTCGTCAGATTTTGACTGGAAATCTCTGTGGGTATACGAACACACGCCCGTGCGTCACGCGTCGACCGTCGATAGAGGGGAATCGTCGGCGCTATAACACTAACCGTCGCGTGTACGGAAAAATAAAAAACAACACAAAATATTCACAATAGAAAAACGTTTCGGTTGAAAATTATCATGGAAAATTTATGCGCGCGTAATTATTTATGAGAGCTCCTATTAGTATTCATACTCGAAAACAACAACAACAACAACGACGACGACGACGACAACGACGAAAAAACGCGCACGCCACATAAATATTGTAAACGATAAATTATCATACAAATGTTTTCATAATCGCCGGAGTAACGACTGCTCGCGTAAGACCATACTATACGGTTCGTAGTCGACCACGACGATGTTCTGTGCTCGGCGTTCTAAAGCGATACGTAGCTCGCCACGATACCGGTACGCATAGGCGATATTAGGGGGGCTCGATCTCCCCCTCCCCCCAGAACGTTATCAAGCTCTCTCGGAATGTTTTTATTCCTTTGCTTTACTTTGCTAATTGTTCTACCGTTACTAGCGGTGTTATAACTCTAAATTTAAAGTAACTGAAGCTCGTTGCCTAAAAATGTTTCTTATTTTAATTGATAAGGTAAAAATGTCAAGCCCCCCACCATATATGTAACCAAATATCCGCCTATGCATATTAGTTGAACATAATAAATATATTGTATCATTAGTAGGGCCCGGATTTCAATGCAAAATGCATATTTTTTTGATTGATCTTACACAATGCGTTTTAAGTACATAATTCGTTTCATGTAACGAGGGTTTCATAGCTACAAATTTTATATTGCATTTTTTTGCATATTTCGACGTTTTTTCATTTTTTGAGCATTTTTACCATTATTGGGTCATTTTGTTGGTTTTTAATGCATATATGTTCAATATACCATACAAATTTAGCCAATTCAAAATCTCTAAAATTATCTAAAAATAAATTATTCTATTCAATTTTTGTCTTATCTTAATTTATTATTGACTGTATTCGGTCAAATCACAAATAATCAGTCAGTTCGTGTTCGTCGTGGTCATTGCTCGTGTTGTTTGTGACTTTAATGTGTTACACTGTTACATAATGCCCAAGATAAAATCATCTACTTCTTCTCGCTAGCTTGACTACGTAAATGAATTCAGAAAAGACGAATTTACAACAGATGGGACTATTTTACTTCGTAAAATTTGTAATATTAAAGTCGCAGGTGAAAAAAAATTTTCGATTCAGCGAACATTTGCGAGTCAACATCAATCAATTTTTCAGTATTTTTTTTTTTTTTAATAAAATAATAAAAAATCATTTAATTTTATTTATAAAATTACAAATTATATAAAAAATATATGTCATTTTTTCATTTTTAAGGTTTTTTTTGTGGAAAAATGCATTTTTTAAGGGCATTTTTGGCTATTTTTTAGAGCATATTTGTATGGTTTTAAGTGCATTTAAATCAGGGCCCTAATCATTAGTTAAGTGTATGAGTATGATCTTGTTAAATTTTCGTATGGTAATGAATGATGCAATGTTCAATTATCTAGCAATATTACTTTCCCGAGTTATGTATAAATAATAAAAATCGATTAGTGAAAGTGTCGTTATGGAAAATTTTACCGTTTATACTCGAGTTTATGGTAGTTTTTCCTCAAGTCTGGAAAAAATATTAAGAGGAGGGAAAATAATCTCTTTAAAGTACAATCTACATGTGATTTACAATCTATAGAAATGTTGAATGAGACTTTTGAACCACTTTAACTACCTGAAAAAGTGTTAAAAAAAAAAAAAAATGAACACTGTAAAACCAATACATCCTTCGCTTCTCTCAGAATACTCAAAAACTAATAAAGTTATAGCTGCTTATTTTTTAGACGGTACATCTCAAAAAAATCTTTGAAAGTCCCTTAGACATTCCTTCATCCTTGAAGGTCCGCGTAATGTAATCTTGTTATCTCGCCCATTATATAGACGGAGAAAGCTATTGCGAATGTGTTCTCTTACAGATAAAAGGAAAAACTGCCGAAAAACCGAGTAAAAATGGTCAAATTTGCCGTAAACGAAACTTTCACTAAATCGATTTTTGTTATTTAGTCGTAGGTAACTCAGAAAGCGATGTTGTAAGAACCTTGAAACTTTTACCTTATATTCATGACAAATTTTTTCATACGTCACCAAAGTTACAAAAAAAATTGTCAACTTTTTGTCTAAAAATAGAACTTTAAAAATACCTAATTTTTCAAAGTTTTTCTATAATTATATTTTTGATATTTGACAAAAATTTCTAAAAATTTAACATCATCCTTCTAATATGCTTATATGTAACGATGCTGAAAAAATTTTCAAAATCGTTTGTCTGTATTTTTTTTAATTTTTTTTTTATAAGTTTTTAAGTAAATTATAATTCCATTTTTACGGAATTAACTATTTTATGTCAATTTTCAACTTTAAATGTTTATTTAAAAAAAATTGTCTATCCTAACCATTAATGACTCATAATACGCATACAGAACCACTTGTTTTGACATTTTTTGGTAAAAAAGAGTTTCTTATTAGTCAAACCATGAAAACTTTAAACAGATTTGATAAAAAAAAAATACCGACAATCCAACTAAAAATGGTTATATGTATGAATGGTATTTTATTTTTTTTTATATATATACTGAAGCTTTGCTCAGAATCGATTAACTAAAGAAATTACCTATTATTCCTTTAAAATTCAATGCACCCATTCACATTAAATTGTCCGAAGAGCAAAAAACATACCTTGGAGCGAAGTAGGTTATTTTTTTTTTTTTTACGATCGAATCGTGTACTCAGCACACAAGAGTAAAAAACGCTACGTGTACTCGTGACGTCAAATGACTTTAATTTCAGTTTAATCGACCGCGTGACAATACCACTGTGATCACACGTTTGATATTCATTGGTTTTCTTTTTGCATAAATACGCGTGCGTATTACTGCGAAATGGCAATTTTCGCTGATCCGTATCTATTTGTACATTTGATGGAATAAAGAATACTTCTTCAAAACGTTTCATTGAGTATTCATATATTCTAATACAATGTCAATTTCGAACACCATTCAAACACTATATCACGATAAATGCACCGTCGACCCGGTTACTTTGAAAATCGATTTCGAATTCTAAAAATAAAAACGCTCATTTTTGTGACAAACCGTATATTATGATAATTGTTTGAATTATTACGACTAAATAATTCGAGCATCCGAATATTTTGTCCGTCTTATTGCGTATAATGTAATGTACAGAAGATTTATTTTATTTTTTTTAATTTTTTTTTTTTTTAACTAGCGACGGATTTAAAACGTAAGCAAAATCAAAGCACAATCGTGCTGGCTTGACCTGTGACCTGCGACAGTTAAATATTTTTTTTTAAATCACCACGACGTTCTGAAGTAATATTATTTCATTACGACCCACGTGTACATAAATACGGAGACGAGTGTTGGTGAAAAAAAAAACGAAAAGTCCACGCGACCGTGCGTCAAATAAACCTTTGAAAATAATTGTCATAAACGCGTCGCGCCGCGTTCGTACGGACAAACACGATAAATTGCAATCTGTCCGGCGTGCGTTCAATCGTATTGATCGGGAACCCGCTCGAAACCGGAAGTCGTTGCCCCGTCGTTCACGTTTGCACAATGAAAAAATATGACGTGGAACGTAGTCTTTTGCGGAGCTCGGAAGACCGAGAACGCGTCGTCGTCGCCCTCGAATACGTACGCGGAATGTCGTCGATAAACCACCCGAGCCGCGGGTAAGAATTTTTATTATTAAACGTTCCGGACGATTAGGTTAGGCTTTGGGCGTTTCTTTCTTCGCCTATGCACACCGCGTCCGGATCGCACGTAAATGTTTGCGGCGTCGTTCCGCCAGCCGTAAACGCGAGATAATATTCTCCTATAAACACGGCCGCGTGCAAAAAGACGGACGCGTAGAAGCGGATCACGCGAATCGCTAGATTTCAGGAAACGTTTTCACGAGCCGGACAGCAAAATACGTATGTCAACGTGAACCCGAATATACGGTTCACATAGAGTAAAAAAAAAGTTTGAAAAAAATAACCGATTTTAGACACCCCTACGTCCTAGAATGAGTTTGCGTCACGAATCGGACGAAATCGAAACGATCGTTTTTCGCCGAGGTCAGGTGTCGCGAACTATGTAGACTCAGTGGCGTTCTCGGGATTTTTTTGTTAGGGATATGAAAATGTAATGCAAATTGAACAGTAGGGCCAGTTCCAACACACTTCCTTCCACATTATAACGTGGGTATCACTTACTTTACTAAATACTTCTACGAACGCATTGAACTCGGGTACGTTATTATGTTATACAATAAACACATGACCACAGTAATTATTGCATAAAAACAAATGATTATCGGATTATAAAAAGTACATAGTTAGCTCCATGGGATATTCGTCGCTTCCCGGAGTTAATGGGGATGGATGTATTGAATTTTAAAGAGACGATAAATCATTTTTTTAGTTGAACGATTCTGAGCAAAACTTCAGAATTAAAAAAATAGGATGGACCTATTTCTTTAAATAAATATTTAAAATTGAAATTTTACGTGGAACGGTTTATCACGTAAAAATCGTATATTAATTAAACGCTTAAAAAAAAATCTGGAGTCATGATTTTCGAATTTTTTTTAGAATCGTTAGAAAAGGGTATGAGTAAAGTCATATTAAATTTTCAAAAGTTTTTGAAAAATTTTTGAAACTTTATTAGGGATTATCTTTTAAAATACAAGGTATTATCAAAGTTCTATTTTTAGTCCAAAATGTTCAAATTTTTTCAAAACTTTTTTTAAAGCATCTAACGCTACGCAATAATACATAGTGAAAATTTCAAGTTTCTAGCAAAATTACTTTTGGAGAAATGACGAAATTACTAAAGTCGATTTAATGAAAGTGCCGTTTGCGACGAATTTCGCCGTTTTTGGTCCATTTTAGGCTGTTTTCCGCTCGCCTGAAAAAACTATTAAAATGAGAGCTTAGTAAAAACTTACAATACAGTACCATTTAAATCGAATTTCTGATCTATAGAATTGTTGTACAAAACTTTTGGACAAAGTTGAGTTCAGCGAAAAGTATCTCCAGATAAAAAAAAATAATTATAAACATCATTGTAAAACCATATGGTTCGATCAGAATCTAAAATATCACATATTGTCCTATGTCTATACCATTAAATATATTTGTCTATATCTGTACGCCCATCGTTTTAGAGACAAATATTATAACGATTCACATAATTATTTATTAATTAAAATGTATTATTCATACAAAATACTCAAACATCAGTTTACCAAAATAAATTCCTCCGTCAGTACTAATATGTTTGACTAAAAAAAAATGCCATTAGGGGGAATCTATCTCTCATATCTCTCTCCCGTGAGAATGCCCATGTCTGTGATTATTATTTCGTAATGTCGTAACACGTTGTACACGATAACATTACAGTATCGTGTTCGTGTCACCCCGGTGTACGGTCTAGATCGTACTGGTAAACGCGTACTTAAAGACCGTGTTTCGATGTGAATATTAAGAGATCCTGAGAACAGGTAACGGTTGGGGACTACGGTCGTGCGGAATATACCCCGTTGGCCGATATCAAACTGTTAATCCGATTGATCGTTGCTCGGCTACTACCCCGCGCCCACCTGATCTAGCAAACGAGAACATCGTCGGACACCACGGCGTATATCCTCGCACGTCACACACACACACACACACACACACACACACACACACACACACACACACACACACACACACACACACACACACACACACACACGTAATACGTAAACTGTAATTATCGTACACGTCAGTCAAAGTAAAATGTAAAACTACCCTGAAAATAATCGTTCCACGTGGAAAAAAACGCCGTCAGTGTTGCGATTACATGTTTTACTCAACGCGTCAAATCGGTTACCGCACGACGACGCCGGTAAAAAGGCAATCAGTGTTTATTTCAGATCTTTTATCCCGGGGGGGAGGGTATCGTAAATATTTATGGGGGTATTATATATATATATATATATATAATTAAATAATTAAGGGAAGTAAAAAATGTTTACTGAAAATATCGTTTTAGCTCAATTTATTGGTATAGAATAGTTAGATAACTTTGGTTCATTAATAAATGTATGAAAAACAAATATTACGGATATTTACTACACATACATTACTATATAATTATTGAAATACTCCATTATGAGTTCAAGTCCTATATATTTATTATGTTTATTAATATAATTGTTATTATTTATTTAATAAATTAAATTAAACGAATCCGGCGCTGCTTTTGACGAGCGTACAAATCGTATTGCATCAGAATAATACGTAGTTTACATAACAATGTCGTGAATTTTTTCAGGGGGAAGACATTTTTCTGGGGGGTATTACGTCCCCGGTCACCCCACTGAAATAAACACTAGACAATAATGTATTTAATAACCTAGAAACTTCACGTTCGAATATTCCATTATGACCAGGGGCGTATTTAGGCACGGGCCCCGTATGCCCGGGCCTAGGTCGGTGACATTTGGAAGGCGGCAATTTTAACAATTTTTTTTTTTTTTTTACAAAACTACAAAAAGTATTTTTCATTTGACGAAATCATATTTGACTTTTTTTTTGACAAGACATATTTTTATATAAATCATATGTTTTATGATTTGGAGTTACAATCCGAACAGTAAATAATCGCGGCCATTCGCTCAAAATTAAACAGCTGCCTATACATGCTATACGCATACGTAATACGATACGACCCGTGTGCAGGTAGGTAGCGAAAAAAGCGCACGTTCAACGCGGGTTCGATTTCGCAAACTGTGGATTCGCATATTGTTATGTTTTATGAAAAATTTTACGGAAGGTGGGGAGAGAGAGGCGGTGCATTGGAAAGTGTCTGCAGGTGGAAAATCCCTAAATATGCCACCGATTATGACTTCGTACTCGAAACAGTGGTGAGTACAGAAAATTACTGTAGACGATCTGTACGTCGGTCGTTGACATTTTTTTTCTTTCACAAATACGAGTATACGGGGGACGGACGGAGTGACCGAGTGGAACTAGGCGTCACTGCTTACGTACACTGTCGCCTGTTCAAACCTCGGTCACGGGCGGCTCTCTCTCTCTCTCTCTCTCTCTCTCTCTCTCTCTCTCTCTCTCTCTGGGCAGCCGACTGTCTAGAGAGAGCAGCCGCCACCCCCCCTGTGCCGAAACCACTGCATAGTAAAAACCCTTCCTTCCCAAGCAACAACTTTCTTAGAGAAGAATGGTTGCAGCGACAAGGCGAAGCCTTTAGATTAAAAAAAAAAAAAAAAAAAAAAAATACGAGTATTGGGACGAATCACTTGTATAATATGATCGACGTCCGTTTTCGCTCGGTTTTCGATTACGATAAATGTTTACGCGGCATCTGTGCCGATCGCGTAGGTATACTCGACGAAATACGTTACGACCCCTGCCGACCGGACACGCGCAAACGCAGAGTCGCTTCCGAACGTCAATAATAACACATTAATAACACACGAGTGTATAAATACGTACGAAACACACACACACACACACACACACACACACACACACACACACACACACACACACTCACGT
This sequence comes from Therioaphis trifolii, assembly GCA_027580255.1. NCBI lineage: Eukaryota > Metazoa > Arthropoda > Insecta > Hemiptera > Aphididae > Therioaphis > Therioaphis trifolii. The sequence continues at coordinate 21,721,734 of CM050405.1, read as the reverse complement.
GCATCGCACCATCGCAGTCACACGACGTTTTCATTGTTCCGAGGTGGTTTTTCGCGTGCGTCAATACGCCGCGCCGTATTCCAGGGACACGATATTACGATAATAACACAATCGTTTTACTCGCAACGAAAATGATATTGTTATTTGGTTAACACGCACGACGCGTTCACGAGACGCGCACGTGGTACGTTTTCCCGAAAACTCGCGTATTGTTTCGCACGCCCACGGCCGCGACGGCTCCGGGTGTAGCACGGCGATCAGTGATGAGCCAAACGGTATCGTTGTGACAATATGATTTATTATTTTCACATATCGCGTCATACGTATCTGCGCACACGTACACCCGCACGTTTATACAGTCGTGTGTGTGTGTGGGTGTTCCCGAGATTATAATCCACATGAAGTGTTTAGGTGTACTCAGAGGCGTATTTTCAAATTTTCCTAAGGGGAAGTCCAAAAAATAGTTTTATATTCTGAGTGATGCGAACGGTATATTTATAATAATGTATTTTAAAATAATTTTTATCCTAAAAATTAGTGAGTTTTTAATATTAAAACAGCAATATCTATGATAGTTATAAATTAATAATTTTACTATTCAAATTCAAAAAATATTTTATATTAAGTTTTGTATTTGAGCCTAGAATCTTGTAAATACATCTTTTATATTATTAGGTATGTAATATATTTCGAACATTTTTTTTTTTACTTCTGAGGGTGGGTTATGACCCGGTGCTCCTACCCTCCCGTAAATACACCACTGGGTGCACTGCTTTATATGAATCGCGAGAAAAGTGTCCATTAAAATTTCGATCTGTTAAAAAAAAAAAAAAAAAGAATTCGACCAATATTCTGAGGAGCGCAACAAATGACGTACCTACTTATTTGTTTTAGATACATCAATACACGCGTTCGTTTTGCGATTCCGATTACGTTTTTGGTAATTAATTTTTCATAGTAACACACTAAACCGTAGTGAACTGCGGCGATTCTGTGATGACACTTTTGGATAGACGTCAGCGACGCAGGTGAGCAGATGCTGTCCCTAGACTGTTAATGAACTGCCGACCATGGCTGAGCCTCCACGGACGAAAAAACGTCCGCTAAGAGATTTTTACAACATATGAAATTTTTTCATATTTTCACGGGTATTATGACGTATATGTGAATAGTACATTAATATTTTCAACTCATATGAAGCGTGTCGTGTTGGCTACGAAAAAGATTCTAGACTTTACGTTTCTGTGACTTTTTCCGAAACGTTCTCGGGCGGACGCGAATCGGAGCAGTAAATACCATGTTTTCTAGGCACCGCAAAACTGTTAAAGACAAATCGAAAATGTCTTTTGAAGAGATTGATAAAACACAAGGAGATTCGCAGCGAAATCAGTTTAGATTTTGCAAAAACGAAAGCCCCGTGGTGGAACTCGAAATCATAATCGGGCGGCACTTGATACACGGACCTAGCAGCGCACTCGTTTAAATGCGTTGGAAAAGAAAATCAAATAAAAATGTGCGTGCTGAAGACATATTTCGGAAAACATCATGATTCATATGATTATCACGAATTATTTTGTGTTTCGAGAGAAAATTATCCGTCCAAAAAACTCGATTCTATGACCATGACATTTCGTGACAATTATTCTCATCAATTTATTATTATGATCTCACGGGTAGCCGGTAACACGAGTGTTGGATATCAGCTGTTCCGAGTGGACATTTTTCCAGTTTTATCCTGCGTCCCCGTGTTTTAAAAAATGAACGAAATACAAAACGTCATTGGATTGAATCGTGTAACACGTGACGTGTACCCGATACGGTTTCGACGTTATTACCAGACATATTGCAAGACGTTACAAGTGTATGATTTTTGAAAAATCCATCCGACTTATTTTAATATCGTTATTTTTTTTCTTCTGATTTCACGTGACTTAACTTTCACTCGTGCGGTATTGTATTACGCTTTTGTATAATAAAGTATCACGTTAACTTCCATTGCACTGTATTATACACACTCACAGTAATATTAGGCAGAGATCGATTGTTCGAACAATTTTTTGTTTTCGCTGTCATTGAATTTTCCACCCGTGCTCTGCGGTCGCGTCGCTTGAACAAAGTATTTTAACACCAGCAGTCATAGTTTTCGAGCTGTGAGCCGACTAGTATAAAATAATACAGGCGATATATATTTTGAATAAATCGCTTTAGTTTATGAGAAAGCACACGTTTCGCATTGCAGTTTTCGTACAATTTTCTTTTCGAACAGACCGTGAGATGAAAAAAACTCGTAGAAGTTGCACATGTCTTTAACTCGGACGATTTTTCGTTATTGAGTATATGCAGGGATTTTTATCGAAAAAATGCTCGACGTTTTTTCCAAATAGAAACATATGTATTTTATCCTTAAGAGGTAATATGGTGACTCTATTTTTGTTTTAGGTGTTGCGTAGTACCATCATTTGTTTACTTATTAATTTCACATACTCTTATACGTTCTTAGTTTATATTAACGCATAAGACGTTTTGAAATTTTAAACAAACTATTTTTTTTAGGTGCGTGTGGAGTGTTATTTTTTACCGGTTAAATCATAGGAACGTACTTTGAATTACAAAAAAAAATTTTAAATCTCGTATACAAAATGCGATTTAATTTAAATACAAACACCTTTGAATTAATGAATCCACGCCGAAAATTAAATATTAACGGTAAATGTTTTATTTTCGAATTCTCTGGCGTATAAATCAGAACACGAGAGTGGAAAGCAAGGTTTTAAATAACGTTAAAAAAATTCATTTCACATTCAAATTTATTTACTTCAATAAACTTAATAATATTAATTTAATGTAAACATAGCTTGATTTCAAAATATAAAAATCCAATAAATTAAAATAATTAAGACGGCTATAATTTACATGAAATAATTATATAACATAATATATACATATATACAATATACATATATACATATATACAATATACATATATATATATACTTTTCATACGATATTAATTTATGTAATATGTACCTACTTAATAACGTTTATAACAATGCAAACAAAAAATATTCAACAAATTTGTTTGTTAATGTAAAAGTTTATTCAATCAATTCAGCTATTTAGAGCGCAACATATTTTATAATGCAATATTCGAACGCACATTAATACATTACACTGGTTTTATTATTCAAAAACCAAAATAAATTAGATTTTTGATATAAATTATAGTTTTAATCGAATTACGTAGTGACAAACAGTTTATTTTTTCAGATAGAATGCGTTATAAAATTAAAACCCACTCGAAATGAAAATAAATGTCAGTTACGACACTTCTCGTTTAGTGCGATAATGACATTTCTCACTATATTCATATTTCATAAAGCTGTATTATTGATACATTTTACTAAAATATGCAATAACTTGGTTCACAGCGTTCGCATTCACACAAAATTTTATAGCTTCTCGGATTCCCGTTATATCGGTAAATATCGTTATGAACAATTGTCATGTTCTGATACCACAAACAATTCTATCTTGATTAAGTATTGTATATTACAGTAAAATAATTGTGTAAAACTTTACTTTGGCTCATATTCTATCGGCGGATTTTGCATTTTTCAGATTAAATTTGATTGACCCAAGTAATCACGGATTCGATAGTTTCAATAAATTTCAATAAATCGCAATCAAAAAACGTTTAATATGAATAATCGATGTTATAAAAAGTTTGATAATTATGTACCATTTTTTTTCTCGCAAACGGTGGAAAATAAATAAATTATAATGAATATTTTATCAAACAAATAGTCTAAGACCATCGAGCACTTTATCGTGTTTCCTTATACATGACGTCTACATTAGGTATACGGTTTTATCGAATTTAACGCTCCTCTCAGACCTATGTAAAGGTTTCGAATATTGAAAACATAAGTATAAAAGAAGTGTCAAAACCATTACCAACATGCATTGAATAAAATTCCTGTAAAATAATTAGCGGAACTCGTGAGCTGTATTTTATTTTTAAGAAAATATTTAACTACCCACGTCTTTTTTCATTAAACAATTATATTAATTAACCGTAAAGTTTCGCGAAAAGATAATTTAAAGCGTTATTGTTTTTAGTATTATTTTTTTTCTTTAATGGACAGCGCACACCCCTAGAGGATAACCCTTAACAGAAAAAGTCGGCTTAACCAAAATGTGTTTTTAAGCTATACAAACAATATATATTTATTAACTCTAGAACAAAACGATATCATTTTTAATTAAAGCTTACGTGCCAATTATGAGAATCCAAGGAAGAGATATTTTTAATTCCATTATAATGATTTTTCCGAAATAATTAAAATCGTTTAATTATAATTTATTTTGATATTAATAAAACTATTTTCTATATCATAATACGTACGTGAGTGTATTACACTAATTGTACTACGTTATGTGTATTCAAAAATAAAGCATTATTATTCATTAGTTATTTTATTTCATTCTTTATTTTTTTTTCATAGAATTCCTTGAGTATCACAATAACTAATCGTGTAGGTATCATTTGTTTTCACATTATTCACTCTTGTGATCCATAATTAAAAACCTTACGAAATTCAAACAACCAACAGTAATAACTTATTATCTGTGTTTGACGTAAACGTGTATAATATGAGAGTACGATAAGCTAAGGTAAGATATGAATATTTTACGCTTTCTCCATAAGAACAAGTACCTGAAAAATTGAACTTAATACATTACACCGTGAGTCTTATATTATACTAGCGGCATGTAGAATATATCACATTAACGTTTTTTAATTCTATACACATTATTTATGCATTTAATTATCATACATATAATTAGTATTGGAAAAAAAAAACAAATTTAAAAGTTTATTGTAACTCACAGCTTTTTTAAAACTTTTTAAACTTTTTTTTTTAATTTAAAATAACAACAATTCATGGTAATCGCTCGAATTATAGGTTTTCTCTTCAAATAATTATTTTCAACACGAACAATTAAAAGTGCAACGTCAAATCTATGTTTTTATTGATTTCTAAATCAAATAAATATATGAGTTCTATTATTATTTTAGACAAAAATGATTTCAGTTTTAAACAGTTTACTGTATGATAAACATTAAACTGTGAACTCGCAAAATTTTACTTTATTCTCTACGAATCGTTTTTATCAAAAAGTTTTCACTTAGCTAACAATTATATACATAATATTTCGTACTTAAACACGCTAAAATGTAAACAATGGATTTCATTTGTATTTATACGTTTTTATACGTTGCGGGTTGTTTTATCTCTCTTTTCTTTTTATTGGCCGTGATTATGTAGTTTAAGAACAACGGCTAACGAGATATACACAAGTGAATTGTGTTATGTGTATCAGGAAGTTCGAAAATACCGAGCGGGCTGAATTACGTTTCGGAGGATTTTAGGATTTAGTTTTATGACCGACCCCGGTACTATTTCAAACGATGACCATTGCAATTATTTTTATAGTTTTATTATTACATTTAATTTCGTCTGAGACCAGCAATAAACATTTACATAAGTTTTCGACCGCTTTCAAAATATGTCTCTTCTACAATAACAATGATCGTTACTTTAACGAAATTACTCACGGTCGTCAATAACGACAATAACATCAACGATATAATATTATCATTTTAATATATTATATTCTATATTTAACAGAGCTAAGCATTAAGGCAACCATTGACTCAAAGAATCTTGTGTATTACATAAGCTGAGAACCATAACTGAATTTTACAGTTTTATCATGTCCTATCTTTGTTATACATATCAACCGAAAAAGAAGAAAAAATGTCCCCTGTAGTATAATACCCATCGAGTAAAATAATCGTTAAAAATAAAAATAAAGTTACCGATGGAGAATCATGTGTTTTTAAAGCATTGATTCTTAGCAAGGCTATAACAATTATTATTCAAAATATAAATTTTAGATATTAGTTTTTTTTCAGTAATGTTAACAACACGAACGATAGTTTTATTTAATTATCTTTATTTAATTTAATCAGTAAATCTTACGATTGTATTATACTTGCTTTGACACACCACAGTAGAAAATTTATGTGCACTTATTCGAATTTTTAGACGACCAATAAAAACTATCTTACGGATCTAAATCTGTTAAATCTTTAAATTCCCAAAATTACTAAACAATACAAGACTACTCATTCTGACATACTTCATAGGATAGAAACATATTAGTTTTGTAATTTAGAAATATAGGGTTTTTATGTTAAACAACTTAACATGCCCTGTTTTTTTTTTTTTTTTTTTTAATTTGTCCTCTTAATTAATCAAACTACCAAAGTAAAAAATATTTAACAAACCTTATATTTTTACTTTATATAAATTGAAAATTATTATTGAATGGTTAAAATAATTAAAAAAATTAAAAGTTATTCTGAAAGCTTAAGTTAAATGTATGAATAAATGTTAAGTGATTTCATTAGATGATAAATAATAAATGCAGTGAAAAATATTTGTCCTTATTAATTGGAGTGAAAAATTGCTCTCATACGTATTACACGTACGTTAATAAACGTAAATATGAACAATTGTATTATACTAAATTAGTGAGCAAAATATTTTTTTTGTAAATATGAAACACTTAATTTAACTCGAACGAAAATTTTTTTTAGTTTCGAACCAGTTTCTATGATAGATCACAACACAAATATGAGTCAAGCGATGTTGAAAATTAACGTATGAACGACCCAGATATATAAAATTACATCATAGATTAATATTGACTTGGTACAGAGTTTGCAATGAACGAAATAATTATTATTTATTTACTAAAATTTTAGTTTTTTTTATTTCCAAACGGTATTTAAATATGAATGGATTTGATATCATTTTTATTTTTTGATAATATAATTTAAAATCTTGTTAAGCTTATGTCGAAAAAATTCAAATTTTGCTTTTAAACAACATTTTTTTAACCATTAATCCTTTACACGAGCCATTTTTCGAGTAAAAATGTGTGTATTTCAACAGTGTGTAAATTTAATCGCACACAATCTTTTAGGTTTATTTTTATAAAATGGTATGTAAAAATAAAAAAATGAATTAATGTTATTACATTAACGAACCAATGGTCAGTATTTCTATTTTTTATTATTATTTTTTTTTTTAATGATCCTCGAAATCAGATTTTATACGCTTAAAGATTAAAACGAAATGTAAACAGAACGCATTTTATTAAATATGAAATAATCCCGCGATTCAAGGTGAATCTTTTATTAACTATAAGTGTGTTGCTGGGAAATTTTCATTATTAGTATTTTTTTAATCACCATGTACACAACAAAGAGCTTAAAACCTCATTAATTAATCAAAATATAGCCTCGTGGACTGTTTTAATATGGAACATCTGCACTCAAATAAATTGTCTTCCAACCAAGTTACAGAAGAGCACATACAACTAAGTACTTTTATTAAAAAAGTTTTTATTGGTGAATAAATTGGTTTCAACTTGTTTTTCATAATACATTTTTACCGTAAATAAACAACACCGTTACACCTTTGTTAAACTCACTAATTATTTTTGTTGTAACGTAATTGGACGGTTGTTTTGTTACTACACAACTCTTTTCTTTGGCTCCACCTTATAGTTACAAATAATTCGACACTTGAATATTGAAAAAATCGTCGCCGCACATTAAAAACGATAGACAGTAGATACACTTTATCAAATTTGCATAACTTTAACGTTCAGGTAACTGATATTATTTATTAATGATTTCATGAAAGAAAATATCATTGAATTTAATCATTAGATGTTACGTCATATTAAAATCGTAATTTTAAAAAAATTATAAATAAATAGATGGCAAATTTTCAAAATTATTTATTGAATACAAAAAAAAAAATCAAAAATATTTGTAAACCGTCGTACCATATTACTCGTTATTTATATTAAAATAAAATGAATAATATGCAAACATTTCCAAGTTGCTTGAGTCATTATTACTTTAATCACGTGCCGTAAATTTAACACATTTTCCCAAAAAATGATCTACAGTATGGTATTAAATGTGTTGATTTTCATACATTAATAATAAACATGAATCTTACCTAAAAGATTAATCACAGACATCAATTTGAAAAAATACTTCTTTGTACACCATGTAAATCAATACATTCCTATTCTTATCAATTCAAACTTTAAAAGTGAAATATTGATTTCATGTATGTAACCGTCATAAAATAAAACAAAACCGATTCTCTCCAATTTATTTGAATGATACCTTAAAAAAAAAAATAAAAATAAAAAACTTTTGCAAATTATTTATAAATTTCATAAAAATATATAAATAGATATATTTTATGTCGAGAACATGAAAAATAAAAAAAATAAAAAAATTCGAAAAAAATTACTAAAAAACGTATGTTTCGCGCCACAGTGAGAGTATATTAAGCTATTTTTGTTTTTTATGATGTTTTCATGCAATAACGATTTTTTTCCAAGCTTTCTAGCCAATAAAAATACAATAAATACATTGACTGTTTAATATATAGTAGAATCATTTTCTTTATTCAATGTACAATTTGTCTCTACGGTTAATTGTCTCCAACGTCACCATTGAACAGTCATGTAAATTAACACTCTATATTAACGACGTCTTAACCTTCTCGTATAATTTTCGAACTAATAATTACTTATTATATTTTTTTTATTTTTACTAAAATCTAAAATTCTGGAAATCTATACAGTATGCATATAAAAATAATAATGTTAATGTCCGGACATTTTTAAACATAAAATATAGTAATTCTAAAATTGACAATTTCACTTTCAGTGAACTTTTGACAATAATTAATTTCTTCAGTCCATTTTCAACAACTATATGTTTGTAGGCTAAAATTGACCGAACATCGTTGTAACCTTTCTTGATTAACAAAACTAATGTTAAAATAACATAATTATAAATATATGCATAATCTACCATTTTGAATTCAATTAACTAAAATATATCTTTTTATAAAATTTCTTTTAGGCATACCAAAAAAATCTAAAATGAGGTAGATACTTTTATCTTAGTAAAATAGTCATCGAAGAATGTTCAAACGAGGTTTCTAGCGATAAATCTACTGCTACTTAATTAAGATCGAATATCACGTGTTTTTTTTCTACTTTTTCGTCGAAAAAAACGAATAAATGTCCTAATTTTCAATGTCTATTAGTTTTAAAAGATGATATTATTATAAATGAGTTAAATATTAATCGAATGACGTTTAAATGAGGTTTTTTAGTGTGAATGTGAGACAATTTTAACTTATTTGAATTTGAAAAAGCTTTTTTCGATTTTTTTTGTCGAAAAACCTAAAAAATGGCCTGAAATTCAATCGTAATTTAAAAGTTCATATTATATAAGTCGAGTTAATTACTCATCGAATGACGTTCAAGTGTAGTTTCTGGTGTCAATGTGAATCACTTCATTCTTTATTTTATGTATAGTCGTGTGGATTCAGAATCTAGATTTATTTGTAGATATCGATTGTTTTTTTTTTTTTAATTTCACATATATTTCTATAAAATGTGATATTTACACTAATGGTTCAACCACATTATTTATGTAATAAAAATTATTGTTTGCCTGAAAGTCGAACGGTTAATGTAAAAACACTAAAAACCAATATTTAAAAAGTTAATTCATTCTATGATTCATGCTTTAGATATATTTTTAATCCGTATGATGTGTTCAACGGTTTTTGATTGTGAACATTGCTTTTAAAAACCTAATGGCCATGAAAATACCAAAAAAACTGCGTGAATAAATTATTCATTTACACTAAAATACTATTTTTGATTAAATTTCAAAGTTATTCACACTTTTTTTTTTTTTTTTTTTTTTTACCTTATTTGATCCGCTTAAATTATACCATAATAATTCGTCAAAATCCAATTCAATACATATTGTTCGTTGCTCTAATTTAAACCACCGACCACAGCTCGTTGTAATCAACGCGTGTACGAACGTACGAAAATCGAATATGATATTTTTTCGATTTCCGTCGATGGAGGAAAAATAGGAAGAGGTGCGATGCCGAAAACGGCGCGAAAACAACACGAGGCGCTGGACAATTCACAACACGTTGTCTGCGAAAATCGATTCTCATCGTGTAGACACACGCGGTTGTTTATCGCCGAAATCGATTCGCCGATGTCGAGCGCAGTGTAAGAAACCGACGCGATCGAGGAAAATGAAAAATAAAAAATAAAAATAAAAAACTGTTCGGGAAAGACCGAGAGAAACGTGAATAACAATTATCGCGGTCTGACCACGTGCAACGACTTATTCGTCGGATGGCGCGCGCGAATTACCATTTTTCAACCGGGTAAAAAATAACCCGGATTACCATTCCGATGTATAGGTGCAAAAAGCAAATTATCATTTCTCGGTCGGGACGGACGGACCACCGGCACGACCCGTTTTACGACGACGACTCTGTGAGGCGGACGAGATGTTATACGTGTTATTGAAATCCGAGCCCGGGCCGAGAGACGCGCGAAAAAAACGAGTAGTTCGAGAAACCGAGCCGAACCCAGAACGCCACGCGTCGTCGAGAGAAAAAAGGATATTTACGCGATACATATATACATATAACATTTTTTTTTCATTTACTTTGTTTTTTATCGTGCGATTTACATACTAACGCAGTTACGCGCCGCCGCGGTCGTCGCGTCGCGTAAAAAGACCGAATAGAAACCGTATCGTGCGACGATATTATAGTGCAGTCTCCGCGGCGCTTTTTATCCGTCCCGAGGACTGCAGTCGACTAGATCGTAACACGGAGTCTCTGGGGCGGCAAAAAGCCGTGTATTGCGTTAAATCATTTGCAGTGTCGTTCGGATCGTTTAGTTCATTAGCAGTAGTTTTATGCAAAAAAAAAATAAATAAATAAATAAAATAAAAGTGTGATGACCGCTTTATAATCAGTAGTTTGGTAAGAAAAAAATGTATCTCTAGTCATCAACGTGGACCCGTGAACGTAGCTGTTTGAAAATACGCACTGAGAATGATATTAAAAACGGTTTTTATACATTGTTAAGTACGTGGACGTTTTTAACTTATACACGCCAACTGTGTGGAACTCGCGTGATGGTTTTATAATACAATTATTATAAAATGTACTTTTAATTGTTTTGAACATTTGAAAAGGCGAATGATTAGTTATATAGTTAATCATAATTTAAATAATTAATTTAGATTTTAGGAATCTTTACGTAAATATAATACTTCGTTTAGGGAAAACGACAAGGAATTACGATGTGATGATCAATAAAAAAAAATGACATGACCCAACGGTAAAAATAACGGTTAAATATAATTATGGTTTTTTTTTCTTTGTTTTTATTTTCATACGCCAATTTTTTTTTTTCATTTAATGGTCGTATAAGTTTGAACTGCATATTACATTATCATAATAACCCGATTTCTATATCGTCCTTGTTATTATTTGTTTACTTCTTCGGTAATGATCGTCGCATAAACGAGTGCGTGTTTCAAGACAAACCGTTTGAATGTTTGACTATTCGAATAAAATATTACATTCCTAAGTAGACGCGATGTTTTAAAAATGTGCAAAAACGCTATGAAACCGAATTCAGTTTGCTAGAAAAAATTTTCTGACTATTAATACGTGACGAACCCACAGTTGTGCTTTTCGTCCGTACGACGTTAATTCCGTTAAAACAACAACACGCGCTCGAACGTGCAAAAGCTCAGCAAAACATGTTCCTGTTATGTAATTATCGAATATTAATTACTAATCGATTCGGCCGACAATAATTATTATCATCTTTTTTGTGTGTTCTATAACACTATGTAATTTCGATTTATTATTGGAATTACGAATGCTTAAAACCACTTTTATCACACAGTGGTACTATAGTCAGTAGTCACGTTTGTAAAACAGAACCGTTCACCTGACGCGCTGTGATTTCGACGAAAACAAAATATTTACTCTTTAAAAATATCGGAACTAATAAAAAAAAGCAAAAAATACAATATTACACTCGCACACGCCGCGTACGTCGATAAATTATGAGTTTTATGAATCGGATAATTCGTTCAATTCGAGAGCGCGCGGCGACTCGCGCCATTTGATCCGCAAAAATGTGTTTATCTGTCGTTCCGTTAGTGATGTAACGCGCCGAGCGTAGTGCACGTATAGTCGACCGCACAACAATAATAATGATGATGATAATAATAATAATAATAATAACAATATAATGTTATTTGCGGAACGAACGCGTGGTGTTAAACTTTTACGAGCCGATGAATAAACACAGAACGGACGCGGAGCACAGCAAAGCGAGCGGTGAACACCCGTCGTCGGTGAATACGGAAACGATAATAATAATCGTCGGAAGGTCGTTTACGTTTTACCAACGGTTATGGAATCGTGTACGGCAATGTTTCTAAAACTGTGGGCCGTGGGGGCCTCAAGTATACTACTGTGGTGGGGGGGGGGATGAAATATTTCTAAAGCTGCTTTACTTATTTGATTCGTCGTACACCGATATTTATAACTAGGGCTCGGATTTATATGTATTAAAAAACCAAAATATGTAAATATATATGTAATAAAAAAATCGCTTTATATGTGATAAAAAATGAACATATGGAATACAAAAAAAATTACAGAACATTACTGAAAAAAACATTAAAAATTACATATGTAGGATAAATGGCATTATTATCAAATTTACTTATTTGACTTCGACATCATTCATCTTGATCTTGACTTTGAAAGCAATGAGATACCATATATATGCTCAAATTTTTAAAGTTAAATGATCTACGGTTTGGCTGTAACACAGATTTGTACCGACTAAAGGAGTGCTCGATTTCCACCCAGGTAATAAGTACAAATGTCATAGTTGCAATGTCCAAAGGAGTTTGTTCAGCCTGCAATATTACCCCATTCATTTCGCAATGTATCTATATCTCTAGTTAATTTTAAGTAGCCTAAACCAAGATTTTTATGTGATACACTGAATTTTTTCTTTTACTGCAACTCCCGAGGGTCCTTGTACTTGTTCTATACATTTTTCAGCTTCTTCTATAAGTCCTAAACTTTGAATCGAAGTCATTTTACTTGTTTCTAGTTGTTTTATTGTATTCTCTAAAAATTCAAAATTAACAGATATATAAATTAAATTATTTTTAATATCGAACATAATGTAATATCGACCGTAGATTACGGTCGATTAGTTCAATAATTGGTATTATTTTGTTTACGTATTTTTGGAAACATTGGAAATTATCTGTATTGAAAAATACAATCGTATATAATTATTAATAAATCGTGAATGAGCAAATCGTCGAAATATGTATAGGAAAAAATGGAATTATTGAGTAATATGTAAAAATATGTACTTAATGCAAAATATGTATAAATATGTAAAATAAAATATAGTTCATTACATTGGAAATCACTTGAAACGAATTTATCACTAGCCTAAATTAATTTATCAAGTCGCCGTAAAAATATGTATTTACATATAAATCAGAGCCCTATTTATAACTGTGAAATTTATTTTTTTAACTCCGATTTGGAGGGCCGGAACAGTTTTTTTTTTTTTTTTTATTTTTTTTTTTTTCTGTAAACACTTTTTCGTATAGAAATCCTTGTCCAAAAGTTTCGTCCAGCAACTCTTTAGATCCGAAATCGAACTGAGATGGTACTTTAGAGAGGTCATTTTTCCAAAATCTCCATAGTTTTTCCAGTAATCAAGAATAACGATGGAAAAAACTGAGTAAAAACGGTAAAATCGGTAACAATCCGCCGTAAACGAGATTTTCACTGTTCAGACTTTAGGTATTTAGTCATAAATCGAAAAGTATTGAAGCTAGAAACTTGAAAATTTTATCCAATATCAAATACATACATTTTTATATTGGACAACATTTTCAGAACAATTAAAGCACTTTTAACTTAAATATAGAACTTTTAATTTACCAAATTGTTTGAAAGTTTTTATGTAATATAATTTTAAATATTTGACAAAAAGTTCTGAAAATTTAATATGACCTTACTCATATACCTACCTAATTATCCTAACAAAAATTCTGTTTAGATTCGAGAGGCTATATTACGAAAGAGTTCGAGAAACGCTGGTGCGCGAGGCCGGACGAAACGAAACGGGGCCGACCCGCGACATCATTTGACGATGACGGCGAAATTGATCGAGTGCCGCGCGAATATCGACGATTATTATTGAAACACGCACTCGACGGTAGCGGTGTCGTCGGATACGTCACGGGTCTAAACTACACCACGGGCCACTCGGGTCGTCGTGCACGGTGTTTTTCGAGTGCGCTCCAAGTGCGGTTTCGGGGCGTGTGTAATCGTATCCGTCTAAAAAAATGTCGGTTCCGTGGTTCCGGCGTGATCGCTGTAAAAACGCGTGTTATTATTCAATTGTTATGATAAATCGTAAAGGAAAAAAGTATCACGTATACTACACCACATCAATATATCGTGTAACGATTTAATTAAAAATCTCGGAACGTTATGTGATTTCGGTTTGTGTAGACAGCGTGTATGGATTGGAGGGAGAGTCTTTGAACAGCGATCTACAGACATCATGAAAATAGGTTCGCTTAAAACAAGAGATGGAAAAAATGAATTTGCTTGTTTCCTATTCAATTAATGGACAAAAGATCAACGAAAACTTCAATCAGACCTATTAAGTATATGAGAACCTATATTATAAATTTTAAGTTTTTTTTTTTTTTTTTTATTTTGTTTCAAATGGCTATAATGACTTATCTGTGATTAAATAACAAATAAATTATTATCTTTGACGTATTGATGCGTGATATATGACCAATATGTTATTAAATATATTATCAATATTGTTTGAAAACGATATTATGTATATTATTAATTATAATTGATATTAAGCAACTCGTATGTACCCTACCCCGTTAAAAAATCATAGATCCGCCACTGTGTATTGATGACCGGTTCGATTTCAAAAATCATCATCGTGCTATACAAAAAATCATAGTATACAAGTATAATATAAAAATACTAAAAACGCCGTCCGTTTTTTCACTACGGTATATTCGCAGTAGTCGATGGTACAGCTTATCGTACCAAATCACTTCTGCTCAAGGTTTTGAAAAACGAATAGACGTACCCATGTAGATAGATTACATTTGGATTCAAACACACCGCGTGTTCAGTGTTCATTCTTTGTAAAATCGCATTAGTTATAAATGTTTTAATCATAACTGTTATATTCACTGCTGTGACAGATCAAACGGAGTGGTTATTTGTTTTTATTCTTTGAGAATATTTTGTATCGTAATCCGAATGTTTTTATCACCGAGATTATCGTCGTCCGTCTATATTATTGTTGGCTTATTTTAATTTCCTGCGAGCCCCCCTACTTCCGGCACGACTCTATCGGCTTTTGCGAACACGTCTTGCCGACGCGTTTAAATGCACTCCTTGTACAAGTATTGTCACACCGCTCGTTCGAGACGTAATAATTATTCATCGTGCCGAACCGAGTGAATTTCAAACGCGCACGTCAATACGTGTACTGTTCGCGTTGTTTATTGAATGGATGCGAAGAGCATTATAAGACTTGAATCCTACGTGTGTCGATCAATTTTCATTTTATTCAAATAATGCGCGCATACGTTTTACGGGTTTCGTTTTTTTTTTTTTTGCTTTTTTTTTTTTTTTTTTTTTTATTCATTACCGAAACCGGCGCCACCGCTTAAGTGTAGATACTCACGAGAAGGGAAAAGAGAAAAGAGTTTCGAAAATGATTTCGTTTTTTTATCGCATCGAGTTACGCTCACAAATACTTAAAAGCGCATTATGCAAATGTCGAGCGTTCAAATGCAATAACCTCGCAGATACGGAACCCGTGACGTATCACTGTTGACGGTCGGCAAGCCCGCGTCTGCACTGGCGAAAGGTTCACGTGAACCCGTCGAACGGTTCACGAGATAAAATCGACGATCGATAATAAACGACGGGCGAATATATAAATATTACGCTCGGCCGTAACGATTCGACGATCGGGCAAATCGATTTTTAAACTGCTCAGACGATGGACCGGCTGAGAGTCTCGGCGGCGCGCGAAGACCGCGTTTCACGGGACGTACACGCTTAACCATGTTACCGACGCTGTTCGTCCGGGTGAAATCGATACCGGACGTTACGCGAAAACCATACCGACGTTTGGCCGGGTCGCGTGTGTTGTGTGTATTAGTGCTGAAACCGCACAATTTTTATCGACGTGACAATACGAAAAAAACTTAAATTATTTACAGAGGATGATTTCGCACGGGGTTCATGTCAGGACTTGATCGAGAATACGAGTCATAGCCACGGTACCTACCGGACATACCGTTTGAACAGAAAACGAAAACCGTTTATGATCTCTGATAGATAAAAGATGTTCGTTATAGTTAGTTATGATTTTATTGATCGCGCTAGATGCCCAACCAAAAGTTTCGTACGACATGTAGGTGTAAAAAAAAAATGAAACGAAATTTGAATTTTACCCGAAGAAAATGTACCGTCAGCGGGGTGGTGTAAAAAGTCAAAATCTTCCGCGAATTTTCTCTCGACTGATGATCGGTACACACCTGTTTGTCCGGCATAAAGCTACTGGCCATTAAAATCAGTTTATTTCGACATACCGTGTTTATCGACATTATCGCACGCAAATAACAAACTTCTATTTCGTTTTCTGCGTTAATAATTGCGTCACGTTCGTTCGTCAAACGCTGTTTAGACCGTAACGTTTGATGCACGTTGTTTTCAAAACAACACACCGTATCGTAATCATCACTGATGTCATGTCAATAAACACCATGCACGCGGAGGACAGCATTACGTGTTGTCTTTTTCCACACAAATGCAAATTGTTTGATCCAACATCGGAAATCCTATTTTTGGACGCCGTATGGCACCTGAGCATAGTGATCGTCACGTGCACGCTCATCTGCGTGATCTGGAAGATTGTGTGCCTAGTCAACCGGTACGTAGAGGTAAATTTGAAATTAATACTTTTCTATATTGAAGACGTTTCACGCAAATTCGTCGACCCGAAATAATAGAAATGTCTTCGACGCGTCATTTGAAATCGGTAAAACCTCGTTGTTTTACTCCGAACAGATTTGCAAAATGGCTAAATGTTCCCATTCTATATGAAAGTAATTCTAACTTCCGTAAGGGTGATTAAATATTATACGTTATATTCGAAATGCCCGCGTGATTGTTTTCAAACACAACCAAAATCGTATACTCAGCACAACGAGCTGACACGACTTTCGTAAATATTGCTTGTAGTTATATTTTACGACTGCCTTTTAGACATACGGATGTCATAAAACGAACTCGGTATTCGTATTAACAAATTATCGTTTACACAGTTCACACTAGTAAAGATACGAATTACAAATATTCAGTTCTAGTCTTCTGTTAAACAATTGTTTCTTTCATATTAGTTTATATATTACTTCAATATTTAAATGGAATAAAACATACAATTAATTCATCCCTTTAAGCAGCTCGTGGTGGGATAAATGAGTTATTAAGATATCTTAAAATTAAGGTTTACATTTTAAATTCTTATACTATTTACAATACAACACTATTTTTCAATTTATAATAAGAACTTAAAATTAGAGTTCACCTAACAACCAGTTTACAATAGATTTTTTTTTTTTTTTATTGTACAATTAGAATCATTATAAACATTTTGAGACATATCTTTTTTTTCAATGCCATGGCATTTCATTAAAATATGACGGACCGAAATAACCAACAAAATGTTTACCAATATTTTTTTTTTTTTGTGTAGTCAACTTGGATATCAAAATCTCTATTTTCACGCTTATTAATATTATCAAAACAAACATTTTTCGATACATTTAATATGATGGCGAATTGCTTGTATAGTAATCTATATATTATAGTAAACAATAATCGAATGTATAAAATCATAATAATAATAATAATAATAACACCACTTACTTTTTAATTAATTAATTTACGAATGATATTTTTTTAAATTAATTTACGGATGATTCTCTTTTTACGTGATTGAAAAATTATTCGACTATTTCAATAGTTTCAGAAAGCTCTTTATAAATTACTCGATTCGGGGAACGACGACGAGACTGAATACTGTGACATCGACGGCGATGAGACGATTGGTTCGGATGAAAATGTAATGAATGCAGAAAACACGGATGAAATATGCGAGTCATCAGTTCACGAAGAAATAGAGACATCTAATACGGACCACGTCAATAATAATAATAGTAATAGTAATAATAATAATGGCGATAATAATTATGAATGCATTGAAAACCGTGTACCGGATTCCGAGATTCTCCCTGTTGAATCGGACGAAGAATACGTGCCCAACCGAATCGATGTCAAGGAAATGAAATGCTTGGACGAAGTGATAAATTCTGAAAAGACGATCGCGGAAATAAATTTAGATTGTAAACATCCACAACAAACAGAGTTCCTACGTTGTTTCACCAGGAATCAATGTCATACCAAAAAAGTAAATTGAACGAAAATGATTAACGAATAAATTATTCCTTTGTCCGATACATGCAGGCAGATAGGAATTCGTTTTATGAACAAATATATTTCGATTTTTATAGTCGACGGGAAAAAGGGTCGTGTAGATAAACCACTTGCGAAAAAATGTTTAAATGAACGTAGTTTTGTTGTTACATCTCATTTGCCTGTAATACGCTGACGACACGTCATGTTTCAATATCGGTATCTACATTTCTACATTTTTTTTTATTACGAAAATTTATATAATTCTGTGTTATTATTTTAAATGTAAAACAAAAAGCCCATATAAAACATATTGTTGAACAGCGATTATTATTGAAAGTAGATAAACATAACAATAACGGAATTCGACAAGATAGTTAGGCACTTGTGTTCTAAAAAGGGTTAGATATACTGTGCATAAGTTTCGATGGTTATTCTTATCAATTTTGTTCGTAGGTATAGGTGGTTTTGGTGCGTTTTGTTTCACGAATTACGATGACGAAAACTTGTTCTTATAACATTTGAAAAATTCTATAGAAAATGAGGACATTGTAAACTATAAGTACGCACCAATCAACTCTGTTGACGTGAAGCGGTTATTTTCTATTTACAAAAACATATAGTCGGACTGTAGAAGATCTTTTAAATTTGAAAATATTATCAAAATTACTATTATACAGTGCAATCCTAAAACTTGATATTTTTAATGTAAAATTTAATTTTTATAAATCTACCCACTACTCTCTAACATTCATATTTTATATTCTTGTGTATTTTGAAATAAAATAATTTTAAATGTACATTTAAAAGAGTATATAATTTATTATGAATTACATTTGACCTTTTTGAATATATTGAGTGAAAATTGATGTATTTAATACATTTTTTTTATGCATATGAAATAGGTTTATTTAAGAATATTTAAGATTTATAATTGCATATTTTGACATTTTTAAATGCATATTTTTAAAGAATTTTTAGTATTACCATCCGAGCCTCTGTATCTGTAAGGTTTTGACCCAGCAAAATGACGCTGCCTTGATCTTGATACCGTTCCCCCGTGTAATTTTTCAACTAGATTATAAATGAGGCAAACCGATGAATGTACTACTGTGTCGAATTCGTTTAATATTTTATTAATTACAAATCGATTTGTACACACTATACATTTTAATACAAACATTTAAAACATATTATACGTAAACGTCTGAAATTCACAAACCATATTAGTCACTACAAATATTTCAAGTCGAATACAGCGTAAATGTAATGTAAAAATTAAATCGTTTACGCAATTTTAAAATGAAAATAGTGGCGTAGAATGGTGAACTATGCCTACGCCAATGGCACAAATTGAACGGCTGAGTAGAAAAAGGATAATATTCCAAAAATCGAATTTTCGGAAAATAAAAATAACTGTTAATTTCCTTAGTTTTTACTTGAATTGATAACTTATTTGCACAACATACGTAACCTAATACATTAGCTTTAACCTCCAAAAATATGAGATCTTAATGGTTAACTTTTTTTTTAGTAAAAAACATTAAATGAGCTGGAATATTTATTTTATGTATTTTTGGAATATTATCCTTTTTCTACTCAGCCGTTCAATTGTGAAGGGCTGCGTAGTTATGCTTTGAATTCGTTACTTTATTTTAATACCTAATATGATAATTAAAATTATGTTTCCCGTTGATTGACACGATATAAAAAATAATAATGCGAATGACACTTAAAACGAATAAAGATTTCTATTTTCAATTACTTTTTACTTGGTCGTCAGCTTTGACGCACGGTCACACAAAAGTTATATCATTTTTAAATTTTACAATTGATAAATTAATTTTTAATGTATTTAACCTATTATGTATATTTATATATGTGTGTGTGTGTGTGTGTATCTGGTCAACTTTCACGTCATTAAATGGTACACTATCACGATATAACAAGTAACAACGCATTGAAAAATTAATAATTCAATACTTTTTATATCTAGATAGCGTATCATTTAAACAGAATACACTCAAACAATCAATTTATTGAAGATAAAAATAACTTGAGCCATAATAGGTACGCGTAAATGAGATTTTTCTATGCGATAATCTTGTTAGCTTGTAATGTAATGTATTGGCGTACAAGTATCAAAACAAATTAACGACTTTTAAACAGGCTTTTTTTTTATGGATGACATTTTAAAACGTATTATAATTTATAACTGGTCTAAAAAAAAACATCAATTTTATTGCGATAAAAAGGCGGTTTTTTTTTCTAAATTTGCCGGGAACGGTATAACGAGACTTCTCATGCCAGTAAACTGAAATCAAGTACACGGCCATGGCGGCAGTTTAACTTGAAAAAAGTACATATTATATTATTATTGTTGTAAATAACTGGTTCGAATGTTTAATATTTTAATACAAAAAAACCGAAAATACCGCGTGAAACGTTCGTTCTTTTGTGTAAAAAGTAAAACCCTCCACGGGGTCCAGCGGGATGCAGCTTCCCGGCGTGCCCGGCCCGTTAGGTATATACACGCCTGTTGTACACACCGGAGTCGGTGACGGATTCGTTTTCCGCAGAACGTCTGTACGCAATCGTCGTCGTGGTCGTCGGCGTCCACTTCACCGCCGTCGCCGCAGCAATTGCCGTCGACGTCGTCGGTGGCCAACGATCCGGTTACGGTCCGGGCGCAGCGGTCGTCGTCGTCGTCCGGTTCGAGGCCGTTGCCGCAGCATCAGCAGCAGCAGCAGCAGCAGCAGAGGACCGGCGAAAACCACTGCACCGTCGCCCGGAGACGGGACCCCGACGAAGACGTCGAACGCTGCCGGGCCCGGGGGACGACTTGCGGACCGAACGGACGCGGCGAGACGATGGCGGCGGTGACGATGATGCAGCAGCGTCAAGACCGAAACAAAGACGACGGCGACGACGACGACGATGACGACGGCGGCGCCAGCGACGACGACGTCTGCAGCGGCGCCGGCAATTCCGCGGACGACGAGAGGGAGTGCGGCCACGAGGACCTACTGGACCCGACCACGAGGCCCAATTACTGCATCAACAGGCACGAGATGGAAATAATGCCAAAGATCAAGGGCCGCGTGGTGCCGTCGGTCCGGGCGAAAATATTTTTGGACACGATAAAGAAAAAATGGCACGACAACAATAATTGCGCCCCCGTCGCCGCCGGCACGAGGCGAACCGCCGACGACGGGGAAAAATGACAAACGATCGCGAGACCGTCGGACTTGTCGGCTGCACGCCCGTCTGCAACGCGTCATAATAGTAATAATATCGTCTTACGCCGCACAATCTCGCACGACACCGCACCGAAAGGCCGCGACGTGGCACACGGACCGAGCTCGGTGATCCACCCGCGCTTCAAAACAGGTGATGAAAACGATATCGCTCATTAGTCATTACCATTGTAATCGGATCGACGGATTGTGTTTATCGCGATAAAGATTACCATTACTAGTGTTTACTACTTTTGCCCTCGGTCCAGAACACGCACACTCACGTATGCACACCAACAATTGAGTCGTCATTTTTCAACTTTTAAATCTTGTAAAAAATAATTTATCAAATTGAGCTTTATAAAACTTAGATCATAGATAAGAAAATTCACCGAGTTTATTGGTGATGAACATTTTTTTACTGAAGGAATAAATTAGGTACTTGAAATTTTATAAGATTTTGATTGAAAAAATCGCTATATAACGTAAAAACAATAATTTTCGTTAAATTTCAAAAAATTATTTTAAAAAAATTCAAAAAAAGTATAAAAAAATCCTAACAGTTATTGAGATTTTATCAGCATTGTTAGAAAACTACCTACACAAATAGGAATTGTAAAAAAATACACACACACACACACACACACATCATTGTGATGAAGCCAATACAAATTTGAACAAAACCTAATTTATAATAAACAAAATCAATATTTTGCGTTGTAAATTAGAATTAATATTTATTTTAATTGTCTTATCTGTATTTTAGTTTTCTTTTAAACGTAATTTTTTTTTCAAATATGTCCCTCATCTGTATCATTTCCAGGGTCTTGTCTGCCTGACTGGCCTGACCCGTAGTTTCGCCTATGCTCATTAGTCATTACCATTGTAATCGGATCGACGGATTGTGTTTATCACGATAAAGATTACCATAACTAGTGTTTACTACTTTTTCCCTCGGTCCAGAACACGCACACACACACACACACACACACACACACACACAAACACACTGCTTAAAAATAATTTACGAACGTTTTCTGTAGGTTACGTCTTGCAAAGTTATTATAACGAATATGATTTTTTTTTATTCTCTGTACCTACTTGATCGTTTTTTCAAAGTTATAAACGTGATCATCCGTGTAGTGTGTTTCCATACCATAATATTTTTCACTCGAAAATTCAAATGATTAATGGATATAAAAACAATAACGATCTTATGTATATAGTTTCGAGCTACGGACGTGTAACAACTAACTTAAAACTTGATGTGCTGTGCGCTAAATAATTCATAATAATAACATATACTTTATGTAACATAATAAATCACTTTTGAAGGCGATCAAAAAGACGAGAAAAATTAACGTTAAGTCTATTTTAAAGCTCATAATACTAATCGAGTGGTGTGTTTAGCCGGTAACGATAACGTATTAAAATCAAAGCCAACCGTAACGTGACTAAGTGTAAAACAATTGTTACGTCGAAGCTTTTAAACGATTTCTCGATAATAGTCACACCGCAAAGTAATAAGGGCAGGTTCTACGTAAAATCATTACACATAACCCCCAGTGCCCGCATAGTTGCACGGTGTACACCTCGGGTCTATTTAATATAATTTTTTTTTTTTTTTTTTTGAAATATTTTATTTCATTATTTGATTTATTTCTGTTTTCAGCGCAATACTTTCCTGTTATATTATTTTTTTTTTTTTATGTAAACGCCACCGTACCCGACTGTGGAAGATTTATGTTTTACTGACTGTTCGATTTATTAGTAAATTAATTACGATATATTAATTTTAATAAATGTATCTATTCGTAACGCTATCCGTTATTTTTGAGCGCGCGACTTTGATCTTTCTAAATATGTATATAATAACTTTGCACAACTGTCTTCTAGCATATTACGAATAGAGTCTATATTCAATAGACGCTAACCAACACTGTTTGCGAGCCTCCGTGCGCATTTCGCTCGTCTCGCAAAATATACACTATAGACTGCCATGAGAGTATAAGCTACTACGAAAGTGTGTACGACGTCGAGCATTGCTATCAATATTAATTAATAATATAATACTTTATAGCAGTGATAGATAATATACGTGTACTTAATTTACGTACAATCAATGGTGGATCCAGAAATTAATTGGGGGGGGGCAAAAGCAAAAGTACGATATAATTTGACTGAATGTATACATTTGAGAAAAAGCTATGAGTGCCAATAATGCTACGAATAACGACCCCGCTCCAACAATACGTAGAATATGATAAGTGAAAATATTTTTCAATATTCTATTAATAAAATTAGGTATTTTGGGTGTTAGTGTATTACTACGGGTAGATTGGGGGTGGCAAATACTCCTTTGTCCCCCCTTGGATCCGCCACTGCGTGTAGTTAAATTCGTGTTTCGTTCGTGCGCAAAAACTTTTCAAAGCGAACGTATTAATAATATGTTTTGTCCATTGCGTCGAGACGGAAATAAATAATATGTAGAACCTTAACGTGGTACCGACGTGCCACTTGCGATTAGCGAAAATCGGCCCCAGGATATTCGCATTTTAAACCACCACGATTGATCTCGGTGTGATTTTACACGTCGAATTACTGCGATGGATAAAATAATGTAATGAGTGTTGATCGACTGTAAAGCGACTTGCGATTTGGACGGATATATTCGCTAGTTATCAATACCTATGTGAAGCGTTTTAAGATATTCGGTCTAACCAAACAAGTGGTGTCTATAGCTATGTGAAACATTTCCAAAACTTCGACGCGTAAGTACATATACCGTTAATTGTTTTTTTATATGTTCTTTTTCGACGTTGACGCTACACGTCAACGTTGTTTAAAAGTGATAAAAATAAATTACTCGTTTGTTTTAAAAACGCATTAATATAATTTACGTCCAATAGAAATTCGGAGAATACTATCTACTCGCGTTCTGTTCGGTGGGTGACTCGCGTGCCTGAAAAGGGAAACAAGGGTTGGGTTCGTGCAAATTTGAATGCGACCGTTTTTAGTTTGTACATTTGCGTCCTATATTAATGAATAAATAAACTACGAAATTAATTAAAATACATGGGTGTATACGTTTGTCATTTTATAAAGGTAAACTTCACCAAAAATGGAAATGTCACATTTTAAGTTGAACATAATTATTTTTCTTTTCAATGTCTGAAATACAGTCAAATGATTTGGATGTTATTCAAAGTTCAGTTCAATTTTTTTTCAATGTATCGGTTTTAAAAATAAATACAAGTAATTAAAACATTTTAATTAGATGACATTAACTATAAATTTTGTTTTAAAAATGGTTTTACCGAAATTCATCGGTAAATGTCCGAAATTCGGACATTTACCGAGAGCAGTTGGTAAAACTTAGGATTTACCGGTAAATCCTAGGATTCACCGGTATTCGTACTTTTACCGTAACATATATATATAACGCGTAATCGATCCATACCTCTATTCCCTTTCAACTCAACGCCTATATAATTTTCAATTTAATTTTGATCTCTTAATAATGTAAAACATTTTTTTTTTTATCAAAAAATTTAAATAATACATATAAAAATGTAATATAATACATTAAAAATAATATTCTACGTTTCAAGTTTCATAAAGATTGATTTAATCAATTACTTTTGTATGGATTACATTTAAAGTTGTAAAAATAGTCAATTCCGTTAAACTTCCAAAAAAACCGAGAATAAAAAGAATCTGAAAAACGATTTTTGATTTTTTTTTTAAAGCTGGACGTAAATCATATGTGGAATGAGTTGCTATTAAATTTGCAAGTCTTAATATTGATAATTTAAAATTGTATGAAGTAAAACATTTTAAAAAACAAGATGTTTTCTTATAATATCAATGCTTAGCTAAATATAGTCAATTTTTTTTTTTTTTTTGAAACTTTATTCACGTATAATGTACGTGTGTATATATATATATATATATATATATATATATATATATATATATATATATATGTACAATGGAACTGTGAAATTTTCAAGTTTTTATCGATACTTTTTCTGGAGTTATGACTTATAATAAAATAACTGACATAAATTTAATGGCAATCCTTACCTTTATTTCTCAATTTTTTTGTAGTTTTTTCTAATGTTCGGAAAAAATTTAATAATGGACGTATTAATAATTCAATGTCAATTTTTTGATCTCCAACTGGCTGAATGTAACTCTGGACGAAGTTTTCTACCTGAAAAAGCGCCACTTGAAAAAATATCATTCAACATCGTTCTGTAACTTATAGATTCTTCGTTTCAATCAGAATCTAAATTTATTACATAAATCAAAAAAAAAAATATGATCCCCTCCACCATGGAATTTGTTTAAGTCCACAATATAAGTATTGTCGAGGGCATTTTATTCGTTAACTAATATTGAAGTATTTTAAGTACATATAATCGATTTTAATAAATAAATAATTATGTGAATCGTCGTCATTATCATTTGTATCTATAATATAACGATCGATGTACAGTTATAGACAAATAATATAGGAACTGGTATAGACATTTTGACTGAGGTATTTTTATTATTCGATAATAGTCTGCGTTTATACAATAATTACGATAACTGTGATCGTATTTTTATGACAGTTGAATGCGATCACAGAAGTACTTGATAAATAGGTACCTACATTAAAACGTGGAAGGGGGTGTGGTGGCATAGGCCCCACAACTCAA
Source organism: Therioaphis trifolii (assembly GCA_027580255.1). Lineage (NCBI taxonomy): Eukaryota > Metazoa > Arthropoda > Insecta > Hemiptera > Aphididae > Therioaphis > Therioaphis trifolii. The sequence continues at coordinate 21,695,199 of CM050405.1, read as the reverse complement.
TTTGGCATTTGCAATACATTTTCATGTCCTCGCCCCCCCCCCAACGAAAAATCCTGAGAACGCCACTGCGGGGGAACCACAGATATATAAAACAACTAGATAGCCGACTCAGTGATAAAGTCTCATAAGACCTATGAAGTCTGAGAGCCATATGCGAACAGGGCAAATCCTTTCAGTCTCCTATTGACACAACCAGACACAGAACAAGAAACCACCATGATGTTGAATTACTTGAATTGCACTTTACAGTTTATAGTTTATAAATTATAATCGAAAAATTGTGTTTCAATCCGAATCCATATAGAAAGATAACAGATATATAAAACAACATTTTTATAATATATCTGTGGTTTCAATCACAGAAAAATTATATTTCATGAAATAATATAAAATGCCATGGATTAATCAATCATATTTTGCCCTGTTCGCATATGGATTCTAGACTTCAATTTTATTCGTCGAGTCGGCTATCTAGTTGTTTTATTTATCTGTGGGCGGAACCAGTGGCGGCTTGAACTTTTTTTTCTTGACTCAAATTTAATATTTTTATACCACCCACCCTCTAATCAGTAACCTACTATTATGAGTAACGTTAATCGTTATCTTTCATCGATAATTTCTTCAAATCAACAAATATAATATTTATATTCCATTCTTTACATATGCGGGTACTAGGGTACGACGTCCCTTAACCTAATGTTGGCTGTTACTGTACGACTTACGCTGATACACATGTAGAGCTAAACATTATATTTCTAATTGAATTACCAACTTTCGAAAATTCTTCAAACTACCTTTCCCAACCACAGGACACCCACCCACCCATTAATATTTCTATGAATCACGTGATTCAAATATACCTCCTTCGAGCCGCGGGGGAACATATTATGAAATACAAAGTACCTTTTTGTACAATATGAATATGATATATATGCAACGTTTTAAAACTATTTTTTTCTTCTAAATCACCTCCGATGTTCTCGTGCGGTATGATAAAATATCGCGTTCGACATAGGTAGGTAGCGTTTTGTACGGCTCTTGACAATGTGACCTGCTATAAAGTATTTGCATCCGAGGCGAACACACGTACCTGCGCGAAGTAGACGAGTGTATTTCTGCGGCCAGTGTGTTTACACATTACAGTCGAGTGGAAAACGTCACGGGTCCACTGGAAACCATTAAGTAGTCACTAGATAGATAGATTATTGTAGGCGTAATAACAGTGTACGATGGCTTCTTAAATTAAACCTAGGTACTCATATTAACCATGGTAATGGTACCATTATACTCGCCAGTGACCGATTCAACGAAGGAAGCGAGAAGGACATGCCCCCCATGATCTATCAGATATTGATATAATGAAAGTCCAAAGACAATAGGTACTAATATTTTTAGTTTTTACCAATATTGTATGACGACAAAAAAGACGCATGATTTGATTGTTGTACTTTCGATATCGAAAAACGCAAATTATTCGTAAGTGTGGTAGGCGCTGATTATGAAATGTGGAGATAAATTTCACCAAGTAGGTGAAAAAACTGCTTAAATCGTTATAAATCTGTTTTAAAAAATCTCCCAGTTTAATTTGCTGTCCCCGAAAAAGTGCTGCCCAAGGCGATCGCCCTCCTAGCTCCTCTCCTTAAAAACGCCACGAACGGGCTTCAACTAAATTTGTTCCGTGGAACCGAAGAATGTACGTACACTCATGCTTCGGCCGTACGTATTTTCGGTGCACGTTGAGTTTCGATTCAATGGACTGTGATCCCAGTCTAACTCTCAAAAACTTTCACCAACATTACAGAACAACGTAATTGATTACAAAGTCCCGTCGGTATTACAACGATCTAGTTTCTGCTGTGCGGAATAATTTCCGATTCTTCGGGGCATCTTGTGCAAAATCGAGTAACGCACGAAACAGTAATGAGACTGGTACCATAGACTGCACCTGTGATGAGTTTTATCTCGTCATCGTTGGACGTCTTATTTTTTTTTAAGTTTTGTGGTCTCATACCTCCTACCATGAACCCCCCCCCCCACCAGCTCAATGTAGTCAGGCTCTAGTTTAGTTATTTTAGTTTAGTCGTCGTTTGATAAATTATATTTTGAATATATAATGTAAATAATATGTGTCTCAATTTCTATCCGTTTGGTATGTTCAAAACAAATGGTGACATTAACACTTCTGTTCTTTTATGAGCCCGTGATATCCGATGCTTATACTTTGTCTAAACAGTTGCATTTTATAGCATGGAGTTTTGATGAGAATGAAAAATAATTATTTGCTATGGTGTGCTACAGTTTGAAATCATAAAAAAGGACTGTCAATATACTTACCTAGAGTTATTCATCTAGTATGCACTCAAAAGTTGAATAGTTTGAACAACATGTTTAATTATTAGCATCATTCAATAAATGTAACTGAAAGTGAAGACAAAAAAAAAAAAAAGTTGCAAAAGACTTGTCTAAAAATACTTTTATTATGTATATTTTTTACATTTACTTTCGGAACAATACGAATCCAAACTACATTATTATTTAGTTTTGTACTTTTTCAATGGAACTCTATAGTATAGATTTGATTTAAACAACAAACAATATAATTTTCAGCTTTACAAATATTTAAACTTCTAAAATACTATTTGTATAATCAATTATAATAATATCATATTGCTTTGATTGAAATATTTTAAAGTACACGAATAAAAACTAAACTTTTGTGTAATTATTAAAATAACATCATACTAAATTAATTTGCCTAACATTTTAGTTATGATAAAATATAAAAACTGTGAGTATATATGTGTGTGTATGTGTGTGTGTGTGTGTGTTTGTGTGTGAATGTGTTTATAATTTGATGTATATATGTATAATATATATTTACAGTTTTTAATTTTTACATAAATTATGTATTATTGGACGTCAACAGTTAATAGAAGTGATGGCTAACATAGTAATATAATGGAATATTTCTTAGTATACAATAACAGAAGTTAATTTGTCTTTCCATGTGAATTGGACGTATAATACCGATTACAATCATTAAAAATAGTAAAATTCATTATGACTATCTAATAATAACAAATTAATAACTGGCTTCATGTCCAGCTAGGATGTATAAATCCGCACCGTCATCAGCTTTTTTGGAAACCATGTGTGATTCTAATAGCAGGACTCTATAAAAAAAATACATATATTTTCATATAAATAAATAATTAACATGATTAATATCAAACTGTGAATGTTACATTTAAGCCGTACAAAATAATAATAAACATAATTGTATTTCATATTAATGTATATATTATATAGTATTTTTTAGTACAGCGGTTTTTACAGTATTTCACTGGTTTTTTACATGTCACAAAACACATATCAAACTGAGATATAAAAGGCAAGAATAAAATTTTCAATAATATCTGAGACTAGTTTTTGGAAACCAAACCTTACAAAAGTTTATAGAAAAAAGTATACTTTATTTTATCAGTTAATAATTTCACAATATTGATGCTTAAAGCAGATGGTTTATAATAGTACTGTATCTTTTTTTCAAACTTAATTTACAAATCAGATCTAAGAACACTAAGGATACTTGAGAAACAAAATTAAATTTAAAAAAAAAATTAATAAGAGTACTGGTAGAAAATTTGTAACAAAGAAACTATTTATGATTCTTTAACGATATAAAAATTTAAATTCAAGTTTGTACAACATTTTTAGATTAAATGATAGTTCATAATATCAATTGAATTTTAAAATTGACATACTTGTCTGAGCTCAAAAGTCTATAAGTTCTGCTCTTGTCAACTATTTCTTGTGTAACTTCACCATTTATGAGACTGCGCCCTTGAACACCGTATTTATGGAATGCCAATATACTGTCAGATAATCGAACTGAAAACACATAACAAATAATATTATATGAAATTCATGATTTCAATTCAACAATAATAATCAGTCTATATTGAAAATACTCCATTTTTCTTGTTAGAAGTTAGAATTCTATAATTCTTTAATTTTGCTTTTACTAACATTTGTAATAATTAGTTTTTATATTTTAGAAAAACCTTAATGTTTTCTGTTTCAATATACTTTTGGTATAATATATATAATTCTATATATGATAGAATTCAAAGAATAAAACAATGATTTTATAACTATTTTAATATACATTAAAACAATGAAATAACTCATTTAAATTGAAAAATTAAAAATATATTTATAAAATATCATACACAATTTTTTTTTTTTTTTTTAAATAACCGTACAAATAATTTAGCATTGAATAATAAGACATAACAAAACTGATATGAAAAAACATTAATTTATTAGCCCTGGTTAACAAATCTGAGAATTACTTAAAAAAACATAATATTTCAAATCTAAATAAACATTTTTATTTTCAGTTCATTGTAATTAAAAACACAATAGTTGTACTAACCAATTGATTCCACATTAAAGTCAAAATAAAGTTGATTTATTTGATTTCTATCTGACTTCAGGTTCCCATGTAAATTAATTATTTTTACAACATCTGCAATGAGAAAATATACATTTTTGTCATCATTATATACATCAATTTACTGTTATTATCATTCAAATACAAATGTTATTTATTAACACCTAAAGAAAAACTAACAATATATTAAAAGAAAATAAACAACTCATCATAACTTCAAATAACATACTTTTATAACATATTAAAAAGGAATCTGTATCCAATTGACATACACATACAACATGCATAATATCTCTTCTTTGAACAACAGTGCCTGCAATAGTAAAAATGATAGTTAATTTAAATAGAAAACTATTCATTACAATGATACATACAATTTGAAGTGAATACTTTTCAAATCAAAATTTAATCATTGATTTTATATACATGTATATTATGTGTTGTGTGTGTGTGTGTGTGTGTGTATATATAAGGATTGATACCAAACACAGCAATTTATTTAAAGAAAATGCTTTCTATGTAACTGTGTATCTATTTAAACAATGACAGGAGGGCCATATATTTAATTCATTCAACTAATTTGCTTTAAAAAGTATTCACTACAGCAGTGTATGACCTCTACAGGATATTAATTTAAGTTATACATAAGTAGTTAAGGATATTAATTAAAAATATTTATTTTCCAAACAAATAGTATTAAATCAAAAACAATCAAAACTGACCAGTATTATCAGAATCATCCGTTTCAGCAGAACAAAACCAACCTGCTCCTGTATTGACATTAATCAACTCTAATTTTAAATTCATTGACTTTCTAATTGGTCCAATTGGTTTTTTCACACCAACACAAACAAGTGGATATTCTAATTCAGGTGTTATTACCATTTCAAAAATGTTTAAAGGTGATGGTAAATTGCAATCAAAATGCTAAATCAATCGTAATAATATTAGAATTACTTCGAGTGCATTCAAGTTGTTAGTGCTATTAATTTATAATTCTTACCTTTAGTAACATGAACTTATTGAGTGGATCATACCACTGCATTAAGAAAATTCCACTAGACATAGCTCCACATAAGTATTTATAACCGTTGTATGGATTACGTCCAACACAACATTTTATACAACCTTTGGTATCTGGCACTTTAGTTGTAAGTGCAAACCTTCTGGGCATTAACCGTTCAGGAATTCTAGTCATATGCTGTGAAAACCTATGACTTTGTTTACCATGCAGGGCTAAGAGATCATGCCTAAATAACTGGGTTGTTTTTCCTAAACAAACAAAATGAAAATATGAATAAGGTTTTTAAATATTATTATTTATGACAGTAAATTGTTTACCTGATAATGACATTAGAATATCTTTGATAACATACAACCAAATAGTACGACGATTGTATAACTGATCAATAGCAGTTTCATGTAGCTCATTTAAGTTCAGGTTATAGATACCTTCTTCAGCTCCAATAAACACATGTTGATCTCTAGTTTCCGGATGAATCCAGCTAGCAGTGCAGTATATTCTTAATGGACATCCATTAAATACCTAAAAGTCAACATAAATTAAAATATTTAAAAATTAAAGTGAATAATTCAGTTTAAAAAAAATATATATATATATTGTTCAACAGTTCAAATTTGTTTTTTCATTAGATTGTACAGGGTTAAATTAATAAAACTAACATAATCCTGAAACAATCAATAAATTAATAACACCCGATTTATTATTTCTAGATACCTATGATTTTCATTTGTTTCTACACCTTAATTACTTAAAAATCATACAAATTTTGTAAATCACACACCATAAATTGAATAAATAAAATATTTAATAATAATGTAAACCAGATAGGGTTCATAATTAGGTTAATTAAATTATGTAATTGACTCATTTTTTCAAACAATTGATTTATTTTCTATAATGAATAGTTAAGATTATTTATTTATTTATTTATTTATACGGACAAAAGTCCAATTCACAATATATTTGTAAAGATAACAATTAATTAATAATTTTTTAAACTTAATTAGATACCTTGGAAAAACAAGCTCCCATATGTACTTTGGGTGTAGGTGGTAGGCCATTACTAAGTGGTTTAGGAGGAGAATTGCGTTGTTTTCGGTCTTTTCTGCGTGGTGGCACTGGTGGAGTATCAAGTAATAAGTCTGGTTCAGGACCTTCTCCTATTAAATCAAAATAAAATCATTAATGAAATACTAATAACTATAAAAAATATTTTGATTACCTCCACTATCACTAAATGACCGCTGACGTCCATTTAATGTAGCTGTTAGAGCAATAATTTCATCAAGAGAGCTGTGCCGTCTAGACGAAGAAGAACTATCTGAAAAATACATAATTGAACAATAAATATATAATATATTATGTCCAATGATTCAGCCAAGTATCACATTATTACTACTACTGTCATTAATTTTGATTATTACTTGAAGGATTTAAACTTTGAAATTAGTAATTATGCATAAACCATTCATTGATTAACTTAGTCAAATGTTCAAATTAATACAAATTCAATTATCAATTATGTTGAGAAAAGAATTGGACAGTATGTATTGAATATTCTATGAAGCACAAAGTTGAAAAAATAAAGATTATTAATATAACATTTCACTAAACCCATAAAAATATGTTATACTTAATATAATTATTCCAAAATTTTTTTAAATATTACTACCGATAAAAGTTTGCTTTTGCTCTAGAGCAAATGACAAAATATTTAGAACAAGCTAAAAATTTAAAAAAATGTCTAACGGCAAATCTTATGAAAGACACATTTTAAGCACCACATTTCTGGAGACACTATTTAAACATTTTTGTGGGCATTTTGAATAAATTATGATTTTATCATAAAAAATGTTTAAATATATTTTAAAAATATTAATGCATTTAAGATACTTTAAATATCATAAAACTACTTAATGACATCATTAATAAAAAAATATACACAATTATGACTAAGGTGTGTTAAGTGAAATGATTATGAATATCCAACACACTTTCTAAATAATTAAAAAATAATAATTGTTTTATTTAAATACCTCTTAAATTTGGGTAGACACAGTCTTTAGTAGGAAAATTATATTTTTGACTAGATGAATGTGGCACAGAATATTTATCAGATAGTGGTAAAGTTGATCTGCAAAAATAAAACGAAAAGGTAAGTATTAATAAGTATATTGCACAAAATATTTCAAATGAAAAACCTTATCCCATTATAAAAACCTTAACCCATTATTAAATCTATATCAGTTTCCCCAGCCTATTTGTTATGTTAAAATGAAACAATATTAAAATACTTAGAACTTTAAGTATACAACAGGCTTCCATACATTTACTTTTTAACAGAATGTACTTAATGTACTTAGATAAGAAGAATAATGATTTGTATAATTTCGTAATAACTATGAAATAAGATACATTTTAAATAAAATTAAAGCCATATATTTTTTAGAAGTTAATTAATATAAAAATATATTTTGGATTGAGCAACTTATAATTAATTATATGTTGGGAAATAATCATTATTTTTTAACTTAAACATACATTTTGTAACATGATAAAATAATAGTGATACATACTACACAATATAATATTAGTTTATTGTGATATTGTATTAGTGATATGGTTATTCAAAAATACTGCTGTATATGTATGAAATTCAACATAAAATATATGAGTGGTTTTCCCAAAAAGCAAATTATTATCAACATTACTGGAAATATTTCTAAAGAGATATCTGCAGTATAAGAAAAATTATTATGGTGTATCAGACTTCATTGCAAATGCATATAAAATAAGTAGTAGATATACTATAATAATTAATTTATACACTTATTGAAAATTATTTATCTTCATATAAAAAATAGTTTTGTATACAACTTACAAATCTTCATAACTTCCATTCCTATCTTCAATGAAAACTCTATTATAATCTCCCCTTAAAGAAAAAAAACAATTAGTTATTAAGTTATTTTTATAGACATATTAAAGTTAACTGTACAATGTTGTTAAATAAATTTAAATTTCCTTCACTACAGAATATCCTTTATTTATAATGAACACACATATAAAATATATATTATTATATGCTCTAGAACTTACAATATTAATAAATTAGTTTTTTATTTGAATAAGTATAACAAATTGTTAAACAAGCAAAGCTTCTAATAGATGTATAGCATGCAAGGTTATTATGTACATATTAAATAATAATATTTATTTTCGACTAAATTTTATCAAAGCATACATTTAGTGGATCACAAACAATTGACCCCAAGAGCCATATTTCATTGACTGTGAAATGAAGTAATAATATGATTTTATTCATTGATTTGATTATATTAACTGTGCGAAGTTTAAAAAAATCTATTAAGGTTGCATACCTTATTTTAAGTTCTTCATCTATGTTTTGCAGAAGGCTCCTGTAGAAATTAAATACTCCAATAAATTTTTTTTTTTTTTTAATACTTCAAACATAAATAAAAATTATAATAATACAATAGAACCCCAAAATAGTTTAACTTTCTTGTTTCTTAATACACGTAATTTAAAGAAATTGTTACTAAAAAATTGTAAATGTTCAGTTAAACTTACATATTTTAAAAAATTGAATGGTTATAAATAGTTTGAAATTTAAAATTAAAACAAAATTGGTTAAAAATATAATTTGAAATCAAAATAAAAAGCAATCATGAAGCAATTATAATAAAGAATACCAGTATTGACAGGCAACTGACACTGAGCCATGCCAAATTTACTATTTACAAACATAAATTTTAGGATGGTAATAATACTGTGAACTTAATACTTAATAATTAATTTATAAGAAGTACATCATTGAATAAATTTATAAAAATAAGAAACAAAAATACAAATTACATAATTATATCAAAAGTCACATAAATGTACGTTAATGTGCATTTTAATTATTTACAAGATCTCAACCAAGCATAACTGGCTACCAAAAATAAAATTTAAATAAATATGCTACAATTAAACATTAATATCAAATAGGTGCTTACTTTTCAGTCAAATTACAGTCTAATTTCCCAAAATTATCACAGTCATTATTGCGCTAAAAAATGTGTAAAATAACACTTTATAATTATAGTTCCAAAATAAAATATGCATTATCATATACTTACTAGAACGCTTTTTCTAAGATTAACCATCCCCGAATTTCTTGATCCTAATAGAGTATCATTTTTATTATCATGAGGTACGTCAGCAGCTTCTAAGTAGCCTTCTGTATTAAAAATTCCAAGAAATAAAATAAATCACAAAATGTATAAAAGTATGATAGTCATAAATTATGAATAAATACAGAACAATATACACAAAAAATTTAATTTGTTAATATAACATACATTTTTCTACGGATATTTGAGTTTGTGTCTTATGATTAGGGCTCGGATGTTTATGCGCTTAAACTTAATATAATATGTATGCATTTATGCACTAAAAAATTACCAAATATGCAATCGAAATATACACTAAAAATCTTAAAATATGCATTTTTAACTAAAAAAAACTCCAAAATAGGCACAGCTTTTATTAAAAATTATTTTTATTTATTATTTTTTCAATATCACATGGCATTTTTATTGAATTATTAAATTACTAGCGTTACACTGTGAAACAATGGTTTTTTAATATGTTCAAATTTATAGCTGCGCCTGTTATCCTTACATACATTTTTATAACGAGAAAAACTCCATTCTACATCTACCAATGTAATTGGAGCATATTTGTAAAATGCAATATCCTCAATCATTAAATCTTCTTCAATTCCTTCCATAGTATTTACTTCACTGGAATGTATTTTAAAAATCTGTAGCAATGTTTTTAATCCAGTGTTCTTTTCAATTACATTCTGAAATTTGTTGTAAATTTCTTTCCCTACTTTTCCATTAGCTATTTTGAGGGATTCTCAAATACAATACGATTTATAAATACGTATTGGTAATTTACTGATAAATAAATTGTATATAAATACAAGTAATATAATATCTTAGCATTTATACTTTACGTTAATTCATGGAAGAATGTATTTACCACCAATGTAAATATAAACATTGAGAAATTAATTTTGTAATTGCTTTAAATAGTTTGTTAATTCAAGTTGTTTTTTTTTAAAAATTCAAAAATGCACTGAAATATGCATTTAAATTATTAAAATCCCAAAATATGCATTTAAAATACAAAACCATTAAATATGCAAAAATATGCAAAGTAAAAATAGTATTATTTGATTCTGTAGAACATGAATCAAATTTATGTCCAGGTCAGCATTAAATTAAATTATAATACATTACATAAAAAAAATATGCAGTTTCATGAACATCCGAGCCCTACTTTGACTAATTACATTGAAAATTTCAACTATCATGCCACTAGATGTTTCTAGATTGGTGATAAAATGAAAATTTTACATTCATAGCAAAACGAATACAACAATATTACATACATTTACTAAAGATTTCAAATGAATTGAAATTATATAGTGATATAAAAAAAAATCGACATAAGTGAGATAATAAAAATTATTAATACTTCAAATGTTTATATGATCAAAAAAAATATGTATTGTACCTAGTCTAAACATAAATAGTGCAAATATATATATAGTAATAGTACATTTACAGTGTCACCACATTCAAAATTCAAAATGTCTCTCAACAAGATTCAACTGACAGTAATTAAATCTAGACTAGGTACAACTGTCTGTTGTTTTTAATTTAATTTTAAAAACAGCTGAATTTGATATTATGCTTTGATAATTTGATTCGAAATAATTCGAAATATATTATTATTAATATTTAAAAAAAATTGTTAACTCTAATATTATGTGAAAACTAACCTCTATGATCAACAGTGGATCTGGATTCAATTCGCCGAGGTACATCTGAGATTATCTATTATAATTGACAAAATAATATTATTATAAATTTATTAACAAGCAAAAGTCATTAGTAAAAATAATAATACATATCATACAATGTGAATGTAATAGTTCCCGCCTACTTTTGGTATTTTAAAGTTTTTATTGTAACACTATCTTTTTCTATAAACTAATACATTTAAAATTTATTTTATTCTTTATATGTACTATCAACACACAATATTTTTGTTTAAAGTCTCAAAAAATATCACATTTAATCATAAGAACCAAGTTACAACATACTTAAAAATAAAAAAAATAACTAAGTTATAAATTTCCAAACATTAAACCTTTTAGTCATTTCACAAAATAAAAATACTTTTAATTATAATACTTACATCATCATCTGGTTCAATATCTGCAAATGATTGTGTAGATGGATTGCTTGCTTTTTGTAAAAGTTCAATAGCAAGCCGTTTACTCATATCTTGACAAAAAAACGAGTGCTATAACAAAAATATATATTTTTGTAACTATTGAAATTTAAATTGCTTAAGATTGTCCTTAGGTCATTAAAAAAAAATGCATTTCAATAGTTAAAACAAAATGATTGATGGTTATCAATTTTTTTATAAAAATTATTAAATTAAGATTTTACTATTATCTTTAAGATTAAGAGTATAAGACAAATAGATAAATTTACTATATATTAGTAAATACAAACAACAACAACAATTTTTTATACTTACCATCAGTAATTTATCGGCAGTAGGTCTTTTTTTTGGATTCTTTGTAAGCGATATTTTTACAAAATTATGAAATGTCGGACTCCTATAATGAATAATAATTTACAGCAATGTCATTTTCTATGCTGATTTTTATACACCTTAAAAAATAATAACTTACCATTTATCTCTATCCTTTAATGTAGGAGGTTTAAAACCACTTTTAGACATTAAAAATAAAGCTCTCATAGGGTGCAAGTCAAACATTGGAGGTTGTAATTCAGCTAGCTCTATAGCAGTTATTCCTACTGCCCAAATATCACATAATTGGTTATAACCACCTTTACGTTCAACAGCTGCTACCTAAAATAGTTTACATGCATAAGAAAATAACATAAAACTTGTTTTTAATTAAACATAGAAAAAGTACATTAAAACAAATTAAATCATATTAATCAACACTCATTTGCATAGCCTAATTAAAACAATTTTTCATTAAGAATATGTCAAACAAATTTGGTTTTGTTATTGAACATTATTGAATGAGATGAAAAACAATAAAATAAATAAAACTGAATTGGTGGTAAAAATATATATGTAATTCAGTAATCTTCCATACATGAATATTTTAAATGTAAGGACTCTTCTTCTTTTCTTTACAATCAAGTAGGGATTACAGAAATAGATTCTTATTTTTAAATTTTAAATTGACTTATTTATAACACTAAATAATATTTTATTTCTAAAAAAAAGAACAACCTACCTCAGGGGCCATCCAATATGGTGTACCAATAAATGACTTGCGTTTATTTATGGTAGCAGTAATTTGAGCAGAAACCCCGAAGTCAGCGAGCTTAACATCACCAATTTCAGTTAATAATATGTTAGCTCCCTAGAAATACAAAATACTAAAATAATAACTATTTTTTCCATTAATAAATCAATTTACAAATTAATATATAATTTAAAAAATATTAGTTACAAGTCCAAAAAATAAACAAAAATAATAATGACATCAATATTATATATACATTATACATAAGTATAGTAAAATAAATAGTTTTACCTTAATATCTCTGTGCATTTTACCAACTCTATGTAAATATGACAGACCTTTAAGCGTTTCTCTACACATATATGCAATTTGTATTTCTGTGAGTGGTCCAGTAACTATAAGAATAATATAATTATCAATAAATAAACAATAACTTAATTTTTAAACATAAAATATTATTATTCTTAACTCTAAAGTAATAACAAATTCAACAATTATAAAATATTATGCAAAGGTCAACTAGTAAATAGATCATGTAAAATACAATATCAATACACAAGTTTAAAATAATTATAAACAATTACTATTTATTTATTTTCCATAAAAATATATTAGGATCAGTTTATTAAATTTGAAAGATAATTTCTTTCATTAGTCACATATTTATGTCATTAATAGATATATAAAACTATATAAACATATTTAGTTATTAAATTGTTATCTTTTACAAGTCAATCAAATTTTATAATAATAACTCTGTTTTAATTCAAATATTGTTGTTTATTTTAGTAAAAATAGATCTAGTAATTAAAGTGAATAAGAAACAAAAAAAAAAAAAATTAATGATATAAAAATATTTTTATGAATTGTCTTATTTTATACATTGAATAAGACAAATAAATAAATAAATATATATATAATAATATATATATATATATTATTATAAAGAACAATTTATAAGAAATTGTCAAAGTACAAATGTTTGCTAAATAATAATTTTCCTCTAAACAGAGATTTTGGGTTTAATAAATCTTAACATAAGATTTTTAATAAAAGAAAATGTTTAGATTAAATGATAACAACTCATATTAAAAAAAAAAAAAATACTAACTGTGATAAATGTCTTGTAGTGATCCACCAGAACAATACTCCATACATATCCACAATTTGTCTCTACGTAAATAGCTACCATAATATTCTATAATATTGGAATGTTGGCAATCTTGCATCATCAATATCTCTTGTTGTATTATAGAGAAATCATCACCTAAAAATAACATAAAACAAATTACCAAAAAGTACAAATTATCTAGATATATGTACTAAAAGAGTATACTAAAATTAATGAAAATAAACTCTTCAGTCACATTCAGAAGTTTAAAAATGTAAATTTTTAATGAAAATCTTAAAAATATAAAATTTACTTAAAAATTTGAATGTATCCAACATCAAACTTAAATTTTAAACAGCATATAATATTATCAGTAGAATACTTAAGGGTTAGGAGTTTGAAATGTATTATTGCTGTATAATTACAATAATCTATAGTAAAATATATTTGAATAAAACATATTTTAAATAGATTTAATAAATTTGGATAAAAAATCTAATTGTTAATTATAATACTAAAATAAATAATAGGTGCATTTGGCATATTTAAATTTTGTTTTTTGAAGTATTAATATTTTAAACATATAAATATAATGCTCAAACAATCATACATTATGCATAGTTAGATCTTGATTAACATAATTTTATTTCTACAACTATTGAAGTAATTACATATATTACTTAAGTATAAAATGTACAATTTACAAAATCATGTTTTTTAAAACATTAAATGACGAAACAATAAATTCAAGTTGTAAAAGTAATAAAACTATTTGTAAATTTATGTATTCCTAACATTTTGAAATCATTAATATTTAATTTTGCTGTTTTTCCAAAAATATAAGTAGGTACTCAAATTAGTAAAAAGCAGCAATATTTTAAAGCCTAAATTAGAAAAAAAATTATAATCATATATTAATTAATAATGTAATATTATATTAAAAAGGTGATCCTATCTAAGTGAAAAAACTTGATAAAATCAAATTCATGAATAATACAATATAAAATTTTAATATTTATTGATAGGTATTTTAGTACATACCTAACATATTATCTTAAAATTAAAAGAACATTAGGTATGTATTTAGAAACAAATGATACTGTAAAGTAAAATATTTGACAAACAATTTACAGTATCTATTACATTGTCATTATAATCACCAGTTAATAGATTCAACTATTTACTTGAATCTATTAACTAAAACCTATGTAAGCCCAAGAAGTTAAAATGATTAAAATAATTAAAATATTTTACAGAAATTAATTATAATGAGCAGAACCTGTATAATTATCAGTAAATATTTATTTGACACATAATTTAATTCATAATTTATTTGTAATGTGATTTCCATCATTTTATTTTATAGTCCATTGCTATTGATAATTATAATAAATAATAAATCAAAGGCACCTGATAATAATATTTATTTTATTTATTACCTACCTATATCTACCTAAACATAAACCAATTTTAATGTGGAATTTGTGTAATATGTAATATAATTTAATATAATATAATTATTATATTTTTGTGTTCATTTAAATTCTATACAAATATATATTGTTGCAATATGAAAAATAATTTAGGTTAAAATATCAAGTCTTAAAGGTTAAAATAAAATCAATATAATGAAAATAAAAATGTAGGTACACTATTAAAAATAATACTGTTAGTAATAATTATAAGATGAGCTATGAGGTTTGCTGAATATATGCAATAGTATTTAGTGTATACAAAAAAGATGGAAATTATTTTCTACTTTTTGTTACTATCAATTTATTTAATGAGTAAAATAATAACTAATTTTTTTTAATTCATTTGAAATGTTACACCAGTTAAAAAAAATAAAATATCAAATATTAAATAAGATAAGTAGGTAGGTAGAGTAAAAATCATTATTAGAACTACGTATGTTATATTAACGTTAAATTACACAAGGTAAATTACATTATTGATTGAAAATAAGCAATAACTATTTAATTAGGTAGTTATTACCCCAAAAGACAACTTATAACAAATCATATTATTTTTTTTAATTTTACATACAATTTAAATCATTCAACTTTTTCTCAAATAGGTTTTGAAATTTCTATTACTTTTGAACTAGGTAAATACAATAATCAATAAACAAGAGCCAATACACACAGGAAGGAATTTAACTGCGCTTTGGTACCAGTTATGGTAATAAAATATAGATACCACATTTAACATTTATAGTCAACCTATTACAA
This sequence comes from Therioaphis trifolii, assembly GCA_027580255.1. Classification (NCBI taxonomy): domain Eukaryota; kingdom Metazoa; phylum Arthropoda; class Insecta; order Hemiptera; family Aphididae; genus Therioaphis; species Therioaphis trifolii. The sequence goes on along the minus strand of CM050405.1, from coordinate 21,678,999 downwards.
ATGTATATCTATAACAATCATAGATTTGTAGCTCTATGTGCTAGGCAAATAACGTCTGATTTTAGATACTGGAATAATTATTTTGTAAATCATACCTACAATATTAATTATGGTCCGAGTTTATAAAATTTCTTAAGTCATCTTTTAGGTCAACATCTCCATAAGATGATGAATAATAAAACAAAATGTAAGTTATACCAAAATTGTTGGGATTGAATTATAAACATTTATTCAATTATACATAGTTAAATGTCATTATCATTAATTGAAAAAAAATACATTATCTGTTTAGGAAAAAAAAATAGTAGAACATTATACGGAACAAACAAGTCTATATTTATCAGATCTAGGTAGGTATATTATTATCTGATTGTAATGTCAATCGTTGTATATCTACCACTTGAATAATGATTATCAAAAATACTAGTATGTTAGCCATGACCAGTGTTTTACAATTTAATAAGCTAAATGGTACAAAATATGTTACGTGCGAAAATTAAAAGATGAATTGAGAAAAAACACCAACCACAAATGAGAGCTAAAACTCACTACAACGCAAACGTATGTCAAATTACAAAATATTATCGATGGACATTCATAGGCACTCACCCGCTTCTAACTTGATGACTTTGACTGCAGCCAACCCCGATGTGGAAATCCGCTTGGCCTGTAATAATCGAAACAGCGGACGTGTTAGCTGGCTACAGTGGTAAGCACAAGCGAACGGAGGGAACGACAACTCACTTTATAAACATCGCCGTACGTGCCGCTACCGATTCTCTGGATCAGTTCGTATTCTTTTTGCGGGTCTCTGGTGCTGATGTCCGAGCTCATGGCGGAGGATCGGCCGCGGGCGGGCCGAACGACGAACGCGACGCTGGGGACCGCAGATTTGGCGGCCGTAGACGGTCGACGATGGCGGCGGCGACGCGTTACTGTTCGGACGAAAAAGCGTGCGAAAACGTGGTCGATAACATTTTCGCGCACGGGCGCCCGTGTCGAGCACAACGATTGACGTTATTGTCGCGCGACTCGTCTCGGAGGTAGCGGCCGTCGAGCGAAAGCGCGCGAAACGTTTTGACGGGGAAGAGGAAAAAAATAAAAATAAATATCAAAACTAAAACTATAACTATCAATTATTCGGAATGGACATTTTTCTGCAATAATACAGCAATTAATAAATTTAGGTAGGCAGGCAGACAGGTATGTAATGTTAAGCAGCAGCAGCAGCAGTAGTGTGTTTACACGTTTTGATTAATGTTATCACGTTTTATCACGTTCATAATCTATGAGCGATGGTGACGGCGGCGCCCGGACGATGGTATTAATAATAATAATAGCAGTAATAGTAATAAATGCTGTAATAGTAATAACAATAATAGTAATAGAAATATTAATAGTAATAATACGTGTAATAATAATAATATAGTGATGATAATAACAATAATAATAATAATAATAATAATAATAGTACCTAACGTTGAAACAACGACGTGATTTGATTGTATACAGACTACAGACTACAGAGTACAGAGTGCTTTTTTTTTAGGCGTGCTCACTGACTCTCTGCATTTTTATAAGTCTGTGTGACTGTGAATGCAAAAATTTGAATTTTTCGCGTGTACCTACATATTTTTTTTTGTTTTTTAAGTTGAACTCAATTTGTACGAAAAAAAAATGTTTTTCTAAGGTGTTAATTTGTACAAAATATTTTTTGAAAATATTTCTGAGGTTAAAATACTTTTACAAGGAACCTAACTATGAAGAATCTTAAACATTTCTCCGACGATTTTCTTCATTGGTTCTTGAACCATAACAATGTACTTTTCGCATACTGACGTGGAACAATTACTTTTTGTCGGTCAGGTGAATGATCAAGACGCGTGCGAATATTTCGAACAGCTTCGAAGAGAACATTTCTTTTGTGTGATCACGAAGATTTATATTAGGATTTCCGGCTCCATAAAAACTGCTCTCTTTCAAATATACCTAAATCGTTCACACGCCGCGTGCGACGTGTATATGCGATCGAATACGACTGTTGTGTCGAAACACACTATCGCACGTATTATTATACCAATTAAACACTCAACAAGATAATTAATACAGTACAGTAAGTATTTATAATAAGTAACATGGCGTAATACGCTCATGTGCACAATCTCTCGATCCGAGTGATTCGGCAGTCCAAAGGTATAGTCCGAAAACCGTGAACGTAGGTATGTATATTATGTCATGTAAATCAATATCTTAAACATTATGAACGTTTTAAATCTTTTTTCATTTTCACGTTGAACGTTTGCGACTCGTTTCGTATACCGTTTCGACGAACACGTACGAGAACGTCGTAAAAAGTATTATACGTGTTGCGTACGTCATCATAACGATGAAAACGGTGGATGGAGCGAAGCGCTAGGGAAAACCGTCGCGGTTTCCCGAACGAGTCCTCCGATTTCCGTCGCCGGTTTCGTCCGACCAGAAATCCCACGCACGCAGTTGCCCGTCGATAACAATATTGTTCTCGGCGGCGGCGGCGGCGGTTGCGAAACGCCTTGCGCGTAAGACGAGACCTGCACCACGGTCGGCAACGCGATACCCGCGACCCGCGTTGTCGTCGTAGGTAGTAGTGTTCCCATAAGGTATACGCTAAAGTGACCATATATTTTTTAAATCAAAACGGGACAAAAAATAAATCATAATTATTCGTTACAAACAAATATTTTTAATTTAATAATATTACTAGCAAATTTCTGTGGTAGGTACTTATATGTTTTTAAAGGACAAAAAAATTAAATCAACTTATTACACTTACTAGGTAATTAACTTATTATAAACAAAATGTTTTCGTGTAATAATTACAAAATTAAATACTTGTATATTTTTATAAAAACGATATTTCGTCAAAGAACATTTATTTTTATTATTATTATTTTTTTTTTGTATACTTTTTGAAACGGGACATTTTAGAGTCCCGAAGATTTCCCAGGGGACAACGGGACTGTCCCGTTCAAAACGGGACGTATGGTCACCTTTGGCATACCACATAAAATAAATACGTCTTCTGCTCCCGAGCTTTTAGACTTTAGTAAACAATCATACCACGTGTATACTACGTTAATTACTCTCAGACGATAATTATTCTAAAAAAAGAAGAAATATATGAAACATTTTAAAATTTCGCTTTATTTTCGGCATAATGGTTCTAAACCGTCTTGGTATTACATCACGAGTCTCGACCGACACACTATTCGATATTGTTGAAGATCGTATGACGAGTAAAAAAAAAAAAAAAAGTAGTTATTTACTGATCCGTCTGCTACAGCAGTGTCATATCAGTTTTTGACAGAGAGGGGAAAACGTTTCGACAGGCCCGTATGAGTTGAAAAAAAACTGACCGCTTCGCTATTGCGGCTTTAAAAGAATTCTCTTCTTGTTAGTTAATAAAACCTTGTTTCGGCATCGTTCAGCATAGTACACTATCATGAAAAAAAAAAAAAACGACAGGCACATCTCTGGCCGCAGTCGTAATCGTGTCGCTACCAGCCAGTGGTCAAGCTCGTGCAGGTTATCATATACAATATACATGTTCGCCAGTAGTCGACTAAAATATTATTACCATCACGGTCGAGCTGCCGAGCCGTGTACGGTCGTCCACCACGCGTTACGGCTGTGAGACCGCAATTACCTCCGCCCACCCTCTCCGATCATCGATCCCGTGGTACGGACGTTTGAAATCTTGCCAAAAAAAATAAATAAATAAATAACAAATCGAAATCGATTTTTCGCGTGAAAGAAAAGAAATTGAAAAAACAACAAAACAGTAATTAATCATCGTAATATATATTTTTATCAATAAAATATTGTGGGTACCATACCTAATATACTATTCTCGTCGACCAACACCTATTATAGTGTACCTACTGCAAACGTAAATCCAATCGTCGGGAGAGACTCGTGCACGCTGTGGGATCGCGATTCGATTTTGAACATCAGTTTTTCAACGGTAAGAGTATAGTATACCGCTTGACGGATAAAAAAAATTAAAAGCAAATTGTCTTTTACAAAAGTGTTCTATATTAATCGTACACGGGTTTTCAAAACACACTTTAACCTTTATAGGTAGTTTTTATAATTATCAAAGGGACCAGAGACGCGTTCCTTATATATGTATTCACATCTGATTAATAGGGTGTCGCACAGATATAAATTATGTATGCTATGTGATTTAACCCTATATAATGCATACATTTGAATTTTTCATGTACAATTTAAAACACTGTACCTGCAGAAATATATTTTCTGAAAAAAAGAAACTGTTAAACTATTTCATTATTATTATTATTATTATTTTTTTTTTTGAAATTTATTAGTTTTCTTAAATAGTAACAAGCATTTATAACATAACAGTATAACACATGATATTATGAAAAATAATACTTTTTATAGAAATTTCGATTTATACAATTTTATTATTGAACCAATATTTTGAGAAATATTAGCGTTTAAAGTTTTAAAAAAATGGTGTATTGTAGCAGTACGTTTCTCCGAAATACCCGCGTATTTCTCAATTCGTCTACTCTAAACTTGTAATGCTTATACCTACGTATATATAAATATATATATATATATTTATTGAATTTAAAATATTTGTTTAGTAATACAAATTCAACTATCAAAATTCAAAAAAAAAAAAGCTGGTAAGTGAGATGATGGTGGTACAAGTTCGTCCTTCGTCCCTTCGGTCCTCGGACAAGATATTGGTGATGAATGTATTAAGTTTTAAAGAAATGATGACTCATTTCTTTAGTATAAAACAATTCTGAGCAAAGCTTCAGTGTAATATTATATATTATTATTTAAATACTGTTTACGTATTTTACGGTTATTTGTATAATTTTTGGTGAGTTATAATAATTTATTAAAGTGTGTATAAAAAAAAATCCTGACTAACGATTTTTAAACTTTTGTTAGGATAATTAGGTAGGTATATGAGTAAGGTCATATTAAATTTTCAGAACTTTTTGTAAAATATTTAAAATTATATTACATAAAAACTTTCAAACAATTTGGTAAATTAAAAGTTCTATATTTAAGTCAAAAGTGCTATAATTGTTCTGAAAATTTTGTCTAATATTAAAAATTATATATTTGATATTGGATAAAATTTTCAAGTTCCTAGCTTCAATACTTTTCGATTTATGACTAAATACCTAAAATCTGAACAGTGAAAATCTCGTTTACGGCGGATTTTTACCGATTTTACCGTTTTTACTCAGTTTTTCGATCGTTATTCTTGATTACTGGAAAAACTATGGAGATTTTGGAAAAATGACCTTTCTAAAGTACCATCTCAGTTCAATTTCGAATATAAAAAGTTGCTGGACGAAACTTTTGGACAAGGATTTCTATACGAAAAAGTGTTTACAGAAAAAAAAAATAAATAAAAAAAGCCGATAAGATAATGGTGGTGGAAGTTCGTCCTTCGTCGCTTCGCTCCTCGGACAAGATAATGGTGAGGAGTGTATAGCACTTTCTATCATGGGATCACCTAACCTAACCTCGGACAAGATATTGGTGATGAATGTATTAAGTTTTAAAGAAATGATGACTCATTTCTTTAGTATAAAACGATTCTGAGCAAAGCTTCAGTGTAATATAATATATTATTATTTAAATACTGTTTGCGTATTTTACGGTTATTTGTATAATTTTTGGTGAGTTTTTTTGTAATTAAACCCTCATAAAATATTCAATTAGATATAACTCATTTAAATTTCAATTATTATAACAATTTTAACTCATTAGAAATAAACTTAAAAGAAATCAGACAATATCGAAAAAAATCGTATAATAATTTATTAATGTGTGTATAAAAAAAAATCCTGACTAACGATTTTTGAACTTTTGTTAGGATAATTAGGTAGGTATATGAGTAAGGTCATATTAAATTTTCAGAACTTTTTGTCAAATATTTAAAATTATATTACATAAAAACTTTCAAACAATTTGGTAAATTAAAAGTTCTATATTTAAGTCAAAAGTGCTTTAATTGTTCTGAAAATTTTGTCCAATATAAAAATGTATGTATTTGATAGTAGATAAAATTTTCAAGTTTCTAGCTTCAATACTTTTCGATTTATGACTAAATACCTAAAATCTGAACAGTGAAAATCTCGTTTACGGTGGATTTTTACCGATTTTACCGTTTTTACTCAGTTTTTCGATCGTTATTCTAGATTACTGGAAAAACTATGAAGATTTTGGAAAAATGACCTCTCTAAAGTACCATCTCAGTTCAATTTCGAATCTAAAGAGTTGCTGGACGAAACTTTTGGACAAGGATTTCTATACGAAAAAGTGTTTACAGAAAAAAAAAAGAAAAAAAAAATAAATAAAAAAAAATAAACATCATTGTAAAACCATAAGATCCTTCGCTTCACTCAGAATCTAAAAAAAATAAACATCATTGTAAAACCATAAGATCCTTTGCTTCACTCAGAATCTAAAAAGAATAGGTACGTATTATTTATTGTCATAACATAGTATTATTACAACGCGGAGAGCAATAAAATTTAAAAAATTTACGACTAGGTAAGTATAGGTACTTCAAAAATTTCGTACATGCGAGTACAATTTATTCGTATACGAAATTTGTAGCCTAATTGAACTGCACGTGAAAAACGTTCGTGTCATGCGCTCGTGCACGGTTATAAATCACATTATTAAACCATATCCGTGAGACACCCTCTATATAATATAATACGCAGACTGCAGAGGTACGTGAATATCGTGAACGCGCATGAGCTCTGCACGCCGCAGTGGCAGGACCTCGATCTATTCGAAGCATTAAACGTTCGGTGGCCGATCTTCTCGTCGTGTTAGTTAAGTTCCAAAATCTCACGTTCTTTACACAAAGCGTTGTGGAGTACGGCGGGTACGGAACGTGTCCCGTCGTAACGCGTAGGTCTAAGCCCGCCGTTTCAGCGCGATGTAAACAAAACAACTCGTGTTTCCGGGCGTCCCGTCGAATAATAATTAATCATTAGTCGAATAACTCAGTGGTCTTCAACCTTTTTGGACTCGCGACCCACTTTTTAGGCCTACATTTTTCGCGACCCACGTAAGCTTTATAAAAACTCTAAAATTGCTTAATACTTTGCAGCGGTACTATTAAAACTGAATAGATAAAAATTGTATTGTTGTAGTTAGAATATTTAATTATTATTAATTGAAAATGTATAGGATTCATATGAACATACGAAATAAAATGAAAAATATTTTTTTACCTTTTATAATTTTATAAATTTAATTTTTATTTTAAAAATGAGAATTATCGTGACCCAATTTTTAAGATTACGCGATCCAAAAATGGGTCGCGACCCACCGGTTGAAGACCACTGGAATAACTGACGCGACGACGCAGGAACCCGAAATTGCCGAGTACGTACAGTCACAGAGGCGGTCGAGAGGGAACGTAGTACCTACACGCAGTCTGTATATAACATAATATTATATGGTCGTCACGCGCGTATCATAACGACACGACCGTATTGTTTTACGCCGTGCGTCCGGGGCACGTTGATATATTTTTAAAGACGTCGTCGCGTCGTCGAGCCGCGACGGCTACGGCGGCGGCGTTCCGGTGTTCTTGATGATTTTACTATTGCGTTGCGATGAACGCCGGTTTTTTTTTTTTTTCAATCTATTACTAATTAAGATTTATTACGACACGATCGTGTTGAGTGTTCGGCTGTAACGGCGAGAACGTCGTCACGAGCGTTCCGGCTCTTGAAAACGCACATAATAATAATAATAATAATATATAGATCGCGTAATCTCGGTATTTTTTCCGAGTGCTCCTACGCCGTCGATATGTAGCGTATGTAGGCAGTTATTTTAATTGGACGTTTTTTCCGCATTTCAAATCAACGTTTGTATCGGACCATCGATCTGCGTATTGATTTAGGACTTTTCTTTCTGTTTAATACACAACCGTTTGTGCACACGGGAACAGTACGAATATCGTTTAACACCTACACGACTATAGAACAAAATGGGGTGCCTTTATAAATAGCTATTACCTAGCGACTATTTTCATTCGTCTTGAACCTTTGACTTATATAATTTACTCAATAAGTCACAATGTTAAATGTTCGATCTATGTACGATATTCATAATTATTAATTAATAATCAAATACCCATCATATATATATATATATATATATATATATAAGAATACCTACCCGGGCACGTACGCATAAAATCGTGGGGAGGCGGGAACGTAATTAAGTAATCTCCTCTCTCTCTTGGTGCGATATCTGTTTCCAAGTTTTATAAGTCATTAAATAGTAGTAAGAATTATTTAAAATAATTTAGGAACGTATAAATAAATGCATAATGAATACAAATGATTTCAATTACCGAACGCTCAGAAAATTGATTTTTTTTTTTTTTTTATTAATATACTTTGCACCACGGGTATTCTTCGTTCCTAAGACAAGAAAATAATGATGGGTGTATTGAATTTTAAAGAAACAACAAATCATTTCTGCAGATAAACGATACTGAGTAAAGCTACAGTTTAAAAACATACAGTTTATATATTATACCGTTTTTAATCGAATTGAAGATAAGTTTTTTTTTATCAAAAGATTCAAAACATGTTTTCTATCTGAATGCAAAGTTTCATAATGATTTTATAGACCAACATTTTTCATACACATTTAAAATTTAAAATTGATTTAAAAATCGTATGACATTTTGCTAACCACTTCTGAAAGAAATCCTTAGCAACAGTATTTAAGATTTATTCAGTTTAGTTAAATATGTAGGCAACTATGTAAGTAAGATTATATCACATTTTATGAATTTTTTATCAAATATTCAAAATTTTATTAGTAATATAGTTTTGAAAAATATGGCGTTTTCAAAGTTAAATTTACAGTCCGAAAATGGTCGATGTTAATCTTGCTGGCTGGTAAATTGATGTCTGAAATACATGATAAAAATTTAAAGTTTTTGACAACTTACATTTTGGAGTTAGGACCAAATAACTAAAATAAATTTATTAAAAATCTCACGTACGAAAAATGTAACCGTTTTTGCTCGATTTTCTCGCAGTTTTCTCTTATGCGTGTAAAAAGTATTAAGAATAGAGGAAGATGAACACCCAAAGTAACATCTAAATATAATTTCCTATGTATAGGTGAATAATATATTCAAGCAAACTATCGATGTCGTTCTAATCAAATCGTTTTTAGTTCTCAATGATTACATCAAAATTACTAAACTTAACATTTCTAGAAAATTGTATATTTTTTTATTATTTTTTTTTTTTTTGCTTCTGTAGCTAACAATGAATGAAATAATTGTCATAAAACTCATAACCTAGCGAACAATTTTCTGGTAGGGTTTGAACCCCTAACACCCCGCTGTATACGTGCATGTACCTACCTACTACCTATAACATTTTAAGCATCTAAAATTTAACGCTGATGTAATCATTTCTAATAGATATCATCTACAACTACGTATACCTAACCTACCTGCTACATATATACGCTTACTATGTTGTTACCTCGTATACGATCATTTATTACGTATTTATAACGAAATGCACGCGTATCTATTAAAGAGCTTTAATAAAGCGGGTAGGTAAACGTATACCTCACGTAGGTAAATAATCGATATATAGATAGATATACGTTTCAATATTATATCGAGACTTTGTATTTAGTCCGTGCTACGTGTGAAAATTTATAAAATACGGCTACTCTTAATTTTAAATAAATAATAATAAATTGCACCATATTCCAATGTTTATGGACCATAAACGAATAAGTTAGTCACTTGTTATTTGTTACACTACTCTTGCGCACATGTCGTCCAGATGTTGACTGACTATTAATGTTACTTATCTAACTCGTGAAATATTTCCATATAAAGGCTACCCATATGCCGTACAAAATGTGTATGCATCACATTCCGTGATATAAACGTATTATACAATGTTTACATTGTACGTCAGTAATAAGACTGATATTTTAAAATTTAACATACGTATATTTGACGTAAATATATGAATCATATGTATTTTAAGTACAATATATAAAAAAAATTTTAAATACAATTTATACATTTTTATGATCATACTAAAAATACGAAAAATAAAATATTCAATAAAGCGTAAACAATACTATCATAATATATTCTATAATATATTAAAGTGTATACTTAAAAATACAAAATGTATATATACGACATACGTATTGTATACGTCTAAATTTTAAAACTGAACAGCCTTTATAAATTACTTGCATGTATAGACATATTATATACATATAATATTATATTGAATATTTTTATGAAAACGAACCAACTACCTATGCAAATGTATGTGTTTAGATACCTTTTTAAAATAGGTATTCCCATTAAACCTATATGATTATATTAAATAGTGTCAAGTGAACAAAATATTGTCAAAGGCTAACGTGTTTAATCAATAAGCGCCCATCAACTTGAAATGTGTAGTCTTAATCACCTGCATAAGTACCTATTCTTCCTTATTATTTCCGTCAGAATCGTAAAATGTATATTATTATACAGATGAGATGATGTTCAAAACAAACAACATACTTATAAAACCCTTTTAAAAATTCAGACAGTTGGTGCCTCTTAACCAGTGTCTGCGCCAATTTAGCGTAACGGATTTCACTTTTATATATATATGACTAAAACATAATATATGAGCGGAAAGCGATAGAAAATCATGCAGATGTATAGTATGAAATTAAATGTATTATAAACATTAAATTATTTTTTTAATTTTATTTACATCTGTAGTAAATATTATTATAGTATGACTTCCGTTAAATTGAGTTTTGAGACTGAGTCGTGTCGCCGCAGCACTTTGCAAATTGCAGAAAAATGTAGCTTATCCTGTTTCTCACGTTGGACTATTCATAATATACTAAATAAATCGGAATAATGATTTCAATAAGATAACTAATATAATTAAATGGGTTTTACAGTCGAACTTGATAACACGAACTTCGAGAACCGGAACCGTCAATATACCCACCTAGAATATTTTCTCCGATCTCTAAAATGGCCTATTTGAATAATGAAAGAAAAAAATTTTAACCGGATAGCTCGAAATTCCACTTTTATTGAAACCTTTGATATATTTTCATTTGCACATACATTGAGAGAGTATCGGAATATTGATCAAATAAATTTTCATGAATTAAGGTGATCTATTGAAAACCAGTAAGCAGTAGCGATTAAGGTTTTTTCGTAACGTTCACCACATATGAAGTTATGATCAAAAAGTGTTTATACAAACACTTATAGTACCTACTGTACGGTGATTTAGTTAAAATTTAAATCAGATTTACTGTATTCAATACTACCTGCAAGTTAAATATGTACGTTACAACAACTCAATTATGAATGGAAAATCACTCTGGAAGCCTGCACGGATCACGGTATACATTTCCATCATGAAAACATATAATCTAGCGCGGAATCCGATGAGCAAAGACGGTGGCGTCGCATTACCATCGGAATCAGTAATATTTTATTTTTCACAATATTGACATATTGTATTGCATTGGTATTCGTGATTTGAAACACCCGTATGTGCATCATATATATTTCATTGAAGTTACTTACACCATGATTACCATGTATTTTATTGTACACGGACTCGATGGTCACTATTAATGTATAGTTCATATTATAGTTTATTACGTAGTACATATACACCAACTTGTCACAACTCAATAACTATACTTGTATTATATCTTATACTTAAGTATTTTATGGCACGTAAATAAAGTAAGCCAGACCTTTACATAAACATTTAATCTTCGGTATCGTCGGTATATGTGTGTGTGTGTGTGTGTGTGTGTGTGTGTGTGTGTGTGTGTGTGTGTGTGTGTGTGTGTGTGAGTGTGTGTATTACGAAATTCATTTATTTATTATAAATAGGTATTTACAGAGTACAGTGTAATGAATATAATATAACGTAATGGAAATAATATGTTTAATGTTTATACATATAGATTATAGTTACACACAACACCAGGACATTACACACGTGCGTTAGCTTCAGGTATGCGTAATATCAATAAGCAATATACATCAATGACCAGTGCCGGAATTACCATTAGGCTAACTATATTTTTATTTTTATTTTTTTTTGGGCTGTAGCCTAGGGCTGCAAAATTTGGGGGCGGCAAATTTTTTCTCTTTTTTCGTCGCTATAAACAGACGAAAAATTATTTACTCATTTGTTATAGGAATCGAACGTTATCATTATTTTGCGATTTTTTGTTGTTTTTTTCAATTTTTCTTTGTCGTCGTCGTCAACTTACGATAGCGATTATTATTGTTATGTTTACATTGCATACGGACGCGGGACGGTACTCAAACTTAAAAAAAATGATTGCATGATTTTGAGGCGGCATTTTCCTAAGTTGTATCTATTTTTTATAGTACCTATTTATATAGCTCAGAAATGCCATCTACTTGGTACTTTAAACAGATCGTTTTTCTTCATACATTAATGATATATTAATATTTATTACTTTACGAAAGTTTTGAAAAAAAATTATCAATTATTGGGCTAAAAATAGAATTAAAAAAATACCTGATTTTCAAATTTATCTCTAAAATACATTTAATAATTGTCAAAAAGTTTTGAAAATTTAATATGACAATTCTCATATATTGAACTAACGATATTAAAAATATTTTAAAAATCGTGACTCAGGATTTTTTTTTTTATTAGCGTTTAAGGATATTATTTCACGATTTTTACGGAATCAACTGTTTTACTTCAGTTTTTAACTTTAAATGTGTTTAAAAATTATTGTAACAACCAATTATAATAAGAACCTTTGGATATAAATAGTAGTAGTATATTTCGGTAAAAAAATGTCCCATTTGTTTAGGAGAAAATATTTAATTGGTAAAAAAAAGACTACCTTCAATCAAATTAAAAACTAATAAATATACGCAAGGTATATTTTACTCTGAAGCTTTTCTCAGAGTCGTTAGACTAAAGAGATTATTTATCGTTTCTTTCAAATTCAATACTTTCGTCTCCATTACCTCGTAAGAGAAACGGAGAACACCCCCTAGTACGAAGTATATTCGGTATTTTTTTTTTTTATGAAGAAAAGTTATTATGTTTGTCTCTCCAGAAAATCTGCTTGCCCTTCACCTGACTCCGAGGAGAATAATTCCGGCGCCTTTCTTGCAATTACTGTATTATTTTACCTTCAGGAATAAATGTATTTAATATATCTTTTGATCAGATTTATCAAGAAAAATAATACTTTCATAATACGGTTTATGTATTTTTCTGTACGCAGTAAATAGTGTGATAAAACAATTAAAACACACGATTGCAAATTGAATTACCACATATGTGCAACAATTGTCATTGTTTACCTGTGTAGTGTGACTCAAAGTTTCTCTCCTTAACTATGATCAATATATTTGTACATGCTAAATAGGTACCAGTGCGAATCGCGTTATCGCAAAAACACATACATTTTTAATCGTAGGCATCAAACAATATCTGTGACCACTGTGAATTATAATCTCAGTCCTAAAATAAACTCGGAGTGCTAATATACAATTTGGGATTCTAAATACCCTTTTATGGGCACCAATGTCCGATAGTGTGTATTTACCGTTGGTTAAGACCAAAATGTGACTAATGTGTATATTATCTATAGATGTTGAGAACTGGCAACTGCAGTGAACTTTTGATAAAAAACCGAGGCCCTCTTTAATAAAAATTATGCACAAAAATATTAGTTATTATATATTAAAAGTTAGTTAAAACAAAAAAAAAGTTTAATGTAGGTATTTATTTTTTCACTACCCGTTAATTTACAATGACCTTTTTATATGATTAATAAATATAAAATAAGATTAATAAAAATAAAATAATGATTAATAAATTTAAAATTTAAAAATTAACTTTTCGAACCATTATTTGAGCAAACTTGTCAATGAATTCTTCCAAATTTAATTTCTACGCCTATCTTTTTTTAGTGGAAATAATTGACGAATCGCTCAGTCTTTTTTTTACCATAGTATTCCGTAAATAATTTTTTAATATTTTTAGTAAGGAGAATGATCACTCCATCTGATGCTACTGTTATAGGTAACGTCAAGTACAAAATAAAAGCAGAGCATACATCAGAGTATATTGCTGTAAGAGAATAATGTTCCCCAACTTGGACATACTTTGGAGGCCCCAGGGCCTAGGCCCCGGCCTAAATACGCCACTGATTAAATTGGATCGTAGAATTTAATCATCAACACTTGGTAAACTTTTATGATATACAGTTAACTTTTGCAGGATTATGAAAATGTATTCTAAAATTAAAATTTTTCCCCTTTAATTGAAGATAATGTTAAACAAAGTTTATAAAAATATACATATATATTTTTTAAATTTTAATATTTTGAATGAAATTTTGTCCCGAAATTTCCGTCTCTGGAAATTTGCCACCCTTGACAAACGCTTACTTTTTCTGACGCTATATATCCTCCACTGCAATTAAGTCTACGTTGTATCCAACATATAGATTTTGTTTTTTCATTTTATTATTATCATTAGTAAACGGCACTTTTCAACACTTCGTTATTTTTATTCCGACAATTCTACAAAAGAATTTGCAAATTGTATACGAATAATACAGATAAATAAATAAATATTTAAAAAAAACGAGGGACCACTCACAATGAGAATAATAACAATATAATAATAAATGCGCCTGCACTCTCTACGGTCGGCACCGCACACAATTACTCGTAACGCATGAGCGCCGTGTTGAAGGAACACCGGCAATCAAATGCACACTTCTACACGCACAACAACGCGTTGCGCAACGACGTGACGACGACGATGCAAGGGACGGGAATTATAAACTAAACTTAAACACAGGAATGGGGATATGCAGGCTATACAAAGGGAATAAGGATAGTGCATTTTAGGTAACGGGGGGGGGGGAGACTCTGTGGCCGAATCGGTCTGGTGCAATCACCACAGAGCTCACGATTTGGACAAATACCTTACAGCAGTGGTTTTTAAACTTTTTTTGACCACGGCACACTTCGCCCTTCACGAAATTTCCACGGCACTCTATGACTTCTAATTTTAATACAGTGAAACCTCTGGATACCGGAAACTCTCGGTAGCCGAAATATTTTCCGTTATTTAGAGGTGTCCCCGCTATTCAGAGGGAAAAATAAAAGAGAAGGATATGTTCCTGTCTCCATAAAAACTTCCGTTAATTGGATATGTCCGCAATTCAGAGGTGTCCGTTAAGGGAGTTTTCACTGTAATCTAAAAAATTACATTACCGATACATTTTGTTAGGGTGCAATTCTTATCTAACATAACTTATCTTAGTCGTTTAGTTACTAAAAATAAAAATTAGTATTTACTTAATTTTTGTTGGATTATTTTCAGATGGAGGGGGGGTGGTGGTTGAGTAAATGTTGGCCACTCAAGAAAAATGTTGGCCATAATTGGGCCCCCCCAATGGTGTGATTCTAGCTACCTACCTGCCTGCTTTGAACAGGTCATTTTTCTGTCCTCTTAATGGTTTTTCCAGGCGTGAAGAAAAACCGAGTACAAACGGTTAGATTAGCCGTAGACGACACTTTCACTAAATCGATTTTAAATATTTAGTCATAACTCGTAAAGTAACGTGTACGTATTTAGAAACTTGTAATTTTTACTAAATATTACCCGATAACGGGCTGTTGCAAACTTTACGAAAGTTTTTAGAAATTTAACAACTTTTGGGCTAAAAATAGGACTTTGAAAATACCTTATTTTTAAAAGTATCTCTAATACAATTTTTAATATATGAAAAAAATTCTGAACATTTAATATGACTTTACTCATATACCTACTAACCTGACGGCCGATGATAGTGAAAAATTGCAAAAATCATGACTTAGAATTTGTTTTTTATTAACGTTTAAGTAGATTCTTTATTATACGTTTTTACAGAATACTGTTTTAATATAAATTTTAGATTCTGAGTGAAGCGAAGGATCTTATGGTTTTACAATGATGTTTATTTATTTTAGATTCTGAGTGAAGCGAAAGATCTTATGGTTTTACAATGATGTTTTTTTTTTTTCTTTTTTTTTTTCTGTAAACACTTTTTCGTATAGAAATCCTTGTCCAAAAGTTTCGTCCAGCAACTTTTTAGATTCGAAATTGAACTGAGATGGTACTTTAGAGAGGTCATTTTTCCAAAATCTCCAGTTTTACTAGTAATTAAGAATAACGATCGAAAAACTGAGTAAAAACGGTAAAAATCCGGCGTAAACGAGATTTTCACTGTTCAGATTTTAGGTATTTAGTCATAAATCGAAAAGTATTAAAGCTAGAAACCTGAAAATTTTATCCGACAGAAAATTTCTAATGAGTTATAATTGTTATAACAATTGAAGTTCAAATGAGTTATATCTAATTGAATATTTTATGAGGGTTTAATTACAAGAAAACTCACCAAAAATTATACAAATAACCGTAAAATACGTAAACAGTATTTAAATAATAATATATTGTATTACACTGAAGCTTTGCTCAGAATCGTTTATTTACTAAAGAAATAAGTCATCATTTCTTTAAAACTTAATACATTCATCACCAATATTTTGTCCGAGGACCGAAGGGACGAAGGACGAACTTGTACCACCATCATCTCACTTACCAGCTTTTTTAAATTTAGTTAGAAAGATTGGTCCATCCAGTCATCATGAAACTTTTGATACAGATAAAACAACATGTTTTGAATCTTTTGGTAAAAAATAATTTCTCATTTGTCATACAAAAAATGTTTAAACAGATTTGAAAAAAAAAATATGTATATAGGTACTGATAATCAAACTAAAAACGGTTGAATATATAAACAGTACATTTTTTTTTTTATGCTGAAGCTTTGCTCAGAATTGTTCATAATCTATCATTTATTTAAAATTCAATACACCCATACTCATTATCCTGTCCAAAGAGCGGCTTCAGAAACTTACCAAGGGGAGGGGGATATTTATTTGTACTAGGTTTCACTGCTTTTCAGGGGACTTCTCACAATTCACACCCATTGGTATGCAAGTTTGACAATACACACTTAAGATTAATATATTCAGTATTTAATGTATTATTTTATATGATAAAAACATACTCTAATCTTATTTCTTTTTTTAAATATTTTAATAATTTTATCAATGTATTCATTCATATTAATGTTTGGACGTACGTTTAATAAGCGTTAACTTGTTAAAACGATCCACGAATTAACAATTCATGCAGGATGAGACTTTACCATATTTTCAAATGTTTGATAGAATAATATATTTTACAATGATGTGAATAAATAATATGCTTTGTTCATGTTATGTTTTATTCACACATTTTTTCAATAAAATTACAAATGAACATACATAACAAGATACATTTTTTTTTTTTTTTTTTTTTTTTTTTTTTATGAACTTTTGATTACTAAAAAAAAAAAATGGTACAATATTAAATTGAAAATGAAAGAAAAATTGATAAAAAATGATTAAAATTCAGTCTTAATATGCTGAGATAATATTTATGTTTGTTGTAATGGATCAACAATGGCCACGGTCTTCAACCCGTTGTCTAGGTGCAGCTTTGATAATACAGTCAACACGCAAAATCATTTCTGCTGCCTCTGCAGCAGAGATAACCACTTGTCTTTTCACCACAAAAGATTCAGTGACTCCAATATCTTGCATACATCCCAAACAACCGTGTTCCATATCTTAAATCAAAATAAATGGGCTTATTAAAAATTTTACTAAATGTAAATGTATAACATATCTACTAACCTAGACCCATATTATTTTTTCCAAGCGCATGAGCTGCCTTTAATTCACTGATTAATTGTGCTGAATCCAATCCGGCGTTGTCAGCAATACAAATAGGAAGGGCTTGTAAAGCTATAGCAAATGATTCCATGGCTCTGGCTTCTTTTCCAGGTGTTTTTGCTGCTTCGGCATTGATGGCATTTGCCATCAACATTTCACTACATCCACCACCAAAAACAATGGTGGGCTCACGCACAGTGGAAGATAAAACACACAGGGCATCATGTAAAGAACGGTCAGCTTCATCAATAATTTGTTCAGTAGCTCCACGAATAATAATAGTACATGCTTCACCCAATGCCACACCAGAGAATCGCAGCAAAGTGCTCTCGCCAATCATTACTTCTTCAATAAGTTTACATGAGCCTAACTTAGCTATATCTGGTGAATCAAAAGTCGAAAGAATTTCACCACCAGTAACAAGTGCCAGTCGTTCAATTCCTTCAAAATCAGCATGTTCAATAGCCATAATTCCGGAATCAGCAAAAAGTTGTTCAGGATAATTATAGATCAATTGCCTAAAACAAGTGAAAATTTTTAACTGTAAGCTATATTAATGTTAAAGTGTCACTTCTTCTTTCTAGGGACATTTTAGTTATAAAGTAATTGTTATGGTCATCCAGGAAGAGACCATATATGTAAAAATTGTAATTCAAAATACATTATGATGATAATTCTGGGGAAATAATGGGAAACCTGTTTTGTCAGTGTAATTGATACCCTATGAAAAAAAAGGAATACTGACTTTAAGATAATTATTAACAATGAATAAAACAAGAACCTAAAATATTTTTCACCAATTTAAATAAACAAAATAACTTAATGTTAAAATCGAAATTTTATTTAGAAAACATTTTTTTGTTTAAATAATGCTTGGTATATTTATATATTATATTCTGATCACTATAATTTTTTCAAAAGTATTTTCTTATTTCAGAAACTTGTATATTATTAGAGGTACCTAATTCATACTACTATTTATTTGAATTTATAATTTAGAAGATATGTTTAAAGATCTTTATTTAAAAATTACATAATACCGAAAAAGCTTAACAATTACTCTAAATTATGCTGCAAGTTTTGAAATATATATTAAATCAGGAATTTCAAGTTTCTTTAATATAGTATATAGAATTAAGTTAATAAAGAATATTTTAAGAGTTTTAGCTTCTATGTCATACCATAGAATATTTTCAAAAATTGAAAGTGAACATAGTCTTTATTTTATAAGTATTAAATATAATTCAATTGAATTAAGATAAAACGGAAACATTTTTATTAATTTTCAAGAATTATTTTTAATGAATTATGGATTATATTTAATAATTATGATTTTATACAAAAATATTTTTTAAAGTTTATCACATAACATCTAATGTGGTTAATATTTATCAAAAGAAAATTGATCTGAACTTAAAATTTTTTTTTTTCTGAACTTCTTGTAACAAAAAAAATGTTTTGCACATTAAAGCGTATTTTGGGTTCATAGATTATTTTTATTTATTTTTTAAAGAATATAAATACATATAATATATTTTGGAGTTATTGTTTAAATAATAATGTAATTTTATTCAATGTAAAAAATAATCAGACCTCTAGTTAACTATAAATTATTAAATTACATAAAACAGTAAGCATACCTATTAATGAACACATTGCATCCATGAGCAATTATTTTGCCCACTTTCTCTTTCATTTTTTCTTTTTCTGCTAATTCAAGTTCAGCAACTTTTGCCATAGAATCAACTCTAATACGAGAACCAAAAATTTTGATTTTATCTGTATCCATAGGAGTGTTTGCAATTAATATACGAGCATTTTCAATACGTTTTGGTTGATGTTGGCCAATTGTTTTGTAAAGAAGAAAACCTATTTGAACAATGAAACATTTAATATGCATTTATAAAAAAAACTGACTATTTATATTGAGTTAATTATTATAAATTAATTTACCTTCATCCAGAAATGAATCTTCTAAACAGCCACCTTTTAATTTGATAATTTGTATAGCTGATAAATTTCCAGAACCTTTGAGGCGTAAAATTGCATCAACAGACAATTTAGCAAAATGTTCTTTATGTTGAGATAAGATTTTAGAGCTCAATGTTGTTCGAGCAATATTTAACAAATCTTCGCGAAACTGAATATGATTTTTGCTATGATCCAATGAAGCCATTTGTAATGCATCTTGGGCTATTTTTGCGGCCTTTCTCCATCCAGCAATAATAATTTGAGGGTGCATTTTCTGATCAACCAGTTTTTCAGCTTCACGTAATAATTCAGCAGCTAAATTATTTGACAAATTAATTACAATAATACTTTTTACATACATTTAATTAATAGGTAGAATTACTATAACAGTATAATATAGGTAGTATGAAAAAGTAAAACATAAAAATGTCTACAAAAAAGCATTTTATATTATTTTTAATTTCCTCTTAACTATTATGAATAATTATAATTGAATCGGTCATTACAAGACAACTATTTTTATAAAAACAACATTTCGTCATATTTTATATCTATACATTTAATTACAATAAAAAAATTATTATAAATAATGTAATATCACAAACACACAAAATGTGTACACTATGTGAGCATACTATCAAATGTTAATTTCTGGAGTTTTCAAAATTTTAACTTAATGACATGTTTTTGAAATGACTAATTAAATTTATATATACTATTTTTTAGATTCTTAGTAAAGTAAAGGATCTATTGATTTTAATTATTTAGTCATAACTTGAAAAGTAATAAACTCTTAATAGACTTTCAAAATTTAAAAAATATATTGACCGCTATCAACAAAAACTTGAAAATAGGTACTTTGTTGTTGAAAGTTTTAAGACCTACTAACTAGACGACTTCAACTAACAACACTGAACAATTTCAAAACTTTTATTATTATTTTTTAAGTGTTTAGTTAAAATTTTGATAAAAATGACAGTTTTGACTTTTAAATGTGCAAAAAATAATTGATCAATTCAATCATTATGAAACTTAGGATATAGATAGAAAAGTATATTTTAAATTTTTGACTTAAAGAGCATTTCCATCATAATGAAAATTGAAAGTTTTCATTACAAAAAAGAAGAAAAAAATGTAGGTACTTATACCGATAATATAACTTAAAACAATAAACTTTATGAAAAGTTGATAGACACTACACCGAAGTTGAGCTCAGAATCAATTAAAAATTGTTTTATTTTAGTTCATCATTATTATCAACTTGAAATAATAAGTTGGACAGACTTCTATTACCATTTATTAAACTGACATTTAATTTTAAATTGAATACACAACAGCAGCATTTATTTGCTGGTTAAAATTGATGAAATATTGTAAGTTACAAGAAACACAGAAATAAAATCAAATAATGCATTATTTAATTTAATACAATAAGAAAACATGCATAAATATTCAAAAAATCCCAAGCTCATGATAAGAATATATCAAACGGTCTTTGAAACGTGTTAAAAAAATCATGGAAATCTTCAGACTAAACACAGATTATTTACTATGTTAGTTATAAAAAGAAAAATTTGTCACTTTCAAGAACTTAATAATTGTTTTTTCTTAATTTTGATCTAACTTAACTTACATTATACCACCGTATAATACAAATCAAATCTTTCCTTGTTAAACTGGAGGCTATTGATAAAAAAAATGTGTTGCTTGAAAATAACAGCATGTCAATGTCACTCGTGTACTTGGAAGGATAATACTATGACACAATGTGCACCCTATATTTACACCATTTTCCAAACACGCATTTTTTTGTAATTGAGAACTGCAAAGAACAACACGTCTTTAACTCAGTTAATAAATATAAAAAAAAAAGCACTAGCAAATGAATAGTTGACTAAATTTTCCAATTACGGCGTGTGAAAGTGAGAATGTAAATAAATGTTTTAAAAAAGGAAGGTAAATCTAACCATATAAACTAATAACATTGGTCGAAATAAAACAAACTTATTTTTACCTAATACTGTGACTGACGTTGTGCCATCACCGACCTCGGCGTCTTGTACCTTTGACATGTCAACCAATATTTTGGCAGCTGGATTGTCGACGCCGATGCTCTTTAAAATGGTCGCGCCGTCGTTCGTCACTTCGATTTTGGACTCCGTGCCACCGCGACCCATCGAAATGAGTATTTTGTCCATGCCTTTAGGACCCAACGTGCTCTTGACCAAATCGCCGATGGCAATGGCACCGACGAAACTGGACAGACGCGCGTTCTCCCCGACGTCTTCTTCGGCCTCTCGCTTCAAAATGCGTACCGGATTCAGCGAAACCTGTGTAACGTATTATGTACAACAAAATAATCATAAAAATAATATCATAATATTCACGAAACATCGCATAACGAGTTACGGACGAATTCGTTTCGCAAGTGAACGTCAAATTTTGGCGGTGTAATGATTTTACCATTTTTAGCGTGTCTTGTAGTCGACAATTTGAAATATCGAACGGAACGCTGGCGGCAGATTGAGATTTGAGCGTAGAAAAATGGTAGGCACAGTGGATTCGAGACGTTCGATTACACACACACGGTTACATTTACACGGTATTATAGTACACAATACCACGAGAGTTGTTCGAAAAACGTTAGGAACGAAGTTGCACCATATTGCGCGACGAACAAAGTCAAAACACTTCTAGTCGCGACACGGTCAACTCCAAAATTCAAAAGACCGTACGGTATTTACGCGCCGAACGCGGACCGTGGTACAGTTGACGTAGGAGAGCGGTCGCGGTTCGCCTGATAACCGTGGTGTACGCATCGCCGTGTTATCGTTCGGCCGCCGGCTCTTGTCATTGTTTATCGCGCCGGCCGCTGTACGATTTTTAACGATTCGCCGAACGTTTATTATGTTTAGACATTAATAATATTATTCGTCGTTCGTGTGAAACCCTGAAGAGTTCTACTCGTCATACCAGTGCTCGGGATCGACGAATGGGCACGGTCACTGGACGGAAACGATGGACATTCAAAGTATCGTCAATTTGATGTCGGAACTCACCTCGACGAATCACACAGGTAGGTAACGTTTTCGAGTGAAATCTAAAATGAAGAAGTTACCCAGTCGAAACCGATGGTTTTGATACTCATGGTTGACAATACGCCGAAAACGTATGTCGAATAAAATATTGAAGACGAATGTTGGTTAGTGTGTCTTTGTAATTTGAGCGTCCCGTTTAAAAATCAAATCAATGTTGAATTCGATGAATCTTTGTCTTTTCTCGTGTACCTACAAATCATTGACTGTGTAAATTGATCTTGAATGTATTTTTGAGTATTATGAAATTATTAATTACAGTAGTTTTCTTGTATTTACATTGAAGTTAACGCACGGGACAAATATAGTGTGTTAATAGATATTAACAACATACCATTATATACAATGTCAGTTGAATTGAACAATCATTAAATATAACATTTTGATTAATGTTGGAGGTTAACATTTGCTATTGATGGTCGTGTTTTTAGTTATACTTTATTATACATACAGGTTATTGGTTAAATACACAAAAATATATTTATGTTTTTTTGAATGTTTAAATAATTTCTTTAGATATTTTAGGATATGAGTATTATAAGTTTTAGCTTTGTTAAATGTACGCCAAAATTTATAATTTTTTAACATTTTATTTCAGGTGATGCATTCTTTGAAAATAATTTAAAAACTGTTCAAGCTCTTGATCCATTTTCTGGTGATAGCAATTTTTATCCAAATCAAAGTATAAGGTAATAATAAATAAACTTATTTGAATTTTGTACATATTTATATATTTTACTGGAAAAATTGATTTTTTTCTTACTTAATATTTTCATATTCAATCGTTAAGATTAATAAATAAATAGTAAAATACTTTGATAAATAATTAAAATCACAATAAATATAATATAATAATTTTGATAATTTCCTGACAGTATTAGGAAACGTCATAATTTCCTAATTTGCAACATTTCTGGTAACATATATTTATGTTGTAATCCATTTGAAAAATTTGTCTTTTTGCAAATAAAAAAAAGGCTTTTTGTGATCAGGAAGCCCGTTTGAAATGTATGTTACATTACCCAAACAGCCAATAGATTTTCAGACATATTGCATACAGACCAGCAACATTGAAGCATTTTATAAAATATCTTTTATTTTTCCAAAGTACCAAACATAAATAAGTCAATATAAATATATGTATATTTTTTCATAATAATTTACTAATATGAATTTATAATTTATTTACCTGCTTTTCAATAAAAATATAATAATTCTTAAGTTTACTTTTAATTCTTTTAGTATTGTTTTTATTATTTCAACTAAAGTACATTACATACGGACACATATGCTCATAATAAAATAATTAACTGTAATATTAATATTAATATCTATCAATAATTTTTGATTATTTGTTGTATAATTTTTGAAAATTATAACTGAATGCTTTCGGTATGTGTGTAATAACTATCTATATTAAGTCTGAAAACAACTGACTGTTCAGAAAAATAAGTAGTGGTTTCTAAAAAGTCATAACTGGTATTAGTTTGTATGAAATTGGTCCAAAAATTAGCCAACTGTTTGGAAAAATGATAAATAGTTCCTAAAAGCACAACTGCTTTTGTTAGGCAGTATAAAATAAGCCTGAATAATTCCTGGTTTTATTAGGGTAAAAAAAGCAAATTACACACGGGTCGCCTCATCCCAAAGAGCCTGGTTTTTTGTGATAAGGTGGATTTTTCATACGGTCTACAACTTTATATATATATATATATATATATGGTATCTTAATATTATGCGGCTTTCAGGTTTTTCTATGTTACAAAGACTACAGAATTATTATTCCGGCTAAGAGATTGTTTGTTAAAGCAATCTGATGATACTTGTGACGTTATTTTAAATATCACTCAATGTAATACTGTATCAACGTGTATAGATTTTCTAGTATCATTAGGTTTCATGCCGTGCCTTATCCCAAGTGTTTGGGAAGCATTTGAGAAAAAACAAAAAAGTGTGGTTCAGTTTACTGAAAACATTTCACCTACTACGGTAATCAAAACATTTAAAATTATTATTATTTGATATAGACTTACTAAATTATTAAATAAACCATTTATTATGAATACAAGTATGTACTCAAAATGATTGACATAACTATTTATGAACTTTAAGTCCAGGGTGAGTTGTACCCATTGAAAATAAGCCATATTAATTTATTTTATATTGATGGTTCTAAATTCATAAAAATATAAATAATTAAGACAATTAACTGTAAAATTTACTAAGTTGTCCATGGAAGAGATTTTAGTATTTAAATGTATACCATAATAATAATAAAAACTCTGATAAGTTGTAATCATAATAATGTTTTATTTGAGTATTAGGATTTTGCAGAATTAAGTATTATTAGAAAGAAATCGTATCATTAACTCTTTGACTTATACAATTTTTCTTATGTATTGATTTATCTGTTTTAGCAATACGAAGAGTTAAAATTCAACGTGAATTCATTTTTAGACCTTATAAAAGAGCCAACTTTAAAAAGACTTATTATGGTGAAACATGCCAATGTCTTACTAGCAGGCATAAGTCAATTATGTCTACTTCCTATCGCAAAACCTGGTACGAAAATTGCTTTGGAAAATGCTATAGATGAATTGAGATATGAAGAACTAATGAATGAACAGAAAACATTCAAGGCTATACTTAAGAAAATGATACTAACTGATAGAGATCCTTTAGTTATTCGAGAAATCGTTTTTGTACTGGGTCATCAGGTAATAAAAAAGTAATATCCAAATTATTTTAATTTAAATTATCGCACATTTTAATTTGTGTCACATAAAATATTTTTGGCTCTTAATTTTCATTAGGTTTTATTAATTATCTCATAAAAATCTGATGTTTAAAAATAATCAATATAAAATATTTTGATTATTTTCAGAGTGTGAAACAAAAACATTTGAGAATTGGTCTTGGTGAAATGTTTTCTGCTTTACTGATACAACCTAATGGAATTCAATCTATTATGAGAGTGGTTAGTGATTTAACAGCGGAATCATCACAAAATAGTCAAACTGGTCTAGAAGAATGGTCTACTTTAATCCACAATTTTTACATTAAGGCTAAAGCCAAGTA
The DNA here is from genome assembly GCA_027580255.1 of Therioaphis trifolii. Classification (NCBI taxonomy): domain Eukaryota; kingdom Metazoa; phylum Arthropoda; class Insecta; order Hemiptera; family Aphididae; genus Therioaphis; species Therioaphis trifolii. The sequence continues at coordinate 21,652,917 of CM050405.1, read as the reverse complement.
TGTCAGTAATATTGTTCCTCAGGTAAATTAAATCAAAACTTTATTTGACCTCATAATTATCTCTTATTTAAACTTTATATTGATTTACTATATTGTGTCATATGTGTCATTTTTTGACCTAATGAATGACTTTAATATAATTTAGCCTTATTAAAATGAATAGTTTTAATTATTCTCCAATTTATTGTTCATTCATAAAAATATGAAGAACACAAAATATTTTTAATCCACATTTTTTAAATGTATTTTATCATGAATATTTTTCTATTTGTGCATAGTTGATTGAAAGTATATATTTCCAATAATATTTCAATGATATGATCATTTAATCTAGGAATAATTCAACATTTTTTTTTCTTATAAGTATAATATTACATGTAAGAAAAATAAATATTTTAACTATTGTTTGTTGGAAACCTTTCAAAAATGTTATTTTATGTATTTTGAATATCATAAACTACATCCAATACTAGTATATTTTATATATATATATTATAATTTATCAAAAAATTTTAGGTTTGGGAATTGTTGCAGTCAAATGTAATGTTTCATCAACTTCAGTTTCGTAGAATTGCGGTTTTTTGTATCCATTTAATCTACAAAGAAAACTATGATGACTTCATGACGTATTATATGAACCCGATTGAACAGTTACTGAAGAAAAATACACTTCAGGATGGGAAGGCTACTGTATCGCAATGCATTGAAAATTTACACACTCTTTTTTATGCCTTCAGATTTGAAATTTGGTCATTAAATCCTAAGCTTATGACTCCTTTCGCTTCTACCATATATAATATATACACAGTTACAGCTTGTGGTGTATATTATTTAAAATCTAAATTGGAAGATTTAGTTTTTTTGATATTATTACATTTTTCGAATTCTAAAGATCATCTGAAGCTAATAGTGTTTTCACAATATCAAATAGACGTTGAGTATGAAGATAGTGGAAATAATTTACGAATCACTTATGTGGAGAGAGAACACCAATTACATTTAGAAAGTCAAGTTGATTTAGTTTTAGATTTAATGGACAAACGCAAAGATTCAAAATTGATGAAACAAATGTTTATAACGTTATTGGACATGTTCAGTGATGTGTTGTCAAATGAATACTCTGTTATGGAAAAGTTGTTCATTGTCAAAGCCATTCATCACTTGATCGAAATAGATGATGTGCAAAAATCATTGTCTACAGATCCAGAAATTGTTTTAAATATGATTTCGTCATTATTGAAATCCATTGGTGAAGATGATATAATTGACACTCAAATTTTGTCACTCGCATTAATGGTGCTTGGATGTATACTGGAAAGCATAAATAAAACCAATATTGAACAATTAGATTCTTTGGTCGGTCATTTGTCAAACATTTCTGAATCTTTAGAAGATATAGTGTTTAAAAACATGGTGATGGAAATCCTACAAAAAATTAAACAAATTCTAAACTCTAGTTCAAAACCATCCAATGTAAATAAACGTTCTATTGACGATGTATTGTTTGATATGAGAGATCCATTATTGCCTTGTCGGTCACATGCATTGATTGAATTGAAAAAAATGATAGAATCTGGAGACAAGACAGTTCTCGCAAAGAAACCAGCTATTTTAATTATGATTCAGGTATTGTATTGTTCTATAATTAATTGGTGTGACACTATGTGTCGGTAGCTAAACCTTGTTTGATTTTAAAATGTAATTTTATATTCAGGAAAATTTGAAGAATGCCGATTCTTATTTGTATCTGAGTGCTATTTTCACATTATCTGCATTGTGTTCCTATTACCCCGAGGATATTCTCCCGATACTTTGTGAGCAGTACAGTATGCCAAAAAACTACAATCATTCACCTGAAACTCGATTGAAAATTGGTGAAGTTTTAATGAAAACTGTAAAATCGTTAAGTATGTACACATAATAAAAACAAATTATATGTTTAATGTTTATATTATATTAAAAATTTGTTTGTTCTATTTTTTTAGATGAAACTATACCTGTGTACAAAAACCGTTTACTTAATGTTTTCATGGCTGGTGTTAGAGACGATGACCATTTAGTAAGAGCATCAAGCCTATCGAATCTAGCCGATGTTTGTCGGCTTTTACGCTATAACATTGGAACAATTATTTCCGAAATTATGAATTGTGTAGATTATACATTACGATTTGATACTGCTCCTGAACCCCGTAGAGCAGCAGTTTTATTGATTCACATGATTTTACAAGGTGTTGAATTGGATTTACTCGAGGTGAGACCAAAGTATATCATGTATTATTTACAAACACACACACAAAGTTGTAATGGATAAAGTGTTATATTGTTATTTTTAACAATTAACAACAAAAGCTTAATGTGTAATCAATTTAACAATATATCCTAGTGTTGGTTCAGTCTACACTTACATTCTTTGAACATAATAATTCTTAGTTTCAAATTGTAAGAATAGTACCTAGTTATTAACTAAATTAATTTATTTAATTTTTTCCATAGATTTTGGCTGACAATATTAAAGATATTTATCAAATGCTGAAGCTTCAATATCAAAATGATAAAGATGAAGTTACTAAATTACATGCCCAATTGGCATTAGAAAAATTGAATGACTCTATGAAATCATTATTTTTGGACCAAAAATAAATGAAGTAGGAACTCTGTTAGTTTTACAATTAACAATTTGTTTTTACTGATTGAAAAATTAATTTGTTGTAATCTTAAGTTTCTTGAGAAATTGTAATTAAATGTTTATTTTTTTGAAAGTATGTTAATATAAAATATTTTTCAATATATATATAACTATTTTGATTTTGAAATTGCCTATAGATATTCTATTTTCATAGTTTTTTTTTTTTTTTTTGAAGAGCAAAAAGAATATTAATGAAAAATACAAAGTGAATATTTTTTAAGTAAAGCTGAAGAATTAGTATATTCATTATTAATATGTATTCTTTTGTTTTATGCTAATATTACTTGAAATAGTTAATACAGTAGATTCTTATTATGACAAACTTTTTCCTGTTCCCCTTGAGATTTGGCATAACGAGAATCTACTGTGTAATTGTCAATTGTTGCTGAGGTCCTTGTATCCTAAAAGAATGTGCCATTCAATTCATAAGTTAAATTAATTGATTTTACTTTCTATAAATTTTTATGGCAAGAATTTCAAATATCACAACAGCAAATGATTGAAGCTTTCATTTATCATTAATAAATATGGTCTTTTGTGTAAATAATTTGATACTCGAAAAGTTGAATGTTAATAACTTTACGGTGATAAACAGCTTATTGGTCATCAACCTAATAGTTATTTCAATAATATACATTTGGCTGAATACTTGGAACTTACTTCAAGTCCATCATTTATAAGTTAAATTCTTTTTTGTCAAATTGCCAGATTTTTCATTTTAAATCATATCTATTTGTGTGTGTATATAATATACGTATATATATATATATAAATGTGATAATGGAAATCCTGTCCCGTATGTTCTCTGAAACTACTCATCCGATTATCTTGATTTTTTTTTAAATGAAAGAGTACATCGCGGAGCCGGTTTTAATCTTAATTTCAACTCAGTCAATAGAGTCAAGTTAGTCAATAGAGGGAGAAAAATAGTTCATAAAATTATAATTATTGCTGAACATTCCTATTTGAAAGGCCATGCAAATCTTCTGGTGCCAGTGGCACTTCAATATGAATTGGTACATAGTGTCTGTTCCAATCACTGTTCTGGTAACTTAATTATTTGAATTTCTTTTGTTTCTTTAACGAAAGCATACATCACGGACCAGATTTTCAGGCTAGATTCTAACACGTTGGACAGTGTGGCAATATTACTGTTATAAGAGTAATTTCAAAAATTAATGCCATGGGTCACTTATAAATATTACTGCTACAGCAGTAGTATAAAAACGTTTAAAAAATGGCATTACTGCTTGAGCAATGGTTTTTTCTACAGTCTTATTTTATGAAATCATTGGGCACTGACAAAATAAAGCCAAACAGAAATATTCAGTTTCTTTAGTTATTTTTATCCATGGTCATGGTTATGGTAGGAATAACCGAAAAGGTAATCCGAAAGGAGTAATAAATAAAAAACTTCAGAAAGGGGAACATATATATTATATGGAAACGAAGAGGGTTAGTTTGTTTCAAAATGGAAGGACAAGAGAGATATAATATGTATTAACCACCAATCACAAACCAACAATTATTTAATCAAAAAATAGATATGGTAGAGAATAATTTAAACCTTTAGAAATTGTGAAGTACAATGAATATATGAGTGGGGTAGATCATTCTGATCAAATGATCAGTTACTATTCCTGTCCACGTAAGTCTGCAAAATGGTATAAAAAAGTCTTATTTCACTTATTGAATGTCACTGTGTGGAATACATTTTTTATTTATAAAAAACATTTTTCTCCTAAGAACCTAAGATTTAAAGACTTCAGAGACTCTCTTATTAAACATTTTATACAAGTTCCGTTAGAAGCAACTTGTGGTCAATTATTTAACAAATTAAAACCAAAAACTCATAGATCAGACATAAATATACCTGATAATGCACACTTTCAAGAACCGATTCCACTTACTTAAAATTTCAAAAGGAAAAAATACTTCAAAAACTGTATTGTATGTTTAAAAAAAAAAAAATAGAACGAAAACAAACATCATTTCAATGCGAAATTTGCAATGTTCCATTATGTGCAGGAAAATGCTTTGAAGATTACCACAAAGAAAAAAACTTATAGTTAAAATTTAAAGAATTAATTTGTTTCATTATTATTATTATTACTATTATAATTAGATGAGTATAATTTTTTTCACTTTTTTTTGTATATACATATAAAAAAAAAATTAAAAATACAGAGATACAAGTTTGATATTTAAAAATTGTTTACCTAAAAAGATAAGTACTTGCTTTTTTTTATTTCTTATAGATTGTATACGTTTTTTCATAATAAACATTGATTCTAATTATTATCATTATAAATATAAATTTATAATTATATTATAAAAAATAAAAAAGTAGTCATGAATCATAAAAATGTAAATTTTAGTTATTATTGCTATAGCAGTATTTTAAATATTTTGTCGTATGTACTTCACAAATTTTGATGTGTAGGGGCACCACTGCTATAGCAATATTAAAAAAATTACTGCTATGGCAGTAATTAAAGTGATGTAATTAGAAGAGTTTTTCATTTGGAGTAGAATTTTAACTGTCTATCAACGTGTTAATTCTATTAGTCGACTGAGTAATTATTCCTTTATAAATGTTAATCATTCAATATAAGACGCGGCGCGAAAAAAACATTTACCTCGAAGTGTTCTTTCCCACTGACAGGTGTCCCCGACCGGCTACCGCCCCACTGCGCCTTATCGATACGAGGATACATAACCATAAGTGGTTACCTTGCTGGTGGTGACAATAACGCAAAACGCTTTTCACGAACTCACATGAACATTGAAAACGGAACTTTCCAGAATACCAAACCAAATTTTGGTACTCATTTGTTATTTAACTAAACCATCTTAAAGCTGCCCAGGTTTTAGATTTTTAACAAAGACAACACACAATTTTTAGAAATCTGTATTTTATTATCTGTATCATAAAGTATGTTTGGAATTTCAACAAGTTTTAAATTTAGAAAAATCTTAGTGTACCAAACATTTTTATATTCTAATTTAATAACTTTTAAATTTAAATATGTCAATGTATATGAATTAAAATTATCAAAAACTTTAAAATTTGTGTTGAAGTACTTTAAACAATTAACAAGTTCCAATATTATATTAAATACATGGCTAATTTTACAATACTTTGAAATTAAAAACAAATAGAATAATAAATTAGAATAGTAAAACTTTTTTTAAACTTCATCTTTTCATTATAGTCAATTACTAATGATCAGATTAACATGATAAGAATAAGACTGAAAAAATGTTATAAAATAACATTAACAATTTAATTTTCACAAAATAATAAGAAAAATATTTTCTTTAACGTTAGTTCATAATGAATTTAAAATACTTTTTAAAGAAATAGAAAATAACATCATTAAAATAAGAAAAAAATTAAAACTGATAAAATATGAAAATATTTTAAATCAAATAAGATAAAATACGTAGTAGATACTAATCATTACATTCAAAAAATCCATTTAGAATGGTAAAAATTATAAGAAATACAATAACTCATCCAGCCCTGTGTTCGGAGAACTTCTCAGAGTCTGACCAGTGAGGAAAGCTAATTTATGTGCCAATTGACAGGGAGCTGGAACTCTTACAGTACCCTAAACAAAATTAAAAAAAATGTATAAACAGAATAATAATGAATATTGATTACAAATACATACCGACCAATTGTAGTACATATGTGTTAACTTATAAGTAAGCTTTTGCATTATATCAGGTGGAAGCTTGAGTGTGTCTTCAATCACTTGATAATGAGTAGGAGTGACAGTACCCTGTCGCACATGCTGAGATACTAAGAAGAAATCATACCTGAAAAAAGATATCATGTTAAATTCTTACCAAGTTATCTAATCTTAATGTTAATGCATATGTAATACAATATATTTGTGTAAATTTATTTAAATGTAAATACAAAATGTAATAATATTTACAAACAATTATTAGTTTAACTTTTCGATCATTATTGTGTTGCCCAATAAACTTAAAATTGACATTAATTTCAGGAATTTTTTGTAAAACGGGTTTATTTTTAATATGGGCCATTGTATTTAAAGATTCAAGACACACAAAGGTCACACACTAGTTTCATTTATCAGTGAACGTGTTCAGTGTAGTTTGAACAATTTTATTTGTACACTGAAGAACGTCACACACACAATATTTTTTCTATCGCTGTGTGGTATTCGTTTCTACATGAACTATTTTATCTGAACACTAAAATAGACAACACACTACTACAACTATTTCCATGTTAAACATAATACTTTTAAAATGAAGCTAAATAAAACTTGAAGACTATGATGTGACCAGCCTTTGTTCACTCTAACAATTAAAATTACTTAAAACTTGCTAATTTTAATAACTGGTACCTACTCACAGGTTGTGAATGTAACTATATAAGATAATTTTTAGGGATGTGGACATATATTATACCTGGGGTGAGGGGCTCGTAATTATAATTATTAAAAATTATACTTAATAGTTAATACGACTTCGAAGTACAAAACTTGTTGGAATATTTGTCAGCAATTTAGAATTAAGTGGCATAAAAGATTCTAACATCACTTGGTAATATAACTATATAATTAATTAAAATGAGGGCTGTAGGAGACATAAGCAGGTTGTAGAAGTATAAGCAAATTTTATAAATATTGTGAATAAAATTAAATATTAATATTTTATATAATAATAATAAAAACATAAATTATTAAATTAAATGTATATTCAATATAAAACCGTTAAGTTTATTTTAAACACTGGAAGAGTACACACTTTCCATTTTACTTGTTAAAACTCCTCAACTTTTACTTTGTCCTGGTGTACGGTGTCTATTAAGGTAAAATATAGATTTAACTCCACACACTATCTGGGTAGAGTTCGAACTCAACCGAATACTTCAGGTCACTAAACAGTAGTGTGTGGCCAGCTTTAAGTTAATGAATAGGAAACCAGTTACTTTTGACAGCAACTTAATAATTAGGGCATTTATTGTCATCACTGGTCGAAGACCTCACCATCCAGATATAGTGATTTACCATAATACACATATTATGATACTTTAAATAACTCTAATCTTACTCGAAGATTTAAAATAATCACACTCACTTAGTAGGATCTGTCACAACGCTATCAATAACTGTTCCGGGTTGAGGATTTTGTGCTCCTTGTTGAAAATTAGCAAAAAATCTTGTGCTTATACGTTTGGTGACAATAACAAATGCTAAAGGAACAGAACTTGCACCATAAAACTGCTCACAGGCAGTCTAAAACAATAAGAAGTATTAATTAATAGACTCGTTATAATAATATTAAAATAAATAAATATTTAAGTAATAACCTTCAACAGTTTAACTTCAGTTTTATGAACATGTGATATTTGTCCTTCTCCAACGCCGTCTCTAAAAACGACAAGGGAAGTTGGAAGTGCTCCATTCTTAGTTTTGTACTTAATTAGAGCTTCTAAAAGAATGAAAAAATAAACAATTATTAACTTAAGGTATTAATAAAGTAATAAGGTTAGCTATGTATATTTAATCAAAAGGTAAGAACCTAACACTAGAAACGAGTAATTTCATGGAGTTTATTTTGTCAGTACATGTACAATGACACATTTTTCATTAATATATTCAAAGCATTAGACATATGATTGAACTACCATAATGAAAAAATAATAATAATTCAATAATTAAAAAATGTACTCACTACTAATACCAGCCGCTAAATGGTTTGAAAGTTCTTCTCCAGATTCATGTGGTTCAACACAGCTGAAGTAACTAGTATGAGCATCATTCATTGTTGCTACTAAAGCACCATATGATTTATTTTTATTCTGGCTGTCATGGCAAACATCAAACCCAATAATCATCATGCCCTGAAAAATTACATAAAAAATTAAAATATTTTGAATTTATAAGAATTTAATAAAATAATACAATACTTTTTTAGGGATAGTAACTAGCCACGGAGCACCTCCGATTTTACAATTAACTTGAATAGCAATCTTTGTACATACAGACATATTGTTCTTAGTAACATTCTTTAAAAGCACTACTTGAGATGGAACTGAAAATAAGTAGTATTCCAACGTTACATAATTTCAGTATACTTTGAAGAATTCGATTTTAAAAAACATTTTATACCTGCTCTATCAATACATAACTTTCTTTTAATTAAACTATAAATATCGCCACGCGGTGATGGAATTACACATAATATGAGTGTAGGATTTTTCTCATTAATTACTGATTCCAAATGCATTAAAAATGTATTAGATCGAGCATCTTTCATGGAGTTACTAAAAATATAACAATTAAAATTGTAACCAACTAGTTCGCAAGTAATAAAAATTATTTCACATAATAAATAAAAAATTTACATAATTGGTGAAGGTAATGTAAAATCCATTCCTTGTGCTGCCTTAGAAAGTGATGATGCAAAAGCTTGTACATCTCTCAAACTATCTTGAGGTGTCAAGATGACCCAAGTTTTCATCGTAGCACAGGTAAACATGGGAAGTGACCGTAAATGCCTAGTCCAATCAGCTTCAAAACCACCATCATATGTTTTAGAATTACTTTTTATCTTTTCTGCAGGTAGAACACGTCCAGGTACATCAACAAGGTTATTACTCAATGTTAAATTCCATCTTTTTAATTCAGATACTGACTATTAAACAAAAATAACAATGGAAGCTGATAAATAATCAATATTAAACTATATTTCATTCTTTCCTTTAATTGAAATTAACTGGATGAAAATTGTTAATTGTGAAACTCCTTCAACATTTGAATATTGTTCTGTTTATGAAGTATTAATTAAAACATTTATATATATATATATATATTTAAAATGCATGTATTTAAAAACGTTTATGAGCGTAATCCATATAATTTAACTATGAAAAGACCAATTGCCTGTAATTTGACTTACAGTGATAATATTAAAAAAATATGAAATGAAACATTGAAAGAGTAAAAAAAAGTTTATTTTCTTAACTAACAGGCAAAGAAATACAGGAACTTAAAAAAATTAAAAATAAATAATTATAATTTACCTCAGGTGTTTTCAAAAGACGGTTAGCAAAATTTACCAATCTTTTAACTCTTTCTCCGGGATTAACTCGTGTATGTATTGCCATGTCTTTCATTAGAGTGAAATTATTTCTATTATTTCAAAAATAATTTATCATTTAAGGAAGAATATTAATACAAAAAATCATCAGACATACCTCATCGCATCTGTAATACCAGTCATTATGCACAGTTCAGGAACAAGATAAACCAATATATCTTCACCTCCAAAGCGACGAGCCGACTTCTTATTTTTAGATATTAACATTGGTTGTCTACCACCCCGTATAGTCATGTTCCATTTCTAAAAATGTTTTTATTTATGTTACGGTTAACTATTTAAGATTTGAAAGAATAAACAAAATTATACCTCTTTGTAATATTGCATATAACTCATCTTTGTTCCGTCTTTTAAAGTGAATTGAGAATTAGGATCAGAATTTTCATCAATATCATCAATTCTATAAGTTTCATTATTGTAAGTCGTCATCACTGTAGTGCCCACCACACCAGCTTTAAAAACATTCTAGAAATGGAAATATATTTAATGATTAAATTAATAAATTCAAGAAGTTAAGCTTCCAATTTAACAAAAAATGTTACACAAAAATTATCTGCTGACAAATTATGTAAAACAGAAACAAATTATACATGGGAATAATCAGGGTTGACACAAATATTTAATTTTCAAATTCCCGGACTTTTCCAGGTTTTCCAGATAGGTTAAATCAATATAGTTTTTAAACAAATTTTAAATAGTAACCCAGAAAATATAAAAATCAACTAAAATTGTTAAATGAAAAATAGATTGAAATTTTTAAAATATTTTGTATGTGATGTTAGACATATTTTTATTTTTTTATACATGAAAATAACAATATTCGTAAATAGGTATGCGACAATAAATAATTCAACTTATTTTTACTTTTTTAACTTATTTTTAGCTATTAACTATTTCATATCTTTCACGGGGCGATGCAAGCGCCAGTAACTGAGGTAGGTGCTACACTGTCGTCTCGCACTCTCACGGGCTTGTGAATAATACACATAGATATTAAACTTTAATATCTATGATAATACGTAATAAGTATTCACGCAAAATAGTATACTTACATTAGAAATACACCCGAATCTATAATACCAAGTTATTTTCAGTACGTTTTTTTAAAAATTTTGGTCATAAAATACAATTATTAAACAGAATAAGAAATGTATAACGGCGTTTGTTAAATTCACTAATTTTTCCCGGGTTTTCTTGCTTGAAAAATAATTCTCTGACTTCCCCGGTTTTCCAAGTCTGTGGCTACCCTAATAATGAATGAAACTTTGAAACTATTAATAAAAAAACTTACCATCCAATCTGGATTTCGATTTCGATCAGCTGTGCATTGATTTAAGAAATCCAATACTGTTTCTTGACGCATAACTTTGGTAGAAATTTCCGCACAAAGTAAAATATCTTTTTCATACTTCCCAATGGAAGTTTCATAACCGGGCCATAATTGTAACTTATGTTGAACTAAATCAACCTAAATAAAAACATGAAGATAAATAAAAAGGCGGATGTAACATAAATTGGTAATTAACACATTACTTTAGCTTCTGGATCATAGAAGTTCCTTCCAATCAGTTTTAAATTAAGATGTCTTAGGCAATTACGTAGAAGTAGATTGAAAACTTGAATGTTAGCATAGTCTCCAGTTTCAATAACATTAGTAAACTTCACAGAGAGTATTACTATCTGCTCATCTGATCGGCGTTTTGATGTCAATTCAAAATTCTGTAAATATATTTTTAATCAGATCTTATATAATAAATTACACGATGGAAAAATTCCTAATATTTGAAATTGTAAAACACGTGAAAGATATAATACACATATACATGTAAATCATAAACAATACAATTATATAAAACTTAGGATAAAATTTTTTTTTTTTTTTGTTCACTTACTTCAGGATCAAATCTGGTACCAGAAAACAACATTGTTCCATCAAATAAATATCCACCCAATTTTTCTCGATGTTGAGATAATAATCCCCTTTTGGTCCCAATTCTATCCTCTTCAGGATTAAAATCCACTCTATATTGGTATAAACACCAATTTGTGTAAGATGTAATAGGGAAATAATTTGCCTTTAAATGTACTGGTTGTCCAGATGATCCTGATAAAATAAATTTTACAAGAAGTATTTAATAATATTTCTTTTTTAATTTCAACAGAGCACAAATGTTTACAGAGAAAAACTAATATCGACCTCAAAATTGTAGCTAAAAAAAAAAAAACATAAATAAATAATAATAATTCTCTACTTTAAAAAATTATTTTATACAATTTACATAGAATGTTAACTTAATATTGACTGTCAATTCTACAGTTCACTTTTGGTGAACAATTTACAAAATGAAAAGTTTCAAATAAATGTATTATGTTTAAGAAAATATTTGACTTCACAGTATTCAATGCTGAACACTTATAATAGGAATGAAATCAATTTAATCAGGTAACAGGCAATTTTAATCATTTTTAAACATCCAACTAAACATCAACTACACCTCATAAATATGTCTGTTTTTTTTTTATTAGTTGATCAAAAATTATTAATACAACTGAATAATTACTTTCTTTATGCTTATAATTATAACAAAAAAAAAAATGTATTTTCATTCATTACAAATGAATCCAATAATCTAAAAATCATAAATAATACGCATAGCAAAAACATGATTTTTTATTTATTTTTTTTAACTACCTAATAAGCTTACATGATATATAACATCAAAAGTAATTCATACGAAGGTAATTACATCAATATTACATTATTTCCAGTCAATTTTTCTTCAATATGTTTAAATTAATGAAATAGTATTAATTAAACATGAACATACCTTCTTTCCCAGTAGGTCCTAAAGATGAATTTGGCCTAGGCGACCTAAAATGTTCAACCTCAATTAATCGACGCCCACGGACTGCCCCACGACCAATTGGTACAGGCGAACTATCTCCACCTAAAATGTTGATTTCATATTATTCAAGGTTCCAACAATTATCATATTAGAACCCAGTCAAACAAGCTTGAAATAAATGAAAAAGAAACATGAAAGAAATGAAGGATGAATTAAATTAATGTTATGGTAGTAATTCACTTATAAAAACAAGAAATAAAATTAGATTTAATTTAAGAACATCAATACAACCGTAAATTAAAATAAATTAACTTAACATCATTAACTTTAATTAACTAACTGTAAATACAATTAATTATGTTTAACATTACCTCCAGAAGACAAGGTCCTTTGAACTCCTTCGGTTATCTGTTGTATCTATTACATGAAAATAATATTTTAAGATTATGTTAAAAATTAAGAATTATAAATAGTTGCTTACCCCTAGCATGGGATTTTGTTGAGAACTAGAATCACCACTACCTCCATGTCTTGGTGCAAAAGGTGGTCTAGGAGCTCTTTGCTGTGGACCACCAGGAAGCCTTGGTGGCATTTGCCTGGGTGGACGTTGCATATTCAAACCTACACCTTGCTGCAAAGGCTGTTGAGACGGTTGTGTAGAATGTATTGACTGAGGTGATTGTGTTGAATGTGTGGGTTGTTGAGCTTGTTGTATGGGTTGTTGAGCTTGTTGTGTTGATTGTGATGCTTGAGATGGTTGAGCTGAACGTATGCCTTGAACATTAGTTAGAATTGGTGGAGGTCCTCTAGTAGCAGGTGTCGAGGCAAACTGTGGACGTCCACGAGCTTTGCCCCTCGTAGGACGAATAGGGTTTGGATCCATTGAAAAATACTATAATCAAATTAAAAACCAGTGACCTAAAATTGTAGTGGAAGTTTGTTAATATTTTCCACCTTGAAGATAATAATGTTTAGAATAAGTAAACTTCATACAGACCATTTTTACAATTGACAGATTAATTAAATGCACTATTGTAGTAAAGTAATACATTGAATTTCAATAAGAAAATGCTTCTGAAATAACTCTGTGGATAATTTGATATTTTTTAAAGAAAATGTGAAACTTGAAGATGATTTAAGACTAAAGACTTAAATTTGTAAAATGTATCTAAGCATTATTTTTGGAATTATATCAGAATAATTTATTCTACCGATATACTATGCCATAGGTACCTACTATAAGAACATTAAGAATAAAACACTTTAATTAATTAAAAGAGGGTTGTTTTACTATCCAAAAAACTTTTACTGATCGCTAGTACTATTAATAGCATTATCTATCTATGTAGGTGGTAGTAGTATAAAGTGCAAATTTTAGGACTTTGATTGTCTATAAACTTGATTAAACTATATATATATATATATATATATATATATATATATATATATATATATATATATATATATATATATATATATATATATATATAACGATATAATACGAAGTAATTAAGATAATGTACTACGATAGTCGACAGATTACATATACAGTATACACTTACAGTACTACAGTTTATCCGCAGCCGTCGTAGTCAACTCGTGTTTTATACAATTTTATAGTTGATTATTACTTGATATTATTTAATTTAAAATGCCAAAAATTAGCAGTAGTCATTGTTCTAAAATAAAGTGTTGGATCGAAAAATATCCAGAATTGAAAACAGAAGGCAAAATTATATTTTGCACGTCATGCAATAAGGCTATTGGTTGTGAACGTAAATCACAAGTTGACGCACACTGTAATTCAAGTATGTACCTATGGTACCACTAATTTTCTGCTGTAATCAATAATTATTAACATTTTTTTTATTGTTTTTGTTGTTATTAGCTGTGCATCAACAAATGACTGCTGCTAAAAAAAATAAGCGTAAACCGGTACAAATGTTAATACCTGAAACTACCTCAGCCATGGCTAGTCGAAATGAATTTTTAACAGACATATGTTATGCCTTGGTAGCCACAAATATTCCTTTCAATAAACTTCAGTCGACACCATTTAAGAATTTTTAACAAAAATATGTTAATCAAAATATTCCAGATGAAAGTACGTTACGAAAAAATTACTTAAAAATATGTTTTGAATCTACTCTTACAAAAATACGGGAAAAATTAACTAACAATTTCATTTACATTATGGTAGACGAAACGACTGATTCTAAAGGGCTGTATATTTGTAGTTTAATTGTTGGGATACTTCATCCAGAAATAATGCCTACTTCATATCTGATTTCTTGCAAAGAATTGAAAAAAACCAATTATGAAATGGTTTCTCGATTTGTGAATGATAGTTTAATGGAATTTTTCGGAGACACGTTATTTCAAGACAAAATTCTGCTGTTTATTAGCGATGCGGCGCCATATATGATAAAAACTGGAGGAGCATTAAAAATATTTTATTCTAATATGATTCATATAACTTGTGTTGCCCATAGCTTAAACCGTGTGGCCGAAAAAGTTAGAGACATTTTCCCTGGTATAAATAAACTAGTAAATAATGGGAAAAAAATGTTTTTAAAAGCACCTCATCGTATTACTGCTTATAAAAATTTTATGGACTGTCGCCTTCCTCCAGAACCTGTAATAACAAGGTGGGGAACATGGTTAGAAGCTGCTTTGTTTTACTCTGAAAATTTCAGTAAATTTAAAGAATTGGTATCTAATATAGAAGATGATGCCCAATCTGTCCAAAAAGTAAAATACATTTTGAGTACTACATCAATTATATCTGATTTAACATTTATTCGATCACATTTGTCTGAGTTGCCAAATTCAATTACAAAACTGGAAAAATAAAATTCAACTTTAAATTATCAAATAAATATAGTTGAAACAGTATGAGATGGACTTAAGACAATTGAAAATGAACTAATACTATATGAAAAATTCAAATCAGTATTTGATAAAAATCCCGGATACAATATTTTAAAACTGTACAACAATTCAATAAATGGAAATGATGTTGATTTAAAAGAAGATCCTGCTATTATAAGCTGCTACAAACAATGTCCGATAACAAGTGTCGACATAGAATGTGTTTTTGCAGTTAAAACACATATTAAGTGACAGAAGACAGAATTTTAAAGAAAATAACTTGGAAATGTACATGATTATAAATTTTAATCAAATATTGTAAAGTCAGTTATTAATTATTACTTATTAGAATTAAAATTAGAAGTACCTATACTAAAAATTTTGTTTTTGCACATTTTAACATTTTTATTGCACATTTTTTAGATTTTAGCTGCACAAAAATCCAGTCTTTATTTATGACGTTGATTTCCATTACATAAACCGTATGTGATACATAAATGATCAGTTTATAATACGAAAATATTTTCTATTATTTATTTTAACAGTTTTATGGTGGTTTAATTTAATTTTTCTATATACTGTGTCTAGAACTCAAGTATGGACAGTTTTTTTGATTTCATTTATTATTTAGAATATGTTGAATTAGAAATAGGAGATGTTGAAAATTATAAAGTTCCGATACCAAGAAGGTATCGTTGTAATTTTGATGACTCGTTTGAAATGTATAGTGACAGTCAATTTTTTATACGCTATTTATAAATTTATTGGGATTGGTAAATCTTAATTATCGTGATAATTGTAGATTACCTATACCAATCGTTCTACAATTGTTGACAACACTTTGTTTTTATGCTACATCGAATTTCCTAGTAGGTAGTTAATTTAAGGAAATATAATAGTGTATAGAATAATAATAGTTACCAATTTTATAATATTATTAAATGTTTTAATTAATGGTTAGTAATGGTATACATGCTTACTTTCCTATTAAATGGTTACATTTTTATTTATATAGCTCAATAAATAATAAATGTCTATAACCTACTTAAGTACCTATATAAAACTTTTATAATATACTTATGTATTATGACTACTGTAGGTAGTCTGTGGTGATTTGAGAGAAATTTACCAAAGCACTGTATCCAGAATAATAAAAAGAATTTCTCATCAAATAGCCATAAAAACCAGGGACCATGTTACATTTCTTCAGACAGAAAATGAGTGGAATTAAGTAAAACAAATATTTTATAATATTGTTGGAATGCCTGGAGTTGGTGCTTGTATTGCAGCCATATCAAAATACAAAACCCAGGTGGCCCTAATGGTGAAATTTTTCGGGTTAGGAAAGGATGGTTTTCACTAAGTGTCCAAGTCACCTCCTCATATTAAACCTCTATACAATTTTGCACTATATTAATAACCATTGACAGGAAAATAAAAATGAACATATATTTGTGCTGTATAATTTAACTAAAAACTACTTCATTCATTTAAAATTTTTGAATATTTAATAAAACATAATATATATATATATATATATATATATTTTTTTTTTTTCTTATATTTTATTCTTAAATTCTTTTATTTTTATTTCTACATATTTAAATTGTTTAAACTCGTATTATGTATTAGATAGTTTTTAATAATAATATATTTGAGTAGGTATACCTATTTATTTTCTTGTATTCTTCTCAACAACAAATTCTTAAAAAATAGTTATTTTTAAATCTAAAAATGACCACTGTAATTTTTTTTAAAACACTTTTTAGTTTAAATTTCTTCTTTTTTTTTTTAAATTGCTTAAATTAAAAATTGAATTAAATAAAATCATCAATCATATGCCGATAATTAGGTTGTATGAGGTCCTCAAATGGAAATTTTTGATGTGGTAGCGAGATGGCTTGGAAGCTATCATGATAGTTTTATATTTAACGCAAGCCATGCATGTACTATTTTTTCAGATATTAATAATTTACTGCTCTTAGGAGATAATGGTAATTGTAATAGTAATAGTGGCAATATCATTAACCAGTACGGTAGTTGTTAAAACTTTAAACGTGTGTAGTCAAAAATTACTGCACAGCTGCTGAAGTCACCGGTTGTTATCAGTATATTGTATTGTTATCACTTTATCAGTATGATAATACTCATAATATCAATGTCATGAACATACTGACATTAATAGAAAAGATTATCATCCCATAAACTTTTGCATAGCTATGAAATACATAAATAATGTTTATGCGACGCACATTTTATGTGGTACATACAAATAACTACAGGCTACACAAATATGTTTTGTTACTTAGCTATGGGACACTTAAGCAATAATATGTAACACATAATGGTAGGACTATGCATACGGGCATTAGATCACATAGTACCTATATTATAATATATGTTGATTAGCTCCAATTTGGAAAATATTATGTAGTTATAATTATAATAATAATAATTATTATTATTATTATTATTATATGTGCCTATACTGATATAAATAATTAAAAAACCTCAATATAAAAATGATAAAAATATTACAATTAGCTGTTGAAATATCTTTCAAAAATAATTGAAAGTCACATGGTCAAAATAGTAGTCTATATATATATCAGGTTCTTCTAAGTGAGCAACTCATTGGCATAATCTAACAAACTGTTCTTTCAAAAACACAGTGGCATTTTCTTCTAGGTAGTGGTGGGAATTTCAACTCTCAATTAATTCTTAGTTGAATAGTTCTCCAAAATCATTGTCTCGCAAGTCACAACTCAAAAGTGAGAAAAAGTTGTGAATCATTGAAAACATACATGAAGAATTGAATGAGTTGATAATATTGTAAGCGTTCATAGCTAGTTGAAAATCAGTGATTCAGAACTCATCAATATAATAGTCATGCAAGTTGATGAGTTGATGATTTAGGAAACACTAATTTAACTCATCTTGGCGAGTCAACTCTTTGAATCAACTAACTCATACACACCTCTATTATTTTCACTCTTGGAGACAGTTTAATAAAATAAAAATCTCTTAATTGCAAAATACACATGATATACAGAACGGACCAGATATAGAAGCAGTACACCACAATCGATGATCAATACATAATTAACACTTTTATTAAATTTGTCATACAGTAGCTGTAGGTATAACAACAATTTCATACTTTAGTAACAATTAACATAGGTAGTTTGAAAATTTAAGACACAACATATATCAGATAATTTTATCAGACCTATTTAATTTTTAGTGGGTGAACTTAAAATATATTAAATACCAAATTGTTTTATTTTTCTGCTAAGATATGCAGTCTATGTTTATGATTGTAGACCGCATGCATTTGTATCCAGCATACGAGAGCAGCACCACTTATAAATGTAAAAGTAATGCCTCTAATATAAAATGAATAATCAATAAAACATTGAAACAAGAGATAATGTAATCATTGAATTCAAAAAAATAGGTCCTCATCATGATAAAAAGTGCTATCTCCATCGTAGAATTAATGAAAAATAATAAATAAATACTCCTATGTGTTAACAACTATAAATTGTTTATGAAAAACCTCCAGTGATTCAAAATTTAGTCAAAATTACATTGGAGATATTAGCATGCAAAGTAAGTGTAATTTCATGTATGAAATATGAATATGGGACATTTATCCATGTTTATAAATGATAATAACATTAAAAAATCATTCAAAATACATTCTCTCATATGACATCAGGGGCGTAGCCAGTAGGTAGGCCTGGGTAGGCCCGGGCCTAACCAGATTTAAAAAAAAAAAGAAGAAAAAAACGATAATATTTAAAATGATGCGTTCACAGATATTTTTTTACATGTATTTACAACACTATTATGCTGAGACCACAGAGTTGTCAATCTACTATATATTATATACACGCTACTGGTGATGGGAAAAATCCGGATTTACCGAAGTTCAAAAATACGGATTTTTCAAATTCGAAATCCGAATTTGAAGCAAAATCCGGATTTTGGATTTTGAAACATTTAATTAGTATTGTTTTATCTATAACGTACCTATGATGACGAAATTACTTAAGTTGATAAAAATGTCATTTATGGGGAATTTCACCATTTTCGATCCATTTCAGGATGTTTTTCTATCACTTGGAAAAACTATTGAGATGAGAACTTAAGAAACTCTCAAAGTACCATCTACCAAAAAATTCTGATTTATAGTTGCTGGATAAAACTTTTTGATAAATTTAAGTTGAGAATAATAAAAATTTAATAAAAATAAACATCATTGTAAAACCATAGGTACCTATCACTCGGAATCAATTCGTATTCAGATAAATAAGAACTGCACACCTTTTAAAATTATATACTTATTTTTTTGGTTCATTTTAAGTTATAAATTATTGATAAGAATTATAATCGTTGACAAATTTGAAATCATAATAGAAGGCTAATATCAAAATTTAAAAGTCACAATTTCTGTCGGCGAATAGAAGGTTATAGTGGGCCTACCCAAAAGAAAATTCTTAATTACCTACGCCCCTGTATGACATCAACTATTATTCATAGAACCTTCTATGTACAATGTTTGGCAAAAAATATGAACATTATAAACTAATAAAACCTCCAATGTGGCAAGAAAATTACAATTTACTCAAAATTTCGACAAGCATTACATTTTTTTTTGAAAACATTAGTAGTTTTAAAATTTTAAAATTGCTCTATGTAGGATCATAATAATGTAGATCATAGAAATTACATATTGGAGTAACTTTTTTTTATTATTGTTACGAGTTCTCGAATGAACAAAATTGTAGAAAATCAATTCGGAACTCGGAAGTAATAAAAACCGCTTTACTTTGACAACAATTGTTATAAATCATATTTAAGATCGGTCATAAAAATGCACTACTACAAGACGCTAAGTGAACAATACCGTCGAGAAAAAAACATTGATCGGCAGTGTGAGAACATGTAGATCGAACAAAAATGAATAATTTTACAAAAGAGGGAAAAGACGATCATGTGGCCCACATTGGAATGCATTTACAACAAGGTTAAAATAATTGAAAACCACGTTTTCGGCCAAACTGACGTAAATGTAAGATGGCGGCGGCGAACGAACGTTTGGGTGGTCAAATACGGAAAAATAATATCATACCTGCCGATAGTCTATTGACGCAGAACAACTCGGGGTACGTACGGCCGACGCCGAACACGAACTTTCTCACGGGTGCAAAAAGGAAACGTGGTTTCGGCGAGTTTCAAAATTTCATTACGCGAACGAACGGATCACAAGGAACACGAGGCGTAGACGAACGAAAAACGAATGTGGCGAGTGCGGTCTCCGACGGCGGGTGCAAATTCGGAAATACCGGATAACACGGAAGTCATAAACGTGACGCCAATCGGCGTCTACCGTCCCCTCCAACAGCCGCCGAACAGTCTTTTTTTTTTCCGTTGCCATTATTAGATCTTTGGGGCGATGTAGTGTTACCAACCGTCTTGGTCGGCCGGTCGTGCCGGGACACGATACTTTCGCGCGAGCGCCGCGCAACGGTTAACGATGTAAACGTGGGGATAATATTTACGAGAATCGGAAAATACGAAATCGTCGAAACACCAAGCTCGACAAGATCGGACCGTCTGTTTTCCCCGGTCAAGGCGATTCGCAACGATTGTTCAAAATTATATTGTTAGTTATCACATAATTTCAAAACTTTAACGCGAGCGTGTTTGTTTTTGCGTGGTCGGGCGCCGGCGCGTGGCGCGCACGCGTGTGTATCCATTATCTAATATCTTTGGTGCTGCTCGGCTATGCGGTCTGCCGACGGGACGCGGTTCACAAACATGTGTGCAGACCGCATATCTGAGCAGCGATAAAAAAAAAAAAAACATTAAAAGATAAAATCGACCCGAATATAATTTGCTGCGATATAATGTATACCTACGATATAGTTTTGTACTTTTCGCCTATATTTACACAAAAAAACAAAATCACTGATACACCACAGTGTGGTAGTGTATTTAATAAGTTTGTTAGCAACGTTCGCACGTCGTACACTCGTAATTTGTTTACACGTTAAGCTCTGTTAGTCGGATACTCAAAACCTTATCGGTAACACATTATATTATTAATTTCGATTTTAAAATAACACGGTGGCATGTGCCATTTATGATTCTATCATAATAATATATAAAGGAAAGTGTACTTTGTACCAATAATCAACGCAGAACCGAACCTATTTGAGTTATCGACTTGAAATTAGAAATTAAAGAATAAACAAAAATAAAAACCATTTATATCCAGAAGAAACATATAAATTGTGTTCGGTGTAACGTAAATGATTATTTATTAAATGTCATAACTCGTAATATTATCAATGATTATGATTACGTAATTCTTCGAGGATGTATTAACGAGTTGTGACTAGGTTTAAAACTTCAAACTTTAACTATTCAATTTCTACCAAAAACTAAGATATAATCGATCAAAAAGATTGTCTTAGTCCATGGGTTTTGAGGAAAAAAATTAAGTGTATTAAAATTGTATTGTAGACGCAATTTTCATGAGGGGCGCATTATGCATTGTAATTTTCATGGGGCGCACCGTGCATCTGCTCGGTTGCCCGGTGGGCCAGTACGGGCCTGGACTTGAATCACCCATTAAAGTTGCAACTCCCTAATCGTTTGACAACTCTCAATTATTCATACTCAGTTGAATAGTTCTCCGAAATCACAATGACTCGCGAGTCACAGCTCATAAGTGATAACACCTCGTGAATCATTGAAAACATAATAATATGATTTATGGAGAATTGAACGAGATGATAATAATATTATTGTAAGCGTTTACAGCACGAACCACGGTATAGAAGATAACACGGTATAGAATTATCTTCTATAGCTATACCGTGGCACGAACTATGATTATAATGGACTGGTATATGATCACAAATACAATTCAGTATTCACGATTAAAAAATATTTTATTGATATAACAATAATCAAAACAAAACGGAGTCGCCCCGAACGTTATAAATTATAATCGATAATAGTTATTTATATAGATGTGAAAACTAATTTTCTGTTCAATATTATCATCACTCACACACTGGCAATATAAACTACTATAGTCTATAATAGGTACTATTTATCAGTGGCGTGGCGTGGAGTCGACAGTGGTGTAAGCAATCACCAAAAATTATACCCACCTATACCTTAATTTTTTTTTTACCACCACTAAAAAGCAGCTTCAGTTTAAAATACTGATTTTACCTTGCTATAATTGAATAATTGCGTACTTACAAATTTTACCTCTAAAAATGTGTCTTTTGGTTATAACAACTTTTGGTTATAATCAGAGCCGTAGCTAAGCCTTGGCGAGACTGGCCCTGGCCAGGGGCGCAACGAAAAAGGGGCGCAAAATCCAGAATACAAAATACCATAATTTATTATTCATAATTATTAATAATATAAATTTATTTAGAATATGGGGAAAACAGTTATACTTTATAGTATATGTTCGTACAAAAATATTACATAACACATGTGTTTACGAAATAATGTTGTTATAATATTACACCGAGCATCTGAGTGATATTTTAAGGACTGTTAGTTGCGGATAATTATTTGCGGATATTACGTGGATTTTTATTTTTATTAATAATTGCTTATATTACTGCTAAACAACACCCTACCTCAGCACATACGACAAATGTTGACACAATAATAAAATATATTATGATTTTGATCATTAATATTAGCTCATAGCTGCGCGTTTAATTTAAAATTAGGATTCTAAATGTTTCGTGATTTGCCAAAAAATTAAGCAAATACTTCAAAGTAAAAATTAGCAAAAAATATTACTAAATGGTTAATTCCAGAACCCAACAGTGTTTTTTTTTCTTATTATATAAAATTATTAAAAATTGCTAATAAAATATAAAATAAAATAATAAATCCTTAAATCTTTTATATAATATGTAAGTGTGTGTACAAGGGTGGAGGAGAGGGTAAAACAATTTTACAAGGGTGGGAATATGTTAAATGGCCAGGAGCGCAAATAAGCATTGCTACGGCTCTGGTTATAATATAACAAAATTAGCAAAAACATATATATTTTTAATACATTAGCTATTTATTTTTAAATATATTTTAATAACAAACGAAACAATTTTTTTAAGTTATATAAATATTATACAATGCCTAAATATTTAAAAAATAAATTAACTGTAATATTCTGTAAGTCGTAACTATTAAATAAAGTCAAATAGTCATAACAGACAATAGTGGCAGTGACTGTTTGTCATACCAACGCAATTGGTAAAAATAAAATAATGTGAAATGTCGATTAAAATCACGATGATTGCTGGTGGGTCGTGTATCATATTTGAAAATCGCTTATATGTCAGTACCACCACCGCGCATACTATTCCGCATGCTAATATTCCAATACAAACAATTTATACTATAAACTGTAATAATAGTCTAATTTATAAAATAGGAAAGGGAATTGAAATCGCTTACACACACATCGCATTTCTCATGTTTATAGAAAATGCATTGTTGAGCCGAACGAGCGTGTTCGGACTGCGGAAGTTCGGGGGACATTTTACCGAGTATTCTTGGCTTGTAATGAACCGACACGACGACCGAAACGTTCAAAAACAATGAATAACGATGTTATTTTTAGACTAACAACAAATAACAATTTATAAATAAAATTATAAAATCAATGAAAAAATATGATAATAAACAATAATATTATTTCACATTGATCATGGCTAAAATTGAATTTAATTTGATACACCCAAAAACAATAAAAAGTGTAAGCAACGCTTACACTGCTTATATACACGCCACGCCACCGCTATTTATTACTTTATGATTAAGAATTGATTATTCAATGTTATAATATCACCTAGGTATCAACTAGGACCCATCCAATACACACATACCACCAAATTGTATTTGGGGGGGCAACTTCCTCCCCTGCTCCCGGGAATTCGCGCCTCTGTTCACTGGTTAACATTAAATCCATTCGACTCGTCTTGGCGAGTCGACTCTTTGAATCAACTGACTCGTGAACTACACACCTCTAATCGCAATATTAATTTATCACGCACCGAAAAAAGAAAAAAAAATGCTACCGAACAGATACGGGCAGCACTCGTTTGATACGAATCGTATTACGTTCAAAGCTGTACTTCAAAATATATCCTACGCTCTTCTTTATCTCTCGACGGTCAATGTTACGAGTGAATCGAGTTCAAAGATACCTACCGTTTAAAATTTTTTTTGAAAAATCTCCGACGTCGGACACCGTCGCTCCGGCCAATAGAGTACAGACGTTAAATAGAGATACAACTGTTACGCGATGAGTAATACGTCAATACGAATTCATAGTTAAATACTGTATATTATGGTGAAACTTTGTTAGGATATTCGATAACTCTTGAATTATGTTCGCTATTGTTATTTCAAAATTTTACTTACTTCTTTCAGTGGCCGATTCGGTGTTCACTAAAAGGATCCCGGGTTTTTATATGTTGTGTACTCGCCGGGTCCCACTCCCGTCCCGTCTTTTGTCGAAATAAAACGTTTACAACCCACTACACACTACACAGTAATATACCGCCACACGGTACACATTTGTCGACCTATTTATTACCCAATAATGGTAAATATTAAATATAGTAACTATATCGCATTGTAAAGAATAGTTTACTTTTGATTTATGATATGGATATGAAATTATGAAACCAACACAATAAAATATATTTTCTTATTGATTCGATTTACATTATAACTTACTAGTTACAATTCAATTATTGTGGTTTATACAGCGTTTCTTATTGAAACTACAATTATCGAACGGATGTTACAGATTACTTCAGAGAAGGTTCGGCCATTGTTACAGACGAACTCTTATTTATTTCAAGTTTAGTGCTATGTTTCGTTTACGTAGTAATGATGAAATGGATAAAATTTTATCACCCCGGATAATACTCCGTAATGTCACAGAATAGCTGTAAATCCATTATGTGAAAGTATAAATCATATGATATTCTATCACGTGTATAATAAAGACAAATGTGTTTGAACAGTCACAAATGTATAATGGCCAATACCCAATTCGAGACGATGGAACCCAACGTGAGTACAAGAATGTTACCTTTTTACACTAAGGACCCAACCATAATAATAGCTGTCCTTTTGGACCATTTACTCTGGAACTTAGCTAGGATTCGACCGATTAAATGTATTTCTCTCGTGTAACATTTTAACGCTGTAAAAATAATAACATTTCTTAACGTCTCCTCTAGAGAATGGTCGGAGCTTTTTTTTTTTAATTTGAACTTTTGACAATACTATAATATTATACAAATTTCAGTTTTTACAAAATTTTTATTCAACCATATACATTAAAGAAATTAATATTTCTAAAAATTTCTTGGACCGTTCTTTAGAGGACTTGTTAATAATTGTTAGGATTTTTACAGAATCAAAATCGCACCAACCTAAGTATCACAATTTTTTCACAGCCCAGGTATGATTTTACACGAAAAGTAACCGTATACTTTTTCACAATTTAAGGTCTATTCACACTACAACGGAACGGTGACGGGACGGAATCCGTACGAAACCCGTCCGGTCATGTGACAAATATTGTTTCTTTGTTTTTAAATATAATCGTTCATATTTATCCGGAACGATAACGGAACGGTGCAACTGTCCGGGGACGGGCGATAATAATATTCTTTGCGACTATTCTTGAACGGGTTTCCGTCCGGATTTTCCGTCAAATCGTATGGGAATCGGCATTCGGCGGACCGGATGTTGCCAAAAACATATTATTAGTTCACATAATCACATTTGATTTTCAACGTTGTACGTACAACCAGTGTACATTTATTTTATTTAAAATAAATTAATATAATAATTAATTTATAAATTATAAATATTAATTAATTATTTATTAATTATATTTGTATTTATAATTATTTAATACTTAATTATTATAATGGACAAAGAAAAATTAATTGAATGTGTTCGGGCCTACTCTGGGCTTTACGATTTGAGTGATCACAAATATAGCGATAGCGCTTGTAAAGAAAGAACTTGGAAAATTATAGGAGAAGAACTAAACCAACCAGGTTCGCCTTCGACAGAACGCTTTTGCCAAGCTGGGTGTACCCAAACATTTCTTGTTTGCTTTTTTATTTTTTCTGACTCTTCTTCGTCTAAAAGTAATGCTATCATCGCTAGCTCTTCATCAGAAAAATCAGTCATTTTCGATGTTTTTTTTTTTTTAGAGTACACTTGGTAAAAATTGCAACACAACTGCACTAGAAATAAGGTGCTTACAATTGACACGTTAGAACATAAATGACTTACATTTTCGAAATGTTTTATAAATATTTAATAATAGTTGCTATTACGTTATCTATTTAATCTAGCCCGCTCCGTTCCGTTTAGTGTGAACGCAACGGCACGGGTGACCCGGACGGATGAAATTCCGGCACGGTTCCGTCCCGTCTCCGTTCCGTTGTAGTGTGAATAGACCTTTAAAGTTTAAAGTACTGACATGTGCCTGCGAGTGCGAGAACGCCGATTACGCAATAATTACGTGACGTTCACCCGAATCGTCGCGCGTCGACCGGATGCCGACCATTTATCTAAAAGTAAATTTAGATCATTATCAAACAATAATATTAGTAAGTTCGAATTGTAATAATGTTTTTATATTCACCACTAAAGTGCATATTGACATTTATTCCGTCATAATCCATAGACCATAATTATTTACTGTTGATTATAATTTGTCTTATTTCTTACTTGTTTTACCTTTTTACAATATTTTTTTTTTTAAATGAATGAAAAAAAAAATTTATACGGTTCTTTTTGTGGTAACGACGCAACTAAATATGGGATACAAAATGAAGAAAACGCGAAATATGCGTTGTCTGACATTTTAAATAAACCCATAGTCTTCTGGATTAATTATTGATCATGAATTACCATTTTTAGCTGCTTCTCCAGATGGTCAAATAGGTGAGGATTCTCTCGTAGAAATCAAATGTCCAATAAGCGCTAAAGATATATTACCCGAATATGCTATTTCAACCAAAAAAATAAAGAGTTGTGAAATTATAAATGGAAAATTACAACTTCGAATCGGATAATATATATATATGATATATAATAACGATCGGATTCTTATTATTACCAGGTACAGGGGCAACTCCACATCTCAAAAAAAAAGTTTTGCTATTTTTGTATTTGGACTTCTCGAGGCATCCTTTATGAAAAAATAAAAAGAGATGACAATTTTTGGGAAACAAAAATGTTGCCTCATTTAGTTAAGTTTTATAATAATTGTTTGTTACCCGAAATGGTTGATCCACGGTATGATAGAAATTTGCCATTAAGAGATGGACTGAATGAGTCAAATGAATTATCATTATATAATATTATATTAATATTATAATAATAGTAATCAATTACCTATTGATTTTTTTATTTTATACTTTTTTCAGTTTATGCATTGAATATATTTAATTGTATACAATATGAAAGAACACTAAATGGTATTATTATTTATTATTTATTAATATATTAGTTTTTTTTTACATTTTTATAATTACCTACTACTATAAGTTATTCTTTCTCATATAATATTTACGTAATAATGATGTATACCTACTTATGAATATTTATTATTATTACTTTCATTACTATTATCTATCCATAATAACATAAAATGCGCCTATCCAAAGTAGCATGTTTTTAAAAATACGAATAAAACTACACTGAATAGTTCCTAGTCTTCCTTCATGTCATTCAAAGTCATTTTATATTATTCTTATATCATATTTACTTATTGTATATAATGTACAGATCGTACATTTTCAATAAACGCCACAATTTAAATAATAAAAAAAAAATCATTATATTAATCGTAAATTTGTAGTACCTGTGTTGACATACTATTATACTATACAATTGTGTAATAATAAAAATAAGCAGGTAACTGATCTTGTTTGGGTTCACTATATAATTGTATTTTAAATAATATTAATATATTATAATAGACGTGTGAGATACAGTATCTACACTATTAATAATGTAGATTATTTTTATTGTTTGGTTCTTAGAATGTGGATACGGGTCGCGTCGCGTTGACAAACACTGCGGTGTGTGCTCACACACACTAATGTTCATTTACACTCACACACATTGACATGGCCCAGTTGTACTTGCCACATAATTTGCCTAAAAAAAAAAAATAATTCTTACTCCTTAGAAAATAACCGACTGGAACCCCCTTAATTAATGTTTATTCTATAATCAATGCTGGTAGGTATTGACATCGAAACACAGTCGCGATAACACCGAAGAAACGACAATGTGAATTGACGGAATGACTAAATTTAAAATTTATGTAATTAATAATAGCCCTCGATAAGCATGAGACATGTCTCATGGTGTCGCCGCGTATTTACAAATCCCGCGCACCCGTCATTCGATCACCACACAAAACCACAAAATAAATAAGAATGAGACACACGGAAGTTGTCGTCTCAACATCAATCTATATCTGTATAACGTGAATATTATTTTACAAACCACGCGATCGATGTCCAATAAACTAGGGAAATACACAAAATAAAATCATTTTAATTTAAACAATAAAATCTATTGCGCATGTTAAATAAAAACGAAATTTTTAGTTTTTTCCAATTTAAATGTGAGTACACATTTATCTGTATTTAATGTCTCCTACGAAGCTTTTCCCGTGAATCGATCATCATAGTAGTATAATAATTAACAACAGAAGGTTAGATCGATTTATCTCTGCGATTTTTCAAGTCGGTACCTCACGTCTCGAGGCGCGTCCTGATTCGGCACATTTATATTCGCACCGTGAGAACGGTCTTGCACGGTATGGCTCGTTTGAGCTCGGCGGGGCTCGCTTTTTCCCTCCGAAATCGGGAAATTTAGACGCGCTGAGACGTGTTCGTATTCGTGGCACCATTTGAGCAAGCCTAAATACGCTTTTTATTTAGCCCTTCGACGCGCCTGGATGATCTGTGGACACGTTAAATGCTCGGCTCGACCGATGATTACGCGGTAGTTACTGCGAGCTCCGGGACAAGAGCGACTCGTGTCGCGGAGCTACTACGCGTCTTGGGATGTCGGCTTTAAGTTTTTATATTTATCAAATGACAAAAACCATCTATTATTTTTTGTAATATTATCTTACTCAGTGGCCTATTTATATGTAATTTTTGTTTGAGGGGTTAATAAGTGGGAAAAGTTCTAATATGTTTTATTGAAAAATGATATTTAAGTATATTCGTATAGAATATAGGTTATATTCTTAAATACCTTAAAATTATTATAATACCTTAAACGAATTCATCAAAAGCAAAAAAGATGTTTTAACATTTTTGCTTATGCAGTCAAGCATAAAATTATAATTTATATTTATATTATCCTGCATGGATTTTTGAATTAATAAGACAAGTTATCACCAACCAATAAACATTAAGAATGTTAAATTAGTAATAACTAATAATTTATGAGTCATAACCCGGGTTCGGATTTTATAGCACCAAAAAGTACTAAAATATGCACTATAATATGACCAAAAAATCCTTAAAATATGCGCAATAATATGCCCTAAAAATATGAAAAATAGCAACAAAAAAACAAATTTTTAAAAAATTATCATCGTTTACTGGTGGTTTAAATTTTTATCTTTTGAATTAATTCGTATAACTTAAAGAAAATTGTAAAATCTAAACAATAATGAAATATATATAAATAAAACAGATTAGAGAGCATAAAATGTATAATATTCGATATTTCCGAGCTTCTTAAAAATAGACTAACATAGTAACATGTTTAATATTGTATACCTACAACTATAATGTTATTTATGAATTAATTACGAAACAAAAATGTGGAATTTTTTCTAATGAATTCACATAAATGAATAATAGTTTTTTCTCGATATAAAATAAACGATATTTATGAAAACTACTAAATAAATTATTTTATAAGAAAAATAGTACCAACACTTTAAAAATAGCCCTAAAATCTAAAATGCATCAAATACGCAAAAAATAGCAAAATAAAATTTCATATTTAGTCTCTGGTGTATAAAACAAATTTATAGCCCACCCTCATATTTTTATTTTTATTTTATAGTAATTAGTCATAACTCATAAGTCATAACCGATCAGTATCTGTAATTATGAAATTTGATATTGAAATAGGTGAGGACTGTATGAACCAATTTCATTACAAATGCCACGAGACTTTTTCATACTAACGTTTAAATTAAATCGGGTACAGAGCAACCACTCAAGTCGTACTCGTATGTATCGGAGCAAAATAAATCTGTTCGGATCGAATATGAATCAAATGATTCCAATGTAGCATTAACCTAACAAGTAATATTATCGGATGCATCTATTATTTACATTTTGATTCTGGGTCATAAAATTATATACTTAAATATTGAGTAATATAA
Organism: Therioaphis trifolii; assembly: GCA_027580255.1. Classification (NCBI taxonomy): domain Eukaryota; kingdom Metazoa; phylum Arthropoda; class Insecta; order Hemiptera; family Aphididae; genus Therioaphis; species Therioaphis trifolii. Next base: position 21,621,848 of record CM050405.1, on the reverse strand, counting down.
AAACAAGTAATATTATTGCCAGAGCAATATAATTACTATGGTAAAGTTAAAACTTCCTTCAGCACCACGGATTCGAGGCGCTCGAACGTGGGCTTGAATAAAAAAATTGGCAAGAGGAAACCGCGATTTTGACTATAGGTATAAAATTCATAAATGCCTATTTGTTGATTTGTTTTAAAATATTTATTATATTATATATAATATATTATATAATAATAATATTTTTATCATTATTATATTACATAATATAATTATATTTTAGAGTTTTTTCTATTAAAATCCATTTTGAAAATGCCCATAAAAATACGATTTGAGGAACCCTTCAGCCCCAGTGCCCTGTATTAACTATCATTAAAATTTAATAAAATACCGTGGCAACGAAGATGTTTTACAGATCATATTTTTATGGTCATAATAAATTGTGATACACTTTTTTTTATTACATTTAATAAAAACAAGCTAGTCCATAAAAGTAAATAGTGTATTATAATTTATAATGCAGAGGCAAAACGTGGATAAACCAGATGGATAGATATTAGACATATTTTTAAAAATGTTCTCATACTAAATCTATTATTAAATAATAGTGGTACCTATACTTAAAATATAATTTGTATAATATTATGTTTTATATTATATTATTATATAGTAATGCTGGGTTTACACGTGCATGTTTGTTGTGGCGCCATAAATATACGCCAGTAAACATGACATCGCCAGATACTGTTTACACAGTTTCGCACTAAACTCTCGTCATTTCATTACGTCCGTTGTACATTTGTACGACTGTATAGCTCTGAGTTTCGATTATTATTTGAATTCTTAAATGAATTATACCTATAATTATATTTTAAATTAGTTAAAATGTCGACAGGAAGGGAATTACATTATCGTCATGCTTGTAAAATAGTATTAAAATTATTAATGGAAGATATCAAATCAGATTAAGAAAAAAAAGGTTTGTCTGGGTAAGGAAGTGAATTGTTAGAAGACAACATTTTGGAGCATCCGATATACTTTAAATTGTTTAAAATTTCAGAATCAGATCAAAATCAAAATCAGAAGATCCAAATGACATGACATTAAAATAGTCACTAGCGCGACCAAAAGTTGGAATTTTCTGACTTTACTTTTCTATGCATGCAATCATTACATTTGCACGCCAGTACATGTTTACATGTGCATGTTTATTTTTGGTGGCGCGCCAGTTGCAACTTGCGCAACAACAAGCATGCACGTGTAAATCCAGCATAATGCATCACGAGACGCATTTACAAACCCCGCGCACCCGCCTGGTTTACGCCAAACAAAACCACACATAAAGAAATGAGACGCACGGGCACAGGCCAGGTGTCTCAACAGCTATTTGTGTATAATATTAATATTTTTTCCTAACATGCAACCGATGTCCATTAAGTTTGGAAAAAAAAAACAAAATAAAATCAGTATTTTTCATTGAAACTATGATAATTTATTCTCAATTCCGGCGTCTTTAACTAAAATGTAATTTTTGATTTTTTTCAACTTAGATTACGGTAGACACTGTTCATAGTCTCAAGACGTTTTACTCAGACTAGGATCTAAGTATGGGCTGAGTGGGCTGCAACCAGTGGCGTCATTTGGGGTGGGGCAACTCATACATTTGCCACAGTCTAGTGTTTAGCTGCTCAGGATCTCAAGTTGGTACATATGAAAAATATAAAATGTACAAAAAATATAGTAATAATAATTGTTCGAAACTTGCCGCCTTAGCGACTTTTAAATAGTAAACTTCGCGCCACCGTTATTGGTTCTGCCATGAACGTCGCGAACTTTCGAGACGTTTCAGCGGCCCCCTCCCTCGGCATCCACGACCTTAAACCTCGGCCGATCGCCGCAACCGGTACCACGGTCCACGACGAGTCGGCTTTTGCGTTTTTGTTCCAGCCACTGTCCGTCGTTGGCGTGTTTGGCGTGTGCCGTTTACCGAGCGTTCCTTTTTTTTATTATAACGATAATTGGTCGTAGGAGTCGATGGTGTTGTGTGCTTGTTCTCGCCGCCGTTGGATTTCGTGTTGTCGTTATCATCTGTCCGCTGTCGCCGTCCAGGTTTGTTATAAATTTGTTATATATTGTTCATATTATTGGTCACCCGTATTTATAAATTTTTTCTCGGGGTAGTTTGGGCACCGTGTTGCCGTCATTCTGGGCCAACCGCCAGTTAGGAGCCCGTCGACAACAACAACAACAACAATAATAATAATAAAACCATTAAACCTGTAGAAAATAAATTATGAATAAATTTACTGACTATATTATGATAAAATTGAGATGACGGGAGACGGGCGCTCTGCACATATTAACATACCCAAATGCTAAATCGGTACACTGTACTAAGTACAAAACGTCATTATTTTTAGACTAATACCTTAGTGGACTAGTTTAGTCTATAAATATTATAGTCGTTACAATGCCATCCATAAGAAAAGATATTTTCATATTATTATCAATTTGTATACAAACATTGATTAAATAATAAATATTATTCAATCTATTTTAGTGCAGCCGAATAATCGGAGTCGTCATATTGTCATGACGAATACGAATGACGATTATGAATAATACTTTTTCACTTCTTATGAACATAATTGAATTGTTATATAATACATTTTAGTCGGCAAAAATAAAAGTTCAGTCGGCTAATCAGTAAATGGTCGCCCTAGTCTAGAAAAAACTGAAATGACGACACTGGCTGCAACACAAGAGCCCCTACAATTTTGAAACTATTTAATGATAAATACAGAAAAATTATTTTACTTAAATTTACACATGGTTATTATTGTTGCCTTTTTGTTTTGAAACCTGTGCTAAATAGTAATTACATGGGGACAATATAAAATATTATATGGACAATGTAAAATAATATATAAAATATTTTTAATGAATTAGCGATCAACAATACCTACAGCGCTATCTGTAAATGATTTGTTTAACTAAATGTCTAGTTGCCGTATCCCTTAGTGGCTATTCCAGTTTAACTATTTATGTATATTTAGTCTATGTAAATTTATGCCCAAAAGAATTTAAATGATTTTTCGCTCGGAGTAATGTCTTCGCCTTTCTACCCTAGATCAAGTCCTGAGTTGCAATAAACAAACCATCAAGAACTGTGGTCTCCAACTTATAGTTTAGAGAAATAAAAATCGATGAAAATATTTTTGGTGGACACAGTGTGATTTAGACATTTCGAGGCTAAAAAATGTTTCCACTCCTATCGCTATCCACCTTTTAATTTAAGACAATAAGTCACAGTTAAACACACACCCAACATTTTCCCTACATATTTGCATTTATATATTTTAGAATTGAACATTTTTTTTTTTTTAATTGAACTATACAATTTATACCTACTTACAGATGTTAATCATAAAGTAAAAGACAAAAATAAATTAAATCGGAACAATTTACTTGATTTCGATGTGATATTTTTCATTTGTAGTGATTTCATTTGGATCTAATTAAAATATTAATAGTAGATGAAATTATGTAAATTCAATATTTAATGAGTTCACTGTAAGTATGCCGATTACGTACCTATTGTTTACGTGTTTAAATTGTAACAAATACTGGGTTTCTTTTTAGTAATCGATTGTTTTTATATTTTTAATTTTCGTGTTAACAACGGTTTGGTTTTTAATTGATATTTATTTTTATTGAATGAAAAAGGCCTATGGTAAAATTTGAGGTTCCCGATAATGGCGGACACAGTCCTACAGGCTTGCTTTTCGTGTCTAACGGGAAATATGCCCCACCAAGGAGTTCTTCTATTTCTGGAATCCCTGAAAATATATATTGCCGGTAAAAAAATTTCCGTGCCCGTCCGCTGCTACGGAGCCCGCGCGAGACGTCCACGACTCCACGTGCCGAGGCGTGCGATCGCGACGGCGGCGGCGGCGGCGCGGCGGAAAGCTCACCCGTCGCGTCTCCACCCCGTCGAGAGCGCGACCGGCGGGGTCAGCTGACGGCGCGCGAATCAATACCGCCCGCGGTTTCAACCGTGCCGCGACCGCATATTATACGACCTATGCCTTATCAATCGCGGCATTCAAAAACTACCGAAAGCCTTCGCGACAACTTACTGCAGCGCGTAGTTTAATACCGACGGTCGGCTCGTCCTCGGTTTTATCGTTATTTGTCATTACTGTTAATTATGTATCATTAGTGTTTTAATCGTTATTAGTAGTACAAGTGTAAACTGTCATTATTCGTGTTCCCGTCATCGTTATCGGTTTCGCCGGCGCCGCGACGCGAGCGAAACGGAACGTGGTGCGATGATAACGCCGTAGCGGGTTTTGAAACGACGCGTTCACCGGTCCACCACGTCACGCCATGCCCGCAAAGTATTACTCCGTGTACAGCCACCGGTACATGGCCAGCAGGTAAGCGCCATCACGCGAACTCGAGTGACGTGTCAGGCGGTTTTAACTCAATCGGGAGGGATGCATGTTGAAAATCGCTTTGAAAAAAGTTCACGGGGGCGGCGATTTATCGGTAACCGTGTAAACGGTAATCGCTTCACTCGAATGAAGTCAACCGTCTTCGAGATGAATAAAAGTATTTTAGTGATTAGTGGTCGAATTAAGAAAGATACGTTGTGTTGCGATTCCTTGTCAGCAGACGATTTTATCCCGTTTATGGAAGAGTAGGTAATGTCAGTACATAGATCGCTGACGGCATACATTTTTAGAAAACATATTAGTATATAGACATCCATGAAATTATTTGACGCACACCACGATTTACAATCGACCAAAATTCAAAACTAATTCTGATATTGATTCATGTCTTGTCTTCCGCGACAAATGTTTTTTTTCTTCTACATTGTGTTTTTAGCATTCTCGTGATTTGTTTTTTACAGGGGATAAACATAGGCATAGCATTTATAAGTATAATTAATAATTTAAAATATTGTGAAATAAAAATACGATGTATTGACTATTGAATAATACTTCTGAATAATATACTCATCACTTATGTACCCTGAAAATAACAAAAGTGAATACTTATAGTCAACAATATATATATATTTGATTTAATAATAATAACAGAAGACTGTTTTCAAATAACGTAATTTATCATCAACTAAAAAAAACACTTTCATAATATTGGTAACACATTTAGTCTTAAAAAGTTATTTTTTAAAGTGTATGGTCAATTAAAAAAAGTAACTGTACCTGTGTACCTACGTATGCATGTATAATAGAAAAAATAAATATAAGCAAATCACTAAAAAGAACGAGTGAAATCAAACGTAATTAATTTTTAAAATTAATTAAATGTGATACCGATATTGGTTGTTGATCAGTGATAATATATAATAAAACGAATTCGTATGCGTTGACCGACAATTCTGTCAAGAATAAAATTTATTTGGACGGAATAATGTAGAAAAACAATTTTTTTAGAAGTTTACAGATAGTTTCTAATGGTCTAAAGTTTAAAGAGTAATTATATTTGTGACTTTTTGTAAAATTTTCTTGAAAAACAAATGTTCAATACTTGAACTGAAATGATTTCTGCGATATTATATAGTTGTATTTTTCTATCTATACACATGTTTTAAATTGTTTAATGATTTCGTGCAATTTCATTATAAGTAACTCATGTACTTAAGGTTTGAATTTAATATAGTTCTATTTAAATAAAAAATAAAAAAACTATTAGGCAATTCGTAATTTTTAGTACCGGGAAAAATGAAATCGTATAAGTATTATTAATTTCGCTTCGACGTAGAATTTTGACTTTGAAATACCGGTAAAAATATACGTCGTTTCTACTGATTCAATGAGCTTAATCTTATTGTGTGTGTGTGTGTATATATATATATATATATATATATATATATATATATAACTATAACTATGTAGGTATAACGTTATTGTATATTTAATAATCTATTTTACAGTTGAACAGTTCACTATCTTGTTTATTCTATTATTTCTAGTTATACTTTTGAAATAATTTCAAATCGAAAATTGTTAGTTTATTGCTTGATATATATGTGTGATCATCCCATATAACATTTGTTTTTAATTTTAAACGTTTATACGATTTTCAAAGTGAAAAAATAAATAATATTATAGCCAAGGGCGTCCGCAGGGAGGGGCAAGTAGGGGCATATGCCCCCCCCCTGGATTTTTTATGTGTCAATTATCATAATCATTATGTAGTATAAAATATCACGAAATAAATATTTTTTAAATTAAAAAATTTTTTTTTAAACGTTGAGTGCCACGGTCGACAAATTTTATGTGGATCTTTATGAGTGTTTTAAGTCATCGGTTTTCAATGCACTGTTTCGACTTTTATATGTAAATATTTAGTAGGATCTCGTGATTTCATTAGTATTATTGATTATAAATACTAAAATACTATAAAATATAAAATTTTCAAATCAATGATTACATTTTATTTATATAAAAAAAAATGCATTTGTTAATTTAAAATTACACAATAATAAATTTACATTAATACTGTAAGATTAAGTTATACGTTCTAACTATACACATAAATTATGTGTAAAGAGCGGATTTTTAGGTTCTTAAAACCTTAAAATATGATGCAATATGCTTCAAAAAAACCTGAAAATATTCTCTAAATATTCCTTTAATTTGTAAGAATGCAAATATGATTTTTTTCTAAAATAGATACAATAAATAACTGTTAAGCGCCATTATCTTGGTAACAGGTAAATTATTGAATAATAAAAAATGTAAATCAGTTGATACATAGCTATGTAAATATAATAAAATATAATTTAAAAAAACATAATAGTTTAATAAAAAATAAAAGATAACTTTGCACCATTCCTTAGGAACATAACCAATTCGATTACAGACAAGTAGATAATTTAATGATTTTGAATTTTTATCACTCTTTAATCAAATTATTTTTTTTCCTAGAAAAAATTATAGCTAGAAAAAATCACATTTCGAGAAATTAACAAAATATATGAATTTTCATAAACAATAATAGAATATATTCTAAAATATAAAAAAATAGGCGAAATATTCTCTTATGTCCAAAATATGCTTTACTATGCAAAATTATTTTTTTCTTCGAACTCTGTGAAAGATAAATCGTCCACATTTTTCACCCTCGTTAAGTTGCATAAAAGCAATAAAAATATGTAATAACCTAAAGATCCACTCTTTACACATAATTAATAATTTAATTTTTACGTTCCCTACCTATATGATAGAAAACACGTCAAAAACAATAAGGAACTTTATCACTAAGATAAGGAAACAAAAATTGAAAAATTAAAATACCTTGCCCCCCCTTGACAAATTCCTGCGGACGCCCTTGATTATAGCATTAATATTAAATAATTTCAAGGTTATATCATCCCAACCATTGACTCGTGATGATTAAACGTGTATAATAAATAATACGTATTATTGAGGTTTTTTCAAGAAATTAGCGTCAAAATCATTTACACCAATGTATAATAAATTGCCTATTACTATATTTCCATAAACGCCTTTAGGCCATTATTTGAATGACTGCCAATTAATTATTATTTTAATAAATACTAAGATAATGTATTATCATGATTTTACGAGTGTAAAAATAATGTTAGTCCAGGATTATACACGGAAAATAAAATTGACATGCAATTAAACAAACATAAATTAAAAAATTTTAATAAATGTTTAAAATTTAATATTTTGCAAAAAATGCATGAAGCCATCAGTGTTGTTAGGTAGCAATAAAATGTAATGTGAATTGTAAAGGTAGATTAATATTTTAAGTTGATGACATGTTAAAAAAAAAATAAAGTAATATCATAACTTATAATTAACGAATATTTATTTATATAGTGTATTTAATTCTATACGCTAGAACGTTGTTATATTTAAGTGTAGGTGTATATATATTATAATCGTCTTTTATATTAAATATGTACAAAATCGTTTTTAAGGGTTACTATTCATGTACCAATGTATTATAATATTATTACATCATAAATTAAGTAAAAGTATTCTATAGTTTAAGTGACATTTGTTAATACAGTTCTCATTTTATATTTAAAAACGATGATCGTTGGATTTGTAACCACGCAACAATGAATAAGTATTGTCAGTAAAAATGGAGTATTTGTTGTTAAATTAATTTTTTTGCGAATTAAAGATTAATGTTTTAAAGTGATTAATTGAAACGTATTTTAAATAATATATTATTATTGACATTGAATGAAACATTTGATACATTTAACAGGAAAGCGAAGTTTTAAATTTTACATACCTTGTTTTCTTATATACAATTAATGTGTACTTAACTTTTTTTCTTGGATAATTTTTATCTTATCAAAAAATAATAATCGTAATAATTGTATTATTAAAAAAAACTATTATTATGGTTTTATTAAAAATTGAAAATTATACTCTGAAAATAATTTTATTTAGTGCTATTTAACTGGATATTTACGAATAGATGCATAGAAATTAATGATAAAACAATAATAGTAATTTAAGTTAGGCATTAAAAGCATCTATATCATTGATAATCCATAATATGTCATAGACAATTAATATTTAATTTTAAAATATGTCATGTTCAATTAGCCACCAAAGAATTGTAAATAGCGACTATGAATCGTTTTGTAATATTTGTTGATTCATTATTTTATAAATACCTGAAATAAAGTAGCAATTATTTGTTAAGGTCGCAATCATTTTACGGTAGTATGTTTATGAATGAACATTATTGAATTATTTGTTTTCATAATGGTAATGTAATTTTCAACATAATATGAGATATGAAATTGATCAATAAGGAAATTATATTTAATATGAGTGACCTTTTAAAATGTTATCTTTTATAAACCTTATTTTTATAATAACTGGTACGCAATTATTAAATTATCAAATTTGACTGATTTATAAATATGTTTTTAAGTGATAAATTAAAACTGTTTAAAAGTAATTGTAATCGTTAAAAAAGATTTAGTATGATTATATTATGATTTATGAGTAATATTATTATTTGAAATTTAATGTTTTTAACTATTATACTTAATGACGTTATTTTTTAAATTGAAAAAAAAATGTAATTTTATTATTTTTATTTTGAAATAAAATTGCAGTCGTATTCGCGTTTTGCTTTATACATTCTAAATTACTAATTTCGCCTGATATATTCCAATTGTATTTAATATTCTAATTTATTAATAAAAAATTTTTGATGAACAATTAATAAATCCTATGACTTAAACATATTGTATAATATTTACTCAACATTTGTATAACAATAATTAGTAAAATTTTAATTATTTATTATTCTAATGATAAAATGTCTAATTATTTCTCTTGATTTATTCTAGAAGTAGATAAATTTTTCTAGGCGTACAATTTCTAATTATATTTCGGCATTTGTGCTATGTACAAAACTCTTCACGAGTATTTACTATTTTCATTTAATTATTATTGCGGAAGATTGATTGCGTTGATTTAATCATATTTTAATACTATCCCATATTTTTCTTTAATTTTGAGTGAATGGTATTATTTGAACGTTTAATTGCTATTATATAAAAGAAATTGGATCTTCCAATTATTTATGAATCATAGTTTAATACCTATTATATTTTCACAAGAAGAATATCTCAGTATTACTTATACGTGCATCATTTAATACATTCGACAGAAGTCTAATTACTATTAAATAAAAAATAATATAGATAAACACAATTAGATAGGTATACAGAGAGTGTAATATAAGCGAAAATAAAATAAATAAAAATAAAATAAGAGTTCTGGGAATTTTTTATTTAAGCATTACATATCTGCTGAACGTGTTGAAAATATAGATTTTTTTTTTGAAGAATCATATATATTTTTTAAATTTTAAGCTGGTAGCGAAAAAACTTCACTAACTTATGCTATAGAATGGTTTATGTACCAAGTTTATACCAAGTGTATAACCATTTATTACCAAGTTTTATTTTAATTTCTGGTTGGCGGGGAGTATTTAAATTTTATTTATTTATTCAATTTCGAAAATAGACCAGTTTGAAAGTTTTTCAAAATAAAGAATTTCTTCATAATAACATTGTAACCATTAATATGACAAACTAGTATAAAGAGTACTCTTACAAAAATATACCAAAATAAGTGGTACAAATTAACGTATGGTGTACATGTAACGAAAATACAGAAAACGAAATATATTTCGGCCAAAAAAAGGGGAATACGAAATTTAAAAAATGTATTTGAGTGGTTAAAAAAAATGTAAAACACGTATTGTAATGTTGAGTGTTTTAAAGGACATATTATGGTTATAATAATTGAGTGTGGAAATACTAGATTTATACACAATGCTATGGTGTATACCTATGAACTAATTGGTTGCGAAAATACTATTGAAGTCATTGAAAACATTATAAAACATAAAACGAGATATTTTTTATACATTTTTTTAAGATTATTTCACTCTTTTTGATTTAATATTTTCACGTTTAAATTTTTAGAAAGAAAATTTGAATATTTTTATATACCGTCGTTTTAATTTAAATTTTAAAATGAAATATAAATAGGTTTATAAAATTATTTTAAGTAAAAGTATGTTTATGTACGGAAGCTATTTGTTTTGTAAGGAATTTCACTAGAAAAAATAAAAGAAAGGACACTTTGGGGCTGTTGCCGGTTGTGCGTGACTTGAGGAATGGAGCCGGCGGTAGCGAAACCGATCACGGTACCAACAAAACAAGAAAGGACGATTCGTTTTGCGACATCCTGTCTAGTAAGCCAATACATACAGATGGTGTTGGACTTCATGGATATAATGTGATTTTTTCCTCGATATCTTTATTTCTTTTTTTTAACAAAACAGGTCCGTCATTCCGATTCGTCATCTGCTTGATCATCGTAATGGTTGTTTTATTATACAAGTCAGTTTACATGGATTATTTCCACGCAAAGAATGAAAAATCTTCAATATCGACAATCAAGACTTCGTGGAACTCTACTAAAGCCTTATACGGTCAGTGAATACGTAGCTACTTTAAATATATAATTTAATATTTCATTAATAAAAAAGCTATAGTTGAGTACATTAGCATTATACTCTCATTGTCCTATTGTGTTATATTAATGGGTTTATACAAATATATTCTATAGACTTTTATTTATTATGAAAAAAATGTGTTAATAGACTCGTTAAGCAGTTTTTCTGAATTGGTGTAGACATGCATGTACTTACTCATTTCTTGCTTTAATATTTAGAGCTTTTTAAATAACTAGTACAGTACATAAATGATAAATATAAATATAATTAAATAAATAAATATATATATACACCCACATATGTACAATATACGTAAAATATAAGTATCATGGTGCTTATTGTATATTGTGTATTACTCTAAAAAAGTGATATATTTTGAAATAAAACTGTATATTAGAGACTTGAACCAGTTTTCCAAAACTTGATTTACACTTTTTCAATTTTATTCTATTCCATATATTTATTCTTAGCTTCAACTGTGTATCCTTATTGTTTATACCTTATGTGATGTATTCGCAGTATTTGTAAATTATTATTTTTTTTTTGCGTTTCTCGTAAGATGTATTATACCTGTTGTTGATAACCGACTTTTAATAATAAATAACATTTTAATTTCAAAATAAAAAAAATAAAATAAAAAATGGTACTTGCAATTTATAGCAAATATTTATGTTTGTGTCTTTATATATTTTTGTATAATTCAAATTAAGTAGAGATTAATTATTGTTTGATCAGCAATTTAATAGAATCAAATTTTGATTAACTAAATTTCTATGTATTGGTTTTTAGATGATGACGAAGGAAAACAAAAAATTGAAGTGATCGAGATCTTACCGAACTGTGGGTTACAAACTATTTGCTCTGACAATGCTTTTCCTGTTCATATTTATACTGGAAAAAACAAAACTGACTTTCCGAGATTGTGTATCATGGGAAAATAGTATGTATGAAAATGTTACTTCCGGAAACCTTACAAAAATAATAATGCTTTTACAAAAAAAAGCACATTAATGTTCTATTCAACTGAAATTCACTTTTCAAATTTGATATACAAAATCAAAATCAAACAAAAATAAATTATTTGACTTTAGATTTAAAAATAAAAGTTTGCTCTAATTGTCGTTCACATGACTTAAAGTTGATTATCAAATTTGGCATTTTAATTTTATGGTAAATATGTAATATGAGTAGTATGAGTCATAAAAGGAATATATTTTCACTAAAATGTTAGGTTATATAAAATTTAGTACATAAAGTATAACGAAAATATAAATAAAAATGTCAAAATAGATTATTGTACTACAATATAATATTCGTAATTTTTTTTTTTTTTAGCGTTATGTCATTCAATCGATCTGCTGGTGGACGTGGGATTAACGTAGCCGTGATAGAACCTACCACATACACTATAATGTCTGTTAAAAACTTTGATACGTATGAATATAATAGTTCGAATTTGGACGAATGGCTCGAAAACATGGTTCAAATTGGGGATGTAGTCATATTTTTCACTTTTGACGAGGCTTCAAAAAAGTTAACCAAAACCACAAGAAACATATTGTATAACATGGGTATGTAGATTTAAATCGATAAAAAATGGAAGTGCCTCCGATTAAATAGAATAATAAAGTATGATACAGATAAAATATAGTAAATATTTTTAAGACAACATAAATACATTAGATTAATATCAATTCATCAATACATTTTCATCCGAATAAAAATGATAAATTATTTTCACTATAAATAAATACAATGCATTAATTAATTTAACATTTAATACACCTACATATATGTATACAGGGTTATAAAATAGATCTGAATCACCTTATATACAATATAAACTGATGTACCTAAATAAAGATCTTTTAGTGATTTACTCGAAACATATTTCAGGTAGTGGAAAAATTCAAGACTTAGGTTATAGGTGCCAATGGTACATGGTTACTCAAAAAGGAATTCACGGTATCACGCCGTATGAAAAAATCACATACTCGCATAAAAACAATTGGGCAAATGTACTGAATGAAAAACTGTGCGTCCCGTTTAAAAGTAAATAAATCATTAATTTTCACACGTTGGATGAACTATTGATTTTTTTTTCTCTTCACAGTAATAGGAAATCCGATCGTGTTAGATGATGTCACTAATAATCAACGGACATTTTGTAACACTACGTTACTATGGGCAGACGAGTACGCAGATTATTGTAATACGAGTAAGTTATTAATAAACTTATGTCGTTCATCCGGGCTTATTAACAGTTATTGCGCGACGTACGATGAAATAAAAATGTTATTTCCGAACTTTTTAATCGGTACAGACTTTTGTATAATTGTTATAATGAATTATAATCGATTACTCAAACACGCTTGTGCCCATAAAACGTAAGTGATTTTTCAAATTTATTTAAATCCAATAAACAAATTACCAACACAATAAACCGAATACAACTATATATTCTATTCATAAAAAAACTATTCAATCTTTCATGTAAAAACATTACCATCGTTTTAATTTTTAGTTTAATAGTTTTCACTGTGTATTTTTATTTTTTATTAGTTTCCAAATACGTGTAATGTGTTTGAAATAATTGAAAATTTTAATGTTTTAAGCATAATTATTCTGTTTTATTGAACAATCAAAGTTTGAGAAAACATTAAAATTTACAACAATGATAAGTATCAGTAGATTTTTTTATTTCTCATGGTCGGGATATTTATTTCACAATTTATTACAATATCACTGTAATATATACAATTGTTTATACATTATGAGCAACAGGTTTTGATTTTGATAGAAAATTTGAAAATAACTGCATTTTTTAAAAACATTCATTCTTATGTTTCTATTCTTAATGTTTTGAGCAGTATTATAATTCAGAATTATGTTCTAAAACGTTATTGAAGACAGTTTATTTGTCTTGTTCTAAAAGAATTAATTATTTCATTCTTGTATCAGAAACATAAATTACTGAAATAGTTAACAAGCAAATGATATTTTTGACTATAGAATTCGTTTTTCAGTTTGGACAGACTCGTACGTTGTTACTTGCGTAATACGTATATTAATAATTGAGCGCGTAAGTGGTGTACAGATATACTTGAGATAATATCTGGAAATTCATACCGCTATGCGAATGTGTTTTTTTTAAAAGATTTTCTCCTAAACTTATTTAGCCAAGGGAATGAAAAAAATGGTATATTAACATATATATGTTACGGTAAAAGTACGAATACCGGTGAATCCCAGGATTTACCGGTAAATCCTAGGTTTTACCGACTGCTCTCGGTAAATGTCCGAAATTCGGATAGGTAAAACCTAGGATAAAAAAAATAGTGTGGTCAAACGCCAAATGATTTATGTAGTTCGGACTTTTACAAACGAGATTTGGTAAATCTTAAGATAAAAAGTCCGATATTGTATTTATTATTTTTCTTTTTTGCCAATTGCGTGATATTTTTAAGTTTATAAATTATTTTAATACAAATCTATATTATTATTATTATTATTACATATTAAGACAAAAATTGAATTCATTACCATATATTATTATAAAAAGACTTAAATTATTGTTAAACATTATTACATGGGTTTAAATTGTATTAGGTATATTATTAATAATACAAATATTTACTTATTTGTGTACTATTGTGGCATCTCGAGTTACAGAGTACATTTTTTGATCGGCATTTACATCGGTTAGTTATGCATTTTTTCAAACAGTTACACCTTATTAATCCTTGCCCTCCAGTCAAAGAAAGTTGCGATAGTGCTTGACGAATACCAAATTTCATTTTTTGGAATTATTGACGATTCCAGAAAATTTTCTTCGCATATAGTAAACTGGTTCCGAGTGAAAAATGAGATAGTGTTCCCGCTTTCCTACCCTAACGATAATAATCTCCACCCACAATTTGTAACACAACAGCAAGTAATATGCGAGAATCAACTTTATACTTCGATCGATTTCTGGAATTTTAATTTTAACAGTTTGTCCAATTGTTGCTATTGACATTTATTTACTTGATGTTGCCTTCATTTTTCTCGCTTGGTTTTTTAGAGCTGTATGAGACTCTTATCGGTGTTGCTTAATTATTTGTTTCCGTTCTGGTATTATATTGTCTACATCTTCTAATTCAAAATCTTCAGTTTCTCCTGATATTTCAGGTTCTACAGGTCCTTCGCCAACTTCAATTTTATCTCTTATCTCACTAACGTCAACTGAATTTGTATTTGGTTTTGTCTGCTCCATTTCTAAGTCTTCTTCGGTTTGAATTTTCGGTAATACATTTTTTGGAATGATCGAACTTCCCAATCTAATTTTCATTTTAACTCCAAACATTGCCTCATATGGAGAGCGTTTAATTCCTTAAATATGATAATTATAAATTATGTAATTATTATATATTAAATGTAATACTTATAATTATAACCAATTATAATTGTTCAATAAAAATATAATATGTACCAGAATGAAAAGCTCCGTTCTCCATGGTTATATGCGAAGAAAATTTGTCTTAATATATAATAATAATAATATCAATTTTTATTTAAATAATGTATAAACTTAAAAATATCACGCAATTGGTAAAAAAAAAAAAATAATAATAAAATAAAATATAATGTTGGACTTTTTATCCTATAAGATTTGCCAAATCTCGTTTGTTAAAGTCCGAACTACAAAAATCATTCGGGGTTTGACTACACTATTTTGTTTATCCTAGGATTCACCGATATTCGTACTTTTACCGTAATATATATATATATATATATATATATATTTAATTAATGCAATCAATTTAAATCGTAATGGCATACAATTTTCTTAATAATATATTTTTAATGAGCTCATTCATTGATTCATATAACACGACGGTCGTATTTCCGAGGACCGAGACACAAATATGATTTCGATATCAATGTATATCTGTCACATTGTCGGCTACGAAACGTGTACAAATTATTTTCATTGGTAATCCATTTTTATTTTGAATTTTTTGAGAAAAACGCGAGAAACAATTGTTTTTGAAGCGACACGGATGGCCTCGTCGAAATTAATGACCCGCGTACAACGATGTGCGTTTAACGTTTAACGCGAAACGCGTAGGTACCTATAGTTATCCTAGAAAATACGACTTCGTCACTAGGCTTCTCGTCACCCTAATAACGCGGCGATGATTGACAGGCGAAAATATGTTACAGGTTACCAACACACCGGAAGAGTTGACCGCGGTTACTCGAAGAGTCATACCCGAGATAGTCACCATCGGACAACTGCCAATCGATTGCTCGACCGAACGGAATAAACAATCACGGACTCGTCATCACGTTATCACGTCGTCTTGGTATACAACTCGTTTTTTTCGCATTTTCGCTGTTGTTATCATTATTTTTATACTACCATTGTCTTCTCAAAGGAATCCGCGCGCGTTTAGACTCAGTGTGCAATCACTTACCATTTACCATTCGGGGTTGTTCGATTCTTTTGTTCGTAAAAAAAAAATGTGGTTGTTTATAAAATGATACACACTCCTCCGGCCGCATGAAAAGTTGTGACCCTCACTAGGAATGAAAATGTAACTTAAAGTTTAATTCAAAATATAGTAAATATATAAAATTATTATACGCTATACAACGAGGAATAAAAAGTACAACGGAAATATTTTTTTTCATCCAGAATATACGTTTGTTATTAATGTATAACTACACAAATGGATACGAGATTTTATATGTAATCGCCGTTTCCGTAACGCTAAATTTGAATGACCCTGTGCATTGTATTTTATTAAATATAGGTTATTTTTTCATTGTCAAAGAAAAGTGGTAGCGAGCTTGATGTCGTTTCTGTACGTATATATATAAATGTATTGTAATACCTATGCATACAACTGACTCTTGTCCGTGCATATTGGACACGATGTTACGCATACAATAAAATTATATTGTGCGCCCCACAACGGTCCACGGCAGTCGACGAAATACGAACACCCGCACTCGACGATTAATCAAAACGATCGCGCCCTCTCGACGACGACCCCCTATCTCTTTCTTTTTTTCCCTGCAGACGCGTAAAGCGATTTCACACGGGTTAAGTTTTCTGAATAAGACACGCAAATTCATCCATAAAGGTAAATTACGAACAGGATACACACCGAATCCGAAGCTAATCGAACAAAAATGCGGGTGGACTGCCTGAAGTGACATTGTTGTTGTATAATGTCTGCCGTGTAAAACCACTGGAATTACAGTGCCTTTTTAACGTTTTATTGCGGTCGCGAGTTCTTACTGCCTTTTTTTCTTCGAAAAATTTCCAATCACTATACAGCTGTTACTGAGGATGATTTGGATGTACAGAAAATAACTTAAAATTTGAAAAATAAAATTATATTTTCAGGTACAATTTCAAATGCCACGTGGATTGTTCGTCTAAATAACATTTCGATATTATGATAGTAATTATATTTGAAAAAAAAATTATTCATCTTAATGGTGGTTATTCACGGAGACACAAAATAATTCTGATTCATTTTTAATCGATTAGTAAATAATTGGCCACATATCGTAAAATATAATCTATAGAATAAATGTCGATTTTTGTACGGATTTGAAACATGCTCTTTTATTTTCTTTAATATACAAATCTATTATCTAAAAAACAAAAAAAATAATGAAAAGGCATTATGAAAAAATCATAATATCTATTAATTTGTAATGAACTTTTTCATGTTTTTGTACTCTCTGGCTTGATTGTAGATGAGAATCGCATTTTTATTCTTTAATTATTCGTGGACATAACCGGTTAAAAATTAAAAAATAAATATCGACGAATTCAGAACGAATGGTTTAAATAATTATCGAGTGCGTTTGCACGTACGTCTGCAGGCAAATAAAAACTAACTATCCATTTATGATTCATAATTCATGTTATCTTATATCGTATAATCGTATCATATTAAATTATGTTGTCGTTCCATTGATTAAAAATTTACAATTTGATATGTAACCCAGTTAATAATAATTACTTTTGAAGTTTTTTTTGTTTAGTTGATTATTATTTACGTTTAAAATTAATAATCAGTACATAGGTATACAATTACGTCCTATATAATAATGAGGTATTATTTTATAACTGTATTTTAGTAATGTATTATATGTTTACAAATGTATTAAAGGATATAGCGGGTTTTGAAATTTGAATGTTTCAAGCTCTTAAACTAATTATTAAAAGTTGAGCGAAAAATGATAAGTTCCTAGAAATAGTTCAAATGTTTATATTTATATTAGTTAATAAATTTGTTATAATATAATATATATATATATAAATTCATATTAAAATGGTGCTTTCTTGATTTTTGATCCTATTACAGTATCGGCATTATCAGTTCCCACCCAGTCCTAGTTTTAGTAACGGAAAAAAGTACCGGCACGGCGTCGCCTATCAATTGAGTAGTGGGCGTCGTGATAATTTATCATTCTCTCTGGATTTATTAACAGCAAAATAGTCGAGCTGGGCGTCGTATAGCATTAGATGCAAAACAAATCCATTATGAACAAGAAGACTAGTCATTTTGCCATTAAAAAAAAAAGAAAAAAACCAGAGAAAAATACGTAAATATTAAATATTAAAGTTCATAGGATGTTATAAACGCATACAACCGAGTTTCACAAACGATGTCACAGAATACGGTCATGTACAGTTATGCATATTCAGAAAAAAAAATTAAAATTAACGTTGGTCAAAAAAATTGGTGAGTAACGTAAGTAGTAAATTATATTATAATTGTTTGATGTTAAGATAAAATAAGGGTGGAGTGACAACAAAAATCGAATTCAAGAAAGGCCATTAAATCGTATCTAATGATGAAAAAACGCGTCTTTTCGCTCTTACACAGCCATATTTGTGTTTATTCATTGTTTATCGTATGCGTTTCCTAACGCACATTTTTCTTATTGATTAACTGTAAAGATTGTTAACTGTCTTCTAATTATGAGTAATTAAAAAAAAAAAAAAAAAAACAAGAAAATAACTCTGATCAATTTTTGGTTAATACAGATGGGTTGTCATTATCATACATACGACTTTTATACGACTGTAAATAACATTAATAGGTTCTGTGTGGATTCGGAGGAAAAATAAAATTTTTATTTCTAACGAAAAGTGAACACTGACGAATCATACTCGACCCGACTCATTATGAACAAAATTATATCATCGTGTAGAAGAGGCGTGTGTAATGCACGTGAAACGTATTCACATTCACGGGTACCTCTACCTGTCTGAAATTAAAAACGGTAAAAAACAAAACAGAACACTCCGCGTGCAGGACAGTAATAGCTGTTGACAAGTATAACGTGCGCGGTGTATTTATTGTGCATTTGTGCGTTGCGCTCGGGCCTCCCGACGTGTGCTGCTGCAACCGGGATTTTCAAGTGTAGACGCGACGCGACGGAGTCAATGATAATATTATAAATATTATTTTTTAGATGATTTATGACGGCACATTAAATTCTTGATCATTCGTTACGATTCCGTGCGCGCATAATATATCGTGTGTTCTGTTAATTTTCAATACGTGCCCGCGTACACACACACACACACACACACACACACACACACACACATACACGGTAAACTCGTATTCGTACAATATAATAATACAGTAATATCATACGCGCGTATACATATTATATTTCTTTTTCTTTTCTTTCTTTTTTTTTTCTTTCGGATTAATAATAACACGCGGTAAAATTATATATCTATATTATATATTATGTATGTCGCCGTGCGACATCCGTACCCACACGATTATTATTATTATTATTATTACTACTACAGAGGGGAACCGGTTTGTTTGGTGAATATATCGCGTGCGTATACCACCCTGTAGGCTGCAGATGAGGCTATATTATGTTATATTGTGTTATATACCTGCGGTACGCGGACGCGTATTATTATAATATGGTCTCTCGTCGTCGGTCGGTATGGCATTAAAAGGTACCTATCAAACCGTGAGGCTCTAAATTATTGAATATTAAGAGATAAAAATGTCATCGTCGTCGTCGGCGATGGGAAAAAGTGGGAAAAAAGGCGAATTCGTCGTTGTCGGCGGCGGCGGCGGCGGGTGCGATACAATGGGAACCGACGACGGCGGTGGTTTTAAAAAGGGGCTTTGCGAGAGACCGCAGGGAGATGCTGCAGCGGCGGCGGTGGTATGCAGTCCGTGCGTGTACAACACGATGTGTACTACATACGACCCAATTTCAGCGGCGGCGAATCAAAGCGAATCGAATGAGTGCCGGCGCTTGTACCGTTTACACCCGTATGACGAATTTTAAAAACTCTTATTTTTTCTCCTAAGTGTTTTTTTTTTTGATTTCTCTAGATCTAATAAACACCTTTTTCACGCACACACTATTTCTTCTGTACGTGTGTTTCTCTTGTCGGGTCGTCGACTATACATACATATACTTGTACACCAAGGGTTGTTGTTATTCTTCTCAATTTTACAACACTGGCACAGAGCCTATGTAAAAAATAATAATAATAATAAATATATATTTGTATGTATGATAATAAATCCAATGATTGAATTGGAAAACTAAAAGAAGGGGTGCGTTAAGGCTTAAAAAAATTACTACCTCTTACAATGTTTTTACACAACCAAAACCGCCGGGGGAGGGGATTCACCCATCAATCTTCGACGAATAATTATAATATAATGTATTATATTATATATAAAAAAAAAAATAAAAAATTGGCACATAGAACCTAAATAGCTTTACTTACAAAAAAATTTAATTTCGTTTTATATGATAAAACGTTTAAGTATGATAATATAATATCAAAAACTAATTAAGTCCATCGATAAAAAAAAAAAAATTCCCGGAAGATTGGAGTACTTGATTTGTTTTGGCATTGATAATTATTTCCTATGCCGAAATGGTCTTTATGTAAGTTAATGTTTTATGGATGGTTTAAAATACATGGATTTATACACACTGAAAACTAAAGGGTGTTCATTAATAATTAGTTTACTTAAAGTGGATTAAATAAAAAACAATGTATTGAGTAATAGACAAAACTTTAATTCTCCTGTATAAATACACTTTTGTGAGTTGAGCTGTTTTGGTTTTATGTTCCACACAAAAGTACCATAAACAACTAATTATAAGATTAACAATTTGCAATCAATATTTTGAAAACAATGATTGTTTATTTATATACGAAGTCGGAATTAATTATAATTTATAATACGATTTATAATGATTAACAAAAATACATGGTTGGATGGTCTTTTAGTCGTTATATACCAATTTCGGTGAGATATTAAATAATATTTCATAATATGAACACTATTGGTGGTAGTCATATAAAATATCTTGCTTGATATTACAAATTGGTTTATTATGTCATAATTTTAGGTGTTGATGACAATATATGCATAATGTATATATTATGTCATAATTATTCATAATGTTGTTCAGTGATAAGCATGGATAAGGTTCATTGAGTACCATATAGACTATATAGAGTATATCACGTGTATAGTATAAAAGCTAATAAAGTAACAATAATGGATGGAGTTTCTTTCCTCGTGGCTGTTCAAACTTTCTAAGATAACCATATCACCTAGGTTATCGGTCACAAATTATTGTTATGATTAAAAGAAAACATTTCGGTCTCCGTTTCAAAAAAAAAAAAAAAATTAATCGAATTGAATTTCAATAAGATGTGCACGCAAGAATACGACTTAATCACATCAATATTATAACTTGCGTCTGTATGATTGATGAAGAATTTAAAAATAAATATTTTCGTTCCAATGGAAACAAATAAAATGAGTGTTCTCGAAACGTAAGAAAATTGAAGAAAAGGAGCTCAGTTCTCCGCGCCCCTCCGAGGCACATTATTACTAACACACCGGTGCCTACCACAACTATACAACCATTATATACATTACACGGGCATATTCATTTTATTTGCTATAAAATATAACGTGTAAACATTTATGATATGTTAACGTAGGTATAATATAATATATATATACGTGTACACGTACGGTCAAGTGTTCACGCGCGGATACGTATGTATACTCACCTATACACATACCTAATAATGGGAACAACGTCGTTATTGTTGTTGTACGAGTGCCTTGAAGTAGCTTATAGTGCTTACGGTGTACAATATGACTATATAAACCTATTATATCGTGGCACGAATATTTTAATCGAGTGTGTCGGTGCGTGGGGGAGGCGTATAGAGGGAAGCAAGCTGTGGTAGTCTATGCAGCCATTTATGCGCATCGGTCAAAAAATAGGTACCTGACCACTCGGTGGCGCAACCAAGGGGGTGTTTTGCGGATCTAGACAATCCCCTTTGGCCGTATTTTTCAAAACTGAGTTCCACAGTTATGGAAAATGGTCTTTTACGGATATATTTTTAACGTACAATCGGTACAATCAAAATTTATTGGATATACCGAAAATTCAGAAGCTTTTATGGTAAAACAGATGTATTTTATCTATGCATCTATATGTATGCATAAACGACACTGTTGCAAATACGAGTGCAATACCATACATACTATTTTATTACTTATATTAATATTTTATTACTATATTATTACTAATACAATTTTATTACTATAACAGTGATCTAATCTTTTTAAAAGTACAATAAAACCTCTTTATAACGGATCCTCTACAAAACGGAAACGGAAAATGTTCGTAATCCAATTAGTAAAAAGCTGGTAAGTGAGATGATGGTGGTACAAGTTCGTCCTTCGTCCCTTCGGTCCTCGGACAAGATATTGGTGATGAATGTATTAAGTTTTAAAGAAATGATGACTCATTTCTTTAGTATAAAACGATTCTGAGCAAAGTTTCAGTGTAATATAATATATTATTATTTAAATACTGTTTACGTATTTTACGGTTATTTGTATAATTTTTGGTGAGTTATAATAATTTATTAAAGTGTGTATAAAAAAAAATCCTGACTCACGATTTTTGAATTTTTGTTAGGATAATTAGGTAGGTATATGAGTAAGGTCATATTAAATTTTCAGAACTTTTTATCAAATATTTAAAATTATATTACATAAAAACTTTAAAACAATTTGGTATATTAAAAGTTCTATATTTAAGTCAAAAGTGCTATAATTGTTCTGAAAATGTTGTCCAATATAAAAAAGTATGTATTTGATATTGGATAAAATTTTCAAGTTTCTATCAACAATACTTTTCGATTTATGACTAAATACCTAAAATCTGAACAGTGAAAATCTCGTTTACGGCGGATTTTTACCGATTTTACTCAGTTTTTCGATCGTTATTCTTGACTACTGGAAAAACTATGGAGATTTTGGAAAAATAATCTCTCTAAAGTACCATCTCAGTTCAATTTCGAATCTAAAAAGTTGCTGGACGAAACTTTTGGACAAGGATTTCTATACGAAAAAGTGTTTACAGAAAAAAAAAAAAAAAAAAAAAAATAAACATCATTGTAAAACCATAAGATCCTTCGCTTCACTCAGAATCTAAAATACCCTCTGTTAAACGGAAAATAGAATTATTTAAACATAAATTACACTTACATAAGTATAAACTATATGTATGTATATAATATATGTATATGTTTGGTAACTAGATAATCTAAACTTTATCTATCTATCGCTAAATCAATAAGTGTTTTGGATGCAATCAACTGGATAACGTTGGCTTGCGATAATGTAAAAGCTGAATGTGTGCAAAATTGTTTTCATAAAGCCGGGTTTCTTTCAAATGAAGGAACCAATACCAATGGTATAGATTTACCAGAAAATGCTTTGAACGATATCAATGAGGAATGCGTTATAGCCAATGTTGATGTAGACGATTTTATTACATTTGACAGTAAATTAGAGACGCACCAAACTTATGATTCGGCGATTTTTTTAGAAGAAGAAGAAAGAGAAGTAGAAAACGATAATGATGATAGTGAGACCAACGATGAGCCGAAAATAAAAGATTGTAAAACTGCAATCTCATACTTAGAAGAATTACAAAAGTTTTCAGCCACCATTTCAGATACAAATCTATTAGAACTTACAAAAAAAGCCCGAACGTTGTGCTGAACGTGCTGCTCTTAAACACAAAAAGCAATCAAATATTAAAAACTATTTTTCTTTATTATAAAAAAGGTACAGATATTATTTTAATTTTTTTTAGTATCATACACAAAACAAATTTAAATATCAAGTCATATATGTATAATAATCTTATTGTATAAATTTACGTTTTACGAGGTATTTACCTAAAATATAATTTTTTTAACACATACGTACACATACATACATTTTTGAAAATTTTTTTTTACCTCTCTAAGACGGAAAACTCATTATAGCGGAAAAATTTTTGGTCCCAAGCGATTCCGTTATAAAGAGGTTTTACTGTACATAATGAAATTAAAAAAAAAAAAATAGCTTTTTATGCGATCTTGTACAACAATCATTTTACCTGAACATTTGAAGTTATAAAATATTTATAAAATATATGTATGTGTTGTAACAAATTATGTTTGACGTTTGTTTTCAGTTTATCGATTAGCAGTAATTCATTGAAATGGTTTTTTGAGGGGAGGTAGTATAGATAATTAAAATCAAGGAAAGTTTTTTAAAAGTAATACCTTCTAAAATAATAAAGAGGTAATATTTTTAAAGAAAGCATGGATATTAAATTAAGTGTTACCATATTGTTAGTCCCCTTTCCAGGACTCACTCTCGCCTTCACGTATACTTGTGAGCTTATAGATCGGTAGACCCCACGCTCTCCCGCCAAAAAATATCCTAGCCGCTCCAATCCCGCCGGATACTATATTCGTCCGTAACAGAGAGGTTTTCTGCGGTGTCGTAAGAGTCGAGAGTGTGAGTCGATACGATTGGACGTTTAACGACGATATTTCTTGTGAAATGTGAATCGTACAATTATTATACTTGTACACTCGTATATGGCGTACGGTGTCTTGTAATAATATATATGTATTTAATATGTGTGTGTGTTACGTATATAAAAGACGCCGTGTATACACGCCTCCAATATACGTCTTATACGTATACGCGTGTGAAATGTGGATTATATATATGTATACGTGCGCGCGCGCGGGTGTGTGTGTGTGTGTGTGTGTGTGTGTGTGTGTGTGTGTGTGTGTGTGTGTGTGTGTGTGTGTGTAATCGTCATCGATAAAAATTCCATTGATCCCCCGTCGGCGGCCGTGCGTGCTACTTTTTTATTTCGGGAAAAAGAAAGAGAAAGATCCATAAAGTGGGAGTGGCCGGGGAAAAGTGAAAAAAATTACCAAAGGTGGGAAAATATAATAATAATAGTAATAATAATAATCATAATAATAATAATAATAATAATAATAATATGCCGCGCCGGCATCACGGACACCTGCGCGCGCGAGTGTCGGTGTATGTGTATAATATAATATAATATACGTGTATACTTACACGCATGTAACACGTGTATATACATAATAAAGAGGATAACCCGTGTACGCGTATATAATATATATATATATATGTATATATAAAGGTATTAAGGTATACGATATTGGGTGGCGCTGAATGCGTGTGGTCTGTGCGCGGCCGGCCGGCGGCGACCGGGGGCCGACACTCTTGTCTCTATATAATATTATATACGCGCCGCCGCCGCCGCCGCCGTTTCCCCTCGGGGCGCGCGCGCGTAACCTACACCCACACTTTATTACGACGGGTATTAGAAAGATGAAAAAAAAACACGGTTTAATGATAAAGTCGTCGGTCGCGTGCTTTCGTGGCGTTGCTATAATAATATAATATCTCTATTATTATTAGTCTACGACATCGTAATATCGTATACTTACGTTTTATTTAGGCTGTGTGTGTGTGTGTGTGTGTGTGTGTGTGTGTGTGTGTGTGTGTGTGTGTGTGTGTGTGTGTGTGTGTGTGTGTGTGTACAACGTACACGTGTGAACGTGACGCACAAGTGCGCTCGTGAACGAAGAGGGAGTTAGACGGTGCCGAGTATCCGATAGCTCTCAGTGTGAGATACCGCAAGCTGATGAAGGCCCCCGCCTCGGAGGTGATTTCGCGCGAGTCCGTCGGATTTGAACGATTTCCCGTGAACAGTCTCGGTTTGAGCGCATTCCGACTCTTGAAACGAAAAAACCATTCGCTCGACGAACTCGACTTTATTCAAACGTGTACGATTATAATTAGAAAGTGGAGACACGGTAGTATAGGGTATGACATATCATAAATTTAATAATAATAATAATAATAATAATAGGTAATAATAATAAGTATACCCACTTAAGTCGTAACTTAAAAACTAAAAAAATGTCGAGTTGAAACATATGCAGCTTGGTATAGATACCAAGATAAAACACAATTGGAAATCGCGGGAAAATGATTAAGGGATTTGAAGTGTCATTTAGATATTCTATGAATTTGAAATGTCAAACGTTTGACACTTGGGCGGTATCCCCTGGACGTGAGGAAATATTATTTTGAAAAAATACTGTTCACCTAATGTGTTTTTATTTATCGTTATTTTTGCTGTTCAAAAGTAACAGTCCTAAGAATTTGATGTTCTCGCATTCGTTTTAGTGTCGTTTCAAGACTTGACAAAATGTCCAAGTATACAATCCAATCACTATCGGGCTAAAGATATAAATCTAAAAGTGGACGGTAAACGTATTTTATTTCACCAGGTTTCTATTCCATATAATGTTTAGTACCTGTAACCTTTTCAGGTTACAGAAGCTGTGTACTAATATACCTAGGTCGTATACGCTTTAACGTTATTCACACAATTTTAAATATAGTTAGTAAAGTTTATGGTTTTTTTTTTTTTTTTTTTTTTACAACCATTTAAACGTTATTGTCTGTGAAATAGTTTATTTTACGTTTTTTTAAAACATTTTATTTTCATGCACTATTTTTATGTGAACTCGTAACGTGAACGATGACTTGTAAAAATAAAGTCCACCGAGCCCCATATACCTAGACTTCTTCAGAATGTAATACGTTTATCATTATTTATTAATTTAAACACTCGAATTTAAATATAGTAAACAATAATAGAGTTCCAAATGTTGACTCGGTAGCTGAAACAAAAATAACATCTCGATTAAGATGCGAAGTATCTACACTAAAAAGTAGTTTTGTAACTATTGAGATTAGCTGTGATTATAACGTAACACGATGTAATATATTTTTTATTTAACGTAAATTATGACGAGTTATGTATTTTAATTTAACTAATAAATATGACGTCGGATTTAGATTTATTAATGTAGAATTTATAACTACAGGTATATTTTTCTTAAACCTCTTGTTTTAGAACAGTGTTATGCACATATAGTATTATATCCTTTTGGTACCTACTCAAATATAACCTAATAAACGTTTGATCTTGTACCTTGTTCATAATGAATCATAATTTACCCTGCGAAAAAACACCGAAACAATTTGATGAATAATAATTTCTTTTAAAACTTCGCGTTATAGTAGTTACTCTAGGTAATTAGTTCTAGATTCTGAGTAAAGCGATAGATCTGTTGGTTTTACAATGAAGTTTATTTTTTTTTCTCTGTAAACACTTTTTCACCATTATCTTGTCTGCGAACACGGTGTGAAGTACGTCATTTTTCTTGTTATTTTTTATGTATATAAACAAACAGCTATCATACTATGTACCTAGTTATTTCAAAGTGATGAAAAACAATAAAAATCCATGTATGAACTCCTCCTAATTTAGAATGTTTTTCACTTCAAATCTGTACGCATTTGTCTCACTATACAATACACATCAATGCTAATAATTAACAATGATATTTTATGTGAAATAAAACGTTTGGTAACTATTTTAGGTATATTGTCATATTGTCAAGAATCATTGAATAAATTAAAATCTTTATTAGGTTATTTCATGATTATTTTGATATATTTTTTACAAAATTATGTATACATATATGTATACGAAAATTTAATTATTTATAAAATAAGTACAACATAACTTTTACAATTTAACTTAATCTATATTATTACGTATCGGAAGACTATATTGAACTTTTTGACGATTTTTTTTCACAGAGTTGTGACATCAAGTCCGTTAAGAGATAACAAATATTTCAGTTACCACTTGTCTGTCTGCAGTAATATTTGTGCACCGATTACAATAGAAATGGAGACCAACGTGCTTATACGTTTTGGTGCAGAATTCAACGAACGACACATCATATAAACCGACCTTATATCATACATAATTAATTTATAAACGTAAAAGTTATGTATAATTTACTTCCTTCGGTGTAAGGTTATGTAAGACTGGAGCCTGGAATAGTGGAGGTGTATAATAACAAAGCAAAATTCATGGTGAGTACTGCTGAAGGTCTATGTTTTCATATTTGATTTGGGTCATCTGCGACTGCACCTAACCACTGCGACTTTATACAACGCGATAAGAAGTCGTCGGCTAACGAACTTTTAAAATTTCTTTCGAGATATTACGACCGTTCGAATGTTTATTTCCATTATCATCATCGACTTTAACGGATATAAGATGATTACTTAGGTTCACCGGATATCGCGGTGATTATTTTGATCATTATTGTGAAAACCTCAATAATAATTTGAATAAATCCGCACTAAAATTACTTTCGTATTGCTGAACTACGCCAAATCCACTGTTGATTTTTTTTGACACGGACAAAGTCTACCTAGACAACTATTGCTGTCATGCAACCCCATTCGGCTCAAGAATAATTTTTTTTTGTATCTTTGCATAAGGTATATCTACATCTATTGTCATGTTAATACAAAAATATTAGTTGTGTTCAGATTCTTCTAACGTATAACTTCTACGGCTATACGTGTAACCTATTTTTTCGGAGACAAATAAAGTATCTTACGATTATAATATGATCGGTAAATGATTGAGGTTCACTTAAAATTTTATTTTTAATATTGTCGTTTGATCGAACCGTACGTAATCATTATTCTTGTATAAATTGTATTACAATTTTATTCCTCGAGGTGGCATCAGTGAATACATAAAGGACTATGCTTCTTAAATGTATTTATTTCAATCGAATATCAGCACTTTGTGCTTTGTGACTATTATAACCGAATAAAATCTAGTATATAGTACTAGTATATTATCGACGCCATGGCATCTGTTTTATTTATTTTGCCACAATCATTAATTTTTTTGTGGTCAAATAATTCGAGTTTGGATGTTTCAAGGTAAACTTTAATGACGAGACGATTCAAAAATATATTTTTTCATACTATACATTCATGTTTCTACACGCACGGAAAAAGTCTATAAAACCATCCCATACCGTAATATATACGTATCGTTGGAATGTTCTGTGTAGTGGTTAAAAAATAAAAACAATAAACAAGTTTTTTTATCGTGTATGTGTGTATTTATGTAGTTTATATATATATATATATATATATATATATATATATATATATATATGTATGTATTACACTTTTTAATTTTATTATTCTCTTTCGACTATTTTAGATACCATGATATTATCCAACCAGCAGTGACGGCAGAACGCCGCAGTAGACACGTATTTATACTTTTTTTAATTTTTACTTTTTTCACACTATCATTGAATCATAACTCACTGGTTATTACGTAAGTGTGTTAAACGAAAAACGTGCCGTGTAATCTCTATTTCTCTCTCTCTCTCTCTCTCTCTCTCACACACACACACACACACACTCACACAAATGCACGTACACGCACGCATATTCATTATAGGTACTTGCACATATATAATATAGTCATTCGAGCACCGGAGGGAAAGACGCACACTGTATACACCTCATGGCTCATACAGACTTCGTCATTGCCCTTGGTTATCAATCTCGTCTTCATTCGTCTATTCGTCAATTCGTCAATGGTGTATGGCCGGTAAGAATGCGAGTATTTTGTTTACACGTATATTACAAATAGGTACGCGCACACACCGTGATCTGTATCTATTGTTAACATCCGAGGCCATTTCGGTAGATAAATAAATAAAAAAACAACAAAAAAATCACCTAGAAACCTACAGGTTATTCGGTTCATTAGCATAATATTTCCGTGTACTTTTCCCACGAAAAACTCCATAAATCTCTAGTGTACACATTCATTGTGTATACTCCTGGTGTTCTGGAGCCCATCGATTGTCGCACGTGTGTGCTGTAGGTACCATATAGCTTGCACACAGGTATTTCACTGTGTATAAAAGCAACCAGTGTACTTTTATTTCTTTTTTACTAAGAATGCGCCGATTGTATACACATGTTAATGGTAATAAAAATCGCTTAAAACTGTCCTTTTTCAAAATGTTTTTTTTTTCTACTCCAGGATAGAAATTAAGAAAATATTTATGCTTGAAATACAATTACCTAATATGTCTCATAAAAGTATACGATTTAATCGGTTCAATCGAAGCTAAATTTTTAAATTTAACCTCAAACTGTTGAAATGAAAATTTATTTCACCCCGCTCGCTATAAAAAAAAGTAAAAAACAATTAAAAATAAATACTTATTATTAACACTAAGTGAGTATACAGTTAATACAAGCGATGTGTACTTAACATAGATTAAAAATATATTTGTATCTATGCGCAATATATATAATTTAACTCGATGTTGATGGCATCAATAACGTGTTAAATGCGTATACCAATACCTACCGACAAGTTAAGTACGCTACGCACGTACACGTTAAACAAATATTTAAAAAGAAATGTCAATATTAAAAAATAACTCTTTTCCGTTCGAGTCGTCGTACAAAATATGACTTTTATTCAAACATATATTATATACATGCCCTTCTCATGGGCGTACAAACACCGGAGAGCATGAGGAATAGATAATGGTACTAAAGATTTTTTTGTTTTAAAAATCAGTTTTATGGGACTACATTTAATGAAAGTAAAAATACAATTTTTTTCGGGGGATATATTTTATTTCATGATTATGATGAATAATACTAGGAGCTACAATAATCGATGTTTAAAAAATTAAGTGTTTTGATAGATAATATTTTTATTAATTTAAAGTGGATTTACTTCAATAATTGTTAGTTACATCTAATATATTGTTGACATCTATATGTAAATTTATAATTTCTTAATTAAATTTTCACATCTTAAGATCTCCTGCAGGATTTTGTTTTTTTACTTTTGTCAGTTGATACATATGATTTATTGGTTCAGATATATCAATAAATATAGGTTTGTAACCTAACGTCACAAATAGCTGATTAATTTAGAGAAAAATTAATTATTTTATTATATTCATGGATTTGTCGCGGCAGCACTATAATATGTATATGAATTAAGTTTTTTCCGAGTAATCTTGTCACGCTTTTGTACATAAATTAATACAACTGTAGTTTAAATATCAACCAGACTTTCATATTATTATACTATTTTACATTAATGATCACATTAAAACAAACATAATTAACATAAGTGTATTAGAGTTATCGAATTCAATTATTTTGAAATATCAATAACTGGAAAATGACTGAATAACGAAATGACATTAGTCAGTTTTTTATCGCATGATGAAAAAAACAAACATTTTTAACATGATTACACAAAATTATTATATACAGTTACTTCTAATATTATTATATACAGTTACTTCTAATATTATTATATACAGTTACTTCTAATTTATTTATATAATCACGCTCTCAAATAATTGATTCCAAGACTGCCGTTGTGAGTTAAACTTCATAATTAGAATAGTTTATAATGTTTGGATAAAAAAAAAAAAAAATTAAAAACAGCTAACAATTACCCAAACTGTGAGCGGTTTAAAATCGTATACACACACGCTTTGTAGGAAAAGTAATATTATTCTTTGTCATACGTCGGTATAGATATATATTGTGAAATATTCACGCGAAACCCATAAGAATTTTCCGTTATCTATCACGAACAAAATGTACATAACTTTATTTTCGTTATGACGTAATGAATGAGTGATTTGAAGACGTCTTTTCCGCACTTGTTTAAAGTCGACGAGTTTGATCGACGATAAACGTACGCGAAAGTGACGATGGTGGGAAACGGTTTTCACTTGGATTATGTCATCAGGCTTAGGAAAATCACTCGTGTGTTAAAAAAATACCGCCACACGAGCGTAAGAGGCAGGAGTAGCCACGGCCCTCGGCCATCGAATCCGAAATTATCTTAGGCGCCTCTGATTCGACCATAGATTTCTTCAATAGAAAACATAAAGTTAGCGATTCATAGTAATGAGATAGAACGTCGGATGTTGATTTATTAGAATTGATAAAATTGTTAATTGTGCGTCTAATAAAAACGATTCTAGTTTTTTAATAACTAAATTAAATAATGTACTTGCCTAAGTGTTATAATACTATTAATGATGGTATTTTTAATTTACAGACAACATTATAATAGAAATTATACAAAGTGCATGCGATTTTACATCTGTACACTCACAAAAAATACAAATAGATCTATTATAAGTAATTGGAATGTTATACATTTGATATACACCAGGGGCGGCCAAACGGTCGATCGCGATCGACCGGTTGATCGCGGACGGTTTCAAAGTCGATCATGTCGGAATTTATTTTTAGGGACACGCGCACGAAAATTAATCGAGGTTGTATTGAACAAATTGTCGATAAGTTTTATCTGTATAATATTTCAACTACAACATTTTCTATACAAGTCGATCCTCAAAGGTGAAGTATATTTTTAGTAGATCGTGACCAAAAAAAGTTTGGCCACACCTGATATACACTATACGCAATTTTATATTGAATGGCCAACATTTTGTTGTGCTTGATCTTTGGAAGTGGTCACTGAAAAAATGTTATTCGTGGTCTCATCTACTAAAATAGGTAAGATCATATACATCATCATTATATATAATCAATAATATCAAAAACTAAGTATTTAGCCGAAAGAGCTTTGTCATGACTATTGGAAAATTCAAAAATAAGTACACTGTAACAACCAGTAGATACCAAATAAAAATATTTTCAAATGAAAAAGCAAGAACAAATCATAAAAATGAACTAATAAATGTACTAAATTCTTAAAAAAATACTAAGTTAAAGATTAATCAACGTTTATATATATATATATATTTTTTTTTTTAGACGATTGAAAAATGAAACCCTCCGGGACCTCACGAACATTTAATCCGGGCTCGTCGATCACCTATACACACACATGAGTATAATGCATAATATCATTATTCATTTGAAATACACTGAAATATATCTGTTCGCTCTCCGGGAACACTGAAAACACATTCCAAATAATAGTAATAATAATAATAATAATAATAAAGGTAATTTAACGAACGTTTTGGACGCACGCGTGAGATCGAAACTCGACTCCTATTTTCCGTTTTTCCCCTACGGCGAAACCACACGGAGCGCATGAATCGTTTTGCTAATATTTGACGCGACTACGCGAGCACAATATAACATAATATACGCAGGTATCTATGCCGACTACCCGTGTGTATTCACGCGTCACGTGTATCGTAAAATTGACTAAATCACGTCGGACGTTATAGTAGGCGCGCGCTCGTGTGTGTGTGTGTGTGTTTGTACATAATTAATGTGCTTTAACAATGAGGTGTATAATATAATAATATAATATGAGGCGAATAAGTGTTATTATTATTACACGGGCTGCCGACAGGCCGACGCAGGCGCACGGCACTATATACGTACAATGTACAATGTACGTATGTACGTATAGTGTTATGTATATAATATTATATTATATTATGTACCTGCAGTGTTCATTTGCGCCGCGGTGCGCGCGTCTAATAATCGATCGTGATTATTGTTATGTTTTAAACGAGCCCCCGATGATGTCGTCTCGTGTACAATATTCGTGTAACGACTGATCCGAACGAAATAATAATAATAATAGTAATAATAATAACGCGGCTAACGACGACGTGCAGCAATTAATACGTTTCGAGACGACACGTCACGTTGATATTTTGTTACGACGTTATAAATCACCGTTGTACTATATTATGTATTCGTATTAATTTTTCGTAGTCAAAAATATTATCATTACTGTTCTATCGTCGCGGTGCGATTATTTATAATAATATATGTTTTCTGCGGTCTGACGGCACGAAACGATTTCTTCAACCCGACGTTTAGCGTACGGGCGAGCACACACTATAATACGGTACGCTCGTGATAATGTGAAAAACGATTTTCGATTTTATATACCCCTTTCGTCGATCGCATTTTAATCGATTGAAAAAAAAAATCGTCTTACGTCCAGTTTTCGAAATTCTAATCACGCAGTTCAGTGCACAATGCGTTCTTCGTGGCTTATGATTTATGCATATTAATTATTTATGCGTACCTATATTCCGGTACAATAACAACCACTCGGGGTTTTTTTTTTTGTAGATTATGAACTTATTCGTCGTTTAAAACACAGTTATTGCACGCTATATCACAATAGGTAGGTACGTACCGGGAAAAAAGTAACAGTAAAAGCGTTTGAATGTTTTAAACGTTTCCATTTCACGTTGACGAGATGATTCATACTAGATAAACGAACAAATATTGGGATATAATGTGTATACGATATATTTATTCGTATGACCTAGAAATATTACGTTATTTCATTTATTTTTTTTGTTGAACTCGGTTTTGCCGTTCCGGGAAAATATATAACAAAGCGATAAAGACTCCTATTAAGTTTTCGTAGCGGCGTTGAAAAGAGTCGTGCTGCACTCTTTATCACGGACGTTAATTTTTTTGTTCGAACATTTCGTCGCGATCGTATTGAGACGTATACCCTCGTCCGTACCTACATCGACGTTTATGGAAAAGAAAAAAAAACACAAATATTTATTACATAGCAAATATAACTGCCGTAGTGTAATAGTTTATATATAGTGTATATAATATGTACGTTATTAACATTTCGTATTGTATACGCCAGGCCCTATTATTTGTAAAATTTCGGACTGCACACTTAATTTTATTTTCACTAGTGTCTTAGAAGAAAGGAATATATTATATATATTATATATATTGAACGCACTAATCGCTCTTCCAACGTAGTTGGCGACTAGCACTCGCAACCGGGGAAATTACTTAAAACTAAAATTCAATTAACACAAGAAGTTCTTATATTATAATAACACCATTTAATATTTATGTTCAGGCGTCCCTGACACATTTACATGTCTTGGGCATGTTAAAATTATTTGAAAGGCTATGTGGCACAACAGTAATATTATGTGTTGAAATTGAAATGTAGAAAATGTATACCTATTGATTGTAATGTTCTTCAATAAATAAAACTATGCTGATATGTTTTTTAATTTCACATCTTTATTTACATTTTTCTATGCAATTACCTTTCATTAAAGGCCCTCCACAGGTCTATTTTATGGCTTAACACTATCATTTGAATGCATGCTACTATGCTTATCAAAAGCTGAGAACACACCTTTCTTTCTGTTATGTATTATACATGCCATCATAATTTTTTTTTTTTTTTTTTATTCTATTTATTTACTATGGCACCTATAGGGCAAAGAAAACAGTAAACTTAAATTACATATTATATATAAACTAAATTAACCATTACTTTCACACAATTATATAAATATCAAAATTAAGATATTAATAATCTTAGGCCAGGTGATGAGTTTTAATAAATGAATAAATAATTCCTTGATTTTTATTGTATCGTTTTAAGACAATCAGCCAATCACTAATTTCAATTATTTTTTTTTTTTGTAACTATATTTTTGTGTGTAACTTATAAAAATCAAATGCATATTTTGGTAAATAAATTTTTTATCGCATACGAATCTTAGCCTAGGTGATGAGTCATATTTAAAAGAACTTATTATTAACATCTACATAAATATTACATTTTCTAACAAACACAAATTTCAAACAGATAAATTCATAGAGTGATGAGTGTCTGCTAGACAGCGAACGCCATTTGCCGCCATAGGGTGCATCTCCCACGAATCCGATACGGTATTATCAATATAAAATTGATTACATTACAGCCCCTCAGTCTATCTGCAACCACCAGTATCTCATAAACCAATTGATTTTCTTAAATTATTGTTTACAATTTTTTTAGTCACTTGGTTTTTTTTTTTAACGATTCTCGCATTTTAATACTTCACAATTAAAATACTCAACGATTCACCTGTATCCCACCGGGCAGCTAGTATTAACTATTAAACTAATAATAGTTTATTTACGAAAAATCGAGGACCCGCCTGAAGTTAGTCACGTCAACCCAGTTTTCATTATCAATTATTTCAGAAGTCGGGTTAATACATATTAAACCTAGGTTATAGCATAAAAGCATAAACAGGGGGTGTTCACTTGAATGTATATGATTAGGCCACTGAGTTTACACGCATCGGTCACGGGTAGCGCTGGTGTCGATTGGTATCACTATGGTATACTCATTATGGTATATTATATTATTATGGTATAACTTATCATTTTATCATTACATTACAATTTACAGTCATAGATAACAACTGACAAGTCCATTATAATCAAAGTTCGTGGACAATTTCATTTTTTTTGTCATACAATAAAGATATTGTATAACTTTTCTAAATCTTGTAATCGCTTTTCAATTTTTTAATATGGGAAGAGCTGCCTACAAATGCTGTGTGAAAGGATGCACCAACAAAGGTATGATTTTGTATTATTGTTATCTCAAGCCATTAAAAATCTGAGATTAATATTAACAGTATTAATTGGTTTTAGGTGGTATTTCACACAGGTTCCCTAATCCAAGGAAACATTTTGACCTCCTACAAAAGTGGGTGCAATTGATAGGATCTGATCAATTTAATGAATTGTCAGCAAATGATATTCATTATAAAAAAAGAATATGTTCCATCCATTTCAATAGTAATTGTTACAGTCCTGGTACAAAAGTTTTAAACATTAATGCGGTTCCTTCATTAAACCTAAGTAATAATTATTAGGTATTCAATAATAATAAATCATTAGATGTTGTAATTTTATTTTACTTTTCTAGTGGTTTTTAATGACATTTCTACCACTGAAACAAATGAAAATCGAAATATTGAAGATACTTCTGAGACTTGCTCTGTTAAATCTATTGGTAAATAAAAAACACTAATTTTATTAAGACATTAATAGGTAACATTAATTAGACGTTGAAAATTTATTTGATTTATTTTTTATACTTATATAGTTTTGAATGATTCACCTTGTACATCTACAAGTATTAGTAATGAACATCAAACATTTTTTGGATTAAGTGGTTTTAAATTATTGGACAGCGTTGAGAAAAATGACGTGTTGCGTAAGTAATGTTGTATTAACATTAAAATGCTCTTTTGATGAATTATATGCCGCTACATTAAAACTAACTATTAGTAAATTGTAAAAGCTTAAATTGTATTTTGATTATAGCTTTTACCAGTAGTATGCTTGAGCATGGCGATGATGTAATTAGAAAATCAAATTTAAAGAAAAAATCTCAAAATAATGGTTATTATTTGCTTTTAATTTATATAACTGATATACACTTTATCACTAATTCTTTTGTTTTTAATAATATATGTATATATATATTAATAATTTATATTATTAATATATAATATATATATTAATTATACAATAAATAAATGGTAAAATGTATAGTATAAGCTTCTTTTGCTGTATATACAATATTATTGTTTTCCTATTTTATTGAAAATATTATTTAAGTGGCTTATTTAATTTTACATTGTTTAATTCAGGTATGTTGCATAAAATTGGTATTCGTCATTCCAAAATGTTAACACCAAAATGTAAATCTCTTTATGGCAATGGCATTATGTTGCAAAAACTAATTCGGACTGAAAAGAAAAAATGCAAAAAATTCAAGTAATATCAAAGTAATATGCAGAAAATAATGGGTTATAAATTGAGGAAAAAAAGGATCTCAATAAATAATTATTTAAAAAATGGCGGGAATAATTTTTGGACTGAGGAAGCCGCCACCAGCGTAGTTCTTTACATCGGTCACCGGGAGCGCTTTTTTCAATGTTCCGAAAAATAACACGGCAGATGCCTATCTATTAGTTGTTACGGAGTAAAACGAATTAAAAGGGTTTTTTTTTCAAAACCAACAAATCCAACAAAGTGACAGATGAAAACAGCACCGAGTAAAGGCAAACGGCAATGCAACGGTGTGGTGTTCATCTGTCACAACCAAACGACAGACCAATCAGCAACTGACTAAGTTATCAGAAAGGGTATATATACCGGACGATTTCGATAACTTAGTCACTCCACTTCAAGCCTTCAAACTATCAACATCTATAAGAAACATTCCGATAGTAAGAAGACCAGGACCAGAAACCGACAGCCGAAGACCGACGACAACGCCGCTCCACGGCTACAAACGCCCTTCGACCGCCGACCACCGACGACCGCGTTGCTCCACGGTTGCAAGCATCGACCAAGCGCCGAGGACCGACGACAACGCCCTTCCACGGCTATAAGCGCCGTTCGACCGCCGATCACCGACGACCGCGCCGTTTCACGGTAGCAAGCGCTACTCGACCGCTGGATACCGACGACAGAGCCGTTCCACGGCTGCAACCATCATCCGTCCGCGGACCACTGACGACCTTGCCGTTCCCGGTTGCGTACGTCATCGCACGTACGCATATCGACGACGACGCCGCTCCACGGCCGGAAACACCAGTCAACTGCCGATTAACGACCCGTCGGTCATCTACCCACGGACGCAAGCATCGGCCGATCAACAACGCCGTGACGCCGCCAACCAATCGCCATTCCTCTAGCCCGGTCTACGATATCACCGGATAGACCGACAACTCCCGGCGTGTCAACAGTAAATGGCCCTTTTTAGGGTCACCACAACTCCAACCTCGGCACTTAACTAAGTTGTCCGACCCGAGTCTGGTTCGTCGTCGGGGTGCCGCTTACTTAAGTCTGCACCGACGACGGCCGGCTCCTTAGCCGATCGTATTGTGAATTTATATAAACTATTATAAAAAACCGTTGTAAATATAGGGTCCGACAAGTGTCCGGCCATAATACCCAAGCGCCTCCGATTGTGCCGACTCACTTATTTAAGTCTGGTCGGCACAAATCGACGCTTTACTCGCCCCCAATATTGTACATATAAAATTATAATTCAACATAGCAATAGAATAACTTAATTACAGAGCACACAATTGTTATTTTATTTACGATACGGGTCGTCCAACCAGACGGACCGTTTCAACTGGCGCCCAACCCGTGACTCGAAAAAACGATCACCGACAAGCAAAATTTTACTAGTCGGTACGGCAAATACAAGTACCTGACAATATCCAAGACGAGCAACAGACCAAAGAACCGGCATAATGATTAATAAGAAAAAAAATAAACGAAATCAAAACCAACTTGTACTAGAAGAAGAAGTGCAGTTATTGGAGAAAACTCGACAATTGGAGGAAAAAGTAGAAACATTGGAAAGCACTGCACAACAAATGCAGGAAAAATTCACAAGATTAGAAAAGCAATATGAAACTTTACTACAACTTATCAATGACACAGATACGAAAACGTTAATAAAAACAACACAACAAGATAAAGATATTCAGACATTACAAACGAACATAACTACAATCTTAAATACAAAAAACGATGGCAACACGGTAAACACTATCAACAAAACTGCAGTAGATATTACGGCTCCAACATTCAGTGGTGACGACAAAGAGGAACACCCAAAACAATTTCTAAAAGAAATACATAATTACTTAGAACACAGACAGATTACGACAAATAGAGAAAAGATGTTGGTCATAGAAAATACTCTCCGTGGAAAAGCAGCAAAATGGTACGCTATGATCAAAGATGCAGCACTAGACGAAACAACGTTCAATGAACTTTTCCTAAAACATTTTTTCTCCGAAAATCACCAATGGGACATATTCATTAAATGTACTGAAGCGGGAAAGAAACCAATTAAAAAGGACTTCCAGGAGCATTTTCACCATTGGATGGCGGAACTGAAACATCTTGACTCGCCGAAAATGAACGAGGAACAAGCAATTAATTTAATTACAAAACATTTTCCAATATCTATTCAAGCATACATACAAACGACCAAAGAAAGAAAATTTTTACCCATTTGGGAAAAACTGGGTGAACTAGAAAATAACGTAAAACAGGAAGAAGAACCAATCAGACACAGCGAAAACCCACCAAAACAAACATATCCAAGACAGAACAATACATACAACAGAATGCCATATACTACAAACAATCAAAATCATAAAAATACCTCAGAGTTACACAGACCATACACACAGAAACCAGCACAGCACCAGGGAGGCAACTATAAACCCATCATCAGACAGCTAACCACGGAGCAGCTAGAACTCAACAACGACACCATAACCAGCGACAGAGAAGAGTTGAGTGAAAACGATGATGAGACAAAAAACTGGGAACAGGGGACGGTAGAATTAGGTCAACACCAGTCATAAACACCCTAGATCTGAAACATATAAAAAAAAAGACAAGTACTAAAAAACACCCACCAGACAAATCCATAAATTTATTAAAAGCTGCGGATTTGACGAAAGATGAAGACTTCGACGTTGCATTTAACAAAACACAACAACTGGGATGCCCATATATAAAAACATTTATAAACAATAAAGAATATGAGATGTTAATAGACTCAGGAGCCGAAATATGCGCAATATCGGAAGAATATTACAATGACATAAACCAAAATGACCCAAGGATACCAATTATACCGTTAACGGGATTCAGCATACACAATGCGACGGGCAACAAACCAACAAAAGTAACCAAACAAATCCTATTACCCATAGAAATAGGAAAAGAACGAATACACACACCATTTATTGTAATAAACAATTTGAATGAGAAAGGGATAATAGGCAATGATTTTTTGGAAACGAATAAATCAACAATTGATTATGAAAAAAGAATACTAACAATAAGGATAGACAACAATATTTACGACATACCATTTTCTAAAAGGAATGTTAAGCAACCAGTGCACCTACGAGCAATATGCACACAACCAATTACGGAACCAATCGAACAAACGCAGGCCAACACACTTCCGGAGGACATTCAAGGGAAATTAGACAAATTAGTAAATCAATATCCTAAAGTGGAGAGGTACAACAGGGAGATAGGACGATTATTACGCATGTACTGTCATGACCAACACAAAAAATGGCCGACATACCTCGAACAAATAGAAAAATGGATGAACAGAGTAAGATCGGAGGTAATAGAAATGACACCGGAACAATTGATGACAGGAAATAGGTCAAAACTTGAAATGGAGAACCTGATCACATTTCCAGAGAATCACACAAAAAAGAAACACCAGGAATTGGTAAATTGGGCAGCTGAGAGAGTTTTAAACAAGGCCGAAAGAAAAATAGCCAAAACAAAACAGAGAAAACACGTCACATTCAAACAAGGGCAAATGATATTAATAAAAAACCACCACTTGTCAAACGCAGAGAATAACGAAATAAAAAAATTATTCAACATCTTTGAAGGACCATACATCGTTAAAAAAGTCATCAGTGAAAATACATTAGCAATTACACACCCTACTTCGAAAAAGGAACTTCTGATCAACGTAGCGGAAGTACGTCCATACTACTATATGGACGAACAAAATTAGAAAAAAAAAAAAAAAAAAAAACACATAATAAGACCCAATCACATCATTAGAACGATGAACCAATCACCGAACAGAGAATGGGTCGAAAAAAACTATATAAGAGAAAAAAAAAAATTCTAAATAAAATTAAAACAGTCACAATGGCACCCATTTCGGAAGCTAGACAAAAAGAACGAGAGCTGGCAGCAAAAGCGAGGAGAAAACCAATAGAAAAAGAAAACTTGCTAGGATTAATATCAATCCAAGCAACTAAAATACAGGAAACGTCGCTTCAACTGGCAATACAGAACACACCAGAAGAAGCACAAACAAACAAAGACAAACACTTATACATTATTCAATGGGTCACAGAAGTAAATGCCGCGAGGAAGAAACAAACTACAGACTGGAACCAACCAATAGATTGGAGAATGGTAACAGCCACGACATTACACCAATATATCCCATTTGAAAAACAGAACGTCAACATAAACCAAGCAGTAGATTACGTAAAAGATCAACTGGCACAACATGAGCGGCCAAGGAAGATACGCAAGGTAGAAAAGGAACCAATGCTGATATGGCACATGAGTAACAATCAACTACGAACGGCCATATACAAAGCAGCTCAAACACGCGCACGTTTATTCCGAACATTTTTAAAGTAAGTAAAATTTGTGCTAGATGGTTCCCACCCCGGCACAAATCTGGGGGGGGAGTTGTTACGGAGTAAAACGAATTAAAAGGGTTTTTTTTTCAAAACCAACAAATCCAACAAAGTGACAGATGAAAACAGCACCGAGTAAAGGCAAACGGCAATGCAACGGTGTGGTGTTCATCTGTCACAACCAAACGACAGACCAATCAGCAACTGACTAAGTTATCAGAAAGGGTATATATACCGGACGATTTCGATAACTTAGTCACTCCACTTCAAGCCTTCAAACTATCAACATCTATAAGAAACATTCCGATAGTAAGAAGACCAGGACCAGAAACCGACAGCCGAAGACCGACGACCACGCCGCTCCACGGCTACAAACGCCCTTCGACCGCCGACCACCGACGACCGCGTTGCTCCACGGTTGCAAGCATCGACCAAGCGCCGAGGACCGACGACAACGCCCTTCCACGGCTATAAGCGCCG
Source organism: Therioaphis trifolii (assembly GCA_027580255.1). Taxonomy (NCBI): domain Eukaryota; kingdom Metazoa; phylum Arthropoda; class Insecta; order Hemiptera; family Aphididae; genus Therioaphis; species Therioaphis trifolii. The sequence goes on along the minus strand of CM050405.1, from coordinate 21,578,896 downwards.
TTCGACCGCCGATCACCGACGACCGCGCCGTTTCACGGTAGCAAGCGCTACTCGACCGCTGGATACCGACGACAGAGCCGTTCCACGGCTGCAACCATCATCCGTCCGCGGACCACTGACGACCTTGCCGTTCCCGGTTGCGTACGTCATCGCACGTACGCATATCGACGACGACGCCGCTCCACGGCCGGAAACACCAGTCAACTGCCGATTAACGACCCGTCGGTCATCTACCCACGGACGCAAGCATCGGCCGATCAACAACGCCGTGACGCCGCCAACCAATCGCCATTCCTCTAGCCCGGTCTACGATATCACCGGATAGACCGACAACTCCCGGCGTGTCAACAGTAAATGGCCCTTTTTAGGGTCACCACAACTCCAACCTCGGCACTTAACTAAGTTGTCCGACCCGAGTCTGGTTCGTCGTCGGGGTGCCGCTTACTTAAGTCTGCACCGACGACGGCCGGCTCCTTAGCCGATCGTATTGTGAATTTATATAAACTATTATAAAAAACCGTTGTAAATATAGGGTCCGACAAGTGTCCGGCCATAATACCCAAGCGCCTCCGATTGTGCCGACTCACTTATTTAAGTCTGGTCGGCACAAATCGACGCTTTACTCGCCCCCAATATTGTACATATAAAATTATAATTCAACATAGCAATAGAATAACTTAATTACAGAGCACACAATTGTTATTTTATTTACGATACGGGTCGTCCAACCAGACGGACCGTTTCATAGTATACTTGTCTATGAGCATAAATTAGACCACCAAGGATGCACCGTTGTCATTTTATTTACTATCAACTACAAATATTTTAACTGATAACAATGTTTGAAAATTAATAAAAAGAAATTATAATTCAATATAATTTAAATTAATAAAAAACTAAAAAAAATACTCATATTTCCTAGTAGGTAGCTTATTATTTAATTTTTTTTAAGAGAACCGTAGTGCACTTACGTTAAAATCGTAGTGCACACTTATACATTCGTGGTGCACATTGTGTGTCGTGGTGCACATAAAAATAGGGCCTGGTATACGCCACAGAGGGTAGGTTTGTAATCCGACAATAATCGTCATAATAAACGCCGCCGAGGTTACAGTCGTTCACGCGTCGACGCGATATTATAAACGCGTGTAGGTATTTACTATATACACTATCGTTATCATCGTATCTATACATACCCGATCCGTAATGGTTATTAATTATTATAATTTCATCCCTCACCCCTTCACGCGAAACACGATAATATAATCTTTATAAAATACAGTCTTTATAAAATCAAAATAAAACGTGATAAAAAATTTAACTTTTCAAACGTAATATTATTATATTTTCACACACATAGTAGTGTAACAGTATTGTTACATCCTATATCTAAATAACACATAACATATTAAGGACATACTATACATGAGACATACACACACCAGCACGACGGACGAACTCAAATCACACACTCTTTGGCAGCTATCTTCAACATCGTAACGGTCGTATTACTTGTGTTTTATAGTTCTGATATCATTATAATATGTTCGAAATACAAATCAGATTAATCTTATTATTGATAACGATCCTCTGGTAATAGTGCTCAACCCCCTGCTACGGTTTGATTGATCCATAAGGACCAGAAACCCTTCCCTGGACAACATGATATTGTAACAAGGTTCCCCGATCACGTTACAGTAGCAAAACCGTTTTGTTCGTAGGAGCATTGACTTTAATTCAAGCGTTCAAGTCGAATTCAAAGTAAATATGTTTAAAGAAAGTCTATTCGATTTTTTTAGGTAAAACGCTTAAAAATTTTTGTTTTGCGCGAATGAGGACGATATATACATATTATTATCACGCATACACTATACGCTGCCGTCAGACGTGACTGTGAAAATCGCACGTTTTCCTCGAGCTATATACATAATACAGACGATAACGACGAATCGTCGCGTCGCCGACATCACACGGTCTACCGCGTACGATCGTCGCGGCCGCGGTTCGTCGAGACGACATGACGTCGTAACACTGCAGTCGTGTAGGTACGTCGTTTGCACCGCAGAGTTGCAGAACGCGGCCGATTTATTGGCGAAACGCTCGGCTCGGACGCGTAAAACGCAAGCGCGGTCTCCGATTGAAATCCGTCGTAAATTTTTTACGGACCGTAGTGTAATCTAATATAATATACCTATAAATTATTATTGCAAGACGTCCGAGAGAAGAGAACACTCTTATATGTATATTGTGTATATATACGTCACCGTTATTACGGTCACGCGCGCGGGGAAGAAGTGAAAAAAAAAAAAAGAAAAAAAACGAAATCGAAAACGACGTAATGTAACGCGTATAATGTATACATATAATACGATATAGATAAATATCGTCGTGTAATGGTTGGGCGTTACGAGACGAAACGGCTGTACGAAAAGAGTCGGTCGAAACAATATCCAATTGTGTATTTCAATTACTCGAACGTCGTATATATATAATATGTGCGTGCGCGCAATAAATCTACCGCGTCGTAGGCCGTGCTGTGCGTATATAATACATATTATGTATATATATATGAATACATGTGTATGTATCGTCACGTAGGTATGTGTATAACATATATACATATGATATATGTATAAATGTCGGTGCGTAGGTAAAGGTAGTTTTTTCGCCGTGTGAAGTCTCCGGTGTTTTTTTCTTTCTTTTAATGGCGGCCACGGCAGTTGCCCATCACAAACGCGCGTGTTTATAGGCGCGCATGTATACAGCAGATTTCCTAACGTTAGGTACGCGATTCGAGAGGGCAGCAAAAATAAAACTAAAAGACGATTCGCGAGGGTCTTATATATTTACAACGGCGAATGGGCGGACGGGGCCCAGACTCTCTCTCTCACACACTCTCTCTTTCTATATCTTTCTCAGACACACACACACACACACTCACACATATTTTACGACATATGTACTAATATATTTATAGATCCTACATCATATGATTATTTCTTAGGAGAATATGTCGAGGGTACCGCGTACTGACCACCATTGTCATCGGCCCTATTAGATGAGCGGAAAAATCAAATCACCATACAGCGGTGGATCAGTTAATTACAAGAGACATGCTGCAACAAGTATATGCACAATGAATTCGACTGCGATTGACCAAGTATAGTATATCATGTTGTTCGGGTGACTATAGTAGAGCTCATAAAGAATATTCACACGTTCGATTTAACTGAATACAAAATGTTATTCTTTTATTTAAAACGTATTATATATTATTCTAAATTAAGAAATAAAAATCATGTAAGCATTTGAAATTGAACGAATCGTTATGAATGTACTTATGTACTTATACGTACCATACACTATAAATTGACGTGTTTGCCACACTGCGTATATTATAATAATATTATTATAAAAATTTATGATGTGTAGTTATATATCTATGTATAGGTAAATAATGTGTACCTATACATTATACCTACGTATACATTCACGGATGTACGAATACGCGACGATAATGTATTATGATACGTGATTTGGCTCGTAAAAAACCGTATGACTGTGCCGAGCACGCGTGACGTCGTCCGTGCAAAAAGTTGTTATATTAAGGAAAAAAAATTAACGTCGTGCGCGTTATTATAATGTGTGTTACACAGACGTAAATATATGTCTTCATTTCGCGCGTTTACCCGTGACGTATCCACACAGACACACACATACACATACAAACACACAAACACACACAAATGTACGAATATATAATACATATTTACTATATATTATATATATTATTACACGATACGAACGTAATAATATGACGCATCTATATGTATACCTAACGCACTTTATGGCTGTGATGAATTCACGTCCTCACTTTACACTCTACGCGCACGTACACGCACACACATACACACACACACACACACACACACACACACACACACACACACACACACACACACACACACACACACACACACACACACACACACACACACACACACACACTAGAATGCTTGAATGTATCATGAGTGTGTTTATACGACGTCTGTGTGTTAAACGTTAAATAATTATATACCCGGCGGCAGATGCTGCTGTTGCGAATATAATAATACATTACATACGATACGAATACTAAACAACACGCATTATTGCATCAACCTATATAACTGATAGTTTAATGTACTTGAAGGTAAAGGATAAGATCTAATTGGATTAAGTTTAAAAAAAACAAACAATAAACACATATGTTTAAAATTACAGTTTGTTCATAGTAGTTCAAAAATAGTATAATAGACCATGTGTTGAAATATTTTTGTATATACAGGTACTTAATATTCGTATATAATTTCCAAAAATATAAATATTTTATTTTTACAAAAACGAGTTTTGAAAAATAGAGATAATTCATAATTCATAATTCTGTTTTGATTAATACAAAGTCTGGTGTGCCAGATATCACTTGAAAATAAAATATGTACAACAGGACTACTTCAACTGTTGTGAACACGTTATAATCAGTTTTGAACCGATAATACCATAACGTCCAGAATTGGAATCATACAGAATTCACACAATAATATTGGTCCTCTTTTCTTTATGATTACAAATTCACAAAATTATCGACTAGGAAGTTTTACTCCGATATACGTAATTAATGGAAACGCAAGAACACCATCATAGTTTGTATTGTATACGGTAAAATACACAAAGACAATGTTGGGAACTGGAAAGAAACGATATGATATAATACGAGTAATATGACATAGATAATTTATAATACTAACAGCTTTTTTCACTCGCCGATGAACACGTTGTACTTTTATTATGATTAGTATTGGTGTATAACACGACTGTTTACTTATTGGGAAAAAATGAGCGCTTTAAGAAAGAGAATGCAATTATGTATATAATAGGGATTAAGTAGTACCTCAAGTTCACGTTCGGAAAACTCAGCGATGACGCTTTATAGTAGAATTTAATACGGGATTAGTATATGTAGACAAATACTGCACACAGGAGGCCCGTTGCAGAATTTTTTTTTTGAAAAAAAAGAAAGCGCGCCAGCATCAGAAGCAGATGGGTAAATTGTTGTTTCCGTGAACACACAGCAGTGCAGTGTGGTCAAATTTCCTTTTTTTCGTGCGCGAGACTTGGATATTTCCGTTTCGCTTCTCATCACATCCATCTTTACAGCACACAATCGTTTGAAGTATACAAATATATTATGAAATACGTATTATATTTGATGTTAAAATTACTTTTGTATGAATAATAAGTGTTTTCTATTGAAGTACATTTTTATGAGAAACAATTTACGAAACTTTTGATTTCGTGAGATTATTAAATAACGTATCACTGTGGTATACCCCGTGTAGTAATCATAGTAAACTACTGTGTCTACTACTGTAGTATACTGCAGCAAACACCGAACGATTTTGTAAAAAAAAAATAATAATAATAATAAATAGGTATATATATATTTAAAAAATAAAATATTAATAAAAGGCCTACCGGTAAGTTGCCGGTACCCCGGTGAGCCGATTCACCTACGACCACCGTGCCCCGCGCTCGGGGTGGCGGCAATTATATACGGCATGCATATAATCCTCTCGACATCTCATATTCATAACAATTAAAATATACACTCGCGTGTGTGTGTGTGTGTGTATAGTGTCTACATGCACATACTTACTCACACACACGCACGCACACGGTCGCAAATATATTATATTATACTCGACGGACGAAAGAGGCGTACCTGTAGGTACGTGTGTGCGTGTGTACAGCGTGAGTACAGTCGTGTGCGTGCGTGTGCGAAACGCGTCCCCTTCCCCCCCGCGATCGCCCAATAACCGTTGACGGCCGCGCCGCGGCCACGTCCTCCAATAAGCTGCGGTCATCGCGGCCGCCGCCCGAGGTTCTCCGTCTCGGTCGCGCCAACGTCGCCGGCCGTCACACGGTCGGACCGGAGGCGGCGGTGGAGGCGGCGGTGGAGGCGGCGGCGGCGGCTGGACCGCAGAGGGCGGCCGCGATCCGGACGGTGGGCGGGGCCACGCGGGTCCTCCTCCTCCGGCCGGCCAGCGCGGAGATGATTTTTTCGTGCACCGGTCCACGGGGACGGGACGGGCGGCGGCGGCGGCGCTCGGTTTTCCTGCCGCCCGGATGACGGTACGCCGCACCGCACTCGCGATCAGTCGCTCTGCTCCGCCGGACCGGGGTGCGTTCATCATCAGTCGTCCGAGGACCGCCGCGTAGCAGACATCATCACCACCACCACCACCACCACTACTTCCACTACCGCCACCACCGCCACCACCACCACCACTCGTCGTCGTGGATACGCGCGTACGTCAGACACCACCGCTACCACCACCGCTGCCGGCGTCGGCGAGAACGGTTTATTCGCGGTCCATCAGTCGCACCGACACCACCCGCTCGGGATCAAACGTTCGCGGCGTATATCTTGGAAATAATTTTTTTCTCCTACTCGTCTCGAGCGCGGCAGTGTGCGTTTGAATAAGCCCGCGAGACGCGGTAATCGTTGACGATTTTTTTTATTCGTATTGGATTTTTTTCCGGACGATTTTTTTTTTTTTTTTTTGACGTGCGTCGACCCTCTACCGTAAAGCGTTTTTGAATTTTTTCCGAGTTATAAACTTTTTTCGACCCGATCGACTTTGCCGCCACCGCGCGCATACGGTGTCGTCCACGCGTTATATTCCCTCCTTCGCTTCACACCGACGGAACACTTCTTCACCCCAAATCTGTGCCATCTAGACATGTGACATGAGGGCCACAATAATACTCAAGACAATTATCCTGACCATCGTGGTCGACGAATTCTCCAAGGTTTATGGCAAACACCGTGAAGGAAAATACAAAGGCACACACTGGTGGTGAGTAACAACGACATTAATAAATAATTAGGCGATAACTGCCGGCTAGTTTGCTGTATGTATATGACTCATTAATATTGTTCTCATCGTGGGCGTTCGATTTAATTTAGACATTAATAATAATTATGATTTTGAATTTTTTATTTTTTTTTTGGTAAAATTCTATGTTCTTTTATGTTTGCAAAATACACGAATAACATTTTTTCTACATATTGTCGTAATTTAAAACCAACGTATCTCCATGTAGCTATATAAAAGAATTTTAAGTCAAATATCACATTTTCATTTTTGTGGACTTTGACATCAATTTGTGACTTTTCATTAAACGCCCACGATATAGAATAGAATATAAAATAATACATGTATATTTATATTTGCTTCTTAAAGTTAAATTTTCTTACTTAAGAAATACTGAGCCTCATAAAAAATAAAATTGGAGTGGAGAGCCAGTAAAAATATATATTCGTGTAACAATATATATTTATTTTTTTTTTTGCTATTCACTATTCAGGCCATTAAGGCCTTTTGCACGCTTCAATCAAAGTTCTCCATTAATTTCGGTCTATTGCATCCTCCAATCGCTTTGACTCGACTGTATCTGAAATATCTTTCTTTACATAAATATATAACCATGTATATACTTCTAATACATAAATAATATACTTTAAGTTCATCAACATGTGTGTAATTGAAATATATGTCTAAAGAGTGATTTTCCACATATTCATTGATGTATTTATATAGGCTATCATGTATTTAAAAAAAACTGATCACGTTTTAAATGAATAGGTACATTTATCTCGTTGTTGGAAATGTATTCGAAATTGTTGAAATATGAACGATAGACATTTATTAAATCTGCAGAATATCATAATACTTATACATGTATAAAAAAAGGCGTATTTTTGAATTAGATTCCTAGAGGTTTTGAAAAACTTAAAAGGAAATAGGTAGATTTATCGGTAAACTAAATTTTTTAAAAAAAATGCTTGTTGGTCATTATGTATAGAGTTTATCAAGCGACTAATTATTATAATTATATATAATTTATGTGAAACTAAAATTTTAGTTCAAAGTGCTTGTTAATGGATATAGTTTATCAAACAACTATAGGTAATTAGTATAATTCTATATAATTTACGCTATATTAACATTAAATGTCTAAAATATTTAAAAAATATTATCTACATTTTTATTTTATTTGGTCTATTGGACCAAATCGATATTAATCCGGGGTGTGATTAACTGAGATATAATTTATTTTTGTTTAAACATATTTGTTCAGTTGTCCAATTATCTGTCATCATAATATTTTTACCACATTTATCAATTCAGAGAAAGATTTTTAATTAAATAAAATACAATTTAAATCTATAAAAAAAATTACGAATAGTTATTACTGAAAAATCGTTCAAAATAATATTTTTAATAATTATAATTGTCCTATGATTATTATTTTATGCAGTTTATAAGAATGACCATTTATTGTAATAGCACCATTGTGTTTAATAACATATATCAGTATGTAATTTAAATAAGTGGAATTATTCTGTAAAATTGTATTAAATAAAGTAAATGATGAATGGAAAAGATAAAATTATAGCGAAATATTTAATTTATCTATACTTTAATTCTTTTTATGACTTTTTTTAGTAGGAATTATTTAAGTATTTATTATTCAAAGAATTATTATTTATTATCGATTTAATTTTGTAAATTATAAGTTAATTATGTATTCTAACTTACAATTATCATTCCCACGTCACCTTTAAATTGTTGAGAGTTTAATAATACTTTTAACCAAATTATCTTATCTGATAGATAATTTTAAATTAATAATGAATGATGTAGAATTTATGTTTAGTGACCAAATAAAATACAACAATAATTTCAACTATATAAATATAACGTTTATGTTATAATTAATGATTTATGATAGAAGTTTTTCTCATACCATATAAACTAGATCACTAAGTTATAAACTGTATTTATTTTATGATATTTATTTAAATATCTTTATTTATATAAATGATTTTGTCATGAGACATTTAATTGTGTTTTCTTATTTAAAATCACTAAAAAATATTAAGCTTATAAAAAGATTTTTATGAGGAATTTTATTCTGTTTGTTTATTGAAAAATGACTATTATTACGTTACGTTTTTTATTTTAATTTGTGTTAATTGTCCCTGGGAATAAAATAAATGAATAATAATAGGTACTGGTTAACGCTGTGCAAACGATGTATAAAAATGAAAGAAAAAAGATAGAATAAAAAGAAAATGACTAACCTTTTTTACTTATAAAACACGGACACCCGTAGACACATGTTGTATTCAATAGAGATAAGGATTATTCTTAATAAAAATTTATATCGTTTGACTGATTCACACAATTCCTGATTATTGAGTATGATAAGGTTTATTATTTTATTATTATATGTGAGTCAATGATTATGTCATTGAAACCGGAAAGGATGTCACCAAGACCTCAGCGTGAATCATTTTATAATGTTAGCTAAGATTTTCATTCTTCAAAATGTATTTATGAAAAATATACTGAACATTAAAAGGGAGGACAGGGTCAATTGAGAAGAACCCTAATAAAAGACATGGGGGACCTATCCAAAGTGGTCGTCTGTTTGTCTATAGATGGCTATCTGAGACTGTATTGTGAGCAGTTGACAGACATGTACGCAATTCAATAGGAGGGTATCATCAAACCACCCCATTAATTTCAATTTGCACTGATAATAGGGGAAATCTACTCCCAAAAGACAAGAGCAAAAAAATAGATAAATAAATAAATCTCTGTAGAGGCTTTTTACATATCGTTTTTTCGGATCTTTTAAACCATTGTACGGATATGAATGAAAAGGTACAAAACGAATATTTTGATGAAACATATTTACGTCCCCCCAATCAGAACAATATACTTCGTTTTCCGGCATCTTTTTTTATATTGGGTTAATTATTAAGTTCTTAAAAATAAAAATAAATATCCGTTGAGCAAAATTATAATTATGCCATACAGACAGAAACACTCGCATACACACACACACACACACACACACACACACACACACACACACACACACACACACACACACACACACACACACACACACACACACACACACACACACACACACACACACACACACACACACACACACACATGCACGCACGCACGCACGCACACAATGACGTGCGTTTTCCCAAACGTCAACCTTAAAAAAAAAATGCAATTGAATTAACCATTTAAATCTTCAAAAAATATTTTATTAAAGCACTTTTCTGTGATTTATGATATATTTTCATAAATAGTAAAATATTTAATATTAGATCACCCATTCAAATTAAAACATATTGTTTTTATTTACTATTTGATATGAACTTATGAGTAAGAGTACAGATTATTATACAGACATATAACTGTTTATTCAGATACACTTGAAATATAACGACTGAGACGTCATAACTATTATATTAATTACAAGTCGTTCAAAATAATTAATTGTACATATAAAATATAAACACATTTGTTAAGAAGTTTATTTTACGAATCAAAAATCATTTTAATGTGTATTTTTTCTCCTGGACTAATAGCGAGGATTATACACATGACCACAATCCGATTGAATAGATTCAATTTTTTTTTTTTTCAATACTCTCTCGATCGTTTAAGTCACTGCATGGGTAGTAATAATATAACAATATGACAAGTACTTGAGTGATATTCTCTCACGATGACACTCGTAAATCGAAACGGTTATCGGTTTTTTCAAGTCCATCAATCTGTTCAGACGTGTTTCCGTCACACAAATATATATCAACGCCCGTTTTCGACGTCCCCGGTTATAATATATGACTGCACACTCCAAATAACGCGCGTCTCGGCCGCCTGTTGCACATTATACTACGGACAGTAACTATGACCGGTGGTAATAGTGGTAGTCGTAATAATAATAATAATAATCGTAATGATCACGAAGCTGAGGTACAAATCATTTAGCCCACTAATTACCCTTTGCGGTATAGGTTCGACGTCACTGAGGTTGTCTGAACGAAAAATGTTATTTGTTAATTAATTTCCGGTTTAGGAGGTTTAGACTTGGTTGTTATGAGAGTTATTATTTTTTCGAATTCGTTACCAATAATAATAATAATAATAATAATAATAATAATAATAATAGTAATAGTAATAATAATAGTAATAGTAATAATAATAACAACAACAATACGAACAAATATATGTGTGTGTGCGAGTCGTGAACTAATAGTCGGTACCGAAACGCTCGCGCGCCGCACTAATGACAGTTTATACAGGGTACCAGCGGCGGAGGAAAACCATTTCGAGTGGTCGGTCGCGCGTGGCAATAACAAATTAACACTTGTCTAACGAAAAACGCGCGTATTACACACGCGTACCACCGGTCTCTGCGCCCTTCTACGACACCACTCGTGTTTACACCAAACTATAATAATAATAATAATAATAATAATAGTAATAATTCATAAACAGATAATCGTTGCCGAATAAGTACTTAAAAAAACAACCGGGCTCAAACGCGTGATTATCTCTTAGAATGTATACGATGATATTCAAGTAATAAAGTCACGAAAACTCGATTCGAACTATTGGGATGGTAAAAAATGTTTTAGTCTGTCGTTCAGTCGAGTTTTTGAGATTCTTTCGTTTCGCTACGGATGCGAAATTCGTTATTCATAAAACAACAATGATCAACACCGATGGGCTTATGAATAATACGTACACGACGTTTAACGTCAGATTAAATATCGTTTCGGGTCATCGGGATTCCAGTGTTGTAGAATCTCTACCGCATACATGTCTCTAACGACAGCCATTTTATACGTATTTACGTACACTATCGCGTACATGTCATATTATATACGCAGGACCTACAGCCTACAGAATTTAAATTGCGTTCGGGAGAAGATAAAATAAAACAGAAACACACGCGCGACGTATCGTCTCATTTGCGACCTCTGCCGATGCACGTATACCTATATTTATACCTATACATATTATATATTATATACATCGCGATTTAGTCCATTGTTCGTCGGACGACGTCTACTGTAGAACGGACTTTAAACGGTCCGCAGCCAACTTCCCGCGGATAAAAACGCACCGTCGTCGCCAGCTGATTTGTCCGTTATCGTAGTTATCGGATCGTATATAAGTACAAGAAGTTTTTTATGCTCCGCGAGCGAGCGCGCGCGCGCTCGTGGTACAATGAAGTCGTATCGCGTCGTGTCTTTGTGGTGCTGCCCGCGCGTGCGCGCGTTCAAACTATGCGTCGGTTTAGTAGAGCGTATAAATGTGTGTGTGTGTGTGTTTGTAAAGAAATAAGAATCGGATGATTAACGACATTAAGAGACCTAAAATATAAAAATGTCGACCGGAATGAAGCCAGAACGCGAATATTCCCACGACAACCGATGATCAAGGGAGATAGGCTAGAGCTGAGCTAGTGATACTATAAATTACACTATACTCACACATATATACGCGCGTGTTCTCTGTTTATCTATCTTTTTCTCATCTACCTCTGAGCCTCTAACTCTCTATCTCTCGTTCTCACTCGTACACGCACAAAAACAAAACAAATTTATAAGGTAAAAAAAAAAATGAAATAAAAAAACAAAAAGAAATATAAGAAAGAAAGAGAAAAGAAAACGAGTTATGAATATAATATACTCACCACTGCGCCTGCCTACCTTTATACGTTTTTCCGTTTATATAAACAAGTAAATGTCTACCGGAACATTCTTCACTGATTTATCTTTTATCTTGCACGTCAACAGTTAACGTTTTACGATAATCACCTTTTAAAGTTACTAAATTACACGTAGTTGTCACGTTTCCCTGGCGCGGTGACGCGACTCGAAACGTGAATTTCTCTAGCCGCGTTTTCCGCTCCGTACACACACACACACACACACATACATTTTCACAAGCTTTTATTACCGTACCGTTTTTCGTCGCTCGCACGTAGATAGAGAGGTAAGCAGATATACCCACGTGAAATATTTATGTAAGAACGTATATATAACTATATATATACTTAATATAATAAGTAAACACGATAAAACGGTCGGCACGGAATAAAATGCATCACACTAAATCTTTTATACGTAAGTCGCATATATATATTTTTTTTTCCGTCGTGCAGTATAATAATATAATGTTATTATTGTACACTTGTGTGGTGGTGGCAAAAAAAAAAAAGTAGTCTCATCATCTCGAAAATTACATGGCAAAATCAACACTAATATCTTGTACCTGTAACACGTTTGTGTTTTATTTTATGTTATTTATGCGCACATACGAGTGGTGCGCGTGTGAGTGTGTAGCTGCCTCAATGTTGATCTTTACGCGGGTAGTCCGAGTTATTTCTGTAATTTTTTTTTTCTTTCTCTTTCACCGGCGCAACGTTGCTGCTCCTCCTCTTCGTCGCGGTCTGCCCGTCAATCCGTTGACACGTTCAACAAATAATACATCCCTGTTTGTCCATTATGTGCTTAATTTCTTCGTGTCCACGTAGACTGATGTGAGTTCACACAACACGCACACACACACACACACACACACACACACACACACACACACACACACACACACACACACACACACACACGTCGATCTCGAGTACTTGGATCCATTGTCCAGACACGTCGATTTCCCTTCACTCCTGTCCCGAGCACGTCTACGACGACAGCGACGACAACACTTTGGCAGTGGCGGTGTGGGCGCGCGGTAGTGGTGGCCGAGACGCACTTCAGACCTATCGCATTGTGATTGTATACGCGCGTAGAGAGGAGAGACATCTCAATGCATAATATTGACCGTAGTCGTCGCGTATCCTGAAAACGAGTGTTAAACGTGTGCTAAAATTATAGTACGTAATATCGAGAGTACACATTTTGTTTTTTTTTTTTTACAAAATATTTAAATTCACGTAACACGATTTTTATACGGTACCCGCGGTCGCACACGGCAATGATCTATTTACGAGACGAATAAAAGACGACCGATTAACGGTCGGTCGTAATTCGCACACGTACAATATAATCTTGCGGCGTTATTATTACTGTTTTTTATTGTATGTTTTTAATATAATTATATTGTAGGCGATAAATCGCGCCAGTACTGATGTTTTATTTTATTACTCTTTTTTTTTTTTTTTTTTTTTTTTATTCGTCCTTTGTACTTTGTTTCGGCCGATCATTATTATTTTTTCTTCGGTCGCGTTAATAGTCATGTACGGTGAACGGCACGCGTATTGTCCATAAAATTTCTCGTCGTGGAAAACTTGGGTATTATGCACGCATCTCGCGCCATAACGTATTTTATAACTGTAAATCATAGACACCGTTCGAGCGGGCAGGAATCCGCACTCCGGCCGTGCCGCCGTGATTCAACACATTTCGCGTACATATTATGTTTATATTCGCATACGCTTATTCGCTTTGTCGACCGTGTACATATATTCGTGTGTGCGTGCAACTAATTTAGAAGCCACGCGCAAATCCATACTCGTCAAAATCGTTAAAATACTCGTTCTAGTGGGTATGCGTCGCGACACGAATGTCAAAATAGCGAAATCGAATAGATACCGCGTTGTGTACGTTCGTCGTCATCGCGCGTTTGTGATTTAAATTTGAGATGATGTGTCTGTTTTTTTTTACGACAGGAATCGTCTAACTAAAACATTCGGGTTTACTATACGCATTTGATAATACCTGGTTTTACGAATGCGCCGTGTACATCAAAATAATTATCTGGTCGAGTTTGTGTCGGCAAGCGTATAATACATTATAATATTATACGTTATATTATTATGGACGTACAGCGATTTCGTTTTCTATTATTATTATTTCTCATACCATTATTGCTTCGAGATGATTGACGTTTCGATTTTTTTTTTTCAACAGGGGAATCGCAAAAGCTGGCGAACCCAACAACTTGGCTCCCATGACCCCCGGCCTCATGCTTATGGACTCGGCATCGTTGATGCTACTGCGCAACAAACAAAGACGTATGATTCGCGAAAACCCTGGAGTGTTGCAGGCAATCAGTCGGGGCGTCAACATGGCACTCCAAGAGTGTCAGCATCAATTCCGTAACAGGCGTTGGAATTGTTCCACTAAAAACTTTTTGACTGGCAAAAACTTGTTCGGAAAGATCGTGGACAGAGGTATGTTATGATCGCTTTTTATGACCGTTAAAAATAATCGTCCCATGAAATACAAACGCGTCGTCGTATTTGTTTCCTTAATAATACACTGTACTGGAAATCAATATTATTGTGCTATAAAACGTACGATGAGTCAGATCACCGTCGATTTTTTTTTTCGTACGCTAATGTCACGAACTATGACGAAACGTTGAAGCCTGTCAAAAAAAAAAAAAAAAGTAAATAATAATAATAATAATAAATAAAAGAAAACAAAATTAAATTTACAACATTAAATTTCCGTCGACTTAATCGAGAATTAACACTACTACGTCATCAACGTTGACGATAACATACAAGTTGCAAAGCTTTTACCCAGGAAAATTATTAACCAGTGATGCCCTGGGATTGGCTCTGTGTACATGTATATGTATAATACCTATATGTTATTATTTTTTATTTATTTTTTTTTTTATTTTATGCTACCGTTGAATTCACGTTAATTACGTTAAAAGCACATTGTACGTATTATTATTATACGTATAATGTATGTATATATTTCGTAATTTTTACACAGTTCATTGTCGAAACCATCGTCCAGTCAAACAGCTGTTTATTATTGATGTACGTTTATGAAATAATATATTCTGTCCAAGGAATTGGTTGTAATATAAATCGTCTTTCTTCTTATATATATATATATATATATATATACACACGTATATCATTACGACGATGCGTCCGAGACGTATTTACGATAGTTAAGTTCTTCGTCACATAAATAAACAATTCGACAGACGTATAAAAAGAGTGTTATTGTGTGACTGTAATAATAAAACGTAGGTACACAAATACATTACATAATGTACTTTTTATCATTTCGTGATTTGCGGCGAATAACGTTTACGTAATCAATAAAATATAAACCACCCGCGTCTCGTTTATGCCGTGACGAGAAACGCTAACATCCCGTGTTTATGTCCGCGAATAAAACAAGGTCGATAACAATAATATTATTATCAACGATTATCGGCACATTAACTCAGGCCAAAATATATAATATCGATCGAATATCGATCGTCTTGATCACGCGCGTGTTACCGCAGTGGGGTTTATATATTGCGTACAATCGTGTGTTATCAGAGCGCTTTTTACTGATAAAAATTCGAATAAAAAAAAAAAACCCTTTTAGACCGTCGATACTTTATCGTCTTATTGCATTTTCGATTTTTACGTTTTCTGTTTTACGTTACCGAAAATTATCCGTGAAGGTATTATCACGCAAGCGCCGAACAAATTGAACGTTCGATAAATAATTACATCATTTTTTATTTGCGTAGTACCTAATTGTTTTCGAGCTGTCGTTGCTCGTTCGAGTTTCCGTGGTATTGAAACTAAATCGATGTAAGTATACTTAAGTCGGAAATAACTATAGAACACATTTTTAATGAAAAATTAAATCGTAACGATTACGAAATGGTACGATATAATAATAATTAGTAAAACGTATTTGATAATTTCGACAGTATGCACCGATATATTATGGTGTTGATATCATACCGATCCGGTATTGTCGTATTGGTGATGCGATATTTTCACGTCCGTTATTAATTTGCATACATTCATATGCATAAACGTTTTAGATCTGTCGATAGCGTTTACCGTGACGCGTCACGTCGGATCTCGGCGCGTGTGTTCACGCATAATTTCCCCTAAATACAGTTTACGACAACTGTAATATAATATATTATATTACGTCGTTATATCCGGATGGAGCCTGAATAAAATATTAAATAACCTCACGACTGTGTGTATGTATAACGCGCAATGACATAGGTTCCGAATATGTTAGTCGTATATATTTTATATTTTCTACGTTTCATAAAAAACGACCCAACTGAAGGTTTGTCGAAATTTAAGACAAACGAATTCCTCTATTCTTCTTAAAATCGTCGAAATAGTTTTTATTTGTTTTTTTTTTTTTTATCACTTTATTACATTTTCACGGAAATAGTCATTAGTAGGTACGTCGTTTACAGACGCCGTTCTAAGCAAATAAATTCAATTATATTACTCATAGTGGTGTTATCGACGCTAATCGTTTCACACATAATTGTTTAATGACTCACTTAATCGATTAATTTTTTAAACGATACTTTAGGATGTCGTGATACGAATGTTATCGATCTCGTTTTCATAGTATAATAATTATACCTAGATAACGATGACAATTCAATTATAATAATAACTGGAAAAGGAAACGTTTTTGATAGTGTGTCAATTATTATAGGTACATTAATCGAACGTAGCACGACTTGAAATTCCAACCGATTACAATATTTAGTTTACAATAAACGCATCGTAAACTCGAAAACAATATGTTTAAAAAACAGTATGTACCCAACAAATTACTTTCCGGAATCGGTAAGTTTGGGCCGAAATCCGCACGAATTCTATGACGCACACGTATATATATATAAAAAAAAAAAAATAAAAAAATGTAATAATCGTACCTGCGTGCACACGAACTCGCTATACGTACTGGCGGTGTCTCCATCCGGTGTATAATCCGTAAAATAAAATGGTAATTGTTGTACGGCTTTTGTTTTGAAAATCAGTCGTCATTACCCGGGTTGGACTCAGGGAAAAAATCACCCGATAAAAATGTTAAGGTATACTAAGTGATATTTATTTTGGAACCGTAAACGAAATAGGAACCGTTATTAAAATAATTAATAGTTGAATTGAAAAATGATTTTGAGAGGAAAAAAATGTATATTTTTACCATTACTCTCAGAGTATATTTGATTTTCGTTAGTCTTCAACTATGAAGTTAAATTTTTAGAATAGAGTACAAGAAACGTATTTTTCATCTTTCAATTGATTTTTGTTTCTGTGAAAATATTTTAAAATTAAATTATTTGTTACGCCATAATCATCATGTTATATAAATAGTCGAATGTTAATACCGATCGTAATGGCCGTAATCTTTTTGCAATAAAGATACATTTTTCCCGTTAAAACTTTGATCATTTCAATAATTTTCGGATAGCTTCGGAAAAAGCGTCACTATACATTCTGCACGATATTTTGAATCCGTCCGCCTGCCGGTGTCTACTCCCAACACACTCGTATTGTCGAAAAAATAAAAAAAATTGAAAATTAACGTTATCGTTCTCATAATAATTGTGTGCGCATGATGATTGTAACCGCGCGTCCGATCTCGCGACACCTCACGCGATCATTGCATTGCAATTTTGTACAAATTATACAACAAATTTTGGTACCGGGTTTGAGTGTCTACGATAAAAATTAAAAATGCGGATGCTGGCGAACGTGTCACTGGCATCCGAAATTCAAAATCGATTTTCTATGGTTTTGGCGGGTGTACAAATTTCAAAAACACGATTACAAATTTGTACAAATCATATGACAAATTTTAGTACCGTTTTTTAGTGTATTTTTTAACCTACGGATGCCAGCGACACCCACCTATTGCAATGAGAACTATTACACCGTACGCAATCACGAATATCGCCATTACTTCGCGCAGGTATAATAAAATAATTCACACGCTCGTATTTTAACGAACATAATTTTACTATACGTATACGTACGGCGCGACGTCTCTCGCGCTGTGTGTACTTATAAATTATTATACTATACGCTCTATACCGTATTTCGTCCACACGACTCGCCATGGATTATCATTACCATATACTTATTACTATCTTTGTCGTCGTCATCGTCGTCTCGTTATCATTGCCGCCGTCTTCACGTTTTTTTTTCTCATATTTTTATCTGCCCGGGCGTGATATGATTTTAATCGGAAACGCGCCCCGCGCGCGTAGGTATGAATACGGAAGACGACGACGGAAACTGGACAAATACGCGTGATGGAGGGGACGACGACGTGTCTTCATCACGTCTGGCGTCCGATGAGCGTAGATGAAGCATACGAATAAAAAAAAAAAAAAAAAAAGATGAAACAACGACGTCAGGTAGACGATAATAATAATAATAATAATAATAAATAGTGTCGCGCGCGCCGCGTTCGGGGATTCGCCCGGCGAACCGCTACGACGTCGACCATGGGTCCAGTATTCGTTATTATTATTTTTATTATTATCGTGATATTTTCGTGTGGATGACGGGACCGGGGCGAGGAGAGAGACGTGCGGCGGCGGCGAGGGAAAAAGATTAAATTATGTAAACGAATCGTGTGAACCTCGTGTAAAACGACGTCGTTACATACGCACGCCACGATATATTTTAATAGACTTTTTTTTTTTATTTTATAATTTTTTTTTCACGTAAAATCTTCTACACTACTACACGTCTTCTTCTTCCACCGCCGCCACCGCCGCCGCCGCCGCGCGACGCGACGTTGCACATTCGTTCCGCGGAGGAATAATAAAATCGCGTTTTAAACGGGTTTAAGCGCGAATAGTTTTTTTTTTTTTTTGTTTTTTTTTCGCGTGATTCGGCGGCGTTGGCGGCCGCGGCGGCAGTCAATTGTGTTGAATTTTATGTGTACCGACGGGAGCAATAAATTCGAATTATTCACCGGTCACAATTTATATACGTGCTGACGACCGCTGACATATTATTATTTCTGTATACCATAATGGTGCACACGCGGACACACACACACACACACACAGACGTTTGTTAAATATTTACATAATATCCGTGAGCGCGCGCTCGTATACGGGTATACGCACATACCTGGCTATGTAATGATAATGTATAAAAAATATTTATTTTTTTATTTTTTTTTATTTTACTTTTTCTCTCGTAACCGTATAAATATTTGGCAGCCGAAGAATATAATGCGTACCACGCCGTTCAGATCCGTATCTCTCGTAATAATTAAAATCCGAATACCGTTTCTATAGTCGTGTTATTTCGTAAAACAAATCGTTCGGATATTTGTCGGACCACAACTGCCCGACGTACGACGGGGCACGTCGGAACCGTCATCGTACCTACATAATATTATTGTAATACATCCCGTCACTACGCCACGGCGTACGCGTAGTTTTATTACTGTATACATACTAATATATAAACGCGACGATCCGACCGGTGGGTTTCAGATAAAACATATATTATAACCCTACTGGCGTTCGCCGGGGGACGGGGACGGGGGGCGGGTATAGTGATATGCGGAGAGTGCGGACGTCAAGACGTGTAATACGACGACGACGACGACGGCGACTGCGACGACTGCGATTAAGATCGGACTTTTATGAAAATTCATTATACACTAAGGAAAACGCGCGCGTACCCTATACCGTGCGCGGCAGCGGCGCGCGTATATAATACGTACGACGGTGTATATAAAGTCGTCGGACGAAAAACGTATGTATAGAAAAACGTATCAGTACGACCGATCTCCGGGAGCGATATAATTTATACGGATCCGAACGCGCGCGCGTAAGAACGTTTAAGAGTCACGTGACACGGCGTTATGACGGTGTATAAATACAGCTATTAGTTTGAGAACACTAAAAACGCATATCGATTACTACCCGCGCGTAATAATAATAATAATAATAACGATAATAATACGATATAATATAACGATACATAATACGTGTATTTCTCCGCGCCGTACGGAGGTAGTGACGACGGTATGCCGTAGTATATACACGAGCGAACACACACACACACATACACACACACACACACACACACACAAACGCGCGCGCGCAGACGACGTGTCGTATCGATCGGAACGTTAAAGTCTAACCCGTTTGTCGAGCGCGGTGAAACCGCAACGCGTTTATCCGGCCGAATACACCGGATCGTCACCGCGCCGTCGTAGCAGCAGCAGCAGCGGCAGCAGCAGCAGCCTTGAGGAAATACCTTCAATGTATCATGATAATAATAATAATATACGTAAACTCATGTGTAATATATCATATAGTACGTACACAGACGCGCACAAACACGACACAATACGCATAATAATAATAATAATAATAATTTACGGGAGGAGATGAAAAAAAAAAGAGGAAAAAAAGACCGAGAAGAAGGGAGAGAGAGAGAGAGAGAGAGGAAAAGACAATAGTACCGGTGTGTACGTTATACATTATACGATATGTCGTCGTCGTCGTCGTCGTCGCCACTGAGCGAGGGCGGTAATGCGGGGGGGGGGATGAAATATATCGTGTGTGCCGCCGCCGCCGCCGCCGCCGACGACGACGACTCGGACTCGGACTTGGACTACGACTGCGACTGTGGTACGACGACGACGGGAAGTAAAGAGAAGAAGAAGAAGAAGAACGTGTTGACATTAGACCTCCCGGCCACCGACGCCGCGGCCGCCGGATTATTAGTCGACTAATAACGTCATCACAGGGTTTCCCGCGGCGTGGCCGAACGCGCAACGTACGGCGGACGCTGCCCCCCCCCGCACCCCCGGCTTCGGTCGCGTATATTATTTATTACACGATTTAACGTATATATACGTGTCTTTTATTTGACGGGTTGCACGCTCACTGTAAACCAGTCAAATTATTTCGTTTAGAAAAACGTGTTTGTGTGTGCGCGCGCGGGCGCGTGTTTTTTTGTCGGGTACTTTAATAACATACCCGGACCGAAGTTGCTGCTGCCGCGGTGGCGGGCGACGTACGCTATAAACGCATGTGTGTGTGTGTGAGTGTTGTGTTGTACGCCACGTATATCATACGCGCGTGTGTATTATCGTTTTTATTATTATCTGCCGTGTGCGTGGACGTACGAGTAAATATATATATATATATATATATTATGTACGTTTTTATACGCTGTGCGTCGTGTTTTACGTGGAGGCACGTCTGGTATACGCGTCCTTTTCGCCGGAAAACGGCGGTGATTTCGACGCACGTCACCGGCACCACGCCGTCCCGTCTCGCGTCTTCCTCTCGGCAGAGAGGCGGCGGCCGCAGCAAAAACTTTTCGAGAAAAACTCGTCGTCGCCGCCGCGCGACCGCGGTGTAGACGCGACGGGCGCGTATCGGATTTCGTTGCTTCCGTTCGGCCGCACGGCCAGGTCCGGTTTGGCCGCGAAATACCGGATTTCGACTGTTCGCCGCGCGGCCGACAACATCAATAACGATAAATATTCTAATGCCCGTGAAAAACACGATGACAGATTGCGCGTAGAGATCGACGACACCGGCGCACCAGCGGCAGCGTCAGCTCTCCGCCGCGGTACAAATGACTCGCGCGAATAATAATTTATGCGACCCGACGTCGTTTTCCTCGACCGCCCGTCTTATATATATATATATATATATATATCGCAAGAACAACCAAATGATTGACCAATTTAATAATAATAATATTAATAAAAAAAAAAAAATACTGTTGTTATTATTTTTACTAAGACCGTCGATAAACTCGGAGCTGAGTCCCCCGTCGTCGTCTGAAATGTGTTTACGTTTTTCCCAATGACCGCGCGTGCTCATTAGGCGTATGTAATAATAATAATAATAAAAATAATAATACCACAGGCGTTATATAACTTTTTTGCGTGGAGAACGCGGTGTTTAAACTCGACCGCGGTGTTGCCGTTGTGGACGCGGGGAACATTTTCTTTCGTAATCAACGTGTTTTTGCTCGTTCCGTGGCGGGTAGATCACAATGACAATGCCAGTGTACAGCGCATTTAGTATATATATATAATATGTATATAGGTAAACGCGGGACGAGAGAAAAAGGACGCCGCCGCGTCGGCACAAACGAAAAACGTAAATGCATAAAATATACTTCACACATTGCGTCCGGCAGAGTATAAACGTGTATACGTATGTATGTATGTATGTATGTATGTATGTGTATAGCCAAATCGGTGTATGTGTGTGTCACTCGAAGGCACAATAATATATATTAAATAATATAATAGACGCGGCCCGGCGGCCACCCCGCTGGTTCGGTCACACGCGGAAACTTTGACGCGGCACAATGGGACGTTATTGCGCGCGAGATCGGAGACGCGGCCGAAAAAACACACGGAGTGGCTGTCGGCCGTTGCGGCGGCGGACGGCCCGGCGTATACACACGCGTATAATATATTGCTGTTATTATTATTATTATTATTATTATAACTGCGAGTGTGTTTATGCGCGCGGTCAAGGTGTAACTCGGGTGGAAGACGCGAGACGTATCTTATTATTATTATTATTATTACTATTATTATTTTCGTTTTTATTCTATACGCGTACACGACCTGTGGCGGCGGTGTTACGCGCGTACATCACGCATATACAGACCGGGTCCACCCCGACATCGACACGTTTTTCGTTCGCCCGCTCGAGATTTATGATAATGAAATTCCTCGGTTCCCCGTGGTCCCGTCTTTTCGGCACTCCAACGCCGCCGCCGCCGCCGCCGCCTCGCACAACCATAACATCGCGTCGTCGTGTATGAAACACGCGTGTTACGACGACCGGTGCGCGCGGCACCGAGGGGTATTTTTTTCTTTCTTTCTTTTTTTTTTTTTTTTTTTTTTTTGTTCATTTTTTCTTTATTTTATTATTTTTCATTTTTGTTCTGTTCCGTTCGATTCGCGACGCAGCGCCGGTGGTGCCGGTGCCCCGCGTCAGTCCGCACCGCCGCCCATCGCGACGGTCTCCTCACGGGCGCGGGGGAGGCGTCGGTCTTAGCCCGTCGTCGTCGTCGTCGTCGTCGTTTACCGTATCCATCCGTAACGGCGACGGACGCTCCCACGGTGCGCCCGGTCGTATACATACGTATATTATGCAGTATAATAGCGTTAATACAATACGTAACGCGGCATCGCGTGAAATCGCCACCGTTATATAACACATGCCGAACGTAACGCGTTTTTATTGTTATCCCGTGCACACGAGTTATTTATATTCCGAAAAGAAAGAAAGAAAGAAAATCCGTGCGGCGTGCGAGAGACCGGGTCAGCGAGGCCCGCTTTTTTTTTCTTGTTTTTTTCCTCTCCGCGTCTCACCGCATCTCTCCGGAGTCCGAAAAAAGGGGTCGGTGTGGCCGCGGCGTGAGGTCGCGTCGTCGTCGCCGCCGCCGCCGCCGCCGTCGTCTCCTCCTCCGTCACGCGGGTGTCCTCTCTCGTAAAGTATAAATTATACACACTCACACACACACACACACGCCGCCGCGTCGGTAGCAATTATCCGTATCGTCGTTTTGTACGTACACCTAACCGTATATATGTGTGTGTGTGTGCTCTGCACGGACGGACGCGGTGTATTATTGTAATATTATTATCTCCTGCGCGCACAAAGATTACGATATATGTTTTACGGTTCGACCGTGTAAAAAGGCTGCCACGTTATGTACCTACGTAAATTGTACAAAATAATTATGTATAATAATCGACCGGCAGCCGCCGCGGTGGCGTTCGATTATCTCTGTCGTTTTGTATTGTATACGTGTTCGGGCGTAGTCGTACGGCTAGCGCGCGCGAGTCGAGCGTACCGCGTCGCTTTTTCGTTTCTACACGGTTTTCACGTACACGACACAATGCACCGCGGTACACGTTATTATATTTTGGCGTGTCATAAACGTTATTTCGGAATCACGGCCCGGTACACGAGCGATCGTCGTCCGCGACAGGCAGGGCGTTTTTCGACGATATAAACGTATAATAATATAATATAATACCCGTACGCCGGGTGGGCACGAGGACAAACTGTTTTTACCGCTCGACCGTTGTAAACCTCCGCGCTTACCTGCGGTCGCCACCTTGTCGGCGTATAAAGAAATTTCACAAAACGCGTCTCGACATCGATACGATTCAAAGTAGATCGATTAAAATGAAATTTGTTTCATATCGATCTGCTCTTTTGCATATTCGAATAATTCGCTAAGTAACCATGCACTTGTTCTACACACACGCGCGCGCGCGCGCGCGTGTGTGTTGACATTCAGAAATATAATTATTCTGTTAATTAAAAACTATTTATTGTCAACGTCGTCTTTATCGCCACGTTTTTACTCTCTGACAATATTATTTTTCCGGTATATCTAATACTCATTACTGTTACTGATACATGCATGTTGACTTTAATTGGTCGAAAGATGTCGTACGATGATTAAATCGTTATTTTGCTGTGATTGATGATAGGATTTTCTTGTTCTCGTTTTTATGCGAATGTCTACAGATTGTACAACATGTTGTGTTGTTAAATAATTTGTATATTCGACCGCAAACGGTTTTTTTTTCTTATAGAGATTTAATTTTTTTTTTCTTAATTAATTCGTCACCGGTATTTTTTAATACGTATATATATATATATATATATATTGATTATACCTGCATTATATTCTCGTTTTGTTTTGTCGTACCGTTTTATGACGCGGAAAACACAGTGGCCGGCGCTCGTACGAATAGTATTAAATTATATCGATTAAGCGCATCTATTTTATGTGCGCCGCACATGATATTATTATAAAACCATCATCAGTTCAACGGACCAAACACATGACATTCGTGTCACACGTACTCCTATTGAATTATTAAACATTATTTATGTATAATACACACCTATTAATATCCGTTGATGCGGATTCGAGATAAGCAGAACATGTGTAGGTATTTAAAATATTCGCATACGACGTCTTTCGTTGAAACATATTATCATGACAACGGTGAAAACATCCGTCTCGTGTCGATCGAGACGTGCATCACGACTCACGTCATTAACACGCCTATTATCTTATATTTTTATTTATATTAATTAATGCCGATCGGATTTTACATTATGCATACAGCGAAATCTATATCTACAATACCTATGACAACACTTACATAATATCAAGTGTATAATATCATGACGTGTTTTTGTAGTGTGCGTGCATGCGTGCGTTTGTGTGTGTGTGTGTGGGTGTGTGTGTGTGTGTGTGTGTGTGTGTGTGTGTGTGTGCGTCTATAGTGTGTACTGTATAGTGTAGTACGTCGACACGGCGGGGAAGGTGACGGCGTTTAACACCTACGCGAGACGGGTCAGTCGATGGCGGCGGAAAAACAATAAAGTTGACACTTTTTCGGATAGATCGTTTTGAACACGCTGCGCGCGCGCCAAACGAGTTTCTCCGTTTAAGGAGATATACGAGTGAGATGAACGACCACGATGACGGAAACATCTGGTAGTCTCGAAACCGTCGTCGTGGCCGCCGCCGCCGTTGACGTGCATCTTAATTAACCGTATTGGTATGCGATCGGAATCCGTGTGTACGGACGTGCACGGACACGTCGACTGACCGTTTATGTTAATATAACAAACGCACACAGAACCGCGGTGAGCGCGCGTCCTCCCGGCCGGCGTATTCGGTCGGCGGTTTTTCACGTCTCTTGTCGTTTCAGCGTTTTCGCCCCCACGCTATCGTCTGAACCACGTCGGTTCGCCACTCGTAGCGCTCACACGTGTCAGTCCGAAAATCGACGTCGAGAAAACACGCGCTGTATTTCGCGTGATAACGGATCCCCGGGTCCGGATCGGCGACCGGTATACGTGCATACGATTTGGCCGCAGCTCTCGGAAGACTGCAGAGACGAATGTAAAATATGATGTACAGTGAATCCTCTTGGAATCGCAATCGCTCGGGACCGACAACGTTTTTCGCTATACTCAGTTTTAGAGGGGACGAAAAATCACTAGAAATCCGAACCAGTACTAATGACATTTTCCGTTTCAAGGCGGATTCCCGTACATCTTTTATCCGCTCGACCGTATATGTTTATAAATAAATAAATAGGGGTACGGTGTCGCGGGGACACAGAGTCGGTCCGATACTGATTTTCTCCAGATCGGTGGACGGGAACGGGGGTTCGGTGCCCGACCCGTGAACGCGATGTCCGGTCACGAACGCCTACGATGTATTATGTGATTTCACGTGTGAATTTTTTTTTTTTTTTTTTTTGTAATGCGCTTTTGTCCGCGCGCGCGATACGCCGTGTACGCGTACGATTGCAGTACGCGGCGGTATGACGGTGCGTTTGAATCGCCGACACTAACCGTTTTGCGTTTCACGCCGCAGGTTTCAGGGAGACGGCATTCATCTACGCGATCACCAGCGCCGGAGTGACACACGCCGTGTCCAGAGCGTGCGCCGAGGGCGTGATCGAGACTTGCACTTGCGACACCACACACCAGCGCCGCGGTCCGTACATCCAGAACTCAATGCCGGGAGTCAAGGACTGGGAATGGGGCGGATGTTCCGACAACATTGATTTTGGATACAAGTTCGCTCGCATGTTCGTGGACACCGGAGAACGCGGTCGCAGCCTCCGCGAGAAGATGAACCTGCACAACAACGAAGCCGGCCGTGTGGTGAGTACCTAAGCTATGTGAAGATATACAACATATATTATGCTTTAGAACAGGGGTCGGCAATTTATATATATATGACGGTCCAGATAATTCGAAAACAAATTTTTGAGGGCCAGAAAAAAATTAAATATTAGTTAGATAGCAATCAATGTATTTATTTTCGTATTAAATCACAGTTTAAGATTTAATTAATGTATTCGCTATCGTAATCTCCAATTACGTCGTAACAAACGGATCAAATATCTTAACCAGTGGTTTTCAACCTTTTTGACAATTCGGCACACTTTATCTCATAAAACATTTTCGCGGCTCACCAAACCATATATAAAAAACCAGAATTCTTCTTCATTGTTGGAAAAACTACTGAGAAATTAGAAAAATTACCTCTCTAAATTACCATCTCAAGGTGATTTCTAATCTATAGAGATATTGGATAAATCTTTTGGACCAAATCTACTACCCAAAAAAGTGTGTACAAAAACAAATTAACATTATAAAACCAAACAATTCTTCCCTCCACTTTAAATCTAAAAATGGGTCAATAGCACGAATTTATTTATGGGGACTCAAAACCCGAATTATCCTACACTTGTATACACTCGTTTGAAAACCCAATTTAAAATTCAAAAACTCGAAATCCAAAACCCGAAAAAAGCATTCGGGTGCAAAGCCTTGGTTTTTACCGAATATCGATAATAATGCAGGCAAATACAAAATTATAAAACTATTAAGAGATTTATCGCGGCACACTAAAAGGGCGCTCGCGGCACACCGGTTGAAAACCACTGATCTAAACTCTATACGGAATTCTAAAACGTGCGGAAAACCGACGTCTAAGAAAAATATTTTCGGCGGTCCAGTTATTTCCTCTCCGCGGGCCGGATCTGGCCCGCGAGCCGCCTATTGCCGACCCATGCTTTAGAATGTAATGTTTGATATAGACCCCGTCCCCGAGTCGTGTACCTATCGTGTGACGACGATATGTTTTGTTGCCGGACGAGAGACGCGTTTTCAGCCCGCGCTAATATTGTAGCTCCCGAACAACGTGTGCACGTTCTTGTCGCGTTTTTTTCTGTGGATTCGCATCAAAGCGAATTTTTATTTGACAAACGATTTATTCAACAAAGAAACCACATATTCATGTTGTGTCGCAATTTTAGACGAAACGTCGATTTTTCAATAATTGTAAAACGATTTACTTTGCAGTTCACGCGCGAAAACCCGTCGGGACTTTTCGAAATCATAAGTGGTTGAACAAAATTATAAACACTACGTGGTACCTGATTGATTGACATAGATTTTAGTTTGGCAAATACGTATTTATTATTTTTTTTTTTATGATTTTTGTACTCATCCGTATATCACCCCGACTGTTCTCACGTATTGGATTTTATCTTGTACACGCCGATTCAATAGCAACAAGATGATATCTATTCGAGCGACTGATCGTTGTAAAATACGCCCCCGTGCCGATGTGTTGTTTGTATTCGTCGTATACTCGATCCAGATCACGGATCAAATAAAACGAAACCTTGAATGCTCTTCAGATGGTACGTTAATTTTTTTCGCGTTATTGACGCGCATATTTTTCGCACACGATTCGTGGTGATCTACGTTTTATACGTACATATTATATAGGATTCTGTCTACTCAGTTTTAGGCTCATAGAGTGAACGTTTCTTCAAGTCTTTTAAGTTTTACGATAGTGTTGAAATGCGAAAAAATTCAACGATAAGTGGTACGAGCTGGTTTTAATTTTTATTCAACGCTATTAAAAATAAAATATTTTCAAATTTGTCATTTACATCGATAATTATTATCACTTATCACCAAAATGCGTGTTTATATATATTAAAAATACTTATGTAATTAGATACTTAATAATTATGATTAGTTGGCATTTTTTCTTTGATAAATGTGCAATATGTATGTACTTAAAAAAAAAAAAAAAAACGATTATCTCAAACATTAACTTCGTGCTCTAATTATATAAGTAATAAGTATTTATTAAACTCAAGGTTTGGGAGTTGATAGCATTCGCATATTTCTGTACAGTCGACAAACAAATAATACGGCTGTGCGACAGACGACGTAGTATCAGTATTGAATACATATACGGTTTGAGGAATTCAAGAGTACAAAAATTGACACCTAGTGTTTTTTTGCAAATGAAGATATTCAAGCGCAATTTTTTTTTTTTTTATCAAATTTTTTCCGATTCATACTATTGTGAAAGTAAAATCGTACACGTACGAA